>CM026204.1:22766631-23391631 GCA_014839995.1 Xenentodon cancila | reverse complement strand
CTGGTTTATCTGCCTTCAGAGAAGAATAATCTGTAATAGTCAACAGACAAACACAAATACGGAATTTGATAGGGTAGTTTATGGCGCAAGTAGTGATTTTAATAGATCTACTAAGTTAGTTTTCCCTCAGTAAAAAGAGAGGAAAGTAAGCTCTTGTTTCGTTCTAACATCTTCTACTGTTTTACAGTATGTAGCTACTGTGGGCAGTGGATGAAGACATTTTTGTACACAAATTTGATGATAAAAACTATACAAACTATATTTTCTCACTCTCTGAGTATTTATAATCAGGATATTTGGAGATCTTCATAAAATGGGGTATTATTCAAGACAAAATGCTTTTTTCTTACCAGTTTTATAACCTGTAGCACAAGAGGATATAAGTGTCCACCCCTTAACCTCAAGATTATAGGTATGATTCCCCTGTTTTCCAACTTCACAAGTCAAAATGTCTCCTAATTTGCCCTGGACACTTTGGATGGAAGCTGCTGCTAAATGATATAATTTGATTTTCCTTTTCTTAATCAGAAGGTATTTCCTGCTTAATATTGTTGTACGCCATATTAAATCCCTATCTGACACCAAATGCTGGGATCAGCAGCGCTAAATGCAAAATTATCATTATTTTACATCTTTAAATTATTGTCATGAACTCAGAATTTAATGCATAAATTGTCTGTTTAAAAATGGCTGATTGCTTCTTGAAATGTTACCGTTCATCAAAGATTTTTCAAGTGGTTTCTTTAGTTTGTCCAACCTAAGGCTTATTGACAAACAGACAGACTCTCTCTCTCTCTCTCTCTCTCTCTCTCTCTCTCTCTCTCTCTCTCTCTCTCTCTCTCTCTCTCTTTCACTCTCACACACCAAAGCTGCTTTTGCAACAGATTTACTTTACTTATTTGGTTGCCATAAATCATTGCGCTGTGTTTCTCTAAATCTGTCTCATACATTTGGAACGTAGCTGATGTTATTGCTTCTTTTAGCCTTTGCATTGATCATTCCTCTGTACTCACACCAGCTCTTTAATGGCCTCACAGCATGAATATTAGATACACTTCCCTTTACCCCAGTCAAAATATGATGAGCAAGCTTGATGTGGCCAAAAGGAAAAAAAAAAATACATCAATAGATTTAAAAGAATACGATACAAAAAATAGGAGTCTTGACCTTAGATTAAAAAAAAAAAAAAAGAAAAAAGGAAAAAAAAAGTTGTTTGAGTGAGAAAGTAATTTTTACTGTAATGTTTTCTGGACGCAGATGCAAAAACATCCACTGGTCTATAAAAGGCTTTTTTGTTTTCAGTAACACAATAATAGCAGGTATTCTCCTGTGTGAAATTAGCAGAAACATGAGCGTAGTATCAGAGATGCTGTGTTACAATGCATTATTTCTGAAATAGGCAGAGAGGGAGGGAGAGGAGGGTGTGACAGAGAATTGAGATTTTCCCTCTCCCTCCTCTCACTTTCATCACGGCGCTGCCTGTCACTGGACGGACATCATCTCTTTTGTTACTGTTTGAGTGTGTGGGACTTTTCACTGCTGTATTGGAGGATGTTATGACAGAAGCGTCGTTCATTTTCTGATAGGAAATGTGTATGTCTTGGGGTTTCTTTCCACATTTCAAAGGCATTTAAGTGATAGTGTCTGAAGGAGCTGTGGGGTGTCCCGGACGCAGCAAGGAGACATGGCGGGGGACCTCATGGCTGGGATGCTCTATAACTTATTATTACCATTCCTCCTGCTGACTGGTAAGCTTTTGTCCATTATAATTATTCATATCATGTTTTTGTTTTTTTGCCCAGAGCCATGAAGTCCAGTCTTAATGGTTAGGCATTTGTTGAAACTGCAGTGTTAGATTTTTTGTCAAAGTTGAGACTAAGTTACTGCTAATCTCTCAGTGTATGTAGTTAAAGTGTTAAATAAATAATAGAAGCTGTAGCAAATAAATAAAGGTTTCTACTTGCTTTTGATGACAGGAGGAATTTTGTTGAATTATTGTGAGGAAACACAGGAAAACAAGAATCCTGGGTAATTTATGAATATAGATTTAAATTGGGTAAATTTGCCTTTTTCAGCCTCCATCAAAACTTTTGACCATACTGCGCACAGACAAACTTAATCTGTCTGTGGTGTCTGTGATTTCAACGGTATTGGCAACTGAGTAACTTTAACTTAGCTCCATCTTTTGTCACTGTGGACCACAGTTTTTTTTTAAATTTCTTTATATGATACTTTCTTTTTAAGTATCAAAGTTAGCCAGTTATTCTTCCAGGGCAGTCTTGCAGTTGGTGATGCTCTTATATTAAATAAAACATGTAATTTTCGTACAGGGTAAATGCTATTTTAACTTTATAAATGGTAATACTTTACCGCCATTGTAACTAATTAAATCATTGAACTTTCACAGCTGCTGTTCATAATAACAGTATAAAGTCTTGTGCAGCCACAATTAGATCAGCCTTAGACATTTTTTTTGGGCATTTTTAAGGTTAATTAAATTGCCAAAGATTGGCTAAATTATTATAAATTAAATACCATTGAATTAAATACAATTTTTTATTCTGGTGTTATACTGTTCTGTACACCTGGCTGGTGACAACTTTCCTTATTAATTACATAGATTTAGGCAGAAAGAGGCTGTTTTATTTTAATGGCCAAGGAATTTATTAAGACCATTTCCATCCAACGTGATGTGTTTTTTTTCCTCCCTTCTGCACTGCAGCTTCTTCATTTCGCTACAATGGCCTGTCAGTGGTCTACTTTGTGTTTTTGCTCACTGTACCGCTGCTGCCGAACCCCAGCCTCATCAGCCTAAAAGGTGAGTGGGGCTCCATGTACTGCTGGCATATTTATGATTTTACATGTGGTAGACCTGAACCAGTGGCCTGTAAGGCCATACTCTTTCACTTTGTAATAATTCTGTCTCATGAAAAGGGAAATTATTTGTTTTGGCGGGAAAAACGGTAAACGTGGCTGGCCAGGCTGTGAACCACTGACTGATAGTGAGTGTAACAGTCTTGGTGCAAACTAAATGCACATGTAAATGATGGACTAGGCATTCATTTAATTCTCTCTCGGCTTTCAGCTGTTTATTTATTTATTGTCTGCATTTAAAGTTATTGTACCAAATGTACAGTATGTCATTGTGCAATTGTAAATTTCTGTACTAAGATCAAAGGCAATGTCTTATTTTGAAGCAGCATAAAGAAAATATAATTTAACATTGTGTATTGTTAAAGATTAGTCATTGGAAGTGGCTGTCGTGTTATTTTGTTTAACATGTTCAACTGCATGGTAAGAACTAACTTAAGGGTTAAAAAATTCATATCTTTTGATTTTGACATGGAGTGCATTTCTAGCCGTCCTCATGACCCTGAAAAGTATTCAGTTTCCGTTATGGGTGGTGGCAATAAGAAATGGGTGCATCCGTCTAAAAGAACAAATACTTTTTCTGATACTAACAAATTGGCATACCATAAAATCTTTCCTTCAACATAATTATCCTTCAAAATTGGTATTCTGAATGAACATAAGTTGCCTTTATTGTCTGTTAGACTTAGATTGAGGGATTGTCCTAGTTAAGTATGAGATGCACCCTAAAATGAATAAAATCGGGAAGAGGCTGAATGCTCCACATATGTTTGCAGTGTGTAGATAAACACAACATGCATCACAAAATAGTAAATGGTTTGCAGTTATTTGTTATCTTGGTCCCCATTCATGACCTAATGATAACAGAAAAAGATTATTACTCATTTTTTCGCTGTTAAGTCTAGATTGATTTAGTAAAGCACAGAAAAAGGATTGTGTGTGTGTGTGTGTGTGTGTGTGTGTGTGTGTTTGTGTGTATGTGCCCTCTCTTTATTGATTACTGCATTCTGATGAATTAAAGTATCAGTTCCCCTCCCTCAATGTACTTTGTAAAGGGGAAGCGGTTGGAATGATCAAATCAATTATGCATAGCCTGGTAATTACAGCAAGGAATTAAAAGATTTGATGTCAGCATTCTGACAGCATCTCCACCTTCACCACTACTCCATCTAAAAACCGTCTGCCTTTCAGCTTCACGGATCCCAGTTATTTTCATCCCTCATACGATCTTGCTCCCTTTGGACTAAGAGATGAAGTGTGAGCATCTTGTGTGCGTGTGCAGTGTGTGTATCTGTGAAACTAACTATACTTGGGAGAGTGTGTTTGTCTGTGACTATGTAACTTCCTTGTTAGGAAGCAGAAAGGTTTAAGTGAAACAATGCTTTTAGTAAAAATGGTGAACATCAACAACACATTTGCTGGGTCAGCTAATGTGTAGCTGCATCAGCGATTAATGCTTTGAGTCTTTAAACTATGTTTACAAGAGTGAAATTTAAGACTGAAATTTAAGACTAACATTATGGAATAGGTCATGTACTTGAATTTCCAAACAAATTTGTTCCACCAGTCAACTATTTCATTATTTATTTTAAATGAAGACTAATAAAGTAGCAGAAATAAGAAAATAAAAAAGAAATAAAATTGCAAAGGGATGATTTTAGTCATCATTCACTGAGCAATTTTTGAGTCAAGATAAAAATGAAATTACCCTTCTTTGTCGATATAAAGATTGAGTCTTGTTCATCTTGATTTCACTTATATTTCCGGGGAACAATACCAAAAGAACCTGCCTGTGGATGTAATTGGAAAAACATTTAACCAATCAGAAAAATGAAGCATGTGATGTAGAAAGAGAATCAACCAGACGAGTATGAAAAAAAGACCCAAAATGGTTTGAAAAGATCTTTGTTGGTGGAGATGGCTGTGGATAGAGGAGGTTCCAGACCCATTTCATTAGAAAAGAAAATTAATCAAGAAATTGGGGCTAGGCTTAAGAAAAATTACCTGCAGCTGTTAAAATGCCTGACATGCTCTTTCAAATGTTTCACAGATAAAGCCTAATGCAATGTGGGAGGAAAAAGAAAATATCTTAAAATTCAACCCAAAAGCTCACAATTTTCCACTGGCTTGTGTTCACTTAAAGGATGAAGGAATTCAGGCTTACTTTGATTCCAATATTTGTAATTTTCACTAAAATATAACATTTATTTATGTTTACTTGTTGCTGTTCTCTTAAGCTAAAACAGGCCAGTTCCTGCGGTTGATCATCTACACTAGCGTGACTTTCCTGAGCCTCCAATGCTTCATGCAGATTCCCTTCGCCTACATACCCCCATCAGGTAGAAGCATCTCAGAGCCAACCTCAAATACACGTATAAGTACCTTTTGATTGTCGAATAGAATTAAGTAACACTTGCATTGCAATCTTCAATTACTGTGTCTAAGGCAAAAAAAAAAAAAAAAAAAGATAAAGATAATATTTTCTTGATTATTTTCAATGTTTTTCAACAGTTAGTGGCATCTGGGAAGATTTCCTCTACCAGTTGGGCATTGTAAGGTATGAGATTATTCCAGAAGTACTTCCATAGCAAACAAAGAAAAGATTATTAGTGGTCTGCAAATGTGTGTCTTTTTTTTTTTTTTTTTTTTTTTACAGATTCAGTTCGGTTGACCCTGGAAACGTTGTCCGTCTCCTGGCCCCAGATTTGGGCCTCTTAGTATCTACTCTGTTCTTACTGAAGGTTTGCAAAAATGTCCTACGTCCCGAGCCGCAAATCAGCCTCCACGAAAATGGAATCCCACCCTCGAATACTGAAGTAACCTCACACACAGCAATCGCTTAAAAATGACCTTTTTATATTATTGATGCAAAGTTAAAACAGATCGATTGTTTAATGGCTTTTACAGGATACGGAAGGTTCTGACTCAGAATCCGAGGACGAAAGTGACACGCAGGGCTCGTCTTTTGACAGCTCAGAGCAGACTACTGTACCAGTCCAGTCAGGTCCACCGCAGTTTGTCCAGAAGCTGATAATGTTCACAACCGGGCTCAGGGTGCTGCTGTCAACAATCATGAACACAGCAGGGAAAGTGGTGGTAACTCTACTGCTGGGACTAGCAGGTACATTAGATCAGCTATCATCTACAGATACTCTGTCTTCTCTTGTGTACACTACTCCTTTGCCCAGGTGCTCATCAGACAATGTCCATATGTGTGTCTGCAGGTATTACACTGCCCTCCCTCACCTCAGGAGTGTATTTCGCAGTGTTTCTAGGGCTGGTATGGTGGTGGATATTTGGTCGTTCCATCAGCATGCTACTCTTCAGTTCCCTGTGTGTGATGATGGCCATCTTCAGTGGTGGACACCTGCTGGCTCTGTACATATATCAGCTGCCCGTGTCCCAGAAGCTTATACCACCAGATGACATTTATGCCAGGTACCAGAGGAATTGATTCCATAATTAGACTTATTCTCTTTCCATTTTCATTTATATGTAATTAAATGTGCACATAAAATCTTTCAGTAATCCATAGGTTTTCCTATTTATAAGATCACATTTGTTTTTTCATTTTTTCTCAATCCCTGTGTCTTTTCATTCATCCTTTCTGTCTTTCCGCTTCCACAGGTTGTTTGGTATGACAGGAGTAATCAGAACCAGCATTTCAAACCCTCACACTCTTAATCTGCACCCTCATGTTTGCTGGCCGGACTTCATCAACCCTCTTGTTCTTCTTCTGCTCTACTACACACTGGTGGCTCTGCTGCACAAATGGGTCCACATCAGAGAGGAGGTGTGTGAGACTGCAGGGGAGCTCTGTTGATGTGTGCTGACTTAGTGATTCACAGAGTATCTTGGTAACACTTTACAACAAGGTACACAAAATGTTGCCTAATTACCAGTAAACAAATGAGGAACTAACCATTACTTAACCTTTAGTTAATGGTAATTAGTTAATTAATTTGCACAAATGGGCTAAAACTAAGTTGTAGTGTATTACTTTCATAAACCTAACACGCTGCAACTATGAAGCTGCCAGCAGGGCTACAGTTCAGTTGCAGAAGTACCACCAATATGGCAGGAATTCAAGCAAAATCAATACACTAAAACTTTGCTTTTTATTAGGTTTGAAGACAAATCCTTATTCTTAAGTGAAGGCAAATAAATTCCAGGTTTCAGGCTTTTTGAGCGGTTGCCAGCCTTAATAGACACTACAATTGCAGATACAACCAGGGTACCAACATTGCAGATGCAAGTTCTACTACTTCTGCAAGTGCTGTCCAGCAGCGGCTGGAGACTCATGGACACATTTAAATCCTATCAACTTGACTAGCTTTTAATACCTTTGTGTTCTTCAGGAAATTTCTGATGGTGACAAATCTGAGAGTCCATTGGAAAGTCCAGAAGTTCCTCCAAGCTTCTCGAGGGTCATTTACGTCTCAGGGGATAAGCTGGAGGTGACCTACAAAGAGGAACATGTATCTTGTCTATTGTAAAATTATGAATATTTTGAAGACATTTTGCTTTTGATCATAGCTTGTTTGCCATATTACGTATGCCACATGTGCTTATGTACGATCGGTTTTATAACTGGATTTGAAATTATATGATTTACTTATTATTCCTCTTTTATTTAGCTTTTGAGCAGCACAGATGATGAAACCAATCTGCCTGATGACGTAAGCTGTTTTTAGCTTAACAATAAGGTTGGTTAAAAAGTCTTTCATGCCAACAACTTGAACATCCTGCTATAAAATGTGTTCTATCCGTTCAGCCAATAATATTGATGACTGGAAGTTCCTGGCAAAATATCCACAGCAACAGTCATGGATGTCAGTTCGAGGAGCCAGATTACACAAACTGTTACCCACCACATTACGAAGGCAAAGACTCCTTTTCAAATGGTAATCACAGATCAACAGACATATAGCAACTAAGAAATATATGTGACATGTCGTAAAAAACAACCAAAGTCTTTCTTTCTTTCTTTCTTTCTTTCTTTCTTTCTTTCTTTCTTTCTTTCTTTCTTTCTTTCTTTCTTTCTTTCTTTCCTTTCTTTCTTTCTTTCTTTCTTTCTGTGCTTTCTTTCTTTCTTCTTTCTTTCTTTAGCTTTCTTTTCTTTTCTGTTCTTTCTTCTTTCTTTCTTTTCTTTCTTTCTTCTTTCTTTCTTTCTTCTTGTGCCAGCACAGAAAGCGAGGGAGACATTGGGAAAAAAAGTGAAGAGTTCTCAAAGAGCTCTGACCGAGACCTCACCTCCACCCTCAGGACCGAGTGGGACTGTCGTCTTTGGGAGGCTGTTGCAAAAACACAGCTACATCAGCGCTCTTATCACAATGATGGTAAAGTACAAACACTAATCCTTAATTGTTAAAGTTTTGATTTTGTGTGCATACTCATTAAGCAACCATGCCAAGTATGGGTAAGAGGGTGTAGATAATGAAGGGATGAATGATTTATAATAAAAGTAAACATTTCTTGTGTTGTAATAAGTTGGCTACATATAAACTAAAACAACAACTTTATTTTGAGTAAAAAAGCTTAACTAATTATTATGGTTGTACACTGAGCAAAGATGCGGCACTAAGAACACCATAGCAGCTTCACAATGGCTGTATTAACAAAATTAGGTAACAGGTACATTTAAAGCTCTGATTTGTTAAATTCACAGTTTTTTAGTTCAGCTAAATTTGTCTAGTTAAAACCAACAAGCTGTCAAACAAAAACTTTCAGGTGTGGAGCATCACCTACAATAACTGGCTGACTTTCGCCTTGCTGATATGGTCCTGTATCATTTGGATGATGCGTGACCGGCGGCGTTATGCCATGATGTCTTCCCCGTTCCTCGCCCTCTACGGCACCGTCCTGGTGGTGCTGGGCTTCCTGAGCGGGCTGCGTCTCAGCCGGACTGAGCTGTACCCTGCCCTGCCCCCGACGGTGATAGTGGACTTTGACCTGAACAGTTACCACCCTGCACCCTGTATCCACCTCGGAGCCAAGGTGAGCCTTGGAAGTATATAACAAGTGCTAAAAACACAATATAATGAGGGTTCAAGTTGTAACCCTTCATCCTGATTGGCCAGCAGTACTTGCCTTCCTGTACTGCTCACTCATTGATAAAGGTTATTGAACTCAAGATGATATTAAAAAAAAAAAGAACAGAAAAAGCAGGTGTAGTAATACTAAATTAAGAATGAATTAAAGAATATTTCACCCTCAAAACTGTAAAACCTCATCTCATCAGTTCAAAAACACTAAAAGGTTTTTTTTTAATAAGAAGTGATGCAACACACAGTCACATATTGATTCAATTTAAATCAGATAATACTTTTTTTTCACGTTTGAATACAGTGAAAGGCAGTATCAGCTTATTTTTGTCTTCAGAGGATGTTTATTTCAGTTCAATATTTGATAAATACAAGGAAAATCTAAGTCATATCGTGCATATAAACTCTGACCAGACAATTTGAAGCCTAAAATTGCTCGTAATTCCAGATTTTGTGCTCAGTTTCTCTTGTTTAAATTGTTGTTTGCTGCAGGTCTTCTACACCTTAAGTTTTTGGGTGATGTTTCGTCAGCACCTGAAGGAGAGGCACGAGGCACAGATCATGAAGGAGGAATCTTTAGATGAAGTCAAAATCACGTCACGTAATTCATTTTTGGATTTTATCTGATGACTAAGGCTTCTATAATAGAAAAGTGGAATTTAGTTTAGTGAAAGAGAAAAACTAAACTTGTCCTCTCAAAAGTTTATTTCAGTGGTTATCTTTATTCATATCCATCCCTTCTTCTTTTCTGCTTTCATTCCTTCTCTCAATGTGCTACCTGTCTGCACTCCTCCTTGTTTTGTCAGTATCAGTGGAAGAAAGTCAGCCGTCACCTCTGGTGGCGTTGCTGATCTCTGGTGTAAAAGGAATATTGGTCAAATACTGGATCCTCTTCTGCTGCTCGATGTTCTTTGTGGTCAGCTTCTCTGGAAAGGTATGTAATGACTTCAAAATACATATGTGATAGGTCAGACATCATCTAATCGAGAACTGAAATCATTAATTTATAATATTTTCTTACTATATTTGGACACGTTAAGCCATTGAAAAGTAATTGCCCATCATAATTACTTTATTTTGTGTAAACAAATCCCATCTCATTCATTCAGGTGGTTGTCTACAAAATCCTCTACATTGTTCTCTTCCTCCTCTGTGTTGTGCTCTACCAGGTTAGTAAATATACTTTCTCATCAAACGGACTCTTACGTCTTATGAAAACTTCACACTGATACATTCCAAAATGGCAACCAAATTATAATTAAGGGTCTTTTCCAACTAAAAAAAAAAACAAAAAAAAAAACATAAACAAGAGAGAAAAAGTACAGTAAAACTGTCCAGAGCAAAAAGAGGAAGAGCAGACTAGGGACAGGCGAAAGATTATTACCACACTTTACAGTAGCTTATCACATTGCTGTAAATGCACTAAAAGCTCCCCGACATGCACACACATGATGCAGATTTATGCTATATGTTTACTAATTTAAGACATAAAGTTAATATTCACATTGAAGCAAACTGATCTTATGTTTTTGATTAAAAAAGAAAAAAGGTTTTAACCGCTACAGAAAAAAGTTTATAAAGTTGATATCTAAATTTAGTTAAAACAACTGTAAATATATGATTTAGCTGCTGAGGAGCTTTCAAAGGTGCTCAAAACAATGTAAATCAGAGCAGAAATTAATTTGAATATTTGAATAATTCATCTTTATTTTACAGATTTAAAAACATAGCAGTGGATACAAAGTTAATATGACCCTGTTTATCTGTAGGGACCCAAATCCCCAGCATTATTTGAGTGGATTGACAGTTTAAGTGTTGTCAGTTACTTAAAATTTATTTTGATGTAACTCAGTTTCCCTCTGGATTAACATTAACAGTAATTTGTCCTGCAAACACACATTCTGTTCTGTAATAAGGTTATATGGTCAAACAGTGGTCACTGCAGTTTACACCTCTTGGTCTAGTAGAGCATGTCTGAGGAGACATGAAAACAGCCGTGTATCTAATGTGGTCTACGTTGGAGGTTTTCAAGCAGGAAGACAGGTTAAAGAAGAAACGTGCATGCAAGAGGTGCTACCAAAGGGGCCTCAACCAGTACCCAGGTAAAGGCTCTGAATACATACTTTATTGATAATATCGTAAGTTCAATAAATCTTCAAAACTATTTACATGTGTTTCCTTGTGTTTTGTCATTGTGGAATATTAAGTGTAGATTGATGAGGGGAAAAAAAATCTTAAGGATTTTAAAGCAAAATAATAATGAAACGTTCTGTCAGCCCCATATGCAGCTTGTTGGTGTTAAAATAGACTATTACAAATATCTATGAATTCCTTTGCTGTATAGAGTCAATAGACTGGGGAATGTAAAATTGCATGGGCCAATAAATGAAAAATAATCCACTTTTATTGTTAATATGTGTTTCCATAACACAGATACCACAGTGATTTTTTTTGTTTACACTTGACTTTGTCGATTCTTAAATATCATAAGTCAATCATTTAGCTGTCTTTTTTGGCATAAAACAGTCAAAATGTGTGCTGTGCAGAAATACTCAAACTATGGACCACTCCTTGAAAGTATTTTTCAGGTGAAATATTGATTATGACCGATAACCACATACCCAGCCATTCTTTTGCTGCTGTTTTTATGTTTTTTACCCCTCCCCCCATTATGTTTCTGCTGACCTTTTAGAGAAACAGTAGACACTTACAGGAAGGGCTAATGGCTGTGGAGATGACATGAGACAACATCATTTCTCTATTTAGACAACATCAGCACCACCATGGTTTTACATACCACATGGATGGTGGAAAACAGGCAACAGTGTAATCTGTAGGTGATGTGATTTAGCTAATGAGTTTTCACGCACTTTGTCTCAGGAAGTGAATTTCCTGCACACTTATTAGAGATCCACACAATTGCAAAACTGCTAAATTTGAAAGGATTTCATACATCAAGAGCAATAGGGGAATATGGTGTAAAAATGTTTTCAGCCAACATTTTTTACCTGTGTAGCTGGGGGGGCAAAGTTTTTCCTTGTGTACTCTGCCTCTGCTCCCTTCAGGTCCAGTACGATGTTTGGCGTCGGGTTTTGAAGACGTTCTGGGCAGTAGTAGTGGGCTACTCCATGGTGGTATTGATAGCCGTCTACATGTACCAGTTTAGAAGCGTATCTGCACTTTTCAAACAGATCATGGGCATGTCAGAGGATGGGTGAGTCTTATTTATTTATTTATTGCTAGTTTTGCTTTACCTATTTATGTATTAAGATGGTGCAAGGAGAATCTCGACTCTTTTGAATTTTTCTTTGATTCAGTTTGTTATCTTGTTCTTCCTGTCTCATTTTTCAGCCTCCGTGACCTGGGTTTGGAAAGGTACAGCACAGTGGAGCTGTTTGCGCGTATTTTGCTTCCTGCTGCATTCCTGTTGGCTTGTATCCTCCAGCTGCATTATTTCAACTCAGACTTCCTGACTCTCACTGACCTGGACAACGTGCCTGTCCGGCTGACCTCCAGGTGAGACAGATTTGTTGGGAGGGATCATTTTAATATATTGACACTCTCTTTATGCATAGAAAGTACATACAAGATAACTTATCTTTTAACTGATGAAAAACAAAATGCAAAAGTTCTTTGAGAAGTGAGTAACTGATACTGTAGGAATAGAACCTTTTGTTTCAATGTAAATCAGTCTTACATTTGATTTGGAAGGCATTTGTTGAGTGTATGTTAAAGCCGTCAAGCAGTGTGATCATTAATTAATTTCAATTTGTGTGCCTAATTATCTAGAAAAGAAGAGCTCAAGAGTTCAGTCAGTGTGGTAGCTGACATGTAAGTGCTGCATTTATTCTCCTGTGAATTTTTGCATATTTCAGATTTTATGCCTTTTTTTAAAGACTCACTACTGATTGTGTTTCACATTGTTTACTTTATTGCCTGAACCAAGACTGAACCAAGAGCGTTGGGATTTGAAGTTCCTGACATGATTATGAAATTAAAATAACTCTGGTTTAGGGATCCCAGTTACTAGTTCACAGCTAGAAACGTGGTTAGACAATGAACTGCTTCTTTATTGTGGAAAGATATTTATAGCTACTGTGGCGATGCAACGAGCAACAGTCAAGTACCTAAATGGGAAATATTTTACACATTGAAAGATCTTGGTATATGACTGGATACTGAAAAACAAAACACTCTTAATCCAGGTGCAGCAATTAGACATTTGGGAGCAACACATCATTAAAATATGTTTCTAATTTTGTATGGACAAAATAATAGGAATACAAAGATAAATGGACATTGTGGGGGAAAAAAAGAGTATATTGTTAGAGTGGAGTTAATAAAAATGTGGTTTAAAAAACAACTAGAAGAAGAAACAAACAAACAAAAAAAACAGGAAATATATTGAGTTCAATAATGAAAGATATATATATGTGTGTGTGTGTGTGTATGTGTGTGTGTGAGTGCGTGTGCATGTGTTTGTGTGTGTGTGTGTGTGTGTATTGCTTTACGCCTGCTATAATACTGAGTGGATCCTGGAGGGATGGCGTTTTAATGATGCCAAGCCTTTTTGCCTTTCCAATAAAGGTATTAAATGCTGAATTTAAAGAGTAAAACCAGCAGTGTAGGATTAACAAGAGTCATTCGAAGCAGATTATGGAAATGTGGCAGATTAAAGCGAACACGGTTTATGTCATCTGTATTCTCTGGCACTATGTGGCAGTTGGGTAAACCTGAATTTAGACGTATCATCAGGTTTGGTTATGAAGTTAGATTCAAATGTATTGATTGTATTTGAACACTTGACATTTTATTTATTTATTTTTTATGAGTCCCCAGACTCAGACTTGTAAATGAAGTAATCAAAAATGGTGCCAAAGCTGTTATGTGCAAAAATAAACTGTTATGATAGGAATATTTTCCTTATGAAATTATATTTTTTCAGTGGTGATAAGGTTGCTGGAGGTCTGTTATCAAGAATGTTACTCCAATATGTGTAGCAAGAGTCAAAATGTTTGATGAGGTGAAAGCGAGCCTGCCCTGTCAAAAACTCTCTCGGTTTAGAATAATGGTGACAAGTGTGTGATACGTAATCTTTGGGTCAGATTTAATTTATTAGGATGAATTTAAAGAATCTTGAATGAGAAGTCTGATTTTAGGTACATGTTTGGATTATTTTTTTCTGATGAGTGTGGGGGTTTAAGGGGCTTTGGAGTCCAGTGTCCAGTCCAGTGATGCTGGACTGAAAAGAATTTCATCATTCTTTCTTTCTTTATTTTTTTAAAGAAAAATGGTAGGCGGGCTAAGACAGATGCTGATTCTAGTTTAATATTGAAGAACTGTGGAGAAATCTGTGCCTTTCAGGAGTGAGGGATCAAAGTGCAATACGAGTGGAAGATTTACACGGATGCCTGCTGCTGATTTATAAGATCCTGATCTGATATAAAAATCAACTGGATTCAGTTGGTCTGTTTGTGACTGAGCTGCTAATCAGAACACAGTATTTGCGAGGAAGAGTGTGTGTTGTGTTAGTAGGAGTAGTAAGAATGTAGTATTCATTAGTTTGAATGGTCACTGATGGAAAAACATTTGATGATATAGTTTTTGACTGTTCATTACTTTAGCCGGTACATTAATATCATCCATACGCTTTCATTCCATTCTCAGCATTAAAGAAAACATTGAGAAGTTTCAGAAAAGGTAAGACTCTTGTTCAGCTCTTTGATTTTTGGGTTTTTATTTAATGGATAAGCTGTAGATTTTTTTTTTTTTTTTTAGTTATTTCATTGCTTAAAAGTTTTAGCAAAGATTTTTCAATCAGATGTTGCTGCAGTGTCCTGCAGTCCTCTGAAGTCCTTCTTTTTATTACTCTCTTTACTTACTAAGCACTTCAAATTGTCTTGTACATGAAATGTGCTACACAAATAAACTTGCCTTGCCTTTGTATGTTGTTGGAAATTGCAGCTTATGAGCTGGAAGTCATTATTTAATTACCTTTTGAATAACCACATAATGTTATCCTGTAAAACTGCCTTTAAATATGTCACTAAATTTCATAGGTGTGGAAGTATTATGTTGCACTCAATAAAAACATAAAACAAATAAACAAAAAATCTAAAACTTTTGTCTTCCAACAGACTTGTGAAGGAGCAGATGGGAAATGCGAAAAGTCAGGAGACCTTGGACAGCATCAACCTACAAACCTCCTCTGAGAAAAGTGCTGAGGAGCAGGATGAGACGAAAGGAGAGGGTGACTACCGCACAGGATCCAAAATGGATCTCCAGTTTCCTTTGTTCCATCAGTTGGGAGCAGTAAAATAAACTGACTTTGCATTACATATTTATGCTCTAAACCAACAATACAACTATTAAATAGTGGCTCTCGTGCAAACATTACTGTGTCTGTTAAAAAGATTTGGAGTTTAAGTTTGTTATTGATTCAAGGAAGTAAACATTGAATATTTATGTATTCTCCAGTTACAGAAATCTTAGTTGTCATCTGAGCTTTACTACAACTGTTGCAGTAATGTACGGTAATGCCCTCTCTAATGTCCTTTTCCACTCTTTTATTACCACCTTTTGATCACAGAAACTCAGCCAACCAGTCGTGAGGACAAATGGATTTTAATTGTGGACCAGGCGAGCCTGTTATTCATTCAGGCTGTGTCTGGAATTCACAGGCTCCAGGAGCTGATCTGGAGACTGATGGAGCTCCACAGCCTCAAAATAGTTTCATCTGGCATCATCTGGGTGTCCCTGCAGGAGGTGGGATGTAGGATCCATAAATCTTTGAGCATGTAAATCTTTGCTTGTACAATACAAGTCAAATGTTTGGTCACATTTACTCATTAACATGAAGCAGATGGTTTATTATAAAGAGAAAAATTGAATATTTACTTTCTATTTCAACAGGTTTCTCTGATGAACTTTGTTTTTCTGGTCCTGTGGGTGTTTGCCCTCCCGTTTCCAAGGATACGACCTTTGTCATCCAGTATCTCTGCTGTCTGGGCCTGTGTCATGGTGGTGTGCAAGATGTTTTACCAGCTTAAAGTCATAAAGCCTCTTGATTACTCCTCCAACTGCACAGCTGTGAGTTCAGTTGGAATCGATATGTCTGCATGCACAATCTTGTTTGTTTCTCACGGATTTCTTCCCCAACATATTTAACATGTCACTGAGTCAGGCTGTGGTTCCCAAGTGCCTCAAAGCCATGAACATTCTTCTGGTCCTGAAACGGTCATCTACCTCCTGCTTCAATGACTACCGTCCAGACTCCCATCATCATGTGCTTTGAACGGCTAGTCATGCTTCACATCATGTTCCCAACTGTCTCTCCCCAAGTCTCCCAGCTCTTCCCCTGTCGTAGATTTTAGATTTGCACTTCAGTTTTAGTAATTTATTTATTGTGTAGCACAGAGGGTTTGAGAGTACATAATTTCGAGTCTCTGTATGTACCTCACATGTGGTAGAATTGACAATAAATGTGACTTTGACTTTGATGTGACGTTTTTTGGATTATCAAAGGAGTAATTAATCTATAGCATTTGGAAATATTAAAATATAATAAACCAAAATGTATCATTTAAAAATTACTTTCACCTCTCTCTTTATGCTTTTATTTTTTTGTGTGTTTTAGGGCTTGTTGTCCTCCAACAGCTCAGGATTGGATGATGAAGCGGAGCTGAGAGGAAACATGGTGGAGCTGCTCAGGAGGTCTATACTCTATATTGAACCTGTTGACCCTGTCTACTGGTGTGGAGCGCTGCGGAAGTGTGAGGGCAGGATCCTTCCCTGTCTGAAGGTGCGGTGACATGTGCCAATGTTTTGTTTTTGGAAAAAAAATCTTTCATGTTTCTTTCTTATTCTCCTGCTGATCAATCAGAGGATAGAAAAAGGTGATCTGATGGAGTCCCGGAGTGTCTGTCACCAGGATGTTGGCAATAGATCCTTTGGGTATTGAATGTTTGACGTTGAGTCTCTGTGGAGTCTTGCTTCACACAGATCCTAAAAGATTAGCACCAGAAGGCGAAGTGAGCAAGTAGTTCTCTTAGTTGTGTTCTTTGATGGTTTCTAGACAGTTTCTGCAAGCCTTAGTCATGTCCTGCGGGGGGAGGTTTACTGTAAGGGAGTGCTGTTGACAAAGAGAGATGTGATTCGTTTGCAAAAATTGTTTAAGTAAGCGAAGAGTATAAAAGCAACATTCATTGCAATCCTCAGAGGAGCAAGAAGAGCACTGCTACTCACTTTAGTTGAGAACGGTGATAATGTTACTGGGGATTGCTGGATACTCCAATTTTCCACTATTGATGCAGGCACACCTTCATGAAATGGGATACTTATTGATGTGGAATGCCTATAAATTGTATTAACTTAAAAATGTTTAAACACATTTTTTTAATATAAGCATATGCCACATTCTGCATGCTTCTGCAATAAATCTAATCCAAAAATTCTCCTGAAAAGGGAGAGTTCTGTCTCAGCTCAGAAAGTGTGTTCTGTGTTGCAGAACCACCTGATGGTGCTGGGCTTGCTTGTATTCGAGGCAACTGTTTATCGACACCAGCTCTACTTCCGTCTTCATAACAACCTGAAGCCTCCACCCTTCAGTATAATCTTTCAAGGCATCACGAGACAGCATCTTGATCACGGCATTCATTACTGCATCAAATACTTAATTAATTTCGGTTTCTACAAGTTTGGATTAGAGGTGTTTTTTTTGTTGTTTTTTTTTAAATTAAGTGCTGAATTTTGTATCTACATTTGTTTACATGTATCTGGACGTATCTGACTTCTTTATATGCACACACTTTATTTTAGATCAGTTTAATCGTGGCAGTGAATGTAATTGGCCAGAGGATGGATTTCTACGCCTTTCTCCATTCTTGTGCCTTAATAGTGGTCCTCTTTCGGCGACGCAGGAAAGCTATCGGGGAAGTGTGGCCCAAATACTGCTGCTTCACAGCTGGGCTCATGGTTTTTCAGTACCTGCTCTGCATCGGCATTCCTCCTGTTCTATGCGTTGGTAGGCAGTTATTAAAAATCTTTAAAATTATGTTTAAGTAAACTATCATTTCTGTTGTTCTAAAAAAAAAAAAGGCTAAAAAGGTGATGTTCCCACAGCTGTATTTGTATTAGATGCTCATGAAATGAAAGATTTGTGGATCAACAGAAATCTAATAATAAATTAACACTTTCATAGACTGGCTGCAAAACAATATGAATGGTAAAGTATAAAATTTAAATTTCTGTTGTTTTCTGTCTTGCACTTGTTTGTCAGATTACCCGTGGAGAACTGCAGTTCAGCCTTTAACTTCTAACGTCATTAAATGGTTCTACCTGCCTGATTTTGCAATGAGACCCAATCCATCATTCATTTTCTGTAAGTCCATCTTCTGTTTCTCTTCTCTTCTTTTCTGAGGGCTCGGCTCGGTGGTCTTTCACTGCCCGGTTTTTGTCGTTCTTTTGTTGTGTCTGCTTATGCGGATGATGTGAAGTTTTTATTTCATCTCAGTCTGATATGTTTCATCTGACAAGGACTTTATCTCTTTACGAAACTGCTTCTTCTGCACAGGTGAACTGGGATAAGAGTGAGGCTCTACTGGTGGGACGGTGGGGGGAACAGGATGTACCTGATCTCCCAGGGGGGGCTACGGTGGGGGAGGGGACACATTAAAGTTTTGGGTGTATTTCTGGGTTCTGATGGTTTTGTAAAGAAAAATTGGGAGGCAAGTCTGGAAAAGGTGTGTGCTCGGTTGTCTAGGTGGAATTGGTTGCTCCCTCAGCTGTCTTATAGGGGAAGGGTTTTGGTTGTCAATAACTTGGTTGCCTCGACTCTCTGGCACAGACTTGTTGTTTTGTCACCACCCAGAGGTCTGGTGGAGGAGATACAGAGGGTTCTGGTGAACTTTTTCTGATCTGGTCGGCATTGGATTCGGGTGGCTGGACTCTATCTGCCTGTTGCCTAAGGAGGACATGTTCTTGTTGACATTCGGTCAAAGATTGCGTCCTTCAGGCTTCGGACTACCCAGCGGCTGCTTTACGGTTGTGGTCCGGGATGGATTGACACAGCAAGACTGTTGCTGAGGAGAGTTGGCAGACTGGTTTTTCCTCATGCGACCTGGTGAAGTGGACCTTATTGGACTTTCGCCTTTCTATGTGTCTGTTCTGCGGGCGTGGGAGGTTTTCCTGGTTTCTCGTGTACCTGATGAGACTCCAGGCATGTGGTTGTTTGAGGAGCCGCTGTTTTTCAACAACTTCCTTCCCTCCTCGCTGCTGGAATCCTCCAGTCTGCGGGTTCGGCTTGGCCATCTGCTGCAGATGTCAGGAACGTCCATGGAGATGCTGAGGCAACGTCTGAACATCACATCTGTCAGGCTGATTGAGAGAGTGGTGAAGGAAGTCTGCACGACTCTGTCACAGCCTTTGAGGACTTTCGCAAGTCGTAGGACTCTGCCTGACCAGTGGAACGAAGACAGTATTTATGGCTTTCCCAACTTGTCCGTTGTCCCGGCGGTGGGGGACTGCCAGAATAGGGGGCGTTGCCTGCTGTCTTTCGCAGGGTTTCATCTGAATACGTTCCAGTCTACGCAGAAGACAGTCCTGTACCAGGTTTGTGTGAAGGTGCTGAACTTACGTTCTTTAATGGACTTACGAGAGTCGGGGTGGACTGAGTTCTTTGGCCCAGGCGTTTCCCCGAAGGGCAGTTGGCCCTGTACAAGCTGCCCATTGAAAAGAGGACAGCAGACCTCCAGTGGAGG
Organism: Xenentodon cancila; assembly: GCA_014839995.1. Taxonomy (NCBI): domain Eukaryota; kingdom Metazoa; phylum Chordata; class Actinopteri; order Beloniformes; family Belonidae; genus Xenentodon; species Xenentodon cancila. Next base: position 23,371,959 of record CM026204.1, on the reverse strand, counting down.
ATTGTACACGGGGGTATAGCTACGAACAGATACAGAGCACACCTGGATCCTAGTGTGGGCGAGGCCTGTCTATTCTGTTCCGGGATTGAAACACTGGCACATTTATTTGTGCAGTGTCAACGTCTCAATGGTCTTTTTCACCTTTAGCGGAGGTGGTTTCTCTGTTTTGGGGTGGAGTTTTCTTTTGATTTGTTTATTTTTGGTCCCAAGTACATCACAAAGGAAAAGGGTGTCATCACACTTATTAATTTCTTGTGCGGGTCAGCTAAACTTTCGATCTGGCTGACCAGGAAGAACCGTATGTTGGGTTCTGGTGGAGTAGAAGTTTTAAAGGATCTTTTGAAGTCCCGTCTTCGAGTGGACTACTCTTACTATAAACTGGTGGGCAACCTGGAAGCTTTTCTAAATATATGGTCTGTGTGGGGGGGTTTATGCTGTGTTGGGGGAGAGAATGATGATCTTTTGTTTCAGTTTTAAGTTTTTCTTTTGATAAGGTGGATGATGTGATTATATTGGTTCTTTGTACTGCTCAATAAAGGACTTGTTAAACCTTCTCTTTTCTTCTCTGATGCACCTCCTCTTAATCTCGTCTCTATCCTTCTCTCTGCAGATGACCACCTCCTGTTGCTCTTCTCGTCTCTGCAGTGGCAGGTGTTTGTGGAGGAGAACCGAGCGGCTGTGCGGCTGCTTGCTGGCGACAACGTTGAGATCAGCCGCAGTTTGGATCCTTGCTCCTTTAACCAATTCATACCTGTTGACAACTTCCTTCATTGCAGGTTGAAAATAGTAATCTTAGCATTTTTTCTCTCTCCATCTTCTACACTTTCTAAACAAATTATGTAACGGATACAAGTTTGTGTAGTTTATGTATAATCTTGATATCTCAGTTACAATATTTTTTTTATGTCTACGTACAGTGTGCACTTAATAATTTGTTATTTTTAACATTACTCACAATTGACCTCTGGATTTGTCAACTCTGTTTAAGAGGAGCCATGATCCTGCGTAGGGAGAAGCAGGTATCGATAATGGGTGGATGGCTATTTTACCGGAGTCCAGCAATTAGGTCACACATGGACAAAATACAGCCTGCGGGCCAGATCAGGCTCTCTGTGTTTTTTAATTTTGGGAATATGCCTCTGTGACGACAAACGATGTTGCTGATGCTCAAACAGCCTTTTGCTCTGTAAGTTAACAGCAAGTAGAGAGTCATAAGCTCACCGTGCCGCTGTGTGGTCATTTTAGGACTGTTAAATGTCTAACATATTATTAATTTATGTGTACTGTCAAACTCATGAAAGCAGTTCTGGTGAACCAAAACTGCTGTATAAGCACTTATGGACAACTCCCTTTTTAAGAGCTTTTGTTTATAAGCTTTTTCCGGTGGCTTACTCTGAACCTTTGTCAGAGTTGCTATCTCGCTGTCAACAGAAAATTTATTAGCAGAGCTCACTTAAGCCTTTAGAGGGTTTCAGGGGGTTCTGGGGGAGACTCTGGACCACCACTCTGCATCACCAGTCCATCACAAGATGAACAAAGTCCAGACTGAACTATCTTCAGTTACACCAACAGTCAATTTAGTAACTGGTTAACCAAGCATGTTTTTCTCAGAGGGAAGGTGTCTGTGTTTTGTCTTCAGGTCTTACCTCGACATGGTAAAGGTGTTTGTTTTCAGCTATTTCTTCTGGCTGGTGCTCTGCCTCATCTTCATCACTGGAACCACTCGGATCAACATCTTCTGTCTCGGCTACCTGGTGGCCTGTTTCTACTTCATGCTGTTTGGCAGCAGCGTGCTGATGCAGCCCGTCAAATACATCCTTCGACTGTGGGACTGGCTCATTGGCTACACCTGCTTTGTGATTGCGATGAAGAACCTGGTGTCTGTAAGTTTACAGCGAAGAGGTTTCAGTTGCTGTTAACAAATTCATCTCAAATCTGTATCTGCTTATTTTCAGGTTTTTTTTTTTTAATTGTAGATTGTTTTATCTTTTGTATTTTTATTTTTTCAGCTCGGCTCTTGTGGCTACCTGGACATCCTGTTGAAAAACAGCTGCTGGTTAATTCAGGCCTTCAGCATGTTCTGTACCATCAAAGGCTACGATATTCGTAAGCGTCTGTAACAACAGTGTAATCTTAGCTTCTTTTTATGTACAGTCTGTGTAATATGTGTTAGAGATCAAATAAATTAATAAGTAACAGTTGCATGTGTTTATGTAGTTTACAGTGTGCATTAATCCTGTTGTTCATGCATGACTTTTATATGTAAATGCTTGATTTGACCTCTTTTGAAATAAAAATTGTGTCACGGGGGGGGGGGTCAATATTTTGTTTCTTAAAGAATGAGATATACGGGTATCTGTGCAATATTCAGTCTAAATATTTATTAATAGGAATAAGCATCTCAATTTCAAACAGGCTTACATAAATTGATATAAATATAAAATTAATGCAACAGGTTATGGATAGCCTTGAATAATAATAGTTAATAGTTAATAGGAGGATTTTGAACAGCTTGACTGTAGCCAGTGGAGCTGGTGCTGGAGGGGGGTGATGTGATGTGATGGATGGATGGTCATTTAAGAATATAAAATAATACAAACCATGTTAAACTAAAGTTGAACTAAATTTTATAGAAAAAGTATATTCCCGGATATTAGAATACAATAAATGTTATTCTATGTTTTCTATGTTAATCTGATCAGATTTCACTCATTTCATTTGTCTAAGAGAACGGCTCATCTATAGCATATACATTTTTTCTTTAGTTTATTATTAAGAATTAAAACTGGGTCTCTTGAACATGCAAACAAAAGATGAGCCATCTTTTCAAAATACCAGTTTTCATGGTTTTGCTCTTCTTTTGCATTTCCCAGCGGAGCCTGATGATGAGTGTGAGCTGCCAGAGGGAGAGGCCGGCATCGTCTGGGATGCGATCTGCTTTACCGTCCTCTTGGCACAAAGGAGGGTTTTCCTCAGCTACTACTTCCTCTACGTGGTGTCTGACCTAAAGTCCTCCAAGATATTGGCCTCAAGGTGTGGAGCCCAGTCTGTAGCTTAACAAACTTTAATGCAGCATTCAAGTTATTTAAAAAACGTATCAGCAACAGAAATACAGTTTATCTAAATTTAAAACCCAAGTAAAGTAAATGTAAAGGTTTTGATTAGGCACTCAATAATACCAACGATCCACATTTTTCACTGTATGATCAGCTAACCTTAGTTACCTAGTAACCTTAGTAAGTTATTACGTCAGTGAGTAATAAAAACAAACTATTGTTTTGTATCCAATGATGTTGTCGTCAGCACATTGTCTTTTTGTGCATTTTATTTGTCAAGAGAATAATTTAGCAATGTGTGGACCTTATGTGCATATTAGAAGGCCTTTATATGCTTTTTCTTTTCTTTTCTTGTTTTTTATTTTAAAGTTTTTTATAGGTGATTTTCACAAACAGATTAGGTTGTGAGTGTTAAAACTACTCTTAAAAACCCTTCTCCAGATCACCAGACAGAAAGACAAGTAAAAACACACAGGCAGCCTGGGAGATAAAAGTGGTGCCAAGGACGTTTATTTTCATGTTGATTTCGCTGTGTCTCTCAAAGAGGTGCTGAGCTGTTTGAAGCCAAAGTAAAGAAGCAGATTGCAGCCAGACTGGAGATGGAAAAGAAATCTGTCGAGACATTGAAGAGACAGTAAGACTGTACAGTGAAACAGTGACTAAATCAATTAATGGAGGGAATTTATTATGATGATCAGCATAATTCTCTTCAGTTGATCCTCCATTTATCTTGGAAAAGACGTAACAGCGTATAATCGACCTTTTCACCCACTTCCTTTAGGATGGAGAAGATCAAATCTAAGCAGAAGGGTCGACCTGCAGCAACCAAAGTGGAACTTTCTGGAGATCAGGACCAGGTGACACTGGGTAACACAAGCTATTCATAATAATAATAATGACACTAATAATAATAATAATAAACTCTATTTGTATAGCACTTTTATAAAAATGTTACAAAGTGCTTAACAAAGCAGAAAATTCAAATCAATTTAGCTTTAAAGCCACCCAAAAACAGAATTCAACTCAAAATGTATCCAATTAATAGAAAGCCAATAATAATAATAATAATAATAATAATAATAATAATAATAATAATAATAATAATAATAATAATAATAATAGCCTAGCTATGGAAACCACCATATTCCCTGCACTTAGTGTGTCTTCCTGTGTCTAATGTTAGGAAGCAAATTTTTCAATTTGGATCTGGGAACTGTCAAAAGCAGCTGGTTGGTTGATGTCAGAGCACTGACTGACCATAAAGTTTAAACGCTCTGATAATTAAGGGGTGCCAGACTGTTCAGACACTTAAACGAACAATAAATTCTTAAACTGGATCCTAAACTGGACAGGACACCAGGGAAGGAAAGCCAGCACACGGGGTGATGTGCTCATGCCGTTTCTTTTCCTGCCAGAAGCTGAGCTGCTGCATTCTGGACAGTTTGTGACAAACATGCTCCTGCTTGAGACAGTTCTTCCACATTTGGTATTTTTCTTTGTTTCTAAGGTTTGTCGTACAAATATTGAATCAGCTTTAAATAGTGTCAGTGAGAGCCGTCTGGGCTGGTGTGGTCTCCTTTATAAAATCTCCCTTCCTCCCAGCTCTTGGCGTGTCTTCCTCAGGTGGATGGGAGATCACCTCACATGCAGCAAACACAATACATGTGTAAATTACTTAAGTTAAATATTAGGATGATAACTCTTTTCCCCTCCTCCCTTTTTTCCTTTTTTTAATAGTTTTTCAGGCAGCAATCCACCCCTCTGTATTGAAGGTTGACATTTTAAGAGTGTTTCAGTACCGTTATTTTAGTAATCTTAGTTATTCTCTAGTAACAAAGAGGTTACTAAAGTTTTTTCAATCTGTGGTTTTCACAATGGTCTCTACCTGTGTTAAAGTTTATCCTTAAAGTTAAAGTTTATCCTAATGGAAATCTTTAATCACTCAGTGGAGAATATGTCTGCAAATGTCAGCAGTATATAAACAGAATGGACTGTTATGTTCCAGATGATGATGAAAAGGCAAAGAGAGATGCAGGAAAATGGTGGAAACCTTGGGTCTCTCAACCTGGAGGTGAGTGTTTACTAATACGCGTTGAGTGGCAACCAAATGGTTAATCTACGACAAAGGTATTTGAATGTGAGAGAGGAAACACTACCCCTTCTTTTAACATTTGGTGCTGGATTTTTCTATGATAAAACCTTTGCTTTCAGAGCGTTGGTCTCTGAGATGTGATGCCTTGTTTTTCTGACTGAGCTGTTTCACTGAAGCATTTTGCTGAAAGACCTTGTTCTGTTTAACACAGTGGAAAACAACTGTGGCTACCACCTGTTTGAGAGTGACAGCGAGGAGGAGGAGGAGGAGGAAGCCACAGAGAAGAAGGAGGAAGAACCGCCAAAAAAGAAATCGGCTTTCCAGGTGAGAGGTCAGAGTGGCCCGACAAAACTAGCGGCAAATGAATGAGATTTGTTTACTTTTCCAGATTTTCATTATCCCAGCCATTTTCATTTTAATTAAATGAAAAAAAAAAAGAATTGTACAATTATATAAATGTCATAACATCAGAACATGACGAGCATCTGTCTTTGATGGTGCAGTTGGCCTACGATGCCTGGATTACCAGCTCTAAAACGGCCCTGAAGGACCTGACAAAAGAGAAGAAAAGAAGAAAGAAAGAGGAGAAGAAGATGGCAAAGAAGGAGCTGCAGAAGGAGCAGGGTTAGAAACTAGATGTGGTATTTGATACATAACATAATCACATTTCCCTCTGTAGACAATCATCGACCTCATAATCGACAGAATCACTGAATCTTTAAGTTACACTTTTAAAACATTTGCTTCAGCGTGTCGCACCACCTTTTATAAAAAAATAAAATAATCCCCAACTTTGCCTGATTTAATCAATATATTCTGTAACACAAATGCTGTTGTTTTCAAACAGTTATTCTGCCAGCTCAAAACCCATCAGTGCAAACACAGCCCCTGGAGAATAAAGCCTAATATTCCATAAATCTAGTCAGAATGTTCTTATTTTAAGCAAAAATATCTTTGCCAATAGGCTAAGAAAAAACATAATTGACTAGATTAATTTAGACTAGCAAAATAGTCCAAAATAGTTTAAAATCTTTATAACACAAAGCATTTAAAAAAGGCTCAGAAATTATTTCTGCAGTGTAGATCCTCTCTCAGTTCAAAGATGTTATGCATGATTAAAAACTAAAATCCTTAGATCAACAGCAGCACATGGCATATTACAGCATCTCATTATTTATTAAACAAAAAAATAAGCCACAATTCAAAATCTGAAAAAAGTAAGAAAAAAACAAACTATTTTAATCAAAATTTAGAAGGTAAGGAGAGACTAGGCACTACTTTTCAAATCCAATTGGTTTATTGATCATTAGCGAGTCTGACTGCCCCTACAAGAGCAAAGGTTTTGGCAATTTGCTGATCGGGAACATTCATTTGTGAGTTCACGCAATATTCAGAAGAAATGATAACCGCAGTGCTCTCAAAGATGCAGCTGGATTCTATTAAGTAAGTCAGAAAGTAAACTTTACTTAGTTAAAAGTAAACTTTATTACTTAAAGTTAATCTTTACTCACACCTCAGTCTCTGTTGAGACAGAGGTGATTTTTAGGTTAATAACATACAAAAATGATTTATGTGCATTTTGTTCAAAGACCATGCATTGCTTAAATAAAGTGCAAAAAGAACCTAAGAGCTTCATTTCAGACTCAGACCACTGACCTTAATTAGTCTTAGTTGTTAAACTTCATGACAATAGAGTTGGAAGAAGACTTCACAAGGTTGGCTTCTTTGGAAAAGACTCCAGAAAAAAGCCAATTCTCTTTAAAAATACTACGACAGCACACGTTAGGCTTGCAAAGTTGCCTCTGACCAAATCCTAAGACTTCTCAAACAATGTCTTTTCAACAGATAAGACAAAAGATTAGATTTTGGCTGTAATGCAAGAACTAACTTTAGAAAAATTTCCAAACACAGCATACCAACACATAATGGTAACTGTCAGGCGTAGTGGTAGAGGGCGATAGTGGGGGTTTGCTTTGCAAGCACAGGACCTGATATCTTGCAGTCACTGAGTCATGGAGTGTTTACAGAAACATTGGAGTCAAATATGAAATCTATCTATCTGACTGATAAAACGTAGGCCCAATTTACATCACAAACCAGAACAATGATCCCAAACAGACCAGCACATACCACTTCTGCTGCTTGGCTAAGTTTTTAATAAAATAAATATGACACAGTACAATATTTCATGTGTAACTTTTCTTCTTCATCTGAGGTTATAATAACATAAATTAAAGACCTGGTGAGGACCAAAAGATATTTTTAATTATGTCCTGATGTGTAAAATGTACACTGTGCACTATAATAATTATCCTTTGCAGAGGATTATATTCACCAAATTGCAGTTTGGGATATTGTATGTTCTTTTTCTTACCGAAGTATATTTAAAAAGATAATTTTATAAACAGAATTTTAGTCTTGTGCAGGAGTAGACTTGATACAGTGGATCGAGTCAACAAGTACTGCATCCTTTGACGTGTTATTTTCCAGGCATTGAAAGAGCAGACTCCTCTGAGGATGAATTGAATGAAAGCACTGTGATGGAAGAGGAAGAGGAGGAGAAAGGTGAACACACACATAACCAATGGGACGTTTAGTTGTAAACCTCTGCTAGATGAAATGTGCCCCCAGATGAACCTCTGTTTAGTTGTTGCTGGAATTCAAAAAAGCAGACATAAAACTGCAAACTGCTTTTGCACATACCATACCTTCTCTTCTCACAGAAAACACTCTGCAGCGCATCATTAACACCTTAAAGTTTGGCTGGGTTTTTCTTCTGTCGCTGACTGACGACTTGACGGAGGGTCTGAACTCCTTCTGTAAAGACAACCAAGACATTTCCAAAGTGCTGTGCTTCGAGCGAGCGCTACTCACCCGGCAGCAAAAGAAGGTCGGATGACAGGATACAGTCCTTTATAATTGTAATGTTGAAAAAACTTTAAATAACTCAAGACCTGCATATTGTTATAGCTATACATACTCCACACTGAAATCAGCTTCCAGTGGACTCTTTGATTCACTCAGTTTCTAAATTTCACATCTTGTTTTTACGAGCATGTTGTTGTGGTTATGTTTAGTTATATTTGGGACTATGAGGTGAACCTTTTTTTTTTGTTTGTTTTGTTTTTAAAGCTCTCTTCCTCTCACTCCAGGGCAAAGAAGTGAGTCAGGAGAGTGTGAAGCAGTTTTATGTCAACTGGATGTCGCGTCAGAATACAATGACATCTCTGGATGCCTTGGATGCCCTGCCTCCTCCCTCAACGCCACCCTCTCTCCCTTCCTCGCATCACTCCTATGCCAAGCTGAGGAACCAAGCCTCCAAAATGTCCTGGGGCAGCAGTTTTTCCAGGTAGATTCTTGAACAATGAGAAAAATAACATCTAACCCTTCTTATTTTTTTTGTTTTTTTTCTTACACTTGCATACGGGTGCTACATTGGAAAAAGTATGGTATTCCTTTTAGGGATTCAAACTTTTACACACCTAGGGTGTTACTTCTACAACAACTTATTGCATTGCCACCAACCCAAATGTTCCTATTACATTTGGAGCTGTAAATAACCTCTAAACTGTCCCAGGGGGGTTGAGAGCTGCAGAAAGACAGTGAGGTACCAAACAAAGCGGCTCAATAGTAGGATGAGTCAGAAATCCAATGAAAATAAGTTTTAATAATGACTTTAATATGAGTATAATAAATACTAGATTCGTCAAACAACTGCTAAGCCATGGAAAAGTATGATATTAATGCAAGGCAATGAAAAGCCCCAGAAGACCACTTTAAAATGCCTAGAGTGTAAACAAAAACATAACGTCTGCTTCCGTGAGTGGAGAGTGTATTTGACTGAAAAAAGAAATGAAGGACTGCTCATCACTTGAGACCACTTGAGCCCATACTCAGTTGAAAGCCTTAGAAATAGCCAATTAAGACAAATTAAGTAAATTAAAACAAGATTTAATGCACATACTATTTAAACCCTTTATACCCTCTCTCCTCTCCGCTCACCTCCAGCTGTATGACGGATGAGACGATGCTTGGATCCCGACAGCCAACGCAGGAGGAGCTGGATGAACCTCCTGCTGGGCCACCTTCTCCCTGTCAGCTCAGACGAAGGCTCCTGAAAGAGGCTAGAATCGACCTGACCTCCTTTGAGGCTGACGAATTTATTCAGAGGTGACAGAGAGGGGATTTAGAAACACGTTTTAGTCCAATGCACCCACAATTTACACCTCATTATAAGAATCAATGATATGAATATGAATTATGTGAATTGTAGATAGCTGGATATTTGTTCGTTAGATGTCACTTGCATCTCTGTTCCATCAATAATAAAGTTGATATTATGAAATGAAAAATTCATAGTCCTGATCTTAATCCAATAGAAATGTTGTAGAAGGACCTGATGCAAGTGGCTCATGTGTAAAGAAAACAAAACTACCAACATCCTATAATATTTCTTGAAACCAGTATGCAAAACAGATGAGTTGATTTATTTGAACAGGTTGATAACAACACCATAAGAATTAAACCGTAGAAATAGTTAATGATTAATGGGGTTAATGTTTAGCTTTTTTTTTCTCTTTCACTGTTTGTTGTCATTGTTATGGCCGAAGCAAAATTTGTCTTTAAGTAGAAATCATGACGTTTTTAGATAATTACACACATTTTCCAGTATTTTTTTTATATGCGTTGCTTTTGCACTTTTTTTTTGTTCACTGTGGCCTTCATTCCTGAACTTAAAGTATGTCTTTTCTCAGTAGCGATGAAGATGCCATCACCACTGAGAAAAGAGACCCTGAACAGGACGGTGATGATGAGGATGAAGGTGAAAGGAAATCTGAGCAGGATCCAAAGGCAGACGAGGAAGATGACCGTCAGGAAGATCCAGAGTTGCAAAGAGATGAACTGGATGAGGAAATATGGGAAAGGGATGAGGATGAATGCTTCAGAAGTCCAGAATGCATCTCGCTGGGTTTCAGGGAGAGTGATGAAGAGAAAAGTCTGGACCTCACGGGGTCTCCCAGACCTCTGAGTCAGGAAACAAGGAATCTCACTGCCAGCGAGCTGCTACTCAACAAGTTACTGGACATAAATATATGAAAACAAAATTAGATGATTTATGTTATCTTAGCAAACAACATCATGTTATAGTGTTTTCATCACTGTTTTTTTCTTCCGTTTCCTTTATTCTAAAGCATGTTTGAAAATGACGAGATCGCGGAGTCTGACAAGTTTTTTGTGAAACTGCCAAGGCTCCTGAAGCTGCTGTTTGCCCTCTACAACACCATGGTGTCCAAGTCAGAGATGTTGTGCTACTTTGTCATCATCCTCAACCACGTTGTGTCAGCTTCACTCCTGTCCCTCATCCTGCCCATTCTGATATTTCTCTGGGCGATGCTGTCAGTGCCCCGGCCGAGCAAACGCTTCTGGATGACAGCTATAATCTACACAGAAGTAAGTTGCTACTGTTGCTGGAAATGTCATTTCATCTTTGTTCCTGATAGATGCATTATGTCTTAATAACATTTTCAAATGAAGTCATGTTTGTTTAGGAGAAACGATGCCCAACATTTGGTTTTATAGATAAGTAAAGTATGATCAAGCATCAGAACGAAGAGGTTACTCTTACGTTGTCATAATGATCCATTATTTAAGCTGGTAAGTCATTCAGAGTGGTTTCAGCAGTCTGTTCTCTCTTTGTCTCAGCTAGCAGTTGTGGTGAAGTACTTTTTCCAGTTTGGTTTCTTCCCCTGGGCCACATCCGCTTACCGAGGCATCAACGCTGAGCGCCCCTTCGCCTTACCCAACATCATTGGCATCGAGAAGAAAGATGGCTATGTCCTGTTTGATCTCATTCAGCTGCTTGCTCTTTTCTTCCACCGATCCATTCTTAAGGTAACCGTGAGGAATTACCAGTGAGATGTATCTGTTCACCCCGTATCTCGTAATGGACCACCGGTGCAGACGCCATGCAGCTACTCTTGTTTCACATTTCTGACTGTGCAGTGCCACGGGCTGTGGGACAACAAGGAGGTCGAGATGCCTGATTTCTTCAAGAAGCTGAAGAAGAAAGTGGACAAAAACAAAATGACAGGGACAGATAAGACCAGTAATGGGAAATCTACGCGTCGGCTGAAGTTCCTCCCCTTCCAGGCCTCCACCACCTCCATTTTCTGCAGGCGAAAGACAATAGACTCAGCGGAGTCTGTTGGTGAGACCTCAGGAAGTTCTCATCATTTTCTTGTTTTACTCTTGGCTTTTGAGTTAGCATATGACTGTACTCATCTGACTAGGCTGTATCTATTTGTTTATCTATTGTAGAGGGGAAGCCAAAGAAGCAGCGCAGCAAGAAAAAGAGACGGCAAAGACACACCCCTCCTCTGACCAGGAAGCAAAGGATCAGACAGCAGATCAGAGAGAAGATGCTGCAAGCCAAAGCCGCTGCCATAGAAGTGTGAGTCGTTTTGCTTTGGCCTCCATGCATTTGCATTTTCTGTTTGTTTTTCTTTAATTTACAAACGTGTGCTTTGAGAGGAGTGTGATTAGTGTGTGATGAAGGCGCCTTTCTTCCTACAGAGCTCTTCACATCTATCTCCCGATAAGACAATTTTTCTATGACATCATTCACCCAGAATACAGTCCTGTTTGTGACGTCTATGCCCTCATGTTTGTCGTCGATGTTGTCAACTTCATTGTGACCATATATGGATACTGGGCTTTCGGGGTAAATTACGAGAATGCATACACATAAATACTACTTATTTCAGTGTGTAGTCTCAACCAAAAAGGATGTTATGTGCATTTTGACATCATGAGGCCGTTTTTAACTTTTTATAGAAATACTCTGCAGCCGCTGATATTACAGAGTCCCTGTCAGAAGACCAGGTTCCAGAGGCTTTCCTGGTCATGCTGCTCATCCAGTTTGGAACCATGATAGTGGACCGGGCTCTGTACCTGAAGAAGTCTCTGCTTGGAAAGTGTGTTTTCCAGGTGGTGCTGGTGTTCGGCATACACTTTTGGATGTTCTTCATTCTCCCTGGCGTAACAGAGAGGTCAGAGGTCATTCATTACAATTCATGAACAGTGGACAAAACTGTCTTTTTTTTATTTTTTACTTTATCTTCCAAAGTCCTCCATTCAGTTTAAGACTAATGGGTCAAACATAAGAAGTATATATATTAACCTAAAAAAATCTTAAAACTGATAAAACTTTCATTTGTAATTTAAGTTTGTGATGATCTTTTTCAAATTGTTTGATTTTACAATGCATTTTTATCAAAACAGAAAATGATTAAGAAAAAAAAAAGAAAGAAAATGAGAGAGAATATTTCCGTTTTTCCTGACTCCAGTAAAGGACCATCTGCTTTGTCTCTTTCTGCTCCAGGAGGTTCAACAGGAACCCAGTGGCTCAGCTCTGGTACTTTGTAAAATGCATCTACTTTGGCCTGTCTGCCTACCAGATAAAATGTGGCTATCCAAATCGCATCCTGGGCAATTTCCTCACTAAGCATTACAACTACCTGAACCTCTTTCTTTTCCAAGGGTACAAAAACGCCCCACAACAATTACTACCCTTAACAACCACTTCCAATATGTGTTTTTCTTTTTATCAATATCTCTTGCTGCTTTTTTATTTCTTTTAAATGATGGACATTGGCATAATTCCTTTTCTCTTCCAGTTTTCGGATGGTTCCGTTCCTGACGGAGCTGAGAGCAGTGATGGATTGGGTTTGGACTGACACCACCCTATCACTCTCCAGTTGGATTTGTGTTGAAGACATTTATGCCAACATATTTGTCCTCAAGTGCTCGAGGGAGTCAGAAAAAGTAAGCCATTGTTTTTTTGTTGTTGTTGGATCATGCAGGATCCAACAGCAGGTTTGGATCATGGGGGCTGCAGTTAAATGATTAAATGAATAAAAGTAATTCATTTAAATTAGTTTTTGTCCTTAAACAAACAATAAATACATCCTTCTATACTGATTTGATAAATTTGTTATGATAATAATGCTTTAAGCCAGGAAGGGCATCTGTCTTTAACCTTTAGATAGCTTCTTTGACAAAAGAAGAAAAGAAGTGTATGTGTTTTATTGGTGTGAATTTTTGTAATTATTGCAAAAAACTTCTTTTATTTGTATTCCTTCCAGAAATACCCCCACCCTCCAGGGCAGAAGAAGAAGAAGGTGGTGAAATATGGGATGGGAGGCTTCATCATATTCGCTCTCATCAGCATCATCTGGTTTCCACTCCTCTTTATGTCTTTGATCCAGTCGGCGGCTGGAGTGACCAATCAGCCTGTGGACGTCTCCCTCCAGCTGAGCATCGCAGGATATGAGGTCAGACACCAGTTTATTCTAATTTGTGTTGACAACCTGCAACCTGCAACCTGCAGTGTGTGATGAGGGCCCATTTCTCGATGCAGAGCTTTAATATGTTTTCTATGGTGGCAAAAACACATCTGGCTATGACATAATGCCACAGTCTGTTTCTACTATGTTTCTCCTTTAGCAGGTAAATGTATCTCTGTCTGATCTTTGTCTTTTCACAGCCTCTGTTCACTATGAGCGCCCAGGAGCAGAACTTGGTTACATACACAGAGGCGGGATTGAACGGACTCACCAAAATTTATGCTACTCATCCAGTAAGATGCAATTTATTTTCCTGTTGAATAAAATATTTTTTTCTTAGAAGTATATTGGAATGGTTCCTGTCCAAATTTTAAATTGCATGATCTGATGTATGTTTCTCATCGAGAACTCCGGTTTATATACAAAGAAATATTTGCAAACATATTAATCCTAAATCTTTAAATTAATTAATTATAATAATATAATTATTTTAAGACTGTCTGGGCCCCAGTGCACCCAAAGGCTTTATGTATTAAATAGTTTCTGTACATCATTTTTTTGGTTGTTGGTACAGTTAACTACCATGTTATATCTGTTAATATTTTTTTAATGTAGTTTCATTCTATAGAATGTATACACAAGTAAGTGTGTGGAAACAGTCAGTATGTGTGACTTAAACTAACAATAATTAGACAAGCATTCATAATCTGAGTCAGCCTTTGCTCTTTACTTCTCACAAAAAACAGCAGAAAACCAGAATACAAGGACAGATATTCCATTGTTTTACCTATTTTTATGTTGATCATGTTATATATTATATAAATTTATACCATATAACAGGCCCTCTGCCATATCACATCCTGTCATGTGAAGTTATCTTACTTAAACTTACCAGAACTGGACAAACACAACCTTAGATGAATAACAACACATAATAAACAGCATTACAATGCTACTACAATGCAAAAAACAAACAAAAACAAAAACAAAAAACCCCAACAAACCTTAAATACTAGGGCCGTGTGTGAAAAATCACACCCTTATTCCATTGGAAATAAAGATATAAGTTGCAGTCAGGTTAAATACACTTAATTAATTGATTCATTGATCTTCAGTAACCATTAATATCTCCATAAAAGAGGGAGTTTGTTTGGTGATTGGTGGTTTGGCAGTAATGGAGTATTTAGGTATATGGTACCACAATACAAGAGAGAAAGAAACATCAGCAAGGAAGTAATATTGCTGTCCATTTATCTTTGAAGGGCTATAAGACATTTAAGATCCCATCACTGCACAGTGAGAAGGACTGTCACATGAGAAAGCCATGCAGCCTTAACTAATTCTGTTAGGGCTAATTAAGGGCACAGATTGGACTTTAAATATTATAAAATCCAGATAAAGATTAGGATATGGGTTTCATATCCTCTCTCTCTCATTTGAACATGGATGAGAATTTGTTGGCAGACGTATCAGTTATCTATCGCTGCAGCTTCTGAAATGATCATGCTTTTCTCAGTACGATATCAGCCATCTTAAGGGTATATAACTTTAAGTCGTGGAGTTTATTGAAACACTTGTGCTTTCTCTCCAAGTCTGCTATGCAGTTCCTAATGAACTATGAAGCAGAGGACATTGTTGTTGCCAAGATCAAGAGTGATGCCAGTCTGCTCTGGACCATCAGCCCAGCCAGTCGAGCTGCCATGATAGAGGAACTCAGCACCTCCTCTCACGTATACTTGACCCTACGCTGGACGCTGCTCAGGTCAGAATGAGAGTGCACTAACACAGTGTGTATTCCTGTTTAATTTAAAGATGCTCAGAAGGATCTTTGCTATGCCTAATTAAAACCACTTTAACTGAAATAGTCTGATGTCCCAAAGATCTGGCAGCAGCAGATCTTCACAAAGATAAATAACCACATGAAATGCATTACTCTCTATGATCAAACGTGTCCAAAGGCAACACAAGTGAGACATTAAAACTTAAACTTTATCCTGTGTTATCCCCAGGTGAGTGTGGCTGCCTGTGGCTCTCACAACACTCGTTGTATCCCGTGCCAGAACTCTTATGGAACATGGATCACATCTGCCTCATACAACACATGCCAAAACCCAAACCTGGCCCAGTTCGTGAACTTTGGGACACATCTGATCTAAACAGAATCACTGAGAGTTGTAACTGAGCCACAAATACTAAAGATAGCCCAGATTAGGCCTAAATGTGTCTCCTAGTTGGGACTATCTTGATGTATAACAAATGTAAATGAATCGTGTGTGAATTCATTTCAAGCATGAACAAATGTGTCAATACATTTTATGTGAGTGTGTTTTATATTCAACTAATCTTAAGGGATTTCAAAAATATATTTATCCTGCTTATACCGTACAGATTGTTCATAGATGACAACAAAATGTGTGGTTTCTTTTTACTTTTCTTTTTTTTTTTTACCTTTATTATGAAATTCTCTGTTGAGAAGTCACATTTTCACATTTGCACTGAAACACCCAGAACTGAATAAATGTTTCCACTCAGGAATCCAACTTTGTCCTCATACTTCTCAGGAATGCATCCATATCGATGGTTGTGGAGTCTGTGGGAGAACATACTCAGAAGTTTGAGGACAAGGCCCTGATGGACGAGATTGTCCACATGATCAAAGGCAACAGCAGCAAACCTGTGTGAGTCTCAGGCTCTGCAATGTCTAATGTTAATGTTAGAAAACACTATTTAAACATAAAAAATAGATGTAATAGATGCTCATGTATGTGAGAACAGCTGCAGCTGCTCTGTGGCTGTGTTCAGAGAAGCTATGGCTTTGGAAAGTTAACTGTTTAAATGTATTCCTGTAACTACTAACCTTCAGTGCGTCTTTGAGGTTTGTTTTTAATCACAAAAGCGCAGTTCAAGACTTGTATTGCAATACAAGTAAAAAAATCCAACACAATTCAAATCACTGCTATAGTTATTGGTCTTATTGTACTGACACAGACTCGTCTGAGCAGCCGCAGCGGAGGATGTAACTACCTACACTGTTGGTGGACAGTGGAGGTTAATTATGTAATATATAATACTATATTTCACTATAACACTGCTCAGCCTTTTCTTATAGGTCATAGACAATGCCTAGTTATTTTGAAGGGTTATTGGAGGGTAAAACTATTACTGAACTGAACAACAGAGAAGTCCAGAAATAAAAACGATAAGCATGTTCACCCTTCAAGGGCTTCAGTGTGGAACATCAGTGAAGATTCTGTCTGCAATTATTTGTGTTTATCTGTTTTTCTGTCCTGCAGGATCATTAATTCACTGCTGCCAAAGTTTATTAGAGGTCCAAAGGGACAAGAGTCTAAGATGGCCACCAGAATGACAGTTGGTTAGTAAATGTTATTGTATACTGACAATGTCACAAGTGATTTCTGTATGAAAAAGGCGTTACAGAAGCTCTATGTAGAAAAAAAAGGAAAGAAAATATAAAATGATAATTTGGTAAACCACGAAGAGCCATTATTTTGTCAGCAGAGAAGTTTTCACTTGGTAATTAAGCAGGATCTATAGTTTTAACAATCTTACAGTGAGGGCTTTACCCAGATGTCTTCCACCCATCAACTGTCTCATCTGTCAGTCACTTTCAGTGACTCAAGTCTTTCCTTACAAACTTAATTCCTTCCCGAATTGAATAACTTGTCATGAAAAGTAGAAAACTCCTAATAATGCGTGAGAGCACAGACCCCGGCCAAACAGAAGTTGACAAATGACAAAGATGACAAATAGAAGTTAGCACATTTAAAAAATGTTTTAAAGGAACATTTTAGTCTAAAAGGCAGCCTATATGTGTTAAAAACTTTTGTGCATAACTGTTATTCAGCAAAAATGTGAAACTTTTCATTTTCAAAACTACTGCAACTCAATACCAGTACCAAATGCTTTGCAGATGGTTTTCAAAACAAATAATAAAAAAAAAAATAGCCAGTATGAAACTAATTTGCAAATCATTACATTCCATATTTATTTGCATTTACATTGCTTTCAAGATGAGTCTGGAGTAAATTATGGGCCTGACTTGATTTTCATCTCGTCTTCAGAGCCGGCCGATCGTCCAGACCTCAAGGCGCTGGCTTTCTTCAGACCAATGTCGATTAAACTTCAACAGGTCAGCAGGAGTTCAGACAAAGAGGCAGACCAGTGGTGGGTGGTGGAGGAGTGCTCCCCTCTCACCTCCTCTGAACACAAATGTCAAAGCATAGAGATTCTGGTGTTCAATGACAAAGTCAGCCCCCCCAGTCTGGGCTTTCTGGCTGGACATGGGTAGGTAACGAAGACAGAACCAAATATTTCTGGTGAATATTGATGCATCTCATTTAATACTGATTTCTTTCTCTTTAAGGGTTCTAAATGCTGCTAACTTACACAGTAAAACTGATCCGCTGCTGCTTTGTTCTTAAACTGCTGTAGCTCACTTTGGTTCTTTGTTGTTACTGAACATTAGATCTTAAACATTCAGCAATAGGATCACTAACACTGAGTGTGTAATCATATTGATTACTTTTAAAGTTGAAAAGCCAATATGACAGAAACAGTTTTACTCTAACTTATTTACCATTGTTCTCTCTCTGCAGAATTGTAGGCCTGTACATGTCAGTGGTGCTAGTGATTGGTAAGTTTGTCCGAGAGTTATTCAATGGGATATCCCGGTCCATCATGTTTGAGGAGCTGCCGTGTGTGGACAGAGTCCTGAAGCTCTGCACCGACATTTTTGTGGTGCGGGAGACAGGAGAGATGGAGCTGGAGGAGACGCTGTTCGAGAAACTAATCTTCCTCTATCGATCACCAGAGACGATGATAAAGATGACCAGAGAGAAGAAAGACAGCTAGGGCTTCATGTGACAACCTCTGTTAGTATTAAGATGATAAACTCTGTTCAAACTGAATGTAGTTTAAGTAACAGCGGGGTGAATATGATTGGAGAATAATGTAGCTGCAGTTATGATCCTTATTGAAGCATAAAAATATTGAATCCCCTAAGATTCCACCTCTGATCTTCTTGGACTAGACTGAGATAAGACATTAAGTCTAACAGTTTTTACTTTCACAGAACATTACAAGATTTATACCGCTTTTCCATTTTTAATTAGGATCAGTCAAATTCCCAGATGTCAATGAGGGATTTGATTGCTTGATGTGAGTTAAAAAAAAAACAAAAAAAAAAACAGAAAAATAAGGCTTACGTCACAGTATGTAAACATTTTCATGTTAGACGTTTGTCCAAACTGCTGTTAAATGGATAAAACGTTCCTGCCAGATGTTAGCCTACTGGACTATGCATGCTTTAATAGTTTTTAATTTGTTTTTACTGAAGTTTCATTAAGAGCCCAAATTAAACATATCAGCACACTCATTACTCTGCAAGTACCATGTTTCTGTACATTTCTGTGTAGACTACTACATCAGTTTATTTAAATGAAATTAAAATAAACTGCTCAGTAAACATGTTTCAGCATCTCATTCCACAATTTATTCACTGAGGAAAAAAGAACATGAGTGACAGTTTTAACTGTTCATCTTTAATACAACCTTAACTATAAAATGAAAACAAAAAGGTTTTTTTTTTCCCCAGGTCCCCAAACTCCAGCATGTCATCTTGATGTTATCCAGCCGTTTCTCTTCTTCTCCATGTGGAGTGACAGGACCTTACGACACCAGAAAAATCTATCTACATGACAGTTTCACATCCTGGAAGAAAAAGAAAAAAAAAAAAAAAAAGTGCACCGTCAATTCACTTTATAGATATCCACTTGACTGATGTGGTTTAAACCTCAATGTATACAATTTGACCATTACGGGTGACAACAACAAGTGAAATTACATTCCTGAAGAAGACAAACTCAACATGCAGCGTTCCCACTATCAGTATCTATTATAATGAAGTAGAGAGCAAAGGTGTTAACAGATATGACAATCATCTGGAGAAACCACAACGAGCACATGTGACATCTGTCTCAGAAGGCTGTTTTCCTCGCCCGCCGGTACCTGGAGACGCATCAAAATGTATCTAACATTTGTAATTTCATATGCCAATAGTCTGGCCCACCAACTTCTATGGGTAATTAGATGTACTTCTGAAAGTGGCTAAGTTATCCAGCCATCTAGTACTCTAGAGTGATGTCTGGATAACCTGTAAAGATGTCCTGTCACACATTGACCTTTAATAGACTGACGTTGTTTGAGGGCCATATTTAAAAAGGGACTACAGTGGTGGAACAAAAAGTATTTGAAGGGAAAAAAAAAACATTTTACAATGTGGGAGAAAAACCTTAAGCCAAACAGTGGCAAGAAAAAAATTCCCATTTCAGCGGAAAGAAACCTTGAGCAGGACCTGGAAAGAATAAGATAAGTCAATTACAGTTTCTGACTGTAATTGACTTATCTTATTCTTAATTACAGTCAGAAACTGTAATTGACCTTGCATAAACAAGGAACAAAAAAAAACAAAAAAAAAAAAAAAAAAAAAACATCTTTCATTCCAAAGAAAATACTTTCACTGTTTAATCAGACATTTAAGAAGAGATTAACAGGCATTCTAACGTTTGTGGGCATATTCAAGTACTCCCTCCTATCATTTCTTTCTTGAGTCTCCTAATCATCATATAATGCTGTCAGCTGTGGTTCGTTGAGCTAAAATCATCACTGTTGATGTGTAAGGAAAAAAACAACAAAAAAAAACAAAAAAAAAAAAACTGCAGCAAATTGATACCTGGGCACAAGTGTTTGGCAGTTGTGCTGTTGTCTATCTCCTATGTGAGACCGTGAGAAGTAGTTGATGCTTCCTAAGAAGATTCAAATAGACCTTCAAGTGACATTGAAATAGATCATGAACTACTTTTTTTATGCCATTTTATCTTTAAAAAAAAAAACAAAAAAAAACTAACTAAATGAAATAAAATTGATGTTACTTTGGTATTTAAACCTAACACATTCAAGAAACAGAATACACACTATATTGTTACATTTATCAAGTTATTTAGTCTCTACAGTATACAAAGTTTGTGTTTGTTTTAACCTTTACAGAGCCAAGTAATACGTTTAGGGACTGTAGTATGAACCCCAATAAAAGTGTGACAGTCATGTCTGACCTCTGTAAGTTTAAACCAGGTTGTTTAAACGCGCTTATACAAATAAGGACCCGCACAGCGTCACCGCTGATGTCACTGTCTCCCCTCCACCGCACACAGCGTCGGGGGCGATAACTTATGACCAGAGGAAGGACGTTAGTAAACAGGAGCATGTATAAAAAACACACTTACACGCCGTTTTGGGTTTGACGACTTTGACATTGGCCTCCGCGGCTCTGATCGCCTCGGTTTTGAACTGCGGCTTCATAGCAGCCCGCACCACGTTAGCGCAGATGGCGGAGAAGCGGATGTAGCTGTAGGGAGGACACGCGAAACTTAAGACAGCGCTGATGTCGGAACGTACAATGCAATTACAAATAAAGCATTACTGGCATTTGACAAACGCAAAAACACTATTTGAAGGTACACTTCTGTGCCGAAAGCTAACCGCACGCAGAGCTAACAGCGTTGACAAGTGGGTGATGTTTCAAATGAAACAACCCATCAAATCCAACTGCACGATACACAGTCGACGACTAGCAGCAAAGTCTTTCTCAGTAACTGCACATTTCCGTGTGTTTTTCTACCTTAGGCCTGCCTGTCTCCAGTACGCGACCATCTTGCTCGTGTTGTAGCTTCAAGGACAGGTCGGAAGGCTGCGCTCTTCTTCTTTTGACTAACCGACCATCGGCAACAACCGCAGAGGCTCGTTACCGCCATCTGCCGGTCGACTATCGGCAACAACCGGAGAGGCTCGTCACCGCCGTCTGCTGGTTGGAAGACTAATCTGTTTCACAGGTGGAAGCTGCGATGGCGTTCCCTCTCCTAAATCCATTAGTATGACATCAAAAACTTAAATAATAATAATGATCATTTAAAAACTTAAATAAAATTTTGTAAAATACATTTTGAACATACGTTAAAAGGGCTAACATTGTCAAACGTAATAAGGTGACTTGCCCAAGAAAACAACCTAAGCATAGGTGTATAGCTTCAAATTGAAGTTATAACTAGTCTTTAATATTATGTGTGTACTTACATCTTGTTTAGTCTATGTTTCTATTCATATTTTAATAGCTGTCACAGTTTTTGTGTATTTTAATTTAAGGAAGTATTTAGGTGTGCTACATTCAGTGGTGCACCTGTTACAAAACAAATGTACTGCTGTGGATTGATAAAATATTTCTGATATATACTTTTACTCTATTCTCAATTTAGAATCACAAATGAACCTAACAGGTTTGTTTTAGGACTGTGAGAGACATGAGCACCGGGAAAAACCATGCAAGGATAGGTAGAAAATGCAAACTCCACACATTTGAACCCGGGACTTTTCATGTATTAGACAACAGCTCTACTAATTGACTGTAATGAGTCTTGAGATTTTATATCCTAAAAGTGTAGTAGGTACATTCTCCGAATAGATATGGTTAAGTAAGCTACAGGTTCCTGAGAATAATAGTAATAACATTTAACGGTTACATATATCACAAATTAGATGGTTGTATACGTTTAAATGAATAAATAAAGATAAAATATTTATTTCTTCATCTCGTTCAAGATGGTATAACGGTGCAGTACCGCTTTCGACCGGCAGAGGAGCTCCCGGTGAAGGTGTCTCCTTCAGCAGGAGACCCTCTTCACCCCGGTCACGCTGTCACCAAGTCGCCGGCTCCCGAGCCCTGACAGAAAAGCCTCCAAAAAATGAAGATCTGGGCGTCAGAGCACATTTTCAAGTTAGTACCTTACTCTCCGGAGATGTGCCTAAAACACATCTGCTACGTATCCGATTTCTGGATCTCCATCGTGTTATGTTTAGTCGCCAGACAGAGAAAGTTGAATAACTGAGCACAACGAAACCCGAATTATGAAGTTATTAGTCGCGTCTAGCAAATTACACGACACAATGATCGGAGTTTTGTTCTATGTAACTTTATTTCTTTATTTTAACGCGTTGAGGTGTGTCGTGCGGCCACCTGGAAGTAAACCGTTATTTATCCGAGTTAACTTCGACTTAGCTCGCAGCTGCTAAACTTCAAGCTAACTAGCCAGCAGCTTCCGTAGTTATGGAGTTACTCAAACCAGTTTTGTTTAAGGTTCGTGGCTAAAGATAAGATAAAATGCGTCAACAAAATGGATGGTTTGCTTTTCGTGTGCGTGTTTGTGTTTTGTTTTTGTTATCACAGATTCCGAATCTGGCCGTGAGTTAGTATCACGATTATAGACATTACGCAACCGTCAATGCGCCTACCTCTCATAAAAGAGGTTATGTTGTGTAACTGTGATTACTGGTTTAAATTGCGGCTTATTTTAGACACTTGTCGTTAATATTTGCTGGTGATTGGTTCGTTTGCGTTTGTCCTTTTTCTAGAAGTTTCTCGGTAAGCTCGTATATGGTCTCGGAGTCTGTGTAAACGCAAGGGGGCGCTCTTTCCCGTTGACGTCGGCTGTTCAAGCCCGTTGATTGTTATTGATACGGCGACGATCAATATGACTCAGATTCTATGACATAATCTCATTAAAATCAAAAAATCGTTTTAGGATGTTACTGGTATCAACTACACTGTGTTGTACTTAAAGCCTGACCATTTCCGTTTCTCCTGTGAATCACTACATACAAAGTAGTGACATTGACTGAATAAAATGTCTAACTTTAACGAAGATTGTGATGAACAGCATTGTTTACTTATTTCCTACTGAAGTAGGAGTCATGGTTAACAACTGTGTTGTTAATGCTTTCTCATTCTTGTTAGAACTGTTTATTAAAAAGAAAAAGAAAGAGAAAATGGAATAATGTATATAAATAGTGTTGTGTTTTTAACAGCCACCCATGGGAGACGGTGACAAAGGCAGCAATGCAAAAATACCCTAACCCCATGAACCCCAGTGTGTTTGGTGTTGATGTTCTGGCCAGAAATGTGGATGCAGAGGGACGGTTACGCAGCACCAGACTGCTCAGCACAGAGTGGGGGCTTCCTGCCATGGCTAAATCTGTAAGTATGATCTTCAGAGTGATTTTAATGCACTGTTCCAATATCTAGGTCCTCCAGGGCTGCTACCCTGCGTGTTTAGGAGGTTTTCCTCCTTCAACATGAGGATTTTAAATGTATGGGTTATTAACAGCCTTGGGCAGATTGTGATGTCAAGCTCATAGTAATCCATTTGTTTGAATCAGGCATGGAAACAACTTTGGGGAACATTGATTTAATGTTATAATGTTAAGTTCCTCTGCTCTGTATCAAGCAAGATTTTTGTCTTTTTCCTGCAGATTATTGGGATAACAAGAACATGCACTTACGTACAGGAACATTCAGTTGTGGATCCCAAACAGAAAATCTTTGAGCTGCAATCTACAAATGTGAGTAGGACTTTTGAATAGTCAATATATTGTCTAGAGACTGATGTAAAGAGACACTTGCCTTTCAGTTTCATGTATTGTTTTTAGGAGTTAACTCAGTTGCTGAGCATGTGATATAATGTCTGACATGTTTTGATCAAAATACTCTAGCTTGATTCACATCCAATGGTTTTAGGGGGTAGAGTAAACCACTCAAATGCCCTCCTCCTCAGTGTGTTTTCCTCTCTTGACACCAGTCTTACAGTTTAGTGCTATGATACAAATGTGAATTTTACATTACAACATAACAAAGTGATAGAACTATCAGACAAGTACTTCTCTGTCTTGAAATGCTTGCATTTCTTTTATCTGCAGCTCAGTCACAGACAGTTTGTGCTGGTTTCCTCATTTAGAACTAGTTTAATTGAGTCATACATTGAGCTTAGTCACGTTGTCATGACACTGCACTGCAAATAGCGTGGTTGAAATAACGGCCAGCAGGTTTCACACAGACACACAAACCACAATGTGAAAAGGCTGTCACATGGTGAAGCCAGCTGGGCAGCTGGTAGGTGAATGGCACTTGTCACATGACGAATGTCATGGGGCAGCTGACTTTCATAAAGTTGCCACAGACATTGTCTTACCAGTCTCCTGGCTGCTTCCACAAGTGTCAAAGTCCTGTTTGCCTAACTTTGCTTTCTTGCTTAACTTTTTCTAAGAAATCGACAGTGTTGTTTTGGGTATTTCTCCACATATTTGTTCCATCTGTGTCCCTGCATTGTTTTCTAGTCATTGAACAACCTGGAGTTCTCTTTGGATGAATTTTGGATGGATTGATGCCCTGAAGTTTTAATCTGAATATGTTGTTGGTTTGTATAATTGCAGATGAAGGATGGCACTGTCAGAAAATTTAAAAAAGAAAACAACAAAAAAACACGTTACTTGGGTGATTATTTGTACAGTAACTCTGATGGATCTGGATTCTGAGAATGTGTGTTTTACTCAAATGTGTTGGGTTCGCTGTAAAAAAAAAAAATCGAAATGAAGAATAAACATATTTAATAGTGAGAGGATTGTCAGACACCTGTGTCATCTTCACAAGCAGACAAGCCTGCAATGTACTAAAAGCAGAACTAAAATCAATAAATTAAATGCAGGTGTAGGCTTTGGGATTTTCCAAATACTTAAGAACCAGGTGAGTGAAGATATTATTTATGGCCTTATCTGTGCTTCTCCGCTGCCTGTAAGCAAACTGGAGCAGATCATGGAGAGAATTTAACTCAGATTTAAAAATGGAAGCCATGTATTTTTCAAAGCTTTTCATGACAATTTAAGTCAAAGCCATTCGTTTGAAATCGTTGTTTTCTGTAGGACAGGGTTTCTTTGGAACGGGAATGATGCAGACTTTTTTCCAAAGGCCAGGAACTTTATGAGAACCAACAGACTGTTGTCTGCCTGACCTTTGCAGACTATTGTCTGCAGTACATTATTATATTCATAAGAAAGGTCCTGTGAGTCAAACCTAAGGAGGGCTTGTTAATGTCATCAGTTACAGAATAATTTTTTGGTCCTTTTAATAAGTCGACAAGTTTGTCTGTTGGCATGACCAAACTATCTTATGAGTTTGCACTAACTATTCTTAATGTGGCTGACCTTGCATTTAATTTATACAGTGGTTTATAGTGTACATCAATTCAGTTTTATTTATATAGCATCTTGTGCAATACAAGTTGTCTCTACAAGAACAACGGAGCACAATTATGCTTAAAAGATACTTCTAATTAATAACTGAGGATTGAGCTGAATAAGGGAAAGAGAAGAAGGGTGAGGTGCACTGCTCAGTGGATCATTTTGGGGTCCCCCTGCAGCAGGTCTACAGCAGCAGATCTAGGATGAAGCTGTGTTTAAGACCAGCTGCTCCAGTCTGGTCCTGCAGCTGCAGCTACGACTACTGGCCCTAACACACTATATGCTTTACTAAACAGAAAAGTTTTAAGTTGGGTTTTAAAGGTGGAGGTGGAGTCAGCCTCCTTAACTCAAACTGGAAGTTGGTTGGTCTCATAGTGATGGACTGTTAAATTCCAATGATTAATTCCATCTCTGTCCTGTCTACCCAGATCTCTTTCACCAACTTGGTATCTGTGGACGAGAAGTTGACATACAAGCCACATCCACAGGACCCAGAGAAGTAGGTGATCCACTTGTAATCATCCCAATTCTCCCCGGATCTGTCACATTTCTGTCTGTTCTGACCTGAGAATTTCCTAATGAAGTCAAGTCTCTCCAAGTTTAAGTACGTTTTCTGACCTGTATGCATGTCATTTCTGTGTTCAGGACAGTGCTAACACAGGAGGCTTTGATCAGTGTAAAAGGCGTCAGCCTGAGCAGCTACCTTGAGGGTCTCATGGCTAAGACCATATCTGTTAATGCCAGCAAGGTGAGGCTGTCTTTAAAATATCTCTATCTCGACAAAAAAGCCAAATATCTTTTTTTTTTTTTTTTTTCTTTTTAACACTTTTCTGTATGTGTCAGGGTCGTGAGGCGATGGAGTGGGTCATCAGACGGTTAAACACAGAGATCGAGGAGCTGGCGGCCACTGCTCGGGGTTCCATGCGCGTTCCCATTGCAGCAGCTGTTGCAGACAAATGATCCCGGCTAACCTCAATTCACTCCACCATCATGACTCGATGGACTTCTCAGACATTTTTCCCCTTAAAGGGAACCTCTCGCCTCATCTGCCAACAGCCTAGAAACCAGCTCTACCCTTTGGTCCCAAGTTTGTTTGTGTTTATCACAAGAACAGTTTGTCCTTCCTCCACATGCTGCACTGATGAGTTTTCCACTCGTCTCGGTGGGCCGTGACGGGGAGAGTTGAGCTGATGAAAGTTTAAAAAACAAACAGGGTTGATTCAGACTGCACTTGAAGCTCATAGGGCTTGGTCTTGTGATGTGAAATATCTTTTATTGAATTCACACAGTGCCTCCACATAACCTGATCCTTTTTTTTTTCTAATTCCCTTTCTCCATCATCTTTAACGTTCTATTGTCATTTCAAATTCTTATGAGCAGGTTGAGTACAGCTAAAAAGTAGTCACCTTTAGGTATGTTTTCAGTTTCTCTTGTACAGAAGAACTGACTAAAATATCTCAAACTCAAATGCTGCCAGTGCAGGAAGGATGTAAGAGAAACTAAAAGTAGTGACACTATAAGTTAGACTTAACTTGAGTTTCTGCCAAAGTGATATCTTCTTGTTATTGTCACAAGCTTATATTTTGGGCATCTTGTAGTTTTGTAGCTAAATTCTTTTAGTACATCCTTTTTTATTATAAAAGTTCTGGAGCAGCTTTGTCAGAAAAAATAGATACATTTTCTATCTAAGCACTATTGATTGACAGCTAGACCTGAATGCCATTTAAGTGATTGTAAAAGCCAGTTCTTGAGTGCATTTATTTGGTGCTTTAATGCAACTGGTGCTTGTGTCATTGGGTCAGATGCGAATGTCATTCCTCTAGTTGCAGAATTCCTGTATTTTAAAGGGTCCAGATCATGTCACTGAAGCAGAACTTGCCACTGGCTGGTTTTTTTTACTACTGACACTGGCGACTTCGGCTTGTTACAACAATAGCCTCAACGCATTAAAACCAAGTTGAGGACGGTATCCTGATGTGGAGGCTGGTCTGTCTGCTGCAGCGGTAATCATGATGGGTTGGTCCACAGATGTAGTCTCTTAGGATCTTTCTTGTGTCGTGGTTAGGTTTTAAAAAACAATACTTGTTTCCTTATATTTTCTCCTACAGTGACAGTGTGCTGTATGGTTAAGTGTTACAGTTAAAGAATGTTCATACTTGAATGTTTAACTTATTTCAGCATGTGCACTTACAGGGAAGAAAGCCCTTGAAGGATACAAACCTATAAAACGGCGTTTGTGCACTGAGCGACATGTTGGCGTTCACCTGTGATTAGCTTGTTATGAATGCTCTGGAAGAGCCCCGGAGGGCTACTCACTATGCCAACATGGAGGGTAAAGATACAAAGAACTGATTTAATACTTTATTATAACTTAATTTTAGGTAGTGAACAAACACTCTGTGTTGACCTTTTAATCGTCCTGTCTCTAACTGTAGGTGTTGTTTGTTATTTGCTCTATTTAACACTGTCGGATTGGTTTTGAATGCCGTGGAGTTGTGAAAGTTGAAGGAAATCTTTTATACAGTTTCCACTTGTATCCCAGAGTAGTCTCAGACCCTGCATAATGTCTTTCTACATCCGTTCTCAACAAACACATTGGAGTGTATCGCAGTTTTATAACATTCTGGCACTTGTTAGTTCTGCCTTCTCTCACTGTATAATGTACATTTGTACAAAGGAAAGTTTACATTTTAGGGTTAGAGTTAGTAACATTTTTTTTTTGGTACAGTGTTAACGTCCCTTATCAGAGCTCAGCACCATAAAGAGTCTTCCACAGTGCTATCAGTCACATCAAACTATCTGACTCTGGTCTTTGTCACTCCTGCCGCTGATCTTTTCAAGATTTTGTTCTGCTCTCATCAAGCATCATCCTGTTCCAAGTTATTCTCTACAAAGTCCGTTCTGGTCCAGTCACCAAGCATGTTTATTTCATGCGGTTTGATTTTTTTTTTTTTTTTTTTTTTCTATGGGGAACATTTTTAGAACAATGGCTGTAAATAGGCACATATTTATATTTTGGTGGTGTTACATTCCAAGAATGTGAACATGTAACAGAATCTAAAAAGTGCACACTGAAATGTTTCAAAATAAAGAGATGTCATTGTTTCATGAATACTGTGAAGTAGTGTGTAATATTTTATAAACCTAATGTTTTAATTTGCATCTCAGTGCAGCAGCAGCACAGTGCAGAAAATTAAGTTGTCATAGAAACACAAGGGTCATTGTTGATGTGGGGGGGGGAAATGTCACTGTTCTGGAAAACTTAGTAACACCTCTGTATAATATATTTAACCACTAGGTGACTTTTCGAAGAAAGGCTGAGTTCATTAGAGTATAATAAATACAGATGTGAGTGAAGATCCAAAGTCAAGCAGATTTAATTTCAAACAGTTTCATGCAAATGTGTCAAAACATACATCAGGCGTCTCGAGTAATTTGAATCTTACAGAATGATAAAGACTAAACAACAAATCACATCATGTGTGTGCGTCAGCAGAGCAGGGAAAACAAGGACCAGACCAAATATGAATCTGCACAAACTGAACCATCAGAAGGCCACAGAAGATTTTAAAAACAAGATATTAGTCTGATCATAAGAGGTCACAGAATATGTCAAAGCCAACATAGACAATTGACCACCAGTCAGGTCACAGATTTAATATTTTCCATCACAGTTACCTTCCAGTCATTCCTTATGCTTAAATGAAACAACGTGAAAGCACTTTAGAGCAGCATATTTTATTTAATTTTCAACAAAATGTCATCATTCCGTTCACATGAAAGTTGTTTATGAGTGAATTATGAGTTGGGACGTTGATTATATATTACTTATAAGACCTCTTAATCTCCTACGATCCAGAATCAAGACTGCAAGCTTTTTTTCATTGTTGAATGATCATGCAGAGACAGATTTGAATAAAAAGCTTTAGTAATTTGAAGTTTGAGTCTGAATTTGAGCCACAGTGTGTGGTGTTTGTCACTTAAAGCTTCTGTCTGGTTGGATGGAGGATCTCTGCATCTGAAGAAACTGCTATAAATCCCTGTATGGAAATAAAACCACCGTTAGTCCAATTGAAAAAAGAAAAGAAAAAGGACTCTAAGTTAAAATTGTTAACACATCTTTGATTAATACTAACCTTTTCCATCTTGAGAACAGAGTTGACCAGCTGTGCGTGTTTCATTCTGGGTAAAAAGATGCCTTTGCCCAGAATTTCTAAAGGAACATGCACATTTCAAGACAAGAACAGAACAAAATACACTGTGGCCCGGAAACGAGAATGGACTCAAACTTTACATGAAATTATAACATTTCCATCACTTAAAGATGTTTATGCAGAGCACTGCACCATGAATGAAAACTGCACAACGTAATTATTACTCACCATTTACTTTGAGTGAGATAATGTTCTTCATGACTGATCTCGTAAAATTTTCCAAACCATCAGTCTACAAAGAGAAAGACTGTCAGAGATGCTGGAGACTATATATATATATATATATATAAAGAAAAGTGATGTGCTTTTTGTGTGACATTTACCTTGAAGGTCCCCACTTGGCTTGATACCAGGGTTAATGTAAAACTGAAAAACATCAAAATGGTTACTTTGAGTTGTAGTTTGAACTTGCGGATAGTGATGCTTTAAAACATCTGGATGCTTACTTATCCAGCATCATGGAGCCCTTCAGTTTTCCATCCGCAATCCACATTTTACCAGAAAACCGTATGTCCTGTAATAATAATAATAATAATAATAGTAATAGTAGTAATAAATGCTTAAGTACAAATGTGTGAATAATGAGAGAAGGTACATATAAGTGGTAATGCTGGACCTACACCGACAGACCGCGGAGCTACTCACCGCGTTGAGTATGAACAGAGGGACCTGGGTGCCATTTGGCTCAATTGCAAGAGCCTTCACAACAGCTTGAACAGGCAGGTTAATGGAGCCGGGCTGGAAGGAGAACAACGGAGCCTTTCTGGCATAAACCTGCAGACTCATGGGCAGATCTGGAAACATCTTGGGAAGCTGGAGAGGAAAACAATAATTTCACAATAAACCTTTTACTCTACAATATAAAGAAGGGCAAAAAGAAGGAGAAAAAAAGAAATGACTGGCAGATAGCTAATAGTGTTCAAACAGATTTAATCCAAATGACACAACAATTGCCTTCACCTGCAATTATTTTAAATAAATGTAACTTATTTCCAGGAAATTTTGATGCATTAGCATCATTTAGTTTTTTTTTACTATCATCTGAGTAGCAATTTCAGTCTTTGAGTTTAGAAGTTTAGAAGAAAAGGATGAGGGATTGATTTATTATTGTCCGTGATGATAGCAATCTCTGTTTAAACAAACATTTTATCATCATAATACCACATATTCATGATCAATTTATATCCATTTAATCTTGAATATTCATGTCTTATTTATGAATTTATGTAAATGCATACACGCTTTTATTCATAGTTTATCATTGTTAGTGGCGGTGAACAAATCCTTTTGTCATCCCACATACGAGACTTTCATCTCGTGTATGTGCTTTTGCAAATGTCTTTCAGTTCATTACAGTTTAAGTCTCATTTGAAGAGAATTTTTAGCGTTTTTGTTTCACTTCCCGGCTTTATTGTTGTCGTGGTTTTGGGTTTGGTTAGTTCCCTATTTTATTTTGAAAGTCTGTCTCTAGTTTGCTTTGGCTTTTACCAATTGCACTTCCTTTAACTGATCTTGCCTGACCATTTGCACCTCCTGTTCATCAACCTCTTCAAGTCTTTCTCTTCCTCCTTGCTAGTCTGTTCTGTGTCCTGCCCTGGTTTCTGTTCTTTCAGTGCATGTTCTTCCTACTTTGTCTCAAAGGTTTTGTTTATGACTTTTCTTTCTGGATTTCCTGCCTGTTGCAGCAGTTTTGGTTAATTAAAGCCTGTTGATGTGCAGACTCCTGCCTCCAGTCTTCTGCACCTGGGTTCTGCATTTCCTAACCCGTGACAATTGTCATGTATTATATGTGTTTTGTTCTGTTGAAAAATATACATGAATTTAGGTATGTGATTAATCAGGGAACGTTTTACATAAAAATGTAATATACATTTTTTTTTTCTTAATCCAGTTAGAGGAACGTAAAGTTTATGGTCAGTTGTAATGTTATAATTTAAGTCTGTAAATATAAACAATATGGAATTTCACATTCAAAACCTTTGTAATAAAGAAGCAAAGAAACAAGTTCCCTTCCCAACTTCCTGGATGAAGGACTACTTAACAGGAGAAAATCCTATAGGTACTATGTTATGACAGATTTCCCACAGTTAAGCATAATCAATAAAGCACAATGATGTCACACTTGATGCATGCCAACACCGACGATATTGGTTGTTGGTATGGGAACGAAAAGAAAACATACCTGAGGAATGAACTTTCCCATTGAGGTGGTATTCAGATGTATATGAAACCTCTTAAAAATCTGAAATCATGAATATTTATCAGCCACACATGTTTCATGGAGGAAACATTGTCAATGCTCAATATAAAAGAGACTTTAAACACTTATTTACGTCTCAGTTACGTTCACCTTTCGGTGGACTTACCATGCTATCATTGAGGACGGCCTGGAGCATTCCTGCTGAAAAGTATCCGTATGAGGCTGAATTCAGGCTGAACTCAGACAGACCCAGTGACAGCATGAACCTCGGCTGCTCAGGCATCATGAAAGGCTGGGCCACGAAGGGAGGCTCCGTGTGAGATTTAGTGTAGAACTCCCCCTTTACAAAAAAGGTATGGACCATTTTATGTTTTGTTGTGATTTTAGAAGATGTATAGATCATATACAGCTTCAGATATTTTTGTGTCACCAGCTGTCTTGTTAAGAAAACATATTTAGCATCTACTACAGTGATGAGAACATAAAGGGCACAGATTCTGTCAACTATAAGGTTTCATGTATATGGCAGTGTGCATCCTCACCTTAAGGCCAAGGTTCAGATGTGAAGCATCACTGACAGGTACGCCAGTGAGAGGAAGGTCCAAAGTGAGAACTTGATCCACAGCATAGGAAACTAAACAACATCAAAATCATTTGCATCATTTAATCATAAATTTGACATTTTGACTTAGTTTGTGGACTAAAGCAAAAAAAAAAAAAAGAAAAAAAAAGACTGCATTTAACTAGAATGTTTTTCTCTTGAGTTTCAGTCTGATGCAGTACCGTTCATGGTCTGAAGGTGGTACTCCAGGGTGTCAATGAACTCCTGGACAACATGGCAGAGCTAAGCAGGAAATAACAATATCCTGCAATGTTCATCACTGAAAAGTCTTTATTTAAGCAATATATGAAAATACCACAGGAAAGACAAAGACTCTGCTGATATATATGACTTAAGACGTCGAGAAGAACTTACCTGGCATTGTATTTTCTCAGGGATGTGATCTTTGAGATGATTCACAAATGGCTTTAATATCCAACTGTTGACAAATAAAAATACAGGACATGGATCATGACGTCTCTATCACTTCACCTAATCTCTTTCTCTCTTTTCCAGCGTACCTGGCTCCACCATAGACTTGTAAAGCCACATCTCCAACCTGAACATCACAGCTCAGGCTGGTGACAGACAGATGTCCATTTGCATCCTTCCCCAGCTGCACCACAGAGGTCACATTCAAGCCAAACATAGCCATTTTAAATGATCCGCTGTCATGTCTGAACATACAGAGCACAAAACACATCACACATTGTTGTTCAACATTTAACCACTGCAATAAATAAACTCCAGTAATG
The DNA here is from genome assembly GCA_014839995.1 of Xenentodon cancila. Classification (NCBI taxonomy): domain Eukaryota; kingdom Metazoa; phylum Chordata; class Actinopteri; order Beloniformes; family Belonidae; genus Xenentodon; species Xenentodon cancila. Next base: position 23,338,558 of record CM026204.1, on the reverse strand, counting down.
TGTGAAATTTTTCCACATATCATTTAAATATATTCAATATAAATACTTGTTCATAAATTCATTTTTATACTATTTGTTCATCTGTTTTTGGTGGCCTATATCCCCTTTTTTTAACTTACTTACAATAATTTTAGTTAAATTTATCATTAGTGTTTATCATTATATGCTTTTATTTAAAAAATGTATACATTTTAACGTCATATTTCCTGATACAATACCAATCTTTTTGAATTTGAGACAAGCAAAGAATTCAATTTTCCTTTCGTTTAAATTCGATGGCGATGATAAGCACGTGCCATTCAGTCTTAGGACTATCAAAGTCAGGCAGGCCCCGCCTGCAACCCCACTGATAAAAAGATTTGAATAAATACATTCTAAGACCCTGAATCTGCAATGGATTAACGTAACAGTAGCCAGTAAGCCAGTAAATACTATCTTACGCTTAACTCTAACCAGTTTGACTTATGACATTTACTTCAGAGTAACAGCTCATGTGAGATTCATTTAATATAAAAAAACACCTCTTTTTAGCTCAGTTTTTTTTAAAATTTCCTCTTATTATAGCTTCCTTGGAAAGCATGTATGTACATGAGTGCATCTTAAATTCAAGATCTGAATGAATCTCTTACTCTTTTTGTCGCAAGGAGAAAAGTGTTGTCTTTTATCCAAAAAGAATAACTTTAAAATTACGAACAGAAGTACGAATCAGAATGCTTTGCTCTATCATCAGTTTATTTTACATGTAGACCAGAGATTAGGGAGAACTTACATAATACCAAAATGTGCGTTCCAGTCACCGAACAGTGCAACGCTGAGACCCGAGACGCATGTTTTGAATCCTGTGGGCTCCTTAAGGAACTCCACAGACGGCTCTGGGAAGTCACACTTTGTTATGGTAGTGCTAGAAAAGATAAAAATAAGGAAACATGAGGGACATCGATCTAACTGAATTATGTGAGTTAAATATAAGGAACTATATGCTGCTGCTGGTTGCCGTGATGATGGTCATCAATGACCTTGGAACAAAAAAACAAAACGACCTTTGTATTAATTAACATCCTACCCTGTTAGTGTGTAGTGTACGGTGCCAATTAGAAATTTTATATCTCCGTTGATGTCAGGAAGAGTGACATTCTCCAACCTTTCCTGAATCCATCCGGCACCAGCATGCTTCCCTGTGTCAAACAGCATAAGCATAAACTTACAAGGAAAGGTGACTGTTTTTTTTGACACTCTTTTAGTCATCTAAAATACTTATTGACTTCTGTAATCACAGAACAAAAGGACACACCCCAATACTTTGATGTTACACTTGTGCAAACACACAACACACAAAGTGAAGTTAATTACACCATCTCACATTGCCCTACCGTACTGAAGCCCTTTGTTGGTCAGGACCACTTGCACTGCCGGATTCTCTCCACAGGTGCAAGACAGGAGTGTCAGCGCTACCACCAAGGACTGAAGCATCCTGCCGGGTCAGCAACAGTTACTGAACTAAAAACTGTAACATGGATGTTAGCATGGAGCTAAGGAGGATCGAAGAACCACTCAGTCGCTTTCAATAAGGTGCAAAAATGCTGTAACAGCAGCTTTGTTATGTGAGGCGCAGCTATATAGGGATATTAGGTCGCATACCTGAAGTCCAAGATGATGTTAGGTTGAGCGCTCCGGTTTGCTGTACATGTGAACAACCCCTTCTTCACTTTTCTCCTCTTCTGCTTTTACTTCCTGTGTTGCACTACTGAGAAGTGAAACTTAGTTACGTCTGACAATAGCAGTAGGTTAGACTGTTGTTGGTCTGAGAAGCTGTCTGCTGGTTTTCTTTTGCCTCGGCTCTGTTGTTGTTAACTAAATAGTTGTGATTTTTAGAAACATTACGTTAAAGGTACAGCAAATGAAAAATGGGGTGTTGGACCAGCTATTTATTTATATTTATAAATGCAGGTAATGTAGCAATGATCAAAATATTTTAAAGAGACAACCCTATCTGTGAATGAAGAACTTATTTTAATAACATCCTCATTTGGGCGAATAAAGGTTGCAGGCTTGTCATAGCTAAATAAGTTGTATAGGGAAGTGAAAATGATGAATAAACTATTAAAAATATTTTCAGAAAACAAAACTTAACACTCAAAGCATACAGAGATAAAAGTTTTTGATCATATCAAAAGATAAAGTTGGAAAAAATTCATATGCATCCCTAATTCCAAAAACGTTGGGGCGCTGTGTAAAATGTAAAGGCCATAAAGTGGTTTTCAGTGGTGAATCAACGCTGTTTTAACTGCTTTGCAGCTGAATGGTCCAAAGATCACCAGCCTTCAGTTTTGAGCTTCTGCCTTGTCCCGTGCACACAGAGTTCCTCTTAATTCTTCAAAATCTTCTAATGCAATACACTATAGAGGGTAGGACCTTCAAAGTCTTTGCAATTTTATGTTGAGGAACATTTTCTGGGTTTACAGGTTCTGGGTAAACAGGTTTATGACACTGTTTGTAACAGATTGGTGAACTTCTGTCATTTTTTACATCTTTACGCTCTTTTATACTCCTTCCTCAGGTGAGATTCTCCTTTTACACTCACACTCAGCCACCTTACTGACCTGTTCTCAATTAATCTCGTTAGCTGTCAAATGCTCCTCTAGTTGTTTTTGATTTGCAACAGTTATTTTATAACCTTTTGCTGCACCTGTTCCAACATTTTTGGGGTGTTGATGCCATAAAATTCAAAATGAGCTATTTCCACAAAATGACAAAATGTCTAAATTACAAAATATAATGTGTTTTTTTTATGTGCTATTAGTAAACAAATATTGATTTTTGAGATTTGCAAATAGATGCATTCTGTTGTTATTTTACACAGCGTCCCAACTTTTGGGGGAATTGGGATTGTAGAATAAAAATGTTTTTTTTGTCACATTGTCAACAATTAGTTAAATTTAAAAAAGGTGACACGGTATTGATCTAGAGCCCACAGCCTTCTCCTTTCAGTATTTTTTTTCTGTCAAAAGAATAAGCACCATTGACCTTTCAAATGGGAAGTTTAAAAGTGAACAGAGTAGTAACAGTAAAAATGAAAAATAAAAGTGAAATCAGCAACGCTGCTCACATTCAACTAAGCAAAGAAACATTTGAATCACCAGCCATAAAATATTTGATTTATTTATCTCTTAATTCAACAAATACTCTTTGTCTCACACACCATGATTAGTTCCGTTAAATCACAAGTAACAAGTTTAATAGGAACAGAATATTATCAGACAAACATTTTTATATAACACAATTAGGACCCACTTGCTTGCACTTGAATTCACGTCATCCAGAGTGACACTCGAAACACCAAGAAAATAAACCAGCCAACAAGGACTACAACTGGCTAAATAATGAAAAAGAAAACACAAAACCAGTAGAAAATAATTATTCTTTTTTTTTTAAACCACTACACATATGTTATTCATGGTTTCTGGAGCACCATGTGATCTGAAAGGTGCTTTCTGTTTTATTTGATGTGGGATTAATTATATCTAGCAGCTCAAAGTCCAATAATAACATATTCACTCCATTGTTTATATTTCATTTCCCAGATATAAAACACATACACACTCACAGTTAGACCCACTGAGGATATTTTCATTGGATCTTTGCATGAAGATGGATATCCAGACAGGCTTTTTAATGCCCACATATTCAACCACTTCCTTCCATGCAGAGGTCCTATTCTTCTGTCATTTTAATAAAACACCTTTTCCCAAATGAGTAGACTACTTTACACTATCACTGTAGAGTTTATTATTGCACATTATCACGAAGGCAAAATAAAAGAGATGAACATTTCACACAAAACAATCCTCTTCATGAGCTTTTAGGTCAAGTGGCCAATGGTAGTGTTTTCATAAGGTCTAACGTTCACTTCTGTGTCATGACTATCCAGCAGAGGTCATCTTTGGAGCTCTTAGTCGTGGATATCATACCTGTAGGCCTCGATGAGACCTTCCACTGAGTGAATAAAACCAGATATGGCGCATATGCCCCCAATAACAAAAATGGCAACATCAAAGAAGACATGGTGCCACAAGAGGTTTCTCCACTGGAGCTTGAGGTGAAAGAGACTTGGCAAAAGGAAGCACAGACCTGCACCAGTCAGACTGCCCGTTAAACCCATGAGCAGGGCGAAATGGGGGACAAAGACAGCCATAAGCAAGGTAAACACTACTAGGGCCACTCGAAGGCCCAGACCCCAGGTTTTCAACTGCCCACCGGGGCCATAGCAGTCAGGAAACAGGGCTCTTCCACCATCCTGGAACAATGATTTCTCCAGAACTTCAACTGCAGCAAAGAATGGCAGCGGGTATGACAACAGTGCCTTTGCCACGAGGAAGATGTTTACTACAGCTCGGATTGTTGAAGGTAGGTTATCCGTAATAACTTCTTTGGTGGTGTCTGCCCAGGTCAAGTAGGCCACCAGCGCAAAGAGCCCCTTGAGGACGCAAGCCGCGATGTGAGTCCAGTCCATCATGCAGTGAAATTCACTGGGTTTCTGCATGTTTCCCTCCAGGGAAGGAAGAAAAATCTGGGAGGTATAGCTGAAAACAATTATGCCAATTGAAATTGGGAATTTCTTCACATCAATATAAAATTTAACCTTTTCCCAGGCCCACTCTCGTGCCCGGGAGAGGCAGTAGGCAATCACGAGGATGTTGATGACGAAGTGCGCGAGTGTGCAGAGGAGGCTGAACTTGGACACGGCTTTGAGGTTCTTCAGGAACGCGCACGGCAGGAGCGCGGCCGTGGCCACCACCGACCAGGCTTTCTGAGACACGGGAAACCCGGGGAAGCTGTTGTACATCAGGTTGCCACTGACCACAACGTAAAGAATACAAGTCATGATGAGCTCGATAATCTGAGCCACGTTCACAACGTGGCCGCCCAAACTCGGGAAGCGGGGCGCGCAGCAGGCATTGGCAATGTCCACGTAAGAGTCCCTCACACGCACTTTTATTCCGTCCTCGTTGTCCTCGTACAGACACGCGATAAGGATTTTGCCGGTGTAGCAGCACACCACAGCCGCAAAGATAATGAGGAAGAGACCGAGGTAGCCGCCGTGGAGGATGGCGTACGGCAGGCCGAGGACGAACATGCCCTGCGGACAGAGAAGCGCAGTTGAGTGGTAATGGACAAGGCCCACATCGCAGTGACAGGCCGATCAGCCTTGGCATGAAGTGACTGACTAACACAGCCTCGTCTTACATAATAACAGACACAAATTACGTTAAAAATAAAAATAAAAGGGAAACACGTTCATGTTTGATTAATAAAAGTAGAAAAATGACGCGATTCTGCATTGGATTCATTTTTCCCTTTAATTGTTTTCCCTCTTCATTTTTTTTTTATTTTCGATTCCGTATATTATTACTGACTGGATTAAACTGGAGCGTTGGAGAGACAATCAAAAAACGAAATTTTCGCTTCGTTTCAATTTGATGGCGATGATAAGCACGTGCCATTCAGTGTTAGGACTATTAAAGTCAGGCAGGCCCCGCCTGCAACCCCACTGATAAAAAGATTTGAATAAATAAATTCTAAAACCCTGAATCTGCAATGGATTAACATAAACAGCGTGAATTAAACGTGAAATTGAACGTGTTTTTTAATTATGACACATTTTTAACAAGGCTGCATTTTCACAATTAAATAATTCAGGCTGCAACCAAGTAACCTGATTTATTATAAACTTGGGTTGTATAGATTTTTTGTTTTCATTGGTTAACACTATTAAATATTTAAATATTTAAAAAAAAATGTCAAGGTGACTTTTTGTCCATTTACAGGCTTGATGCTTGCAGCACCTGCAGTTTTCACACATGCTGCATGACGAGATTCTCGGTTTACCTGGATGGCATTGGTGACGTTCCAGCCAGCTTCCCATGATGTGATTTTTGGTTTATCCTCATCCAGAGAGCCCCCACTCTTCAGGGATGCGGACCTCAGGCCGGTGCCATCTCTCTGATAGTGGCTGTCCCCTTCTAGCGCCCCATCTCCCTCCATCTCACCCCCTTCTTCTCCTTCTCCTTGGAGGATATCCATTTGCATCCCTTGCCTGTAGTCATAATCCAAGTCATCGCATTCGGCGAAACCCAGACCCTCCTCGTCCGTGGCGGCCTGGAACCCCAGTCGAGCGAAAACCCCGCTGACCTTGGCTTGAGATTTATTGGACACCGTGTGGGCCGCGTTGGTCAGTTTGTTTGAGATCTTGTGTCTGATTAAGTGAGCCATTTTAAAAAATACCGATCAAATTCGTTCTTCAGTTAAAAAAAAAAGCAATGCAATGAAAAAACGCATGCGGTGTTATTTAGGTTATTTGCTGTTATCTGCTACATTAAAACCATGCCTGTTGCCTCGCTGATGTCGTCACAACGTCTGCTGACCAGCCTCTAACAGCAGTCTAACCGTTTGAAAAATCCTCAGATGCTTTTCTTGGTTTGCTCTTCCATATTACCCTCAAAGAAAACACTTTGGCCTCTGACTCAATTGAGGAATATCTAAAAAAAAATGGAGAAACAAATATGTGTCCTTATTTGCTGTTAAAATATATAATTTTGCATTTTTGTTTTCCCCAAGCAGCCTTATCCGTTTGGAGTCCAGTTGGTGACAGCGCTGGAATCTCTGCATCCCCCAGAAAGAGACAGAGAGAGAGAGAGAGAGAAAATGGGAGAGGGGGTGGGGTGCACGTGTCCAACGCTGGGTTCCACAGCTCTCGAGCTCACGACTCGCGCGCAGCAGATCCGTCACGGGTGGCAGAGGAAGGTTTACGCCCTCAGCGGGAGTTTACCGGCAAAGCAAAAAAAAAAAAAAAAAAAAAAAAAAATGCTCAGGCCTTTTTAGAGCTGGCAGTCACTGCATCAGTTTCCCAGCATCATGCATGAATTAACGGACCAACCATTTCACCTGCTTTCATTCTGAATTATGGCAGCAGATCAACACGCCTCATACAATGTCATGCAAGTACATATTCATGTTTTTTTCTTTTTTGTACACGATATATAATAAGTTAAAAACTATAATTAACACAATAAACGCTATTCGATATATAAACTACACTATTCAAGCGAGAACGTTTCCTTTGTTTTTTTTTTGTTTGTAGACTACATTCCCGCGCTACCTGCTCAGCTGTTCTTTAACATCTGAAATCAGTTTCATATTAGTGAAATGACGCATGACTCACCACCCTGCTGCCAGAATCCTGCATATTATTTATTTGTATTAACAGGCTATTAAAGTAGTTTTATAAAATATGTGACTAGTATTTCTCAATGACACATAACTCTCTAAACACCAGAAAAAAAAAACATTTTTATGCATTTATTATGTATAATTTTATTAGAGAACAGAATAAGACCGGGAAGGAAAACTCAAGCATTTTCATATGCAGATATTTACTAGACGTGTATACAGCATTTACATTAATGCTAGTCTACTGTGTATCCAGATTTGCTTCTCGTAATTTCGTCATGCGTGCACGCAGATTAGAATTTTCTCGCTCATTTAACCACTTGCTTTCAGAGCATGTTCAGCAGGCTGTCGAGAGATGCAACTCGTTGCTGGCATGAAAGACATCCTGCAGCTGGCCTGCTGCAGAACACCGACAGCACCACGGACAGCTCCGTCAGCACTGCAAAAAGCCTGCACACATGATTTGAGCCTCTACGTATTTAAACCTCGATTTTTGATTAGCCGGTCGCTAACACAATTATTGAACACAGTGAGATACATTTAAAGATTCGCCAAGAAGGGGAAAACTGAAAGGGGAGTTATTCTACTTCTTCCCACCTCAGGTCTAATCCTTGCGAATTGAAAGCACGTCGTTTTTGCGTTCATAATTTGCTGTGACATGGCTGAGCAAAACTGTCATCAGTTTTTTGCAGTCGGCTTGCAGAAATGTAGCCCACTGTGACAGGGAGACTGAAAAATAAGGGCATTTCTCTCTGTGTAGTCATTCATGACCTTTGTACAATTACTGATTTTTTAAAAACTAAGAATGCAGCCTAATTATAATTGAGCTTTTGTTTTCATCATGGTTGATTGAAATTGTTTCATGGTCTGAACACAATAAAATATTAGGGTATGTAGTCCGTAATTCAAAAGCGTCAATGCAAGATTAAATAAAATATATTATGAAGGAGAGGTCTAAATTTAGAAAGCAGCCAGAGGACAGAGAAAGTTCCGTATATTTTCATGCTTGGCTTGGGCTGTTTTGGCAGCTGTTATTTGTGTTCAGTCTAACACAGTGTTTGTTAGATGTGTGTCGCCCGTGTTTGAGAATATGAGCGTGTGCACGTGTGTGTAGGACGGCTAGGAACCAGGGAGAGTCCTTCAGGCATTTTTTCCCTCCCCCAGCCCACGCACAGTCCCCGGGCCAGCGCTGGGACAGAGGAAATGTCACACACAGGCGCGCAAGCAAATGTTAGCTCGTAAAATAGATTTTTTTTCTATCCAAATTCTGCTCAAAATGAAAACAGACGATTTTCACATGTTGGACGACAACAATGCATCTCTAAAGATATGTAAAAGTAACAAACAAAAATGCACATTAAAACAGCCTTTCTGCTTGCAAAGATATGATAAATAATAATTTTTAAAAAAAAGGGTTTAGTGTTATATTCTCTACAACACGACTGATGTCTTATCTTTTTTAGTCAGCTTTTCTTTTTCTTTTAGAGGACGTTAAAATTGGTTGCTGGGGTTACCGGTTTCGCTATTATACAAAGAGAAGGATTAATGCGGCTCCGCGTGTGAAACACTCAATAGGTAGAGTATGTTTGCAGTCAAACGTTTTGGTGTGTGTGTGTGTGTGTGTGTGTGTGTGTGTGTGTGTGTGTGTGTGTGTGTGTGTGTGTGTGTGTGTGTGTGTGTGTGTGTGTGTGTCTGTGTGTGTAAATGGGTGCAAGCCTAAAATACGGAGCGGCTTATAGTCCCGTCTAACAGCCATGCAGCTCTGACTGGGAGCAATAATCTCTGATAGTTGCCATGGCCACAGAAATTGGACAGGATCTTGAGGGTGTGTGAATGTGTGCACGTTGAGATTTGGAGGAAAAGAGATTTTCACATCACAGGTCTTTTTTTGTCTTTTTTGACACAAAGCCATAACTGCCTAAAGATACAACTGAAAGCATTCCAGTGGGCGTCTATGCCACCGGTATAGACTATAAGCTGAACATATGTCTTTACCGAACAGTCATTTTCACACTTAGAGTCCAGTTAATGAATCTGATTTACAGGTGGCATTTAGAACAACTTAAATGATGAGAGACAATCAAACATTTTATGTTTTCTGTTTATACAAGGGAAAATGGGATCTATTGTTTACACAAAGGAGATCGCTGAAGACGTACCATCAAGTGTAAAAACCTGCCCAAGGCTGCAAAGGGATGCGCCACTGTCTCGAAATGTTTAAGTAATTATCAGTTCAGATGGAGAAACCGTCAATGAAATGAGACAGTTTGTTTTCTTTCTAGAGGTGGTGACCCAAGATGACTCCAAAGGTACAGCCCAAATGAGGTGTTTGAGATTTTTTTTCTTCTTTTTTTTGAAGCATTGTCATGAAGCAAGACATGACCCTAAGCATCAAACGATTAAAAAAAAACAACAAAACTTACAGTTAGTGACTAAAACCTTGAAATTACAAATATTAATAAATAAAATAAAATAGGACACGATGATCAAATCTCTTTAATACCCCCTGTTGGATATCAGAAGGACTGCAGTTTCACGATGATCTATTGGCTTCTCTTTTTAGACCCACAAGCTACATCACTGTTCTTACATCTTGGACTTTTAAACAATGTATTGTGGAAACCAAAAATTTGACTGGGGTTTCGGTTGGTGCACACGTTTTGGTGTGTGTGTGTGTGTGTGTGTGTGTGTGTGTGTGTGTGTGTGTGTGTGTGTGTGTGTGTGTGAGAGAATTAATCAATTCATTAAATTAATGAACAGATACAAAATTCAGTTTCTCACATATACAAAACAAATAGTCAGAATCAAATACATACACACAAACTAAGTTGCAGCACTAAAATGATATTGGATTTTTAGAAATAGCTTTCCCCCCACACACTTTCCAGCCATGAACATGAATGCATGAGTAGTGGCAGGTGCACAAACACATTAATCCCTATGTGCCTCTAAAAGATCTGCTGGGCTTACAGGGCCAGAGACTGAAGAGAATAGTAGTGACAAGCTGTGAGTGTGCAATGGGTTTTTAAGTGTGTGTATATGTGGGTTTTTATATATGACACAAGAGCAAAAAAAGGCAAAGAGATTGCATTTACAGTGTCGATGTCTTAAGGTGGATTTGAGCGTATGCAGTTATGACACAGTGCAGAGAAGAGTCGTGGAGGTTGCACAAGGGCTTTGTCCGCAGTGTGGTTCTGGTATATCAGAATCGCTCAGGGTCAAGGTTGTTACCTTAGCTCTTGCACCTTCCTTCATTTCTTTTCACTCAGAAACATTACAAGACTAGCTCCACCACATCAGAGGACATTAGGACATTCAAATTACTGACATTCGTTTTATGAGGATTAACTTAACCCGAAGCCACACTATCAACTTTGCAGATCCTATTCAACCCTTACCTTCCTTATCCCAACCTCAGAATTAGTTCAGTGGAGAAAAAAATAGTATTTACATCAGAGTAACTTGCTTTCTGAGACATAAAGGGTGTGAATTCCCATTGAATAAGCAGTTTCATGCACTCACAGTAATTTTATGTCCACTATATTTGTATATAAAAGGTTAAAGTCTGTTTACATGATCTCATGACTAACATGAAGTAGATATTAAATGGGCTATGTGAACATCAGTACACAGCAGTAAGAAGCAGTGACAAAAAAGCTTTCTTTTCTTTTTGTTCTTCTTTTCATTCTGTTGCAGCCACATTTATGCAGAAGAATTTAAATAATTTGTCCATTATGACAACTGTGTGTGACATTTTAATAAGACATGCAATATGAAGACTTAAAAAAAATCTGCATCTTAAATGAATCAAAGGTGCGGGCTCTTATTTCAATATTTATACAGATGTTGCAAAAGAAACTTCTGTGTTGTCATGACAACAGAATGGAGATTGTTCCAGAATCCCGTGACTCATAATCACACACGTAATCATTGCTGACAGATGTTCTTCCCCTCGAAGCATTGTGCAAAAAGAAACAGCCTAATGCGACCAGGATGTCACAGTACTTTTCTCCCTCCCCAAACAACTTCTAGGACATTGGGGGGGAAAAAATTCAAAGTGGCGTATCATCAAAACTTTAAATTCATATAAATACACATGACAACACACAATGAAAACTGATCAAATGGAAAGCATTTGTGAATCATTAAATATTTTTGGAAAAAAATTCTACAAAACAGACTCTATCGTTTCTTCTTTATACTCCTTTTTACTCCGCGTCTTCATTCCTACTCAAAATGGAGGCTGCTCGGCATCAGGCGTGGCAGCCCCACAGAGCTTGTAGTCTGGTTTCCTGTACCTCATCGTCGCTGCCTAGATGACAAGCACAACAAGCAGAGAGCTGCAAGCGTTGTGCATAGACAGCGCCACGATGCCATGTCTTGCCTCCTGGAATGGACACCAATGTGTGTGTGTGGGTGTGTGTGTGTGTGTGTGTGTGTGTGTGTGTGTGTGTGTGTGTGTGTGTGTGTGTGTGTGTGTGTGTGTGTGTGTGTGTGTGTGTGTGTGTGTACAGTATGAAGTATGATGGCGTGTCACTGAAGCATGAGCACAGTTCACTGCTCAGGCACAAAGCGCTAAGTGACTCCCGTCCCCCTCCTCCTAATGCTAATAAGCAGATCTGGGTCACCTCACCCTCTCAAACACACACACACATGCACACAAGCTGCTAAGACCTAAGACATACACACACACACACACACACACACACACACACACACACACACACACACACACACACACACACACACACACACACACACACACACAGTCACGTCCATACTTCCCACACATCCCCACCCACTCACAGAGTCATGCTTGTACGATGACAGACTCAGACAAAAACACCACAAGTACTTCTTATTTTCATGAGTTCATTTCTTTTCTTTTCTGTCTTTCCTCTTTTTCATCCTCTCTGATATTTTTGCTATCCAGAAAATGATCCTATCCAGAAAACACTTCCTCTGCTGAATTATTGCTTTAGAAAATAAAAGGATAAAAGCAGCGTTAATATTACAGACATATAAACAAAATTAAAAAAAAGATCCAATAAAATTCAAAATATCCATATGAATAGGATTCTGGAAATGTATATTTTTTTAAATGTAACACCTTTTGGGTTTTTGTGCAAAAGATTGTGTTATTAAATATTTTTGGAGAATACTAGAACAGATGGATGGTTACAAGTTCACAGAAATGAGTTGGCACGAGCAGAAACAAGGATTAAAAATATAAGGATTTAAAAAAAGTTTCCTTTCTTATAAATGTTAATTATGTAAATAATGTCATTTAACATCACGTTATTGATATATAGTATGGGAAGTATCTAACATAGTAATTCAAAAAGCGTATACGATTGTATTTACAACCCTATACGCATATTTACATAGCACATGTTTAACTGACCCCCCTGCCCCCACCGAGAAAAAAAGGCAAAAGTAAAAAGAAAACATTTTGACCAGCAAAAAATGGCAGTGAGACGTTTAATGTATGATGTGTAATTAATCTGGTTGTATTAACTTTAACTATAGCCCTATTCATATTCAAACCTTGGACCTACTTAAAAGTTTTAGCTGAAGTTGGAGTAATATCTTTAAGAAAAGAACAGCTACAAAACAATGAGGCAGTTAGATTTAAGAGAAAGTTCGGTCCTGTAAATGGTAGTTGGAGTTGGTTTGCTTTTTTTTACATGGAAGTGCAAAATTATTATAATAGTAGAGAATGAAAATTATTCATATATGTCATGTTTATAGGGTTATCTAGTGACGTATATGTTGACATGTGTGATATTGCGTCCTCTGGTGGTGAAAGTTAGACATATTTTAAAAAACAAACCTAATTTGTCACATAAAATAAAATAAAATGGGAATTAATTATAATGGCAAAAAAAGACAAAACACATCAATACAAATTATGTTTGTATGTGGAAAATATTAAAAGAAGCAAAAGCAAAGATGACATTGTGTACATTTATAAAAAGATATGTGGAATTGAAAATCGGAAAGTGCTTCCAGCTCGGAGTTGTTTTTAAATTTCCTGAAGCATTGGAAGCGCTGGAACATAAACTTATCAGTTCTGTTATCAGAGCACTGCAACATCCCTCTCTGCTCAGACACAAACACTGTTTGTAAAATATGAGACACAGCAGAGCGGATGCCATCACCTGTCATACAACACATTTTTTCAGCAGCTGCTTCCCTGCCACAGTCAGACTGAAGGCGAAACAAAAGTATTGGACATGTGCAATAATAAACCCACACTACTTCACTTCACCTGGCAGGTAAAAGTGAGACAAATCTGCACAAGAATTAGAATGTGCACAAATGGCATTTAAAAACCATGAACATCTTTAAAATTTAATAAAAATACAAATAGAAAATAATATCTCTTCTGTTACTCTTTTTTACTATTTTTAATAAATGGGTTTGCTTTTTTGGGTGAAAACTTGTTGTATTTTCCAAAATGTTATGATAAAAATTCAGTTTTTTGCTGAGTTTGCTGCTTTGTTATTGTGTTTGGTAAAATATAGCCGCGTTTGTCCGTATTTTCCCATAACATCTAGCAAATGAAGATCGACGGACGCCCGGGATCGTCAATCCATATACATCAGTAAGTGTGGGTGCTATTGCAGATAATTTTATTTAAAACGTGTCTGTTTTTGGAACAAATAGAAAACGACTAGGCACCATGAACCGGAGACACCGACACTCCACTCGGCCTTATTTTGCTGTGACACGTTTCCGACATGGCGTCCAAAGACAGGTCGGTGTGTCAGATTTTCTCCTTCCAGGACTTTAAAACGACCCCGGACCCGATTTACGAGCTCCCCGCGCAGGGCCCAGACCCGGCTGCGGCCCCGATAGTGATAGACAACGGCTCCTTCCAGACGCGGGCCGGCTGGGCGGCGGCGGCGGCTGCCGAGTGCAGCGCTCCGCGGCTGCTCTTCAGGTCCGTGGCGGCGCGCAGCAGAGGAGCCGCGCGCAGCGACACTCAGATCGGCAACGACATCCCGAACCTGGAGCCGCTGCGGTGGCTGCTGAAGAGCCAGTTCGACAGAAACGTGGTGGTTAACTTCGAAATCCAGGAGCTCATATTTGACTATGTCTTCACACACCTGGGCGTCGCTTCGGAGGTCAGTGGCAGCCGGTCTTTAACAGAGAATAAAACAAAGTTTTGGTTATATTTTTCTGCTTAATGCTTTTTATTGTAATCTGCGAACGATCCCAGTAAGAGCTCTGTTGGAATCGTTTTTAGTCAACCGAGCAGAGGATGAATGCGCTTCCTAATGTTTTCGCAGGGCAGTGTGAAACACCCCATCCTGCTGACTGAGGCTCCCTGCAACCCGCTGCACTGCCGGCAGATGATGTCAGAGTTGCTGTTTGAGTGCTACCGTGTCCCATACGTATCCTATGGCGTGGATGGACTGTACAGTTTCTATCTCAATAATGCAAAAAGGAGCCTCCAGCCACCACACACTGGCATTGTTTTGTCCTCTGGATGCCACTGCTCACATGTCCTGCCAGTAATCAATGGCAGGTGAGTTTTAGTCGACAAACTCAACTTATTCTGTGTTCTTTGCATGTTGGTGATACATAATTTTAAATGGTTTACTGTCCTTGTTTTTTTCCCCGATTGCTTTCAGTCGCCTCAATGTAATAATACACACACAATCCTGGTCCTGCATTTCTTCCCGTGTTAACATGGTTTTGATTTCAGGTTGGATGCTGTAAACTGTAAGCGTGTGAATCTGGCTGGAAGCCAGTCAGCGTCCTATCTGCAGCGCCTCCTGCAGCTGAAATACCCAGGTCACCTCGCTGCCATCACGCTCAGCCGTATGGAGGAACTGCTGCATGAACACAGTTATATTGCTGTGGATTATCACGACGGTACAGCGCCTATGTTAAACATAGATAAACCTACTGACATCCATCTGTGGGCACAATTACCTGTCAAATAATTAACTCCTAGCTGCAATTCAGTACTTAAATTTTGAATAGTCAAAGGAGACCAACATTGGTCATCTATTAACATGATAATTGTAACCTGAATGAGTTTGAAATAGGTCAAAGATTCATGTGTGCTCTTTATTTATTGATTCTTCAAATTACAGAGATGGAAAAGTGGCGCAGCCCGGAGTTTTATGAGCGGCAGGTTCATCGTATGCAGCTTCCTTTTTCTGGAAAGGTGCCAGGTGGCTGTGTGAGTGTGGAGGAGAGGCAGGAAAGACGTGCTCAGCAGCTTCGACGACTTCAGGAAATTAATGCTCGCCGGCGGGAGGAGAGGTTGCAGCAGGACCAAGAGAGGCTGGACAGACTTATGGCAGTGCAGGTAAGGAAACTTTATTATCCTTTTATACACAATAAAGGATTCAAATGAAAAGAAAGAAAGATTTATTCTTTTTGAAATTTGAATTTTTCTGTGAACACTAAAAATATTATGTGTAAAAACATCTAAAAACGTTGTAGCTATAACTGTATATTTTATTTGATGATTGTTTGATTATAACACGTGGTGATCAAGGAACTTTGTGTGTGCAGGAGCTGTTGGAGGACGGGCTGTTGGATCAGTTTCATAAGAGTCTGGTAGAGCTCAACATGGACTCAGCCGAGGAGCTGCAGTCTTACATCAGTAAACTGCAGCTCGCTGTGGAGCAGGGAAGACAAAAACTGCAGCCCAGCGACAGAGCAGAGGGAAAGGCAGAGGTAGGGGAAAGCCATGTATTTACTCGAAAACGCATAATAAACATGCAGAAAACATCATAACTATCTGCAGTGCACCATCGATAGTCTGACAAAATGTTGAGTCGGATGCACCGTAATTCATATGCAACAAATCTAAGGAAGTTATTTCACAAACATGTGGGGTGGGATGGGGTGGACTGCAAATCTTACAGTTTATAACGAGGTTTATTCGTGCTAGCAGAATTGTAATAGGTGTATTCTAACAGTATCAGGTTAAAGGCTCATGTTTATGCTTTGTTTTCTAGAGACCCAATTAAAAAACAAAGAGTTTGTTACAAATCTGATGCATTATTGTTGTTGGGGACTGTTCAGTTTAAGTGTCTTCTTCAAGAGACTTGTAGACAAACAAAGTTTAAGGAGTGGCGAGGTGTTTGGTAGAGATGAAGTGTAACTGATTTGCATATTCAACGAACTGCACATGCGATTCAGGGACCGTCACACCCGAGGTTCTGCTGGATGTGAAGTGATTGTTTTTACTGAGAAAACACAAAAGAGGATTCAAGGGTTTAATCAATGCCAATGTAGGAACGTTAAAAAAAGAATATCCAAATAGCAGTTTAACCCTTATGAAAATGTTAGTGTCGACTTTTGCCTTTTTGTTAATACATTTTAGATTATAAACCCTTTGTATGAAAAGATTACCACACCTGGCCAGCTTCTGAGATGCAGCGACATTGGAATGATCCAATAATTATAAAGGTGAAGGTGTCATTATAAATGTGCCGTGGGCTCCAGTGGGATTTGTCCTTGTTTGCTGCAGTGGATTTGCCACCCCCGACATGAAGCCTGGGGCTCTTCTGTCTCTCTCTGCCAGGTGTCAGAGTTAGAGCAGCTGATGGATGAGGGAGATGGAGTGACGTTGATGGATCCTGATTTCCTTGAGGAGACACTGCCGGAGAAATCTGCTAATGTGGCACAGGTAGGGGCACGGTGACACCGGAGTCTCAGAGGGATGCATAGAACTTCATTAATGCTGTGCAGGGAGTTATCTGATTTAAAAAAAAAAAAAAAAAAAATGGATGAATTCAGGTATAGGTTGTTGCTCTCAACTTTGCTCAAGTCACATTTAAAGTATTTTGTCAATACTTGAAGAATAAGTTTTAATTTTTTTTCCCTCCAGCCTGCATTCAACATGGCAGAGTACCACCAGCTTTTTGTGGGTACGGAGCGTTTGCGGTGCCCAGAGATCCTGTTTCAGCCCTCTCTGACTGGAGAGGACCAGATGGGACTGATGGAAACACTCCAGTATGTCCTCGCCAGGTAAATATACAACGAAAGGGACCCACTACTGCTTTCTATTAATCTAGTGGCACCTGCACATGTCAGCATCATGTCTGAACTACCTCGTAATGCTTTTTATGAACATTTTGTGACGACGGTCTGATTGGGTCAAACCTTTAAACATTTATGTTTATTACTACTAACACGACACGAGTCAGAACGTCTGCAGCCACGTTAACAGATGAGTAGGAATGAGTATGAACTCATACTTTTCACTGATCTTAAAGCAAAGTAATGTTTTCCGCTGCCTCCATCCACTGCCATTATGTTTAACACTTGAAATGCTGACATTATTTGTTACGGCTTTACAAGATGCTTTGAGAAAACTGACACTCTATGAATCCGCACTGTCTCTCCTTCTCTTTCACAGGTATGTCCGAACTGTGAAAAACATTAACGGCGACCAAAGTTTAAATAACTGAACACTGTGGCTATTGTGAGATTGATAAAGTCATATGAAAAAGCCTTGTGGTGTATATATAGAAACATAACTCATACATTTGAAAGCAGATGTTCACATCACATTAATTCTTCACCAGCCACTGTTATGCTGATATGACATATTTTTTACTGAAAAATGTTGTGCAAAGTCTGGTCTATGAATGTTTTTGTTTCCCTTCCACCACAAACAGATATACTCCTGAGCAGCAGGAGGCGCTGATGAGCAACGTGTTTCTGACAGGGGGGAACATGCAGTACCCTGGGATGAAGGAGAGAGTGGAGAGAGAGCTGCTGGCTATGAGGCCCTTCCAGTCTCACTTCAAGGTGCAGATCAAATTGTTGCGCATATGTCTAATGTCAAATGACATCTGCAAATCTGAAGTTTTATTTGCATAATAGGAAAAGAATGAGCTTGGTTTTTTTTTTGTGTGTTCCTGTTATAAAATGTTATTCAAATAGTTTTGTAAACTCAGTGAAAACTGAATTGCGTAACTGACATCTTCACAGGTGAGCTTGGCATCACAGCCAGCACTGGACGCCTGGTATGGAGCACGAGACTGGGTGCTGGAGCATCCTCCTGAAAGAGGGTCAGAAGGATGGATCAGCAGACAGGATTATGAGGAGAAAGGAGGCGAGTACCTGAGTGAGCATTGCGCCTCTAACGTTTTCATTCCGATCAAGATCGCCAAACCAGTTCCCGCTCGCCCTGCTGAGGCTTCTGTCACTGCACAAACATCATCAGGAGCTGCAGCCACCATCACCACGGTTACATCTGCCTCTCTTCCCACTGTTACTGCTGACGTTGCCATGGTTGCCTCCTAGGCTGAAGCCTCAGTTGTGCCTGATTTTGGAGCAGAGAGGAGTTTTATCTTTGGTGCTCCCATTCATCCAGTGTGATTATCCCCAGAGCGTTTGCATCAACCTGTTGACATTTAAGAAGAGATGCACCTCACTGAAGACTTTTTTTTTTTTTTTTGCCAAACTGAAAATTGAACATTCTGACAAATGATTTACATAAACATAACAATGACCAAACAAAATGTCATGTTTATAAATACAAGATACTTTTGCAGTTGTGGAAATTTGTAGTTGATGAAAACTATTTTTACTTTTTTGTTTTTATATATCTGAGAAATCCTTCAAAGACTGTTCATATTGAATAGTCACGCAACTGTTCAGTTGTAGTAGCAGTAGTAGTAGTGACATAATATATCAATGCTGACGAAAACCACTTGTTTTCTTTTGTCTGGAAATCAGGTAACTGAGGAGGTCTTGCAGCTGCCTGATATCAAGGGGTTGCAGATGAAAGTATCGTCAAAAGTTATTTAAGTTAATTTTGCCTCTCTAGTCCAAATTAATTAGTTATGCACACCTGTTCTTTCTACTAGTGGCACTTATGAATAGAGATAATTAATTGATAATTAAAACCTGAATTAAAACGGATATGTTTTTTAATTAGTGAGCAAAAGAGATAAAAAAACAAAACATTTTGCAGTACATAATGTGAACACTAGATGGCACAAAATACACGTTAATTTTTTTTACCGTTACAAAGCGCTGTTGTGATTTTGTTATCGGTATTGTTTGAGAGTTACAGTGTCACCCTTAGTTTCTATTAAAATATTTTTGTCTTATAAATACCATTCAAACAAAAATTCTCTTTGTTTATCCTGTTAGTGTCTTAACCAACACTCTAATCTGCTGCACGTAAATGTGTCAGTGTGTGAACCTTTGAATCCATAACGCCACCTTTTTAACCTCAACACTGATTGACTTTAAGGATTTAAAATTTGTCGGCAAAGCTGTCTGCTACCTTGCAGGTGTGTCCACATTATGTTTCTTCCGTCTTCATTATTAAACCAGCAGACCTCTGAAATCTAATAGTGCTGGAAACTGTGCCAGGGCTTGAGGTTCAAACAAGCTGCCAGCTTGCCGTGCTTTTCCTCACATTATAGTGCGTCAGCTGCACACACAAACACAGACTCAGAAAAGCCTCCTTTTAACACAGTATGGACTAATTAGGGCTATTCAGAGGCACTGCGTGCCTGTGACTCCAAGATGATTTGCTCAAATTTAACAAGGGATTAAAAAATGAAAAACAAGGCAATCTGTTATTTGTTAGAGCAAATAAGCAGGATTTATTTCTATGGCCATAGCAGATTTTAACAAGACTTTCCTTATGATGTTTATGGAAAGAAGGAAGGGGGGGAAAAAGACGTCTGCCTTTTTATTTCTGTGCAGCAGTCAGGAGTGCGACATTTACTTTGTAAACACGAATTTGAATGCCGTCTAATGTAGTTGAGATTTTGAAAAAGTTGAACACAAAATCTAAAAATGATACAGTAAATACAACCTAGAAAATGTTGATACAAAATTTTTAGCTAAAATCAATCGTCATCATTAGATGATTTAAGAAAGTTAAAAAACTACTGGCCCATGCTGATCTTGAGTAATTTAAAACAGGATGGCCTTGTGTCGGTGTGCGTTGCCGTGGAGTTGACTGATCTCCAGCTCTGAGGATTATTTGCCAGCTTCAGTCTTGTAGGTCAGCAGGAGCACCAGGCACGGCTGAGCTCATGTCACGCAGATCTGTGGTTGAGAAGAGGAAAAGAATTAATGAGCCAGACCTGGAGTGCTGACAGATACACAACAACAATGAACAATAAATGTAGGGGCAGTTCCAGCTATTCTCCTTTGAGATGTTTGTCTCTGGCAGCTTCATGGTTGGAGCTGCTGTCTCGCAGTAGGCAGTCCCTGGTTCAAATCCCTGCTGGGGTCATTCAGTGTGGGATTAGTATGTTAACTCCATGCTTGGGTGGGGTTAGTCTGGGGGCTCTGGCTTAGATAGGTGTGTGTGTGTGTGCGTGTGCGTGTGTGTAGAATAGCACTGTTACAGAATGTTGTGGCATTTTGCACCCCTCCCCCCCTTCTTCAATCCAAACAGTGAGAAAGTATGGCACAACAGAGACAATGTTGATCACTGCTGATCAATGAACAGATAAAAAGATGTATTACACACTATGGCTCCACGCTTATTCATTTATTGATCTGAAAACTGCTTCATCACACTGTCACAGTATAGATTGTACTTTGTACTTTGGAAAATTATTTTTAGTACCATCCCTCTGGCTATCACACATTTCAGATACAGTTATATTTATTCTTCTATTAGCCATGACATTTAACTTGTACATGCAAGTTTCTGGAGTGTGGCCTTTGGAGAATTGATCCAGAGGAAGGATTGAGGGTCTTTTTTTGATGAATTATAATGTCTTAGTCCAGCTGACATCAGATGCATCTTATTTTCCTGCTAAATAGGACATGATTATTAGTTTGTTGTTAGTTCGTCGTTTCCTGTCAAAAGACAAGATCTTTGGTCTTTAAACTTAACTCTTGTTCACAGTGTCTTCATTCCCAGCCTGGATAAACTTTTACTGATCTTGTTTTTAACACTAAAGTTGGTATTCATCCAGCAGGGTCACAGACGAGCATGAACAACATTAATATAAATCACTCTAACAGAGATTTCCTGTTTGGATGGAGAACATAGACAACTTATAATGAGCTAATTTTCAGTTAAAAGTTCCTTTTACTCACGCACGCACGCACACGCACACGCACACGCACACGCACACACACACACACACACACACACACACACACACACACACACACACACACACACACACACACACACACACACACACACACACACACACACACACACACACACACACACACACACACTGGACCCATGTGTGGACACCTTGTTAGAGGCTAATTATTTCATTATAATGAATCTGTGGTGCTCTGAAAAGCCTTGTGACTCCAGTCCTGCAAAATATCACTGTTTTTATTTGAACTAAAGCTGCAGGCTACTTTGATGTCGTATAAATTTGAAATCTGATGACACATTCAGAGACCTATTTCCTAGAATAATTGAAACGTGACCAACAGTGCTGCTTTTGTTTTTGTCCAGAACAGACCTCTGTGGTAGATGGAGCATAATGCACCGGACTCGATCATCTATAAAGTTAAACGAGAGGTCCTCACGTGCCAGACTGGGTTTTCAGTTTTCACACCAAATTAGTTTTCACATCCAGTTGAACTGGTGTGCAATGAATCGGATAGATGCCTGTCCAGTAAACAGGAAGTTCCCTTTTGACGGGCTCTGTCTTACTTCGGTTATTTGGGTCAGCTGGCCTCTGTTGGTTGAAACGTTTGTCTTTGTTTTTAAGTCATTTTTGGGATTTAGAGAGGCTGCACTCATGGGGACTGATATTTTTCATTTCACACCGTAAGTTTAGTTTTCCCGTGACTCTTTCAGCTGAACGTGTCTAGCGGGGCTAAAGGCTGATAATCTTCCAGTGCTAATCTTCTCAAGCTTGAACCACCTGCTTGGTGCAAAAACAAGTTGAAATGTTACCCTCATTTGGCACATTTTTGTCTTCAGTTTATGGTTGCTAAGTGGAGTTGCCATGTTACTAAACGCTCTTGAATTTGAGTGGGCCATTGACGGTGTAGATCAATCCTTTGAAGAGCCTGAAAAGATGCAGACAAGGTGACAGAGTGTCCAACAGGACAGATGTAAACGTAATCAAGCCAGGATGATACTTGTTGTAGTTGAAGAGGCTGCAGTCTTAAGAAACGACACATCTGTTAAGTTGGTATAATGTTTTATTTTGCATTTCAAAAACAATAATTAGCATTAGTTGTTAAGATTCACTCAGACAAATGAGGCTGGGAGTTAAATTCTGTGTTGGTCTTCTGTTTGTGTGACTGATACAGTTCCAAAGGCTCAGATGTTCCCCAGTTCCTTGTGTTTATATACTTTTCCTTTTCCTCCACTCAGCTCCCAAAAGACCACAAACAAAGTGAAGGAAATGGTTGAGAAAAGCATTATAGCTCTCTGCAGGAGCTTCTCCTCAACTTTTTTTTTTTTTTTTTTTGACAGAACATCCTAACATGAGCATCAACTATCTCTGCATATTTACCGAGTCTTTACAAGGATGAAACCTTTACATATCAATTGTGACACAGTGTGCAGCATAATGTAGTCACCCAACAAAGGAGCAGCAGAAGCTGTAATTACATGTAAATGACCTCTTTCTCCTCCTCCTCCTGCTGCTGCGGCCCCCCCACCCCCACCCTTCTCCTAGTTCCACAGCCAAAGAGCAACAGGTCTAAATCCTGTCCATGCATGACTGTGCAAAGCTTGTGGGAAAACTGACTCTGATTCATTTTATTTCATCTATTGAGCATACATTTCTATAAAGTGGAGCACCGATGTTTCGGACGGCAGTAGAGCATGCAAAGAAGCACCCTGGTGTAAGTACACTCTGCTTTTCCGGTTTGTTTTAATGATTTAAAAGTGTGTATATGTTTCAGTCAGGACTCAATATATGTGCACTATGTAGTTTATCAACTTTGCTTGGGAAAATCTTCACTTTAAGAAGGTGAGAAATAAATTTCTTGACGTGAACGTAATTCCGATGTTAACAAACGGTAAACAGAATCAGCCTTTGCAATATTCTGATCTCTGTTAGAAAGTGCATGTGTTGACTTAATGTTAAAGTTTAAAAGGAAATATTACACCAAAGAATTAAGCCATGTATCCTGAATGTCTATCAGAATACTGCCACAGGGAATCTTGATGATTCCCTGTGGCGTTTGTAGGATGCCGGCTGATTGATCGGTCAAAAGCAGGAGCCATAATCAGACATCTAATTTTGTCTCACCTAATCTCATCTGAGCTCCAGTTCAGTTAAGTTGCTCAAGTGGCTCATTTTTAAAATCGAGCCAAACCGAGGGCGGTTAAAGCTTCAATAACACATCAGCTACTTCTAATAACCCTTAAAGTTTAAACCCACAAAATCTAAGCAGTTAGGATATGAGCTGCTGGAATAGAATATATTTAATAGTATGAGTCCTCCCCAGAGGGAAGGGGATTATTTCTGTATTTTTAACCAGCTTCGCTGTCACAGAGTGGAGTGACAGGGTTTTAACTTCTTGTCACTGGCCTTCCCTAGAGAGAGTCAGACACTGCAGGGAGGAAATCCCTGTGTGACTCTGGTACAAGTCCTTATTATGGTCTATCATCCTGACAGAAAGACAAGCTGAGAGACAGACAGAAAGAGAAAGAAGCTGCAGGGAGCAAATCCCAGCGAGACTCCACAAACTGCCTTGATCAAGTCACAGAAGACAGAGAAAGGTGGGGACAGAGACAGACTGTCAGAGTCCCAAAGTTTGAGTCAGGCAGACAGAAGGACAGCCAGACAGCTGGATGACTTCTTGGTCAGACAGACAGGTACAAAGACAGACAGAGAGATGGTGGAAGGTGAATATAGTCTTTAAAGCTGCTGCTGCTACTCTTCCCAAACTCCTCTACTAACTCAAAATGTATGAAATTCTGACTGTTGTTGTATGAAACTGTTGTATAAAATCATTAATCTGTTAGTTAATAAGACATGCAGGTGTAGAAGGAAATGTCATAGCAAATCACAATTTATGACCTCGCTTTAAAAGAAATGGAATAAAGAAAAATAAAGTAAGGGACATTTAATAAAGGCCGTGTATGGACAAAATGTAAGCATTACTCACTGAAACTGCAAGATTATACTTACAACACATGAAAAAGCCCAAAGAATCTGTAAGAAAAAAAACAAACAACCAAACAAAACATCTGGACTTCTCTTTGGTCCTTAGACATGTTTCATCTCTCATCCAAGGGGTTTGATCGAGTCTGACAGGAAGTCCAGTTTTATCTGTTTGTGGTGTCATGACCTCTTTAAGGCAGTTTACCCTCTGGGCCATCGTGTGAACTATTTAGGGTCACAAGATGCAGCTGGTGATGAAATTTTATTTTAAGTTTATGTTATATGTGGCTGATGGATGACACAGTTTTCTCTGTCCAGTATGCTGAATGTACATAAATATGTCAAAGCGTGTCCCTTTGTCCTTTAGCCGGAGGAGGGCTCCTAGTCTCCTGGCTGGACGGGATTAGAGTCGCCACAAGGGATCAGTCAGTATTCTGGAGAGAAAACAGGCAGTTTAAGAGAAAAGTGAAGAAGGAAACCTATTTTTAAAAGATTTTTTATATGTATTTTTGTAGCTTTTTTTCTCATTTCAAATAAGTAAAGAAAATATGACTTAACTTATAAGTTAAGAATAATAATACTAATAAATAGGTGGAAATAAGCATATCAAGGAAATACTAGTGTACCTTGAAAATGTTGCATTAAACGACTGCCCGCCTGTTACACAATGACACTGAGCTGTGTGGCAGCAGGTTCATTGCGGTGACAGAAGCTGATGGAGCAGAAGAAGGTCACTAATTAATCGTCAGAGCTGCTGCTGGTCCAATGCCCAGATCACGCCTCTCAATGCAGCTACAAAGCGTACACGCAGGCGCAAACCAACATGGTTTTCAGAATAACTTGGAGGAGAAAAACTAAAAAAAACATGAGACGAAATTGATTGATAGTTCTTTTTATGTTGGTATCTAAAAAAGAAATTCAGGGAGACTTGTTTTAAAGCAGCTCCATGAGTAACCTCACTTCACAATTTACAGTTAAGAAAGTTTATTATCTATTAATTAATTGAATTTTTAATTGTTTACTGAGAATGAATTATGCTTATGTAATACATGAAAGAAGAAGAAGCTTTTTGGGTTTTGCCTGATTGCAAATTTCAAATTATGGCGGAAACTGAAGCCCATGGAAGCTGATCATTAAACTGATCAGTCTGACAAAAAGTCACATAGTCCACAAAGGTGACAATAAACAAGACTAACGACACTTTAGTCATTAGAGTACTTTAGTTATGACAACAATTAAAAAGAAACTACTGACCTATCTGTGATATGAAGGCTACAGCTGTCAATATATGACAAATAGTGTTATTTTACTAACACAAACATGCCTTGTATGCGAGTACAACAACACCACTAAAGAGGGTTAATCTTTTGGTGATCTCCGTCTCTCTGCAGCTCATCCCCCAGTTCTTCTTTATCTGCCTGGGAATGGGTGGAGCATCCTTATATCTGATCCGCCTGGCCAGGGGACCCCACGTCACGTAAGGATTTCAAAATGTCACATTTGTCTTTGAAACTTTGCAGTAAAAATGATAAGTAGTGATCCATGTCACTGTTGGCAAAAAAAAAACCCCAACAAAAAACGCTGTTTGGTGGCCATCTTGAGCTGCTTAAAGTAAATAATAAAAGAGTTAAATCATTCTTTTAAGAGACTTATAATAAATGTGTTGTTTTGAAATGTGTTAAAAGTTCTCATCAGCTTGTTTGATATTTGACTACAGCTTCTAAGATGTGACCAAAAACCTCCTTCAGGATGATCAACGTGGGCTACACATGGGGAAATCTTCCCTTTAGAGATTTAACTAAAACCTAATCTCATCCTAAAACTGAGATTTGTAAATATTAGAAATATACATGTGGACAGATGGATCCTGCATGTGTTTGGCTTCCACTTCCACCCAGATGTTGCATGGGCTTCCTACAACTTAAACTTCAGTTACCATTCATGAAGGTTTAAAGTGCTTTTAGCAGCCACTGTTTAATGTCTTGTGGCAACAAGCTCAATTAAATGCTGCTGAATTCAGTTTCCCAGTATTGGCTGAAATCCCATCTTTTTTCTTTTTTTTTCTTTAGTTTGACTCTTATCTGTAAACTTCAGTTTGACTTAACTTGCTTTGATTTTATTTTTTTATTGTTTCTGGCCAGAAAACAAGGAACAAAATAAAAATAGCTCTCACAGAAATGGAAACACGATCATCCTATGAGCCTAATGTGCCAAATATCTGTGCATCTTTTTGTGTGATTAGCTGGGACAAAACCAATAACCCTGAGCCTTGGAATAAACTTGACCCCACATACCAGTACAAGGTAAAAAAAACACACATTCACATGCTTTGTTTGCACTATGAAGCCTTATAGTTTTGACATTGGTGGAGATTTTAAACGTTTTTATGTCAATAATGACACCACTGTTAAATGGACATTGGTTTTTATTCCTTTCTGAATACAATAATATGTTAATTTATACGTTTATGTAAAAGCAAGAAGTGCTTCACAGGGAGAACTTTACTCCAGCCATAGTGCAGCTGTAGACATAAAAAAAAAAAGACTTTGCAAAAAAAAACTGCATCGAAACTTGAAATATCCTACAATATATAAAATACAAGTGTCCAAATACAAATAATTTATGTATTTGTGTACAAATGTCTCTTGCTAAATGCAGAATATGCAGCTGTATGGGCTTTTAGAGGTCCACACTTAATATTACAGTATTGGCCTCAACATACAGTATTCGAAGAGAAACAAAATGAGTCGTCTTCATTTATAGATGGCTAAATAACTGCATTTACGTACTTTACTGTGACGCACTTGTAAAATTTCCTCAGATGTGCACCACATGTGTTGTGATCTGAAAGGGTTTTCCTTCATAACATGTTAAGTTAAATTACTCCAACCCCAAAACACTATACCTGACAGACCCTTCCTTTTTTTTTTTTTTTTTTTTTTTTAACCAAACTTATTGGTTCTACACCCTTGACGGATTCATTATTTTAAGTAATTCTTTTTTTTTCATCATCATTTTCATTTTCATCTGGTAAATTTAATCTTTTACTGCTTTGTCCACAGTTTGTTGCCATCACCACGGACTACAAAAGCCTGAAGAAAGATGGTCCTGATTTCTAAATTGTCAAGATGAGAATTACATGCGTGTAAAGTTACAAAATAATCCTGATTTAGTGTCATATTCACTTTGTTGGCCCCTCTTGACATTCACAACAAAGGTAGAGGAGAAACAACGATCAGGACTAAAGCATTTTAGTATCTCTGAGCCTGTGTGATTTTGCAAAGCTGCTGATGATCTGGTTGATGTCACTGGTACTGTCACACATGCACACACACACTCATAGGTAGTGCAACATACATGCACACCTTATGCGGTATATCACAATGAGACTTTTTTTGTTAATGAGACTGTTTTGTCAGACCAGTATGCGAGTAGTTTTGCATGTTTAATACAATTTCATACAGATCTGGAAGATTCCAGCATCATATATGATTTAATACATCCAGATATGTTTCAGTTCTTAAATATACTATTCTAAGTATACATCTATGTATTCGAGGAGATTTAGGGACACTGTCCTACTGGACAACAAAGTAATTGTGAGCAAACCGCACGTATTTCATAACTGATGCATGACTCCAAGTTTAGCTGCCACTAAATTCAACAATGTATCAGTTGTGAAAAAGGATGCATTGACAAAGCTGGTGTCTTTCAATAAATAAACTTCTCAGTCATGTTTAGTTGAGTTGTTTTATTTGTTTTTCCACACATGCAAGCTGTCAACTGATGCTGATATATATTTGATGCTGATACAGATCTTTTTTTCCACACACTCAGTAACTCTGAAGGTGACATCCATCTGTTGGCAGTGCAGCTGTCCCTTTGCAGGTTGATTGGTTGCTGTTTATTCAGTAAAGCTGCTGTTGTGTGTGTATGTGTGTGCGCAGGTGGGGGGTGAGATACGTGACAGTAGCCTTGTATCTTTGATCAGCAAACTCCTCCCTCTGCGTAGTGTTGTTGTTTGACAGCAGACTACTGTTTGTATAGTGTGAGCACACACACGCCACACACAAAGTCATGTTTCCATCATTTTACAGGACATTAACATGAGCTTTCACTGATGTCCTGGAAACGTCCGTCTTAAAGTGATTGTATCAACATAATTCAACCAAATGTCCCCACAGCATGATTAATAAAGCATACAGTCAAATCCTCATCCCACTAAATTAAAATGAAACTATGAGGTAAAATGTTTATTGTTCACTTATCAGACGTTTATTTTTTTCTTGTTTTTAAAAGCGGTACTTCATGGTGGGTAGCAAATCAACTGCGTAAAAATAAACAAAACCAAACCTTGGCGTTGGTTTCCAAAGAAGCAAAGAAAAATTAAAACCAGAGAATATCAAATGATGTTCTTGCTTTTGAGCCGCACAATGGTTGCCATGCAACAATGAGAAGTTTAGTGTCGTGAAGTTGTGGAACATGAAGGGTCATTTCCCTGAAGGATTTTAAAAGGCTTTAAAATCACGTACAGAGGGGTCGTCAGGTCGTGAGAAAGAGGCACGGGGATGAAGCGAATCAGTCATCATTTGTGTTATGATACCGCGTGTTTTTCTATCAGCGTGCGTTTTCTGACGACGCAGCTGAGAACGACTGACCTGTGATCTAGCTTCCAGCTCTCTAAGGAGAGCACAAATTCCTCTGTTAGGAACAGAAGTAATTAAAAAGCTGGAGAAGAGATGGAAAAGTTGAGCAGGGAACAAAGACACCCGACTGAGGAGCGTTCAGCAGTCATATACGCAGCAGCAGAGCTTGATCTTCTAAGCTGGTTTGGTGCTGCTTTATTGGGCCCCTTTTGTCTAAAAGCGTCACTTCTTTCAGAATAACAAATATACTGAAATAAAACAGCAAGTGAGTTTAACATTTGAATCCAAAGGGAATGCAAGAAGAGGCCAGATTGTGTTTTATGTGTCTGGGAGTACAAAGCTCTGACAGAACAGAGGGACAGTTGGAAAGGACATTTTTAAATAAACAGAAATGCAGCTTCTGAAGATTTAGTGAAGACACTTATTCTGATATTACACAAGACCCTTCTCATGAAAGTCTGTCTAGTTTTGGCATGATATAATTTAGGGTGAAATTAAGAAAAAGTATTACAGAAAATTTTAATTGTATTAGTCAGTGCTGTTGGAATTTTACATCTCTGTTGTCTTCTATATTGTATTTACCTCAAATATAGTTTTCAGAAAGTGGCCCTAAAGTGCTTTGATAATCTTCTGATTTGATCACTTGAAAAATGGTCTTCAGTAGTCAAGACAGCAGCCTCAACCACAATAGAATGATAGAACCTGATTTCTTTCCCAGAGAGCTCTACTTTGCCTTCATCTTTTCATAGAGCACTGTCACTGAAAGACTTGGGCTTATTCATGAGTTTTAAGTGCATTTGCACTGCTCTTAAAATTCATTGGTTCCAGTAATTATGACTTTAAGATGTGCAAGTGAAATAATCAGGTGTTTGCGCAAAGAAACCACACAGATTTGTAAAAAAAAAAGATGTTTGCTCACTGCAACAGTCTTCCTGTCACATCTCTGTCTTGGGATCAGATTTAAATTTCGTTTCCAAGACTGTTCCCTAAAGTTGACACTAAGAGGAAATTACTGAAGGAAATTCCAGCAGCTTCAACTGGATGATTGTTTATAAAATGTGCAGCGGCTCCTCCCATGTCCAACTTCAAACATAAGTCAAGTATGTCATGTGCATCGACACAACAGCAGGAATTCCTGCCACTGAAAAAAATCTGTATTTCATTAAAATGTACACAATCTAATGCATTTAAAAATACATCTTAGTTTTTGAAAACAAAGTATTGTCGTCTCTAAGAAATAAAACATATTACAGAAAAAGCTGGTGTTAAATTTCTATGAAGCATTAGTACCTATAAAGTTTTTTTTCCACCTTATCTATAGTCCATCCATCCATCCATCCATCCATCCATCCATCCATCCATCCATCCATCCATCCATCCATCCATCCATCCATCCATCCATCCATCCTTCGAATGAAATCTTCAGGATGTGCTGCCTTTATAGCACATCATCCTGGAAGATGTCTCACACCTTTGTTACCATCTTCAAACTATATGGCCGTATTCGCTTACCTGCCTTGACTCGCATATGAACTTAACTGACATCCCATTCCTAATCCATAGGGTTCAATATGACGTTGGTCCACCCTTTGCAGCTATAACAGCTTGAACTCTTCTGGGAAGGCTGTCCACAAGGTTTAGGAGTGTGTTTATGGGAATTTCTGACCATTCTTCCAGAAGCGCATTTGTGAGGTCACACTGGTGTTGGACCAGAGGTCTGGCTCTCAGTCTCCGCTCTAATTCACCCCAAAGGTGTTCTATCAGGTTGAGGTCAGGACTCTGTGCAGGCCAGTCAAGTTCATCCACACCAACCTCTGTCATTCATGTCTTTATGGACCTTGTTTTGTGCACTGGTGCACAGTCATATTGGAAGAGGAAGGGGCCAGCTCCAAACTGTTCCCACAAAGTCAGGAGCATGGAATTGTCCAAAATGTCTTGGTATGCTGAAGCATTCAGAGTTCCTTTCACTGGAACTAAGGGTCCAAGCCCAGCTCCTGAAAAACAACCCCACACCATAACCCTCCTCCACCAAACTTTACACTTGGAACAATACAGTCAGACAAGAACCGTTGTCCTGGCCACCACCAAACCCAGACTTGTCCAAAAGATTGCCAGATGGAGAAGCACCATTCGTCACTTCAGAGAACGTGTCTCCGCTGCTCTAGAGTCCAGTAGTGGCGTGTTTTACACCACTGCATCTGACACTTTGTATTGCATTTGGTGATGTATGTCTTGAATGCAGCTGCTCAGCCATGGAAACCCATTCTATGAAGCTCTCTGTGCACTGTTCTTGAGATAATCTGAAGGCCACATGAAGTTTGGAGGTCTGTAGCGATTGACTCTGGAGAAAGTTGGAGACTTCTTCACACTATACGCCTCAGCATCCACTTACCCCGCTCCATCAGTTTACGTGGCCTACCACTTCATGGCTGAGTTGTTTTTATTCCCAAACACGTCCATGTTCTTATAATAGAGCTGACAGTTGATTGTGGAATATTTAGGAGCGAGGAAATTTCCTGACTGGACTTGTTGCACAGGTCGCATCCTTTCACAGTTCCACACTGGAATTCACTGAGCTCCTAAGAGCAACTTATTCTTTCATAAATAGTTGTTATTTTTTCGATTATTTGGATAGGTTAGCGAATACTTATATATATATATATATATATATATATATATATATATATATATATATATATATATATATATATATATATATATATATATATATATATATATATATATATATATATATATATAAAATGCAAAATGAATTTAGCATTTCTGTTCAATAGGATATTTCCATGATATGTTAGGTAAACTGGTGAGTAGCTTTCTAGCTGTTAAGTTTATTTAGTGGTCAGTGAATCCTGGCATGGGGAAGGGCCTTGCAAAGAGCTCCACCCGCTGGCGAAGTTCTGCAACATGTGACAGCTGGACAGATTTCCTGATGGAAAAGCAAAGAGAGAGAAACGATGCATAAACACACTTGCAAACCCTGTCAACTAGATGATGTGGTGTGACTTCAAAAATGCAAATATCCTGAATTCTAGTATGAATCTCACCAGATAAATATAAAATTTAGATAAAATACAAAACAAAAAAGAAAATATCTCACCGGTCTTCTTCTGAACAGCCATTGCGATGTGAATCCCTTCATCAATGAAGTCCACAACCTTTACAAAGTCTGCTTCCTTAAGTTGATGAGAGGTCAGAGCTGGAGTCCCTGTAGGAAAGTTAGAAAAGATAAAACACAAGCAAAGAGACACAATATATAGATTCACCATATTATTTTCATCAGTAATGGAAAAGTCAATGAAGATGTTATGACTGATGAATAAAGCAAAACCGCAGTCTGGCAACTGGACCAACACGGGTTCAATGCAAAATTTTGGAACACATTTATGAATCTATATACCAATCCTGAGTCTTCCTGGAGTGAGGGTGCTCTTGTCTCCTGGACAGGTATTCTTGTTGGCTGTAATGCATGCAAGTTCCAGGACTCTCTCAGCTCGAATGCCGTCCATCCCATAAGGTCAAAGGTCAACCAAGACCAGGTGGTTATCAGTCCCACCTAAGAAGAGAAGAAGAGGGCTGAGAAGGAGGAGGAGGAGAAGCATGAGCAGAAGGAAGAGGAGGCCGAGAGAGACTTGCTGTTTGGCTTAAAATCACTAAGTTCATCTTGAGGACAACTGTGACTGATGGAGTATTAAAATTGCTAGTTTCCCTCACTCTCAACTCCAACCTTCATGCTGACAGTGATTACATTTTTCATCACTTCTTTAAAATTCCACTAAATATTACCTTTTCTTCTCCCATTCAGCTGTCAGGTGAAGGTGAGGTGAACTTTGCCAAAGTCATAAAAACAGAATTCAAATTAGAATTGTATGAATGCAAAAGCAGTTGCATCAGGCAACTGAGAGGTGGGAATATAATAACAGTAGAGATACTGAATCTAATTCCACAGCTGGAGGAAAAAAAAGTAACAGTATTATGCATAAATTAATTTGTATGAAATACATACCTGACCCGGGGCGTAGCCTTTCTTTAGCAGAGCTTTAGCCATGGCTTTGGCATTCAGCAGCACTTTGAACATAGGAGAGGAAGCCTGCAGAATCAGAAATGATGCAGTGTGAACAAGAAAGACCACATCAGGACACTTCAGATGACAAGCACTGCAGGACTCGTATGATTTGTATAATTTATATATAGGATGTCACTGAATATTAGCAGATTGGTAGAATTAATATCTGGACCTGTTTGAGGGCAACAGCCACACCAGCAATGGCGTGATTGTGTGGTCCTCCCTGAAGTGATGGAAACGCAGAAAGTTCACCCTGTCCAGGAGATCATAGAGCATCTCCCGACCTTTTGCGTTCACAGATTGCACACCTTTTCAGTAGAACATCATACCAGCCCTGCAGGGTGGAGAAAAAAACAAACTGTTGACCCCCTCTTTACCTGTGACGATACCAACTTACACCATTACATCTAGCATCAAATTCGCTTGTCACACTTTGGACGACATGTTTTTCTTCAAAAGGTGCATAGAGCTAACAGAGACTATTAATAATCAGTTTGAAGTCCCAGATACCCACCTTGCCCCACAAAGGGACTCAGCGTACTGAGCTGCCACAAAGCCACTGATATGAGCCATGTCCGCCAGCAGGTAGGCATTTAGCACCTCACAGAGCTGAAATACAATTTTTAAAAATACTGTTAAACTGCATGTACTCAGTTTTTAATATCTTTGTCATTAGCGCTTTTGGTTTCTCTATTTTATTTATTATAATTTTAAATACCAAGTAAAACTGCCTTTAGAATGAAAAAACTGTCACGATGATTTAAAAACAATATGCACGTTAAGATGGACCTTCTTCATGCGAGTTGAGGCGAGCGCATGCACTGGTTCCTGCAATGATGACTCTGGGTCTGAAAAGGCGGGCTGTCTTTTCCAATTGGTCATAGTTTATCAGACCTGTTTGAGGCTAAAATGATGCAGGAAATTGCAAAAAATAAGCATAAATTGTCTTGTATGGTATGTTTCAAGTATTCCCTTATACATGTACGTAAAAGTGTTTGATTTGAACACAGCTTCTATTCACAGACTATACTCACGTCCGGCTTGTAAGGTGTGGATTCAAAATAAATGGAGGTAGCTGATATTTTCTAGGTGTCTGTAAGGTAGCCATGGGTGAGGCGGAAATATGAAGAAATAAAAAAAAGTTGCTTTATAATTTGGACAAAAGATGAGTAAGAATCTCTAATTGAGCCGCTGTTTTGCTGCCTAGGTTTCTCAAAAACTTAGTCTACAACATGAATTCTTATATATACCCAATGTGGCCAAAATAATTAAATACTGCTAAGAATATCTATGAATAAAAATGTATCTATGAGTCACAAACTTGTGTTTTGACTCTAATTTTACAGCTCAGTCTATGTTTCTATCTTTATCTGTGGTCAGAGTTGCTGGGATCTCCATCAGCGATAGGGTGAGAATTTCAGTCTGGGAGAGGTTTGGAGGCAATAATTTCTCCTCAACATCCAGAGGAGTCAGTTAAGTTGGTTCTGGCATTGGCCATTAGGAGGCCTCCTGGACTCCTCCCTAGGGGGGAGTCTTGGGCATGTCCAACTGGAAGGAGCCCCCGAGACAGAACTAAGTCTTGTTAGAGAAACTAAATCCCTCAGCTGTCATGGGAATGTCATCCTTGAGGAGCTGAAGGAGGTGGCTGGTGAGAGGGAGGTTAGCGCCTCTCTGCTTGGGCTGCTACGCTTGAGACCCAAACCTGATTAAGAAGTTGGATGGATGGATGGATGGATGGATGGATGGATGGATGGATGGATGGATGGATGGATGGATGGATGGATAGATGGATGGATGGATGGATGGATGTTTCAAAAAACCCTCTGTACCTGCTTCCCTTTTTCTATAGCTACTTTTTTTGTTGCTGCAGCATGTACTTGGCCTGAAATAAGAGAGAGAGAGAGAGAGAGAGAGAGAGAGAGAGAGAGAGAGCGCTCACAACAAACTATACTTTTTGAGGAGGCTGAGGAAATTTGGCATGGCAACCAGCATCCTCAAAGATTTCTACAGAGGTATAACTGAAAGTGTCAACACCAACTCCATCACAGTACTGCGCGGTAATTGTACGATGAAGTAGAAAAAGGTGCTCCAATGTGCAACAGAGTATAGCATCTACTAAACATATACACCAGTAGAGTCACCAGGACGGTCCACAGTATACCTAGACAATACACACCCACAACACACGCTCTTCACACTGCTTTCCCTCAAGGAGTAGTAATAGACTTCAACCGTGTTTTCCCACTGTGGTTTTGAGTTCCTCTGCCTTTCATGTTTTGGCTGTTTCCCTGTTTCACCACACCCGATTCTAATTAACAGTCATCATCAGCTTGTCATCAAGGTCTGCACAAGTCTGTTAATGACACAGCCATGTCTAACAGGGTGTGTTGAAACAGGGAAACATCTAAAACACTTGGGACAGAGATACTCCAGCACCAGAGTTGGGAAACACTGGACCACAACACTGACAAACCCCTTCATTTAAATAATAAAAATTACAGTTCCACTGTCGTTGCAGCTTCCTATTCACACTGACTGTTACCATCTATTGTCAGGAGCACTTTATTTTTATATCCAGGTTTTCTATTTTGACTTTTATTGTCTATTTTAACCTAATCTAACATTCCTATCTCAGTGTTGTTTTAGTTATGTGAGGGAATGCAAGCAACATGGTTTTAACATGTGTTTTTACAGTGTATATGACAATAAGCTTCTTAAATCTTAAAACCTGGATGCTGAATCTCAGGAATGCTCTTTACAGTTAAAATTTCACAAACAGCACCAAAATGAAGGAGCCTAAGATCCTGTCTTTGAATATCTCTGGCTGACAAGGACCATAGAATATTCACTCATGGTCCACCATCAGGTAGGTCCAGGCCCATGATACGGTCATGAGGCTGCAGCAAAGTTAGCAGGAGATCCAGAGTATGGCTGGACGTTGATGCCCTACAGGTTTGGGTGCAGGCTAAATACTCTGATTGCTCGCCTCAACTCAACAACTCAATCTGGTTAACGATCTCTGCACCTCCATAATACCTAAGAGAAACCAAACACACTAAGTACCACTTGAGATTTTCACAACCATCCATACAAGTTTAGCCCATGACCCATGAATTTACCTTTGTCCAGGTATCCTTCCGAGTATTTTTTGTTGAGACAGGACCCCTGTGCCTCCAGAGCTGCTCAGCTGCAGAAGTTCTGACAGGACAAACGTGCACAGTGCCAAGATGCAAACCTATTATATTTCTTAATCCTGCTTACATGTATAATGTTATCACCCTATGAAAGTCTCTGTTTACCTTGGGAATTAGTGACTGTATAATCTTGGTTTGTTTGGTTTTTTTTCCAGTATGGTCAGGATAGATGACTACACTATAAACTTCAGTTATCTGGTCATGTTTAGGTCACCTGTAAGCAAAT
This sequence comes from Xenentodon cancila, assembly GCA_014839995.1. NCBI lineage: Eukaryota > Metazoa > Chordata > Actinopteri > Beloniformes > Belonidae > Xenentodon > Xenentodon cancila. Next base: position 23,302,124 of record CM026204.1, on the reverse strand, counting down.
TTTCTTGCAAATGAGATTTAGTTAATAAGATTACAATAATGTAATGGGTTGCTATGCCAGAAGAAGAAAATGAAAACTAGTTGAATCTGTGATCATTTGTTATTTTAAACCTTATAAAAGCTTTGCATCAGCCTTTTGTGCAGACAACTATAGAAAAGAAAATGAATCCAAATGTATTTCCCTTTCCGACTCAGTCGCTCAGTTTCTCCCACTCTAGCCTCAGCTTATTTTTTCTCTCACTCTACCCTCCTCAGCCGCCCCCTCTGTCTTGTTATTATACGAAACCTGCCACTGTTCAGGGATCCCTCAATCATTCTAGTGAGGTTTTAAACCAGTTCCCTGCCTGACATAAAAGTCTTTTCAATGGCATTTCTTACTACTATCTTGACTCAAAACACACACACACACACACAAACACACACACACGCGACTGCTCCTCCTCCCTAGTCTCAACTCAAACTGTGGAGATCAGTGGAAAAGAGTGAATAAGCTAATGGGATCATTTGAGTATGTTTCTGATGAAAAACACAGGGCTCTCCTCAAGGAGTTAGCCTGCAGGGGCAGATGACTGACATCTCAAGTAGATGAAGATGAAAGCCTTTCAGATGTCACCCTGAGTGATAGGCTGTGGGTTCATAGTTGCTGGAGAACAAAAGAATGAAAACGTATCTCTTTCTACAGCTTCTTAGAGAAAATTACTGGGTTGCAATAAAGAAGGATGGAAAAAAACAAGAATCCTCAGGACTCCAAAGAAAAAAGTTAAATTCTAGAGACAGCAACTCTGGTGACTTATGTTTTCACTGCTGAAGGATGGGCTTTGTAGTTAAAGTTGTTTTTCTTGGGTTATATCTCACATCTCTATATCTTGAATATTAAATGGTTGTTGTAAATGCCGTCCAACGCAGAGCTGCCCTGGCAAAGCACACGTGTTTTCCACTTCTACATCCACAGATGAACTCTGAGTTCGATGTGACAGAGCAAATATTTAAACCTCCACTTCTGAGTGAAAGCACTGGTGATTACATATTACATAAACCTCCAAATGTTGTCTTTACACTTAAACTATTAAATGGAGGGAGCAGTAACTGCGTTTATGCTTGTATGTGCCTCGCTGTAATTGAGCTGTATTTGGGGCTCACCTCTGACGCGATGAGCTCCAGTCCCCGACACTGCCTGTCCTCCTCCTGCTGCAGGAGAGTCCAGATCTCTGGGTCATCCTGAGACAGGCTGTCCTGTCCCGTCCATCCGCCGACGCTGCTGAGGGATCGGCTGCATGACTCAGCAGTGATCTTTTCCTCTTTTCCCAAACATCCTGAAACCCTGAGAAGAATAGACTGCAGCATGGTGCCATTTATGAACACAAAAGTAATTAACTGCCACGCTTGACACTTCAATAATTATAATAAAATAGCAATTTAATATAAAATGTAAACTCTGTGCACTATATTTCCGGGTGCTAATGATAAAATTGAACCACAGCTTTCTATTGGGTTTGAAATTGTCTGAGCAAAATGAAAAACTGTCCAAGACTGCTCCTGTGGTGTCTTTTCAAATCCTAATGAACAGTGAAATGGAGCAAAAAAACAAACAAAACACAACACTTTCATCAATCAAAATTTTAATACTTTTCAGCAGGGGTTTAAAAAACAAGTGGGGATAAGGATAAGAATAATGTGCCTTTTGATGTTCTAAACAAGCCATTAAATGAAAGGCAGAGACCAAAGATGATGTTTACAGTTGTGGACTGTATGTGGGCTGGTTGTGGCACAGTTAGCTGAAGCCAGCTCGTCGTTTCGTGGTAGTTTTGTAACTATGTGCCATTTTGCCCTGATAGACAGATTACTGTTAAAGCATAAATATATGTTGATGTAAGCCCACTTTCATCTTTCCCATTCATTATATTTTTCAATGCTTTGAGAATACAAAGTCTTCTACAAAGCACAGATTGCACTGTTAAATTTCCTTCAAAAAAAACACTTTTGGACAAACATGTTTTGCTGTTCTGGTCAAACAATTTGAAAAATACAACAAAAAAGAAAAATAAATCATACATCTCTGAAGAAAATGGTTCTGTTAGGCTTAAGGTAAATTGAGGCGACAAGCTGACCTACTCTGAAATAATGACAGATTTAGTAGAAACTGCTCTTACGTACAAAGAACTAAAATTTAAACCCGTTGATATGCATGCAAGCAATTTGCTGTTGTGAATGGTTAGACAAATAGACTTACCCGAAATGTCTGCCGTAACGTCAGAGAAAGCATGTTTGAAACAACTGAGGTCTATGGAAAACTGAAAACTTCCAAGGTACAAAGGGTGAACGTTAGACTTTACTGGAAAGGAGGCAATGACATGCACACTGTAGGTCACTGATAAAGCCACAACTACAGTAAATCACCTGTTACACCTTATAACTTCAATTAATTTTATTTACGAGGTCCCAGATCATCACAAAATTAATTTCAGGGTTTTCATCTCACTCTGTGATAGTCCTTTGTAGACGATGTTATGGACAATGAACATGAAAAATCAATTATTAGAACAAATTCAAAACAGATTATTATAACCTAAATACGCACCAGACTTTGTTTTAGTGATAAGCTAAGAACATATTGCTAAGTAAGGAACTATTCAATTAAATTCAAAATAATGTAATACGTGTATGCAAATTAATGCAAATTAACTTCTCATGTTGCAACTAATGGCACCATCTTCACACAAACTAGATGTCTGTATTTTAAAACTGCATTTCACATAGTTTTGGCTCAAACTGCAGTTAGTAAAAGGTTAAAATTGTGTGTTGAAAATACACTCAAAATGGTCTTACATCTACTTATAAAACCTGCTTTTGAATAATGTATGACAGATGTATGAATAATGTCTCAATGTCAGACTTTCCCAGTCTGTCATCCATAGTGCTGCTGGTTCTGCTCTGTCTGAAAGTTGTGATCCGGACAAACTTTCTGCACCAGCCTGTAGTCTGTGCCGGTGAAAGCGATAAAGATGCAGATGACCTTAAATGGTTTTGCACAGATCCAGGCTGCCTGGGACTGAGTGTTTTCTGAGTAGCAGGTCTGGCCCGGATCATACATGCAGGGCTTGGTCTTCTTAGACCGGTTGGTTCTCTGGTACTCTAAGCGGCAGTTTAGTTCAGTCACCATCATCACGTCCCGCTGATATTTCTGCTGTTCGGGAAGAATGGAGCTGGTAGACTGAGGGGGGGCAGAGACTTGGGACATCAGATCTGGGAGCAGGACAGGAGAGTTTTTGGTCTTACTTCTCTGAGATAAAGGATCCAGAATCTCCCATCCTACTGGTTTGGATGGTGGGACGATGCTCACTGAAATGTTCCCCAGACGGGAAGAGTTGTGGCGGAAGTAGACACCGAATGTTCCATTGATGTGGTCCACGATTTTCCCCGTTACCAGGAGGCTAATCTTCACCGTTCTCACATTGAAGTAGAAGTCGCCCCAGCCCAGGATTTTCTTAGCCTTTGGAGAGGTTTTGGCAGGAGTTTTGGGCTTGGGAGGAGGTCGATAGAGATATTGATCAGGTGCTTGTGAGAGGTTTTGAGGCCAGCCGTAGGGGTTGAGTGACCCGTAAGCAGGGGTTTTGTGTTTGCTGGAGATGATTTGTAATTCTTTGGAGGCATGTTTAACCTTCAACGCTGCTCCCTCTGCATCTTCTCCGCCTGATTCTTCCCCTCTCCATTGTTCAGTCTTAAGGTCCAGAGCCTTGGATGTCTCTTGGACCTAAAGAGAGCAATGGGAGTGCATATGGAAAATCTCAGATAATCCTGTAAATATTAGATTTACTTGTTTAAATGTCTGAGTGGTTATTTTCTACTCAGCACATCATGTTGGAGGTTTATTCTTTCTCTCTCTTATATTTGTGTTGCTTAAAGCAATAAAATAAATATATTAGCTTTTTAGATCAAGTTTTATTTTTGAGAAAAATGTTGGCCCCAGAATTAAAAAAAAAAAAACAACAGCTAATACATACGCAATACTTACCGTAATAAAAACAAAAACACTGATAAAACCACAAAGCTAGAGTTGTTTTAGGCAGTACTGTATTTAAATGTTTATTTGAACAAGTCACAAAATCAATATCAGCATGAAAGGGGAGTGAGGCTAAGGATGGAGCCAGGAGGCTAGTGTGTTCATGGTAATGTCAGCTGTAGGACCAGCTATTGATTCACCGAGGAAACACTGTTTCTTCGGTTTCTCGGTTCGGTACAGGGACTGAATCTACAGCATTAGAAAAAGATTATGATTAACGCTTCAACCAATTCTTTAACAACAAAATAGTTTCATTACAGTACACAGTTTTCTGTTGGTGCCAAGATGATGTAGATTCACCGAAACGTCCCCAAAAATATGAATCAACAACTGTCCATATACCGAGAGACAAAACACATGATGGTCACTAAAATAACTTAAAAATGACAAAACAAAAACAACACTGAACTGAACAATTACTTCAAAATGACTCAGGAAAAGCAGACAGTCGTTCAACAGAACACACAAAAGAAAAGCCTAATGAAGCCAGTCTGGATAAAAACATTACATATTTATTTTATGATTCTGTTTAGCCAGAATTCAAAGCTAGTGTCTGATTTTCATTACTCAGTTTTCAATAAATGATTGAACTAGTTTCAGTTTCAGGTGATTTCAGTGACCATTGTGAGGTTTTCTTTATTTAATAGAAGGGTACCAACACATTTGTCCATGTGTGTAGTAGGTCTGATGTCCCACGTGTATGTCAGGAATATGCAATGATAAAATCTATAGTCTCTAGATATTGCAAACCACAAAATCCTCTTTCAGAGTTATTCATTTATTTGTTTAATTTTTGCAAAATCTTGTATCTCACTGCTCACTTATCAGCTTTTAAAAAGCTACAAGTTAAATACAGTGTCTTGCTTTGGTGCAATGTGCAGCTAAAGAGGGTGTTTATATTGAATAAAATCAATGACAAAAGAGAGAAAACGCCGCTTGGATCGCCAGGATGACCACAAATGAAGGACACTTTCACTGTAGCTAAATTAAAAGGAAGCAGGTGATCACCTAAAACGAATCATTCTGTCTGTGATCAATAGGTTATCTCCTTTAGGCAAGGAGGTACAGTCACATTTAAACTCCCATGAATACATTTTAATGCTTCTGTGCATCCTCAGAAGATTCACAAATCCCTTGTTGATTCTGTCAATCATCCTTTCAGTGCAACCTTGATAATCCACAAGGTCTGCACTTTCATCAAACAATGACTTGGAACAGAGGCTCTCTCACACAGACACACACACATGCACACACACCTATACGTGTAAACTCTTTATCTTTTTTTTAATGTAACAAGAAGACACAGTGTCATCAAGCAGCTTTAAGATTCTGTTCATTTCTGCAGCACGCAAACTTATTCTGCAATTTTATTTCTTACAATGTTAAATACTTTAAAACAAAAAGCACAAATTCACACTGATGAAGCTGCTCTTTAAAAAGTTGACCACCCACTGTTGTGTAAATATATAGTAGTTTTAGATAAAAGCTAATTGGGGCAGGTGTAACGTCTGTCGTTTAAAAGACAATTTAATTGAGCATGAAGTGTGAGAGATGGGTCAGTTTGTTTTGTGTTTTAATCTTTGTAGTGCATGGGATGCGCAAAATGTTCTGCACACATGTCTCATAGGACTTGATTTCTGTTTTTGTCACAATATGCCGAAGGCAGATGGAGGTTTATGGCTACTTTTGCCTGTATTTCATAATAAAAAAACTAAATAAATAAAATATCACAGTTTCTCACAGACAAACAAGATCCTCATCGCACGTAACTGCCCCTATGTGCCAATCCCTGGCTTCCCCTGTAAGCAAGCGAGCTCCACCTGTGTCTACTGTTACAACTCTAAATCATCTAGCTGTGTGCTGTTCTCACCTACCCTAATTGGAGCTCACTGTGTGACAGCTGTGTCACTGGCTCACTGTCAGGAAGCCAGCGCAGTGACTGTAACTGAGCGGAGGAAAGGATGCAGGCACAACACATGTGACAAAACACACGTAGACACACACACACACACACACACACACACACACACACACACACACACACACACACACACACACACACACACATTCATGTATGCATATATAAAGACAATGAAGGCTGAATTGCTTTTTTAAATATACACAAACAAAAAATAGGAGAAAGCTGCTCTACAAAGCAAGTGCAGTCATTAAGCTCTAGTAATAAATCCTCAAATGAGTTATCGTTGACATTTTAATATGCCAATTTCACTTTTAAAGCCACATGTTGTAGTTGGCTGCTTGTGATCTAAAGTTAAAGCAGACAGGGGCGAATATTAAATTACATTTTGCAAGGAAGAGAATTATACACCAATAGATTGGAGCAAATTAGAACTGACAGGATAGAACTTCACCATCTAATATAAAACTCGACTTTGATCAAATCCTGAGACAATCTCACTTTACGATTTTTTTCCCCTCAATCTTTCCATGCCTGAAAAAATGACAAAGATTTTAATTGAACTTCTTGAAGATATGAAGGCCAAGATGTACCTCAGAAGTGCACAAGTCTAGTCTTAACAAGTCAATGCATTGTGTTGGCGTTAAATTAACAAGATTCATATCTTCAGGATGAAGACGATTTACTCTCCAAGCAGTGTTACTATGTTATCAATAATCTTTTAGAATTACCAATAAATTAAGCTGAGTGTTTGGTAAATGGGTAGATTCTTTAAACACAAAAGAAAAGTCTGACCGAGAAATGAACTGCTGAAGACGTTAATGGCTTTATTGTGCTGTGGTGCAGCAACAACAGAGGTTAAAACAAGAACAGAAGGACATATGAGGGGACATGTTTGTCAATAATTAATTCACAACATACTATTTTCACCACTTTGCAATGTATAGAAGGAAGGTAGCATTACATAATGTCACTGCAACAGCACTTTATGTGAATAATGAGCACAACCTCGGGAAAAAATCAGACTTACCGCTGGGGGAAGGAGCCACAGGCAGGTGATGGCAAAGTTCATGCACAAAGCCTTCATTCTGCAACAGCGTTTCTCCATCCAGAGAGCCAGTCACTGACTCACTTAGTTAAAGCCTACTCTTACTTCTGTGCAGAGAGAAACTCAAAAATCCCCAAGATTTGAAGTGAATACTCTGCTCAGCTCTCCCTCTCCCTCCCACTCAGTATCTCTCTTGGTGTTTTTTTTTCTCTCTCTCTCCTCTTTAACAGACATTCATATAAACAAGCTTCACTTAAGCAAAAAAATAAATAAATAAAAGAAAAATAATCCTTTTTCCTAGCAACTGAAAACTCTTGGAAGGACAAATCACATTCGATATAGGTAGGCTAACTCATAACAAAAACAGAGAAAGCTGCATAGGCTGTGCACACACAGACAGACAAACCCCCCACTTGCTTCTGTGTTCATTTTCACCACCTGGCTGGCCCTTATTATGACTCATCATCAACCAAGGGGAAGGCGCTTTAAGGGCAGGCACAGTTTGACAGTCCTCCCTGCTGTCCATACATACCTTAGCTGCAGGGAGGCTGACAAAATGACAAGGGCTCTGTAAGGAAAATAAATACATGAGGAAAAAAAATTAAAAAATACATAAGTTTACCTTAGAGGTTAATTTGAAACCACCTTTCAGTTTCATGTTGAAGACAAATTTGCTTTCCTTTCTGTATATCTGTGGGATACTTTTTTGTGTGCATCCCCTGAATGAAATAGGTATGGTCAATGGATGGGAGGATGACTGGAGTGATGGGTGGATGTATGGGTGGATAAATGGTTTTAATCCATAACAAAGAGGCAGCAAAATGGTTAGGCTTCTGCAAAAGAACTGGGGGAAAAAATGAAGTTTTAAAGGCGTTAACGCCACTTATATTAACTTTATAAGGATTCTGTGTGAAACATGTCCCAATAATCCAAATAATCCATTCATTTTCAGTTGTAAATAAATTAACCATACAAAAAATGGTGTAAATGACCCAGAATTTCATGATATAATAGTATTCTTGCAATTTTATTGAGTAACAAGGGCTGACTTTAGTTATGACTGACTTAAGTGGGTTTTGCTGGTAGTTTATATGTTGCAAAATAGGGCTTCACAGCTTAAATGGGACGTGGGCAGGTTTGAGATGGTTAACTTATTTTATTTTATTTTTTTTATTTTGTTATTTTAATCTGTCAAAGCCCCCTGCTAAAATTTCCACAAAAGAAATATACTGAATTTACTCAAAGCACATTACAATAAAATAAAAAGCCAAAAAGGAAGAGAAGTTGTAGTAGTATGAGGGTAAGACCACAAGAGGGCGCCCAAAGCAAACCAACAGTTTTATTATGCAGACATTGGTTAAAAATCCTACTTTGCCCAATTTAATGTGTGAGCTTCGTGCAACGTGAAGATAGTGGCCTAGTTATAAGTAATGTGGTTGGATACTTCCACCATATAAAGAGCATTCATTTGCCTCCTCCATCTATTTCACACACATTTCCAGCGGTTATGAAACATAAATGATAATGTCTCTCAATAACATGTAGTGTTTTAGACAAATTTTCAAATACATCTATTCAGTTGGCCAGTTGGCTTCAGAGCTTTTTAAGTGCATCTAAGCGTGATTTCATTTGATAAGTCTTTTTTATGGATTATTCAATCAATAGTGTACAAATAAAACACTAAATAACAGGCTAGTTGCAGAAATTGTTGTAAATAGTTTGATATTCACCAGTGTCTACGCGGCAGTTTACAAACTGCAGATCTTTTTACTGGTAGACAGTGCAAACAAGTTGATCGGGTATCAGGCATGCGTTGAGGTCAACAGTAATTTCTGATAGGAAACGGAATTATATCGAAGTAAGAAAATTGTTTCACAACATTGCCTACGGAATACACGTTTATTATCTGATCGAAACACAGTAAGACGTGAAGGGGTTGGTATTATTGTCATTGGCTGGACAAGCGCTAAGAAAAAGCGTAAAAGCTGCGACCTGTGTACGTCATCGTATTCCCACAATGCTTCACGCCTAGAACGATACATTCTTCAAAATAATGTGTTATCCTCAGCAAAGCATATCGAGTTTCATCAATTTCATGAGTGCTGTTGAGGTTTAATGTCAAACTGTAATATAATGTGATGAAAAAATAAAATAAATAATTATATACCGTCAGAACCGTAAGTGATTATGGTATGACGGGGAATGGGGTGGGACACGCTGCAGTCCAACCGTCAGCACTCTTGTTTCTCTTCAGATCGTAAAAATCTTTCGCCTTTTACTAAAGATTTCCGTGGAGAGGAACAACAAGAGTTTCTACCAATTTTTTGATGCCCTGTCCTCGACGGGGCTTTCTAATGCTGTATAAAATAAACAGAATAGAGCATCCTTATAATTTGTAAATACGTTGTGAACTTTAAATGATACATGACGTAAATCCGTACGATCCACGTTGAAGTTAGGTTTCGGAGTATATTTGTTATGTTAAGTATTTCTCCAGATTGTTGAATGTCCCTTTCACTTAAGCAAAGCTCAACACGAACACTGGTATGAGGGACTTGGTGAAGTTTTAAAATCCTGGGTCTACTGAATTTTTGGTCGTAAACATGCGTGCAAAATCTTGGAGCTGGCCGTCACCGGAGTCCCTGTCATCTTGTGAGTCAGTCTGTATCTAAAACACATATTTAAACTTTAATATAGACAATTATTATGTAATGTTCGTGGTGAGCCAGTGAAAGGGACGTACGTTTAGAGAGATTCCTAAATCGGGTGCGATAAAAAATGTTCAGCAAAACCCGCAGCCTAACTCCTCAAGAAACCTAAATTGACCGTTTCATATGAATTATCACGTGTACAACTGAGATTACAGGGACGCATTAGCATTTTACTTATTTTATACAGCATTAGAAAGCCCCGTCGAGGACAGGGCATCAAAAAATTGTTAGAAACTCTTATTGTTCCTCTCCACGGAAATCTTTAGTAAAAGGCGAAAGATTTTTACGATCTGAAGAGAAACAAGAGTGCTGACGGTTGGACTGCAGCGTGTCCCACCCCATTCCCCGTCATACCATAATCACTTACGGTTCTGACGGTATATAATTATTTATTTTATTTTTTCATCACATTATATTACAGTTTGACATTAAACCTCAACAGCACTCATGAAATTGATGAAACTCGATATGCTTTGCTGAGGATAACACATTATTTTGAAGAATGTATCGTTCTAGGCGTGAAGCATTGTGGGAATACGATGACGTACACAGGTCGCAGCTCTGTAAAGCTTTTCGTTTTGCAAAAAGATTTTTCACGTTTAAACACTTGCTAGATTATGAATCGTTATTTATTTATTTATTTATTTATTTATTTATTTATTTATTTATTTATTTATTTATTTATTTATTTACAGCTAACTTACAGTTTTCAGTTACAATTTGTCAGATTATGTATAACTCCTATTTGCAACACTTCCTTTACATGTGTCGCTTTCAATTAAAATACCCTCATAAAATTGCTTTTAACGCTGTCTAGAATTTCCAGGGAGCTACAAAGCTTTGAAAACGACAACAAACAAATTGGCAGATGTTTTAGGGTACAAATTTAATTAGAATATCATTTCAATTGATAAATGGACCCCATGACAAATATTTAATTGACACAGTAAATTGTCTTTAAACAAGCTGTAGAATTTATTGTGAGTAGATATATTATTTATATTTTTTACCTGTCATGGTCAAGTGTATCTTTGACTTTAACTGTCAATTGTTTTATGATGTCACATGTAATTTATCTGTTAACCCTCAATGTTCATGCTCATGGTATTTAAAAAAAACATTTTATGAAACTAATTTTAAAAATATACATGCTCAATATTATGTTCAGCCTTCTCTAACAGTCCTCTTTGCCTTATTGCATATTTCAACGGCTCAAAGTTTGCTCTCCTCATCTTCAGCACCTTTAAACTAAACTAAAATCAGCAGGCGGTAACTTAAAGGATCTCAACATTTGTATTGCTATTTATGACACCCACAGCAAAGTTCACTGAGATACTGATGTAGATATGAATGAAACAGTCCTTTCAATCATTGTGTGTGTCAAAAGCAGAAGTACATCACAGCAATCACATTTTCATTGTGCAGGAACATAACAAACAAAGTCAGATTTTCTTCTGGTAAGAAATCTCAGATGGGTTTGAGGAACAGAGTTGGGTCCAGTTGTTGCACATCGTTCATGTCACAGTGATCTCCTCCAACAGGTCAGCGGGGAAGTAGCCCAGCTTGCGCCCAGTGCTGACCTTCAAGTAGCCTCCTTTCTCATCTCCTTTCTTCACCACAATCTGCAGCACAGAGTAATAGCAGAGCCTTGTGGCATCAGTGTCCATCTATCAAGACTTCCATATAGTTTTTAATAGTGATATATTTTCAGTGCACACTTAAATTTTATGCATGTTTTCATATTTTGCATCAGGGAAGTTACCTGATCTTTCTTGAGTGTAATTTGTCCCATCTCTCTGTTGCCCACAAAGGAGCGAGTCACCTTATAAACTCTTTCTGATGCACGCACTTTTATGATGTAGTTGGTAGGAAAGTAGCCCGTCTTCTCCCCCATCTTCCCCTTAAAAAGCAGTGAGCAGAATTTACGTCCAGTCTGAGCAGCAATGCAAATGGAAAACAATATATTTGAGACTTTAATAGACCAGAAGTTTTAACTGACCCTCCACCACTCTTCATTGGAGTCATCCAGTACTATGATGCGATCACCAGGGCTAATACACATATAAACACATTTTTCAGTAATGTGTAGCATTCATTTAATATCAGAAATAAAAGCAATTTGATTGACTGAATCAAGACCCCTTAAAAAAATATGGTGAAAAATGTGACGCACTGGAAGTCAAGGTCGTCTTTTTCAATGGCCTTGAACCGGTACAGAGCCAGGTAGTAGTGGGAGCCAGTGAAGGTACCCTTACTCTGTTGAGAAAACAACACACATGCTGCTGCTGCTGAGACAAATAATATAGATTTCAAACAAACACGTGCACACACGGTGCCATCAGGAACAAGTATCTCACATCCAGAACTTTTCTCACCTTGTCGTCGGCTTTGTCTCCCCCTTTCTCTTTCTTATCCTCAGGTTTCCCTGCGTGCACATTAGTCAACAACTCATTGCAACACACACAACAGGTCATGTGATGTATGTTGGTCCAAGTATGTACCTTCCTTGTTAGTGGAGTTGCTTTTAAGTGTTTAAATGATTATTTATTACTGGCAAAGGAAAGGAGACAGCTGTCCGTTAGTATGTTTACCTTCTCCTCCTTCCTCATTTTCTTTAGGCTGTAGGTTCTCCTCCTCCTCCTCTTCCATCATCATCATCATCTAGAGAACAGAACATTATACAATCATTACTTGAAGAGTTTCTTTGGTGTCATCTGAACAGAGTTTTTCTCTCTGGAGTTTTTAATGTTGGAATAAATTCCATTGTAATAGTCACATTTTTCTTGTCATTTTCATTCTTTTTGCGCTCCTTGTTTGCCATGATGACCCCGACTCTCAGGGTGTCAAAGACCGGGTCGTTCCGGTTTGGGTTATCTGGTTGAGGAGAGAACCAAACAGTTAATCAGCCCTCTCTGTCTGATTTTTAATATTTTACTTTTCTACAACATGATCTTAGCTGTTTTCAGTGTTTTTATGTTTTAGATAAAATATGTTGTTCCCTGGGCAGCACGGTGGCTTAGTGGTTAGCACTGTTGCCTCACAGCAAGAAGGTTCCCGGTTCAATTCCCGGCCCGGTGGGTCTTTCTGTGTGGAGTTTGCATGTTCTCCCCGTGCTTGCGTGGGTTTCCTCCGGGTACTCCGGCTTCCTCCCACAGTCCAAAAACATGCAGGGTAGGTTGATTGATACTTCTAAATTCTCCCTAGGTGTGAATGTGAGTGTGATTGGTTGTTTGTATGTGGCCCTGGATAGACTGGCGACCTGTCCAGGGTGTACCCCTGCCTTTCGCCTGATATGCGTCGGGATAGGCTCCGACAGACCCCCGTGACCCGGAAACGGATTAAGCGGGTACAGATAATGGATGGATGTTGTTCCCTTTCATTTAACTCACTTAAAATGTTATACTCCTAAACCTTTTTTTTAAATGATTCAGGACTGCAGGTGTAAGAGAAGTATGTTGTGATTCAAGGGTTGGTGGACTCACTTGAGTCTGGTTGGTCACTGCTGTACAGAGGGGAGCTGTAGGCTCTTCTGAAGCCAGGCGGCTACAATTAAAATACAAACAACAAAAACAGGTTTGAGAGTATCCAACCATTTTCTCTGTTTTCCTCTATAGACAAAAGTATTTGAAATCTACAAGCATTATGGTGGCTCGTTACATAATAAAGTGCATAAACTGGAATTCTGGACCACTCACAATTTTGCCAAAGCACCTCTGGAACTCAACGTAGGATTGACACGAATGGTGGATGTTGGTCTTGCAGTTTTTACACCTCAGGCAAAATTTGTTGTTCACTGAAAGATGTGAAAAGTAACATTATCTAGGATATTTATAACCCATGTGGCTATAACATACTGTTGCATGTAGAAAGCAACACAAATATAAAAGGATATTTTGTTTTGATAGTTGTGTTCATTTCCTTTGAAAATTACATACAAACTATCATGCGAGCACAGACGTCACAGAATTTGGGTTTCTTGCAGTAGTGGTCCTTAAACTTGTGGGGTTTTTCGTTGATCCGAATAACAGGCTCTGTAGGAGGTTCTGGGTCCTTCTCCTCCACTTCCACCTCCTCCTCATATATGAAATAGACCTAGAGACAGATATTTTAGTAAATAAAGAGCATAGGCATTTCATTTAACGGTTGCCTAAACAGTTCCCTCAAATAATATTTAAGTTATAAATGGGTAGCAGGTTTGAATGGATAGTCAGCTTGGGAAAACAGCTGTTATAATTGATCTTAACTAACAAAAGCTTTTGTTTGGTATAGTTTTCAGAGAGGAGCATGAATGAACATGACATTTCTGTGTCAAATTGCAATTTATTTTGCAATTAAGAGTATCGTATTCTGCTGAACTTGCAGTGTCCTCCCACTACAGCTCCACCAACAGAGTATTTATTTTATTTTTATTTTTTTTAACCTCAGAGCATTAGAAAAGTTAGATGCAGTTAAGTTCATGCTCATACTTTTAAACTTGATGCCACAGTCCAGCCTCGTCCCAGCTGGGGGCTATTTTAAACAATCTGGGAATGGCTCTGCTAATAGTGAGCGGTAGACATGGCGCTGTCACTCACAGTGTCTCCGTCCTCCTTCACTACGTTGTCAGGGACCGGAGGATTGTCGTGGATATCCACAGAGTTTTTGTCATCCTCCCTAACACACACACACAATAAACACACAAAACAACGATTAAAATCAATGGCTGGAAACTCGTATTAACGGTTAGAAAAGATGCATCATTAAAATGTTGGTGCATTGTCAGTGTTAATTGAGTTAATCATGAAATGTCATACAAATAAATAAAAAGAGCGGGAGAGTGTTTTACTCACTCCTCCATGGTGCAGGGTTGGAAAGTTCAGTACTGCTCAGTCTAAAGAGAAAAATCAGAGTAAGGTTTTGTTGTTGTTGATTATGTGAACAGTCACGGGACGCCAAATCAATGTTGATAAAAGAACAACTTTTAGTAATTTATTCACTTTCTTTATTACTGAAAAACATTTAAAAAAAACAATCACATGTTCTGGTAGAACACGCAACACCTGGGCTTTTGCTTTTATATATATATATATATATATATATATAATATTTAAATATATTTAATATTTATATTTAATAAATATTTAATTATTTGCAGAAACAAACTGTATCAACTAAAATTGAACTAATAAGCTATCAAACACAGTGTTTTAACTACAAATTCACAATGTGTCTTTATAAAACAAAGACAGACAATAACTTAACTTAAATAACAAAATAAAAACTCTTACAACATACAGCATAATCTAAAGTCACAAAATGCACACACATAAGCTGACAGCATATATATATATATATATATATAAATATATAAATATATATATATATATATATATATATATATATATATATATATCTATATATATATATATATATATATATTTATATATATATATATATATAAATATATATATATATATATATCTATATATATATATATATATCTATATATATATATATATATATATATATATCTATATATATATATATATATATATATATATATATATATATATATTCTGCATGTGTAGTAAGTTTTATGTCCCAAGGCTCTTAAAATCTTACACACTTACTAACACACAACATATTTCAGTGAATTTTAACAACTTGACCCACACTATTCTTAGATCATGAAATTCAATCTCATCACACCTAAATTTGGAAACTGTTTCCAGTCAAGAAAAGAAAAGGAAAATTCTGGTAAGTACTACCAAATAACAGCGATAAAGTATATAATACAAAAATGTAGCAAAGTGTTATGTGTGTGGTGGCTGCCAAATTATTAACAAGTTGACTTTTCGATTTTGTTCATGTTCAGGTACACAAAGTTTGCATTTAGATAGCTCAGATGTCTAGCTGGAAACCTACTTACCTTTTTGTCTAAATGTTGTACAAATCACACAGAAGAAATGACAAATCCGGGGAGTTGGCTAGTCTCTATGAACCAGTGCTCCGTGTCAAGGCGATGTCTGCAGTGTCGTATGGTGAGCGCAACTGAGTAGAACAAAGCTGCCACCCAAAATG
Organism: Xenentodon cancila; assembly: GCA_014839995.1. Taxonomy (NCBI): domain Eukaryota; kingdom Metazoa; phylum Chordata; class Actinopteri; order Beloniformes; family Belonidae; genus Xenentodon; species Xenentodon cancila. The sequence continues at coordinate 23,286,328 of CM026204.1, read as the reverse complement.
CCTCCTCACTTCAGGCCCTTTGGATGAAGTCTTGCCCCGTTTTTGTGGTTCCTTTATGTTTTCCCCAGCTGATTACCAACCTGATTATGGGCTTTGAGAGTGACCTAAACTATTTCACACTTTTTGGGGAGTTGTGAAATTCATTCTTTCTGAATATCTAAGATTATGTGTGTGTATGCGGATGCATTGCAGGCTGAGCACCGTTATGTCGAGCTGACAGTTTGGAACAGCTGAGGACTCTGAAACGAGCGCCAGTGACGAAGAGAAACCAGATGCATTCTCTCCCTCTGTCTTCATTACATGCATATACGCACACCTCTTTCCTCCTGTCACACTTGTTTGCAGGCAGAGTTAATCTTTATCACAGAAGAGAGCAGATTAAAATAATGTCTTTATTTATGTTTTGAATGAGGACACAGATGTGGCATCAAAACTGCAGGCATGTTGTTCCAGAGATCAAGGCTACAGCAACTGTAACGGAAAGCATTTTCAGCTCAGCTCAGCTCAGCCAAAAGGCCTGTGAGGGCCTGATCAGGTTATAGTAGGAAGGAGTGCAAGACATAGTTGGAGGGTGAGGGGTATTAGGGTTTAAATATGTTTGAAAGTTATGTAGCGTTATAGTTTGTGTTATTTTTATACATAAATGCTAAATATACTATGCATTAAAAATGAAAGCTCTGAAATGGACTGTTGATCTGTCCAGGGTGTACCCTGCCCTGCCCTTCTTTTGTCTAAACATAGCTGAGATAAATCCAACAGACCTGGTGACCCTGATCAAAATGATGTTCAAATTAAAACTTACAAAATAAAAATCACAATTTTCTTCCACAATACCATGTCTTCTTGTAGCAGGGTGATAAAAGGTCTTGCACTTCTTTAGATCCTTTTTAACCTCATCCAGGTTTTACAAAGTGCTTCACATTGTGACTCTGATTGTGTGGCTCATTTGCCCATTCCCATAAACGCACTCACATTATAGTGCGTCTATTATATAGTTACTTTATATACAACAATACTTTGACATTTGCACTCATACCCTAATGAGCACACTGGTGAGAGTCCAGCCCAAGAACACCCCTGCACCTGATGGGGCTATGGATCAACCTGCAACCTTCCAGTTGGTGGCGACTCACTGAGCCATGGATGCTCTTCTGGGTGGAAGTCAACCCGAAAGTAACAAAAAATGCAGTTCATAAACTGACCACTGGGGGGCTGGCTCCAAACGCAAGTCAATCTCCACTGACCTCCATGTTTCAATGTCCAACTTTGCAGCAGAAACAAACATTTAAATCCTGGTTTACAAAAAGATTTTTGTCTCAATATCTAGATTTAAAATCCATGACTGCTGTGGTGAGGGGGGAAATATTTTTGTACAATGTGAAATTAATTTATATACAGCAGCAAGCACTTATAGTATATGAAGTAGGCTTTTGATTGGCAGTTGGGTTAGCCAATGAGTGGTCATTATCATTTCATCATCATCAGTCATTTTTGTGCTACAAAGCTGTAACAAAACAATTATCAGTTTGTACTAATGCAGCGGTCATTTCTAATGATGCCACTGTTGAGACTTTTGAACCAGGATATTCCACTGAACAAGGTTCACCAGCGACTCTGCAGCACTTCATTATCAAGGCTGAAAGAGTTTGTAGCCACAGTTTACTTTGATTGACAGAAAGTGGTCACGCTCCAGTCGGCTCCCATGTCCTCTTCATTCAGCCATTCTACAGAAGGAAAAAGAGGCAACCACCAACCATCTAACTTCCGGGTTGAGGCTCATATGGTACTAAGATTCGTTACAGTTCCTCAACTTGCCATTAGAGGCTGGCTGCAAAAGTGAGTTAATCTTCATTGACTGTCATGTTAAAATTTCCAACTTTAAAACTTTCCACTTCTTCATCCATAATCATCATGCTTCCGTGCTTATCAAACCAACCAGCTGTTTGAACTTACCCAGCATCAGCTAAACACGACAATAACTTTTTATTTCACCAACATAAGCATGTTAAAGGGTATAGTCTACTGTAAATGTCTGCCAACAGATCTGGAGATATTTCGGTGGAGATCCGCTGAAGGAGCTGGTAGCCAGACCTAACCTTGATTGACATACAGTGGGAATGTTCCTGTCGGCTTCCCAAGCAATGTGGCTGTGCCCCAAGATAAACTGTCTTCAAAACCACTCTTCAGAAACCAGTGGGTCATGTGACTTAATGCTTCATCCATTGTTTTTTTTTTACATCCATGCTTCAAAACAGTTCTTCAGAAAAACAATGGATGACTTCACAGATAGATGGTTCAGTAATCCTGAAACATGGTTTCAGTCCATTGCACTTCCTCCCACTGGCTGGGGGTTTACAATAAATAACTAAACCTACATATTCAAAGATCAAATACGTTTCAAAAGAAAACTAAAATGCCATTTTATAAAAACAAATACATCACCTAAAAATTAAATATTAAGCTTTTTATTGAGCATGAAATTATTATTTATTTATTATTTATTATTCTGAACTTAAATACGCAGGTATAAAATTGTATTACTTTCCACATAAATAAAAAATTATAATTCGTTCTTAGTATAAACCCTCCTATGAAAATGTCCTTTCATTTATGTTGTTATTATTCAGTCACCAGTCCCGCATCGAGGAGCTCCTCATCCCACTCGTGTGTCTGGAACACTACAAAGGTCCCGTTGCATTTTGGGTACAATATTCCTTAAGCAGAATGCGCATGCCCGAAAGAAAACTCCATTATTTTTTACCTCGGAATTTGTAAGGAAAAAAAAAACACACACACAGTAGGATACAGTGAATTGAGGATTACATGGGTCGTTATGGTTGTCGGACGACACTTGAATGCTCCACAGTTTAGCAGAGCGGAGGCCAAAGCGACGGCTGGATAGCGGCGCGCCGGGAGCGGGACATCCCTGAGTGTTGCTGGGAAACTCCAGGATCAAGTAAATTTCAGCCAGTTAGCTGTGCTAACTAGCGTAGCAGGGAGCGCACAGATCCCGTGCGCAGTAAAATGAAGCGTTGTCGCTCTTTGTTATTAACCCGGGCTGTCAGGTGTTGAATAAAATTGTCGCGTCCGATTCGCAGCGCCTGCGTGTGGCCCCTCGCCTGGTGCGCTGCGCGTTTAACGCCGTTTATTAAAGTATCCGCCGTTTTCAAAACACTCACTGGCTAGCCCCCCGTCGCTAGCCAGCTAACTTGATTCTCCCGCGAGCCGGAGAGGCGAAGACTTCAAAACTTGGCCAACACGGAGCTTGACGCGCAGAAAGGCTGTCCGGCGAGTGTCGGCTGTTCGTAAGTAGACGCTACGAGGCGGCCAGGGTCGCCGAGCGGGTGCCTTTCAGAGGCTTTGTGCACGGGCGTCCTCTCGCGCCCGCAGCTAACGCGCAGGAGTTTGGCGTCGGGGTGTTTTGTGCGCCTGACAGCTGTCACGACAACAGAATAGTACAAAGTAGCCTGCTAGCTTAGCGGTTAGCCCCAAAGGCTGCTGGCGTCAAGTAGGCTCGCGGTTAGCGCCGACACACCACGTAGGTGAGAAACGGGTAGTTTTAATAACTGTCTCCTTCCCGTGTTGCTCTGTTGTTATAGCCGGAGTTGACTATTGAGAGAGACAGATAGAGAGAGAGAGAGAGCCAACGGCTCGCATCGTAGCTTAACAGTCACTAACCTACGGGCCTGTGCAAACACACCCTCCTACTTCAAAGTAACCACAGTTTGCTTTCAAATGCTATTCTTTCGGGGAGAGCAGTGCATCGCATCGGATGTTTGCTTTCCGAGCATGGTTGTATGAGATCAGTTGCGGGAAACGTTTATTGCGCTGGTCATGTAATGTACTCGCTCCCTGTCAGATTACATAATCCACCTCCACCTTTCTTTGCAGGCTCTTCATCAATGTCTAAGCCTCAACGCTGACGTGATCTTGGCACATTAATCTGTTGGAGCCATCCTGAGAATTGAGGATCTGCTTCATTGTGGGAGAAATTCCAGGTGTTTGGACAAGTCAGGTTTTTCTGGCAGTCTGCGTGCTTCTATCCCACCAGCATGTACACTGGAAAGTGGATACCCTAGCCAAAAAAAGATCCTGGCTTCCCAAAGATGACAAGGTAATGAAGGTGTTCCTTTTGTTTTCCTTTTCAAAATTTTTCCTGGAAACCAAAGCTGAATCTTTACTTTCGCCGTGGCCACACCCACCCAGTGATGCACACACTGTTTTGAACTCTGCTGACAACATTTCATTTCATCTTAAGTAGTAAGAAGCAGGCATTGGAAATGTAAATGTTTTACACTGTCTGTTTTTTTTATGTTCTTTAAAATCATGTCTTCTTTTATTGACATTAAATTAATTGACAGTCCTTCCATTTGCGCTTTATTGTACAGTTGAACCTAAACTGATTTAAGCATGAATATCAAAGTTATCTTTTGTGTGTGTGTGTGTGTGTGTATTTGTGTGTATATATATATATATATATATATATATATATATATATATATATATATATATATATATATAAACTGAACAGCTGATACAGCTTTTTTTTTTTTTCTCTTCCACTTCGAATCTGGTTGGGTTTATTTAATTTGTGACTCTAACTGAAGTTCACCAAATATACATCCATCGAGTTGCTGTTGCACAAAAATAAATAGTGTTTTTAAAAAGTTGAGCAGCTTGTGTCAAAATAATGTTAAAAGATTTTTGACAATGGCATTGACTTACAGAGATCCTTTTTTCCAAAAGGAGAATGCAATTTTAATTTACCTTTTAAACTTTATTTTATGCTTATAAAGAAAGCCCTCATAGACCAAACAAATCTTTACAAAGCAATATTTTCTGCTCTCTCGTCCTATTTTCTTTTAATCACTAACAGTCAAATAAAGGAGAAAATGTATGTTTTTTTTGTTTGTTTGTTTGGTTTTTTTTTTTAAACCTTTTTGATGGATATAGTTGTTGACATTTTGGTGTTCTTCTAAGTTGCTGGCAGGCCACAGCAACAAAATGATGGGAGGCAGTGAGACTGTCAGCGGGGACACGGATGGGGTCCACACCGCTTCCATACACGTTCCCATCGGCTGGCAGAGAAAAGTGGAGGGAGGGCAGGTGATCTATGTCAGGTGTGTTGGTTCACTCGAACAGGATGCACATGAAGACTTATTGCAACATTTTGTCAACAGATTCTTTAAAGATATATCAATAAATTTACGTATAAGTTGTAGATATTAGTTATATGCTTTTTCTAACTCCATGCTTGGCGTAAACAAAACTACTGTCTAAATTAATTATGCCTTATTTTTGCTTCTTTTTTGTTTTGCTTTTATTTGTTCTTTTTTTCTCGCCTTGAGCCCTTTTTAAGTTTTCTTGATTAATTGCCGGTACAATACAGTCATGAGTATTTGGAATATTTTGTTTTGGAATTTATTTATTTATTTTTTACCTTTTTATTAACTTCCTTGGTTTGCTTAAGAGAGAAGCAGTGTTTTTGTTGTTGTTTTATTTTGAAGCCTTACATTTTTCATTAATTTTCGAAACAATTAAATTGAGTGTTTTTTTTGTTTTTTGTTTTTTTTTTTTTTTTGCATAAGCAGCAATGGACTTAATATGATGGTATAAATATAATACTTTTAAGTAACCATGTTTCATTTTTGTAAAAGTCAAACCTAATAAGCAAGAGTGGTGATCAGAATATAAGCTTCTAAAAAAATACATAAAATTACAAGACATGAAACAGTGAGCAGTTATTTAAATACATTTTTATTATGAAGATTTTGCAAATCTTTGGTCTTTATCAAAAGTAGTTTGACAGTAGGAAGTAGTAGGACAGTAAGTAGGATCAGAGAGAGAGGCAAAAGAAGAGCAGCAAAGGGTCACAGGCCAGCTGCACAAGGACTGCTGCCTCCATTCATGGTCTCAACCTTGTTGAGGTATCTCGCATCCCAAAATTCAAGTCATCTTTGAAGGACTGTAATACATTTCATACAAATTGTTATATCCAAAAATATTCAGTGGGCATAATTGTTGCAGAATTCACTTATTACCAAACTTGTACTGTGATATTTATTACATTACATTTCTTTTCTTTTTTTTTTTATTATTAAAATTTTGTATTTAATTGTGCCAGTTCACAACCATTGTTCTTTCAAGGTATTTTACACAGAAAATAAACTCCTGCCTCAGTCTGTTCTTGGATTTAAAATCTCCCTTCCCTCTCCCTATAGTCCCAGTGGCACTGCCCTGTCCACTCTGGACCAGGTGAAGACCTATCTGCTGACTGATGGTACCTGCAAATGTGGTCTGGAATGCCCAGTCATCATTCATAAGGTGAAATATTTCCCACACAGTCAAATTATACTTGTGGTGACACACAGTGGTAGTAGTAGTCCCACTGTTAGGGCCTAAAACTTATTTTTGTCTATAATTGTAATTATGTTTACTTTTTTATTATATAAGACAAAATTTCTTTGTTTCCACTTTCACTCACATATCAATATCCTTATAAGCTATTGTTCTGCTGTTTGTCCTGCCATTCAGTAGTTGAATGGGCTGCCAGTTTCTTCTTTCTCTGTGATGTGATGTGAAGTGATGGACAGAATTTTCTCTTGGTGTGTGTGTTTTCTTTTTGGTTGAAAAAAGTTTCTAAAAGGGGTCTGAAAAGCACAAAAGTCAGTGACAGAAACATTTAGGTGGTAACAGTGTAGCCCAAGAAGACTTCATTCAACCCACGTTCATGTTTTGACTCAGTATTTTTGTGCATTTAAAGTAAAAGGACTGATGTAACATACGCGTCTTTGTGTGATAGCGAGAATGTGTAGTTGAATAAAGTATATGCACACAGATCTACATTTTAAAAGATGTTAATATTTTGCATAATATCAACATGTCAATGGGTCACAAAATATATGGGAGGCTGTCAATCTACCTAGACGTCCTATCCAAGTATTTATATTGTGCGAGAAAACTCTGAGGTAACACCTTTCTATAAGTCTGTGTATTTTGACTTTGGTGTATTTTGGTTCAAAGTCAACCCAATCAGCCAAAATATAAAAACCACCACCTAATTTTGCACATCTCAGAAAATCAGAAACAACTGTGGCTCATTGGAGTGAAGATGAGGCATGTGAAGGGTGTTGGGCCCTATTTTCTTTTGCCCTCTGAGTTTACAAATTTAATTAACTTTTCATCTCATTCTGACCAGATAATGAAAACTCTACTACTTCTTAATTCACTGTCAACAAGTTCCATACTAACTTACAAATATGCACTTATTAGTATATGCTTAATTAACAAATTTGACAAGAACCTTTAATCTTGTTACGACTCATTTGACCTGTCTGTTAGGTTGGTTTGTTGACTTGCTTTTACCCTCAGCTTTTAATTAAATATTATACGCATTGTCTCTGAATTCTGTCTTAGCTTCTTCCATCTTGTCATGCAGGTTTTCAACTTCAGCGTGGGGGTGAGAGTGGAACAGCCCAGTCAGCCATTTGGTAAACCAGAGCAGGACATGACCAAACTGTGCAATCACCGTAGGAAAGTGGTGGCAATGGCTGCTCTTTGTCGGAGTATGCAGGCTTCACAGCTTCCATTTGCCAACTTTCATCATCCAGGTAAACCTAAAGGCACAGAGACACACTAGACAAAAAACAACCTACTACTGTATCTGGCTATGTTTTAGAAAGTATCTGACAAAGCCAAATGTTTAATGAATTCAAAATGACAAACCTTCAGGAGGATCAGCTTACGTATCTTTTGTAATGATAAACAAAAGGTGATACAAAATGATAAACAAAAGAAAGAAATATAACACTGTGCTTTAAAGTAAAATATTTTAAAATCAACTGTACTATTTTCTTATTAAGCAAACCAAATATATGTATCCTTAAATATTTATTTCTTTAAAAAAAAAAAAAAAGAAGTTAAAATTCTATGTTGTTCCTGACCAGCAGAACAAGACAAGTGGAAAACGCACTTCTTTCATTTATAAGAGGTTTTCCAAAGATATGAAGTAGCCAGCCAATAATACTAATACATAATGTAATAATTACCATTCCAATGCTATCCTTCCAAATACATAGAAAACGTGCATTCTAGTTTTTCTATGTAGTTTGTACAAACATGTTAAAAAAAAACTTGTTCAAACAAACTCAGAGACTACTACTACTTCTGTCATACATATATATAACACATGCTGTTATGTATATGTGTATCATGTATGTCTAAGAAACTCCTCTCCGGGACTGTCTTTGTAGTAGTTTTGTCAGCAAACAAAACAAAATCATTCCCCTCGCATGTTAGAAGTCAAATTTCTGAATGGTTTACCTATCAAGTGAATTTAATTATTTATTTTTTATTTACTGGAATTGCTTTTTAATCTTAAGTTGCCTTTTTATTAATGTAGAAAAATGAAGTAACAAGATGTCTGTGTATGTCTCGAACTTGCAGATGTGAGACAGAGGAACAGCCGAGATCCAAACCTAGAACCTGCAGAAGGCAAAGAGGAGGATCGTGGAATTTGTTATCCAAAACTTCATCCAGTGCCAGCTCGACTCCACAATAACCTCCACCCAAACCCCTGTGCCAGCCCCAAGTCCTCCCACCAGTTTATTTATCCTTACAATGGTTCCTCTCCTATACTTCATACAGCTACCAACTCTCACCGTCACCTAGAGGATTTAAAAAGACTCCACAATCCATCTTTCTCAGCATCCTCCAATTCTTCCTCCAACTCCTCATTTTCAGCTCACAACACTGCTCAAAGGTCCCCCCGCACCACCACACCTCAGAGCATGAGTCAAGGTCAAAGAACTCCCAAAACCCCAGAGACTCCTAGCTCTCCTCGACTAGGTTCCCTTTCATCACCTCCTTCCTCTTCTCCTATGACCCTTGGAGGAGGAGTAAGAGGAGCACAGACTCATACTCATCATCCTCATCCTGTCATTGTGGGAGCTCCTCCCCTTTCTCCATCTCTCTCCCTCTCTCCCTTCGTCCACAACTTATGTGCTTCTCCTAATCAGCGGTCCCGCCACCCCTCAGCCTCACCGTCCTCTCTGTCTGAACAGAGAGGAAGCTCAACAGCAGCAGAAGGAGGAGGACTGATGGGAAATAACGCATGTCAGAGGAGGAAGTCCACCTCCTCTTCTCCACACTCCCCAGTCCCAAGTGGCTCCCCAAACTCCATCTCCCATTTTTCCAAATGCAAGCTTGAAGACATCTTGGAACAGTTTAAGAACTCAGGCAACAGCAGCTCTAATAATCACCATTTCCTAAACCCTACCAATCCTCCTTTACTGATCAACCAAAGTAGTAGTAACGCTCATCCTGTGTCCTCAAAGCCCTCAAAGAACATCATGCTTCCAACTAGCAACGCAGGACCACCAGGATTTGGGTTGAACTCTGCGGGGCCCTCGAGTTTACCTCTGGGCCCAATGCCTAACCATAACTATAGCCATCAAGGCAAGGTGTCACAAGCTTCTTTCCCTGCTAGTAGCCTGCTTTCAGCAGCTGCCAAGGCTCAACTGGCCACCCAGATAAGCCAAGGCCAGAGCTCAAACATGGCTAACCACCCAGGGTGCTTGTCCTCTTCTCTGGATGCCACGAAAGAGGCGCAGCAACAACAAAAGGTAACAAACAGCACTTTATATAACAGCCACTCTCCCTCTTCCATTGCTTCTGCTAGACTTCCCCGTCCCTCCCTTGCAGCAGCCTCTGCTGCTCTCTTCCCCTCATCCCACACTTTGGCCCAGTCCCTGGCTTCTTCTTCGCCTCACCTGCCTCCCACAGCAGAACCCAGTGCATTGCACAGGAAGAGACAACGGCGATCTCCAACTGTCCTCAACATACAGGTGTTGGCTAATGGATCACAGAAGACCCCACCAGAAGAAGCTATTTCTGCTGCAGTTATTAATCTTTCATCTACTTCCTTCCCTTCCACCTTGCACTCCTCTACCTCAGCTGTGTCAAACCAGAGTGCTGTTACATTGGACAACCATCATCAAAATCTCCCTGGGCAGACCCCTAGAATCCATACTCCTCGACGAACACCACCTCTTTCCAGGCCTCCTCGGACAAACGATGCTCTGGATTTCACTACAAGCATGACACCCACACCTCTTGGCTTGGATCCTCCAACTCAGCCTCTGTCTGCTCTGTTACACCTACTCAGTGTGCAGAATGCGCAGGCAACCGCTTCAGCTTCCAATTCCACCTTAGCTCAGTCAAGAACTGCCTTTGTAGAAGGAGGTGGACACACTAACAAACAAAGCCCCCCACAGTCACCGTCTTCTCCAGCTTCCAGTTCGACTGGGCGACACCCACAGACTTCATGCCAAACAGATAACACTAATCCTCTACCCTTGGTGAGACAGCCACATCCTTCTCCTCCCTCCGCCTCCCATTTCACATCGTTACAGTCTCAATCTTCTCCACAGCATAGGAAATCAAGCCCTCTACAAAGAAACTCTCCTTGTACTCTCCACAACAGCAGCGGCCCATCTCAGCTGACACCTCTGTCTCCTATTGACAAGCAACAAATAGCTCACAATAAAATTTTTACAGAGGATTCTGTTTCCCAGGCATCTTTACAAGTAACCTCATCACAGGGTACAGTGGCAATGGAGAATGGTAGTGACAGTGCACCTGCTTCACAGGACATGAGTCATTGCCAAGGCAGTGTTTCTATAGGAATACCGTCTTCACCAAAGCCTCTTGATCTTAGCAACCCTGTCCTGGCCCTTTTTCCAACATCCTCCACTGTGACCCAAGAGGAGGGCAACTCCTCCAATCATGCCACTGATGTTGAGATGTCTTCTCCAGAGAATCATGCTGCAAGTAAGGATTGTTTTCAATCTAAAATGTATTTTATTGTCTTTATAAAACAATCCTATATCATGATAAGTTTAGGTAATACGGCTAGAAAAACATTTATTCATGAGTTACTTTTGACTTGTAATTGCAGTCAAGACATTTCATGTTTTATCTAGTCATTTAAATTTAGTTTGCTGATATACACCTATTCCTGTATTTCAGACCTGCTGCAGATTCTCAAATAAGTTGGGACAGTAAAGCTTTTACCACTTAGTAATGTTGACATTTTCTTCACAAAGCTGAGAAAATATACTGCCACTGAGGGTAAAAAATAAAAGATGAAACCTCTCACGTATCTCTGAATATTGTTATTTAGTCTCTTTACTTCAGCAAACACATCTTAATGTGTGCAACATTGCAGTGTCTTTGCAAGAAACAGTCATCTTGAATGCGGCATATGATGCTTTAAAATATAATTACATTTTTCTACATTAATGCTAGTATTTGAGCATAAAGCATAAACCACCTTTCCCAAGGGCATTAATACAACTCTTTACCATCATAGATGTGTGTGTTTTTGGTCTTTGATATACTTTGTTTCCAATGTATCCTAGATGCGTACAAGCATAAATAATTTTTTGCCAAGGTTAACACATTGCATTTTTAAGAGCCATTGTTGTAACTTCTTATTGTTACATTTGAAAAGGGTTTCCCAAAGTATTTTTTTGGCTAAGTGGTTATATCAGTTGCATCAGATTTCGATTTCGAGTCCTAATTTAGTACTGTCTCAAGGATCAGAGGTCCCGTGGATTGAGCTTAGGGTTGGACCCTTGTCCTTTAAAGCGGAATTTTGTTTTTAAACATTTCAATTACTTTTTGATACACTTGTCGGCAAACTTTAGACTGATCTGCTCATCTTTTCTCCTTAAAGACTCACACATTTTGTGGATACTTTATTTTTGTACCAGATCCTAATTACAATCACTTGTTGATGTACCAGATTTTTATATTTTTTTTTTAATTTGTGTACGGCATGAAATGCAGGAGGGGATAGATGCAATAGCTCAGGTTCACACTGTCTGCAAAAAAAAAAGTTAATTTTTTTCTTTTTCATGGTGCATGCCATCCCTCTTTTTATTATTTGACGTTTTTAAAATTGAATGTAAATTGAGCTAACTTGATTAATGGTTGACAAATCCAGTTGCTTACATAGGATCTCAATTACATTTGCTCCCTAAAACCTTAATAATGTGTGCCATGTTGTCAACAAACTCTGACTTAATCTAAGGTTTCAAAGATCATTATAGGGCAACCTCTACAGACGGTCCAGGGCAAAGGGCCTAGATTTGGTGTTGTGCTAAATCAGTGCATGTTTTTATGTGTTATTTTATATGTTATTCTCTCGTGGACTGAATATGCTTTTGAAGTTAGTGTTCAGTGCTCTGTGTTGCTCTAATGTCAACACTACAATCATGTCCTCACAATACACACCACCCAATTCAGAATCTCTTTAAAATATAGATTTATTGCTTGAACAGTAGTAAATGATTCATGTCTATCCACAGGACCGGAGGACCCTGGATATTTAGACCCAAAGGCCTCTACATTGACAAAACCTCCAGCAGCCACTAGTCCCGCATTCAATATGTCATCACGCCATGAAGAGAATCACAGACCTCCTTCACCATCAGCTGTGGGAGACACACCTGCTCCCTTACCTCTGGCAGAGGCCTTCCCCTTTATGAATCAGGAACAGCTGCTTCAGCTGCTGTCATCTACAGGAGGCCTACCATCTCTCTTGGACCCCACAGTCCTGGCTTCATTGCCCCTTGGGGGGCTGTGGATGGGAGGGCAACATGCACACATACCTACTGCTTCTGTTAACTCGCAACCACCACAGAATCTTGAGGAGCAACACCACTCCGAGCAGCAACAGTTATTGATACACGACACACAGCAGCATAACCAGGATCAACAACTGAAGCATCAGCAGATGAACAGCAGTCCTCTATTTCCCTTGATGCCCTTGTTGAGTGGTGCAAATCAAGGGGAGCTACCACTGAACCTCTTGGGTTTGCTAAACCCTCTTCCGGCCTCAGGGCCTTCTGCAGGACAGGAACCTGATTTAACAGAAAAACCTAGTCTCCAGGCTCTACTTATGGCCTCTGTGTTAGTTGGACAACAGCAGAGCTCTTTGTTACCTCTGTCTGCACTTAGTCAGTTGAGTCAAGTGAACTTGGAAGTTCCTATTCAGCAGTCACAGCAGATGCCCACCACTTTGGAGGGCCTCACTCTGGATAAAGCCTCTGGCCTCCTAGATCCGTCCACTCTTACAGGCCCTGGGCTCTTAGAACTCACCCAGGGCCTTTTTCCTCTTACTGCAGGAACCGAGAGCCCCGTCCAAGCCCTGCAGTCTCTGCTCCTTCCTGCTACTCTTTCTCCTCCCCCTGCAGCCTTCCTGCCCCTCAGCCCTGCCTTGCTCACTACTGCCCTGAGCTCTGCTGAGCTCCACCCTCCTCCCAGCACCCAATTAGCTCCTGCACAGCAAACCCAACATACCCAACCTCAGGTAGGCTCCCTATATCCTACACCTCTTCCCTCTGAGGTCATCCTCATTTCCTTACAATATCCTATGATCTCATATCCTTAACTACTCCATTGTTTTCTCTCTGCCAGTAGTTCAAGTTCCTCAAAAACTCATTGGTTGTTTTCTTTTACTTTTTACATAGGATTTACCTCTAATAATTTCAGCAGAATTGTCCTGCAATTTGTAATGTTGTTACAGTACTTAAGGTGTGAATGGAAAGTGTTTGAACATTGTATTAATTTTGAATATTATTAATAATATTAGTCTATGCATATAAAAAAAACACATGCAAACAATACAGTCAGCCAATCTGCCATCTTTGTGAAATATTCTTGTTTTACATAATTTTGCACAAAGGGCACATTATCATGATGAATGTTGGATGGGGTTTGAGTGTTCGGAATATGGGCAGCTGGTTGAAAACTATCTAATAATTGATCACTTAATATTGTAATATTAAGAGGTTTCCTTTTTTTCAGAAGGGCTTAAATCTAATATTGCTCTGTTTTTCTTAAAAATCCATCATCTACTTTCTGCACTGTTTTTCAGGTAACCACTGATGGTGGCGACACACTCATCCCTGTGTCTCTTCAAGGCAAGGACAATCCCATCCTCCAACAGTTACTGCCCACTTTGCTTAACCCTGCCTTATTAGGTGAGTTGTTAAGAAGAAAGTACATGTTTGTTTATAGTTTTACAGTGGGCACTAAGCCATTGTGTTTTTGTGATCTGGGTCTTTGTAGGAGATATTTCTGGTATCACAGGCCTCCATAACATGGTAGGGATTGGAGCAGGTTCCATTCTACTATCCCCAGTCCAGGCTTCTGCTTTGGGCATGTCTCTACTGCAAGGTCCAGATGGGGTCATCAACTTACTCAACAACATACAGGTACACAGTTGGGATTCATTTAACATAATGTACGCTGACAAGGCATAACATTATGACTGCCTGCTTATTATTGAGCAGCTCCACCTTGTACTCCCAACAGATCTGTGACGAGTCAGATTTTAACAACAATCATCTGATGGTGTCCTTGACTCTGTTTGATACTGGTCTGTAGATTGGGATTGATTCTGACAGCTACCTTTTAGGTCCCGTTAGAGTCCAGAGGAGTTTTGAAAGCAAATAAACACATCAGACTTTTTATTGTGTTCATTGAGTAGTTAATAAAAATTAGTGTAGGGTAATGATGTTTCCATGTTGGGGGTGTGGGTGGTTGCAAAGAGGTGAAGGTGCTTTAGGCACCCAGTCCCTCCCCCAAAAATTGAACAGTATGAAATGGGTAAAGAATGAAAAAATGTATTTTTCACTCTTAATATCTTTTTTGAGATCTTTGACTGTTACTGTTTTTTTTTTCTGTCTAGCTAAATCTTGCACCACCCTCAGATGGAGAGAAGGCAGACTTAATGCAGGAATCCCAAAGTCCTGCTCCACAGGAAGACATACCAGCTAGAGAAGTTATTTCAGACGTAGTCCCAAGTCCCGGTCCATCTTTTGTTCCATCACCTGCCCAGGAATCGACCGCACACAGTCACAGAGGATCTGAGGGCAGGCCTGTCATTGATCCTTACACTTCTTTCATGGACACCATTTATACCTCTTTCCTTCAAGTCAGTGCTAAAGAGCAGGAAGATGGGGCCCAGGTGGGGCCATCTGACCCTACTTCACCCTTCTGTGCCTTACCGCCGGTTTCTTTCCCTCTGGAATGCCATACGCAGTCCACCACTGTTCCAACTTTGCCCCAGGCAAGTGCCCCAGTCTCCCTCAGCCCACGTCGCGCTTGTTCCCTCCGCAACCCAGACTTATCACGACTAAGTCTGGAAGCAGCAGCTCATTCCCCAGCGCAGGGAACACCCAAACCAACAGAGGATGGGCCTACATCACCGTTACAAAGAAAACCAGTTATAGAGGGACATACGCACCTGGAGCCTCCTTTGCCACCCATATACTTGGAAGAGGCTAAGACAGACTGTACTGGACCTGCTACAGCTGTGTGTCCCTTTGTAGAGACAGGGATTGAAAGACAGGGACATCTTTCTCATGCAGGATACCTCAGTCCGACAGACAGATGCAGTGGGAGGCCTAATGAGGAGACAACTGGGACATTGCTGCACACAGAACAGGGAACAGTAAGAGTGTCTGTTTTATTTTGTATGATGAAGTGGGTCTGTATTACATCCTGCTGAAATGTCACAGTTGACTTGTATCTGTCATATAGACCGTAAAATCGGAGGATAAAGCACTTTTATTACCAGATGTAGCTGAAATTTAAGTGATTGAAAATCAATTCATCATGACTTGCTTATAATACGTTTATGGTTTATATTTCCCAAGGACCAAGTAGGAGCAGCAGGAGGAGCCAGAAGAGGAAGGAAAAGGAAACAAACGTACGTTGCCTTCTCAAAGGTCCTTTTCACAGATGTGATCTGGATGCCTTGGATGGGGCATTTCTTGGATAAATAAGTACATTTTACTAAAAATAAATGGTCCAAATAAGCATTAATTTCAAAATCAATATTTTTCCCAATTCAATAGGCTACAGAATGTGTTAGAAGACTTCAGAGACATGGATGCTACAGCACTAGAGGAAACCAAGGCTACAGTAAGATCCACTTCCTATAATAATCTGCTTAATTATCTGCAACACTGGTTACTGATGACGTAATTGAAACCATTACTGCTTCTTTTGATCAATACTTATTGATACTTGTATTGATTACTACTATATAATTTAAAGGAAAAACTTAAAACATGACATGTTAGTGTGTGAGATGTCAAGATTCAACATTTATGAAACATTACAGCCATCCTGAAATATCCTATTGATCCTTTATCATTATTGCCAATATTAAATATGACGAGAATCTGGAGAGCAGCTCTGCTCACACATGCTGTACCATACTGCCTATACTTTTAAATTTGTTCAACCAACTTATGATACACCTGCTAATCCCCATTTTATACACATACTGACCTCAAATCTACATTGACTTTGTTACTGACAGTAGTTTACACTTGTCTGTTCATGTGAACTGATACCAACATTTAAAATGCTGCCAATATCTGAAAACCTCACAATGTTCAGATTGTCATCTCCTGGTGTATCTTCAGAAAATGTGTTGCACAGATGCACTGTGTATTTAAGTTACACATTAAGGATACAGATCTAACCTCAAAGTTGACGGTAATTACAAACATTGACGAATATGTTAGAGCTTGTGAAGTATTCCATTTAATACAAAAGAGTCTGAATAGTGTCTTGTGTTATGTGAATAGTGAATAAAGATCTGTCTGAATAGTTAGAATTTGCTCTTGGCCATCATGTTTGCCAACTGGAAAATAAACAGGATTCATTTTTTAAAGTGGAACTGGAGAAATGCGCACAAAACTCAACAAACCTTGTGAATGCTTGTGTAAAAATTAACTAAGTAAAACGTTCCTATAATGAATGATTTGTCCTACATATTTGCTAGGTGGACTTGTAATCCAAACATAACTCTAGTACAGGTTCAATCCCAAGTGGGTTTAGAGAAATGCAGTGCAGAACCACAAGTGCAATTATAGTGTAGCGCAAATGGATGGCATTAAAAGCAGATTCAGCTTACTGAGTTGTCCATTTATGTAACAGTAGACGTTCAAATTTGTTTTGTTTTTTTCCCTCTCCTGGTCATTTTAAGACCTAGTTTATGTTGGCTTAAATTTTGATTCTGACAACTTGCCCTACGTGACCTTGAACAGGAACAACCAGTTAAGCAACGTGTGTGTGTGTGTGTGTGTGTGTGTGTGTGTGTGTGTGTGTGTGTGTGTGTGTGTGTGTGTGTGTGTGTGTGTGTGTGTGTGTGTGTGTACACACACAGTGAGAGAATGTATTTATTTTTCTGGTTTATATTTCTAAATACAGGAAAAACACAATATTCACGGGATTGACATAGAAGTGTTTCTGCTGCATGTGGGATTCTGATCAGAGAATGATGTTGCAGTTCTGACTGCAGAGGTAAAGTCAATCCAGCAGTCAGGGGTGGTAAATGAGGAGCCTCATATGACTGTAGATTGTCTCTCTTTTTACAGACAGCTTTCCTGAAGCCTGAGAGGTCGGTGCGTGGCAGGCGGCGACGAGGCACCAGGTCTCAGAGACAGTGATTGGTGGAGGAACTGTTCATGGATGAAATGTGGTCAGACGCCTATCGAGACATCTCCTCTCCACCTTCATCACTACTTTTTAGAACTTTGAAAGAAAATCAACTGCACTAATACGATGCTGTTGTCATGTCAGCAATTGCTATGGCAACCACTATTTAAAAATAAAACATGGAAAAAAATATAGTCAGATGAATTTATTTTTTAAAAAAGCTGTCAAAAATTGTGGATACTTTTTCACTAGGTTTTGTCTAAGGTCACAAAGTAATGTCTGTACATTGTGATCAAAAATCTTTCAATTAGGTTGGTGTTAGAATTATATCAATGAAAAACAGAAAAACAAGTACTGTTTCCTTCTCATCAGTGTGTTACTGTGAGTCAGGATAAAGCCCATCTACTTGAATGATGCTCTCTGTTAAAAGTGTGTCTGGACATGTGTGAATGAGTTTGTCCCTGTTTGTGTTTGAGTGTGTTGGACAACAGTGCTGTTGCTGAGCCCCTACTTTCTGACTTTTGGTCTAATTTCTTTAGTTTAAGTAAAGGCAAACTCATCTGTCATCAGTGTTGTACTTTGGAGATGGTGGTTTTATTTCAAAGAAAGCTGTTTGTAGGGTTTTCAGAAAAGAAATAGGATGATATTTTGTTTCTTAAAGTGTAAACTAACCTCACATTGAGACGAGCAAAGGAGGTTACGTAGTTTATTATCTTTCTTTGGCAGTAAACATCAACCAATGATAACACAGATGTATGAAAATAAGTTTTTTTTTTTTTTTGCTTTTTTATTGGATATGATTCCTCATGTCTTGTGAGATGTTTCTTACTAGTAATTAGAAACATTAACTTGAAGTCTTTTTGTGCAACCTCTTAATTAATGTTATGAAACACCAGGGTCTCCAAAAGAACAGTTACATCTTTAAGTGACTAATATTTTGGAAACCTATTTACATTTCACATATGTGTTATTTGTCCCTGTGAAGAATTACATGTTTCTATGTTGTGATGGAGACTTATTTAAAATAAGACCCACTCCCAACTCCTCACCCCCCAACCACAAGATAGTCTAAGAAAAAAAAAAAAAGGATTTGGTTTTTAACACTTAGAGGAACATTGAGTTTATAGAAAGTACTGTATGTCCTTTGGATTGGTGGAATGGATGGCTGGGCTACTTAAACACAGAGAGTAAGGATCTCTTGTGAATCTGTTGAGTCTGGGTGTTACTGTGGATTTGGAGTGATATCCTCCCTCTGTCTCCTCATATCACTGTTTGAGCTCTCCTCCACTCACTGCCCTGTCCCAGGATTACTGACATCTCTAGCTGTATTTAAAATAAAAAAAATAAAAAAAAAGGAAAACTGAAAAAGAAATCAGATTATGCAATTTCTACATTTGGAAATTTGTACATATGTACAGTTAATGTGTTTGATTTTATATTGTCGGAGAGAGACAAGAGAAAATAATTGTGAATTTTTCTTGGAATTGTAATTATTTTTCTCATTCTACCCCTTTGCTTTCGATACTTATGTTTAAAAAGACAATTAAATTGTGAACTGTAGCTTTTTTTTATATGGAAGTCATTTTTTATTTAATATTAAACTATTTACACAAAATGTACATTGTGTTTAATTTTGTTTTAAATGTGGGCTTGTGAAAAATTCCACGCACATCTTAATTACATTGAAATATTAAAAGATTCTGGCCAGTTTGGTATGTTCAGTGTGAATATTGAACTGGAGACCCTAGTGAACAAGCTTGAAGATCAAAATTGAATTAAATGGATTAGGATGGTTTTATATAAATATCTTTGTTCTGCCAAGCCAAAATTAAATTTTCCTTTATTTATCTAACAAAAATGTGCTTTTATGAATCCTGTTTGCTGCACTGTTGAAAAGAAAAAGAAATCAAAAAATAGACTAGTAAGTGTCATTCTTGATATTGTGCTGCATCATCCTGTCTCATCAAACTGTGTAATACACCTTCAAGGTGAGGATTACACTTTTATAATCAATATTCTTCACTCCCTTCCCATAATGTGACCACGTGACTTCCAAAACATTCAGCCAAGCATTAGAAAACAGCCTAAATAGCTCGTATGTCATTTTTCCTCCCTATATTTTAAGAAAGAAGTTCTTAATTCTGCTCGAATATGACGTTGCATTGTTGGCCCTGGCTTTCGCCTCATCATCGTGCTGGGGTGATGATGCTGAGGCGGTGGGTACCACTTTAAAGACACGGATGCAGACCACGCCCTTTCACAGTCCACCGATAGAGGGCGCTGACGAGGCCAACGCGGACTAATGAACAGCAGCTTTTACCTCACTGCCCTTCCAGCAGCATCTCACCTTCAACCAGCCACACACATCCGCCGACGCCCCTGACAGACAACAACGAACAAATGAGAGACAGACAGCGCCTATTAAGCAAAAGGAAAAGCGGCTAACATTAGATCCGATGGATTCAATAATGTAGGGGTTTGTTTCGGGATTTGACATCTGTTTTAGCTTATCCGCCTCACTGCGCCACAGAAACACTGTTCACTTGCGCATAAATCAATTGCACCTAGTCTCAGCTGGTCAGCATAAAAACACGCAACCAATCTCCATCGGGCTCAGAGACCCTCTCGACGTGAAAGGACAACGTTTCTACGCCTACTCGTCGCTTTTTTTGACGGTCAGATCAGGCCCCGGCCAGCCTCTGATCGCCTCCAGCCTCAGCAGCATCTTTCCTCTACAGAACAGCATCCTCCTCCTCCTCCTTTAATCTGCGCAATGGCTGATATCCCAGCAGAGTGCAACATTAAAGTGCTGTGTCGCTTTCGTCCTCTGAACCAGTCGGAGATTTTACGAGGGGACCAGTTTCTACCCAAATTCCAAGGAGACGACACCGTCGCCGTCGGGGTAAGTAAAGAGACCCGCTTTGTTGTGCAAGCAGGCCCTCCATAGATAAATCATGAGTTTGACTCATCCTACTGGGTCCTTGATTGGCAGGAAAACATGATACATAAAAGGGAAATATCAGAGCTTTTACATCCATCCCATCTATTTACTTAGTGTGATCAAGGAAAAAAAATGAGCTGTTTGTAGGCTGTGTTGTGAAAATGGCACACTGGCCTCCTGCATCAGCTGACAAAGGTCTGCACTGAAGTCTCCACTGACTGAAGTAAGCATGATGCTTATTAACTCCAATTGGCTGGTTTATTTTTTAACACTTAATGTCAGCCACTTCTGTGTTGATATAGATCTGTTTGGATGAAATACTACAAGCTGTTCATTGATGGGGTTATTTCTCCCGTTGGCCAGTATTATGGGCCTACCTAGTAATTATCTCTGCAAACATCAGCAGAACATGTAACTATAAATTTGAATGAATGTAAATAAAACAAAGTATAGAAACTCGCTCCAGAAATTCGGGACGTTTGCTTGAGTTAGCCTCACACAGATTGCTGTATCATTCATGCACAAAGGAAACAATTGTCACCTTATGCATGATTTTAATCAGTTCTTCCTCCACGGTGGGTTTATTACTCAGCAGATAGCTGGGCATGCAGATACTGGTGCTGCAGACATGATGTCTAGTGTAGATGTTGATGTTTGGAGACAGGTATAGTTCCTGGTAAACAGGGTGGAACCCAACCAGATTCCCTGGAGACTTGTTGGAAAAACCAAATCAAGTATAACAATTTTTATTGTAACTTTTATTTTTAATTTCAAGTCAGACTGCATAAAGAGTCTTCTAGAACACAGAGACAGTTTTCTGTCTAGGTCAGCAATCTGCTTTCTTCTGTGTGGAAACAAAGAGAAACAGACTGAAAAAAACAACAATTAAAGTACATTGTCTTAGAAACAGATTATTGTAATCACATGCAGTGGCAGATTTTGGCAAATATTTTTTCTCAAATGCAGTGATAACGTTTTAGTAATAGGCTACATAAAAAGGTTTGTGTTTTGTTCCTCTAATAAACAAACCATTTCTGAATCTCATCAGTGTGAATGAGACTAAGTAAAATGCCATCAGCTGGTTGGTCAATTTAACAAATCTGCAAATTGAACTGAAAAATAAGAAAAGCTGTACAACCTCTTAAAAAAATAAATGCATGAATTTCATACAGTATGTGTAGCTGGTTGTACTTCAAACGCTTCAATGTGTAGCTCAAATTTAAGAAAGAAGAAAACATAGTGAACAGAGATTGTACTCAGGGCTAAAAAGGATGGGGACCGTTGGTTTGGAGTCTCATCCAGCTCTTAAATGTAAGATGTAAACAGAATAAACATGCTGAAACTATTACCAGCAGTAAAGGAAGCGTCTCATCCTGACCTTGCTCTTCCTTCTCAGCATCATGCTGGAGCGTACAGTCAGAAACTGATCTCACTAATTGCCTAAAGAGAGAATCAATAATCATTTTGTGAGCTCATGCATCTCTGTCTGACCTGCTTTCTTCTCTCACTAGTGCCACCTGTTTGTTTGTTTGTCTCCTTTTGTTGTTTGCTTTTACAGAATTAACCATATTTATTGTCTTGATCTGATATTGCTTTCTGTGTCATCTGCTGCTGCCTTCATCACTCCCATCCTAGTTTGTACTCTTGTCGTCTATCTCCTTTTCTGTATTTTTAAACTCCTCTGGTAAGTCACTCTGACAAGGAGGATGTCTGGATGAGTCAGTTTGCTAACGACATTTAATACAGCTCATTTTCTGGCAGCTAACCTTATTGTGTTGCAATGTGACCTCTCCATCTGATGGGATGGTAACATTTAAGGGTTTAGTGTAGCTGTATATGTCTGGACCTAACATAGAAGATTGCTGTTTTTTCAAGCACATTTGAAATAAATAACATCAATTTCTATAGGTTAAGATTTCAACATATGGTGGAAAGGTATCCTACATAATAATAATTTCCAAAAAATATTGCAGAAAATTCTAAAATGCAACAAAAATGTTAATTTATTGGAACCTTTATTCAAAAGAGACAAGTGCAGAGTAAGTGATTCTACACAGAAAATGTAAACAAGCCTTGAATTTAATCACAGCAAAACATTTAGAGAAAGTTAAGAGAGAGACAAACAAAAACACAAGATTTTTATAAAATATAATAGTAACACCATTTTGGAAAATTCTTCAATCAGCAGATCAGTTGGTGTAGTAGATAAGTAAGGGTGTCAAAACTGGATATTAAAGGAAAGCCAACAAATAGTTTAGTCTTTTAGT
The DNA here is from genome assembly GCA_014839995.1 of Xenentodon cancila. Lineage (NCBI taxonomy): Eukaryota > Metazoa > Chordata > Actinopteri > Beloniformes > Belonidae > Xenentodon > Xenentodon cancila. The sequence continues at coordinate 23,263,597 of CM026204.1, read as the reverse complement.
CTCACTAAAAAAAACAAAAACAAAAGCCCACCAAAACACAAAATATTTCAGCATCTGCAAGGTGTAGTGTTATTGAAGGAGTCTGGCTGGATATCTTGTGCCTTAAAACCAAAGCCAGAAATCACTTTGGACGTGTGTGACCTTCGAACCCACTGCATGGGAAACCGTCTTGACATTGTGATCAATACAGCCTTCTGGGCTTGTGAGTAATTTAGAAAAGGATTTTCACTCAATATGCTCCAGCTCTGCATCCATAAAGGTAACCTCAAGCTGTATTATGCAGGCTGGAAGTTATACATCAACTCAGTGCAGAATTGCAGCAGATGAGCAGCAAATGAATCACTTTCAGTATGCAAGCAGGTTCTACGTGTCTAAAGGAGATGATTATTAACATTTTTAGCAAATGGTGCAAACCCATGACAGAATGGACATGCATATGTCTGCAATTGATGCAGAAGAGTACATTTGAATTTGGGAAATAACTGTGTATGGCACCATTGAGTTAACATCTGTGGTTATTTAACCAGAGTGATGACAGACCTGCTTTTGCTAGACTCACAAGTGGGCTTCCTAATAGACACAGTGACTGGCTTACCTGCAGTCCAGATCTGTCTCCTACTGTCTTCCGGTTGCACATCATGTTGAGGAGGACGAAACAGCAACAACCACTGGCTGTTGTGCAGCTGAAAGCCACTCTATGTAGCGACGCAAATTAGTACTGCAGCATAGTGACAATAAACAAATGAGAAAATACCGCTTAAGTGAACACAAGAATTTTAATATGTAACATTTATAAGAACAGTGTAGGTTTTTAAGACATGTAAATATATTTCCATACTAGTTCTGAAATACTCTGCCAGTGTTAAGCAGTTATAGTTTGCATGACTGATTGCATTGAAAATAACTTGCCTAGTTTTGTCCAAACATTTAAAAATAGAAGTAACTGTGACATTCCAAGATATTTTTAAAAGCATATCCTCCTTAAATCACAACCATTTATAACAGTTGAGCTTCATACACTGCAAAAACAGCCTCTCTGGAAATCTAGTAAATCACAGTTCCTAAATCTAGTACAAATTGTCTTATTTTAAGTAAAAAAATAACTGCCAATGGGGTAAGAAACATTCTCTTGACTATCCGTCCATTATCTATACCCGCTCGATCTGTTTCCGGGTCATAGGGGTCTGTCGGAGCCTATCCCAACACATAGTAGGCGAAAGGCAGGGGTAGACCCTGGACAGGTCGCCAGTCCATTCACAGGACCACATACAAAGACAGACAAACATGCACGCTCACACCTAGGGAGAATTTTAGAATGATCAATTAACCTACCCTGCATGTTTTTGGACTGTGGGAGGAAGCCGGAGTACCCGGAGGGAACCCACGCAAGCACGGGGAGAACATGCAAACTCCACACAGAAAGACCCACCGAGCCGAGAACCGAACCAGGAACCTTCTTGCTGTGAGGCAACAGTGCTGACCACTAAGTGGTACCGTGCTGCCCCATTCTCTTGACTAGAATTCTTAAAACCAGCAAAAGTAAATGTCTAAAATAGTCCTCTAATTTTCTTGATACAAGGCTTTTTAACTTTCTTAAAAATTAGGTTTTTGCAGTGTACCTTTTTTAAAGATAATTATTTTCCACAATTATTGGCTAGAAAGTGTACAATCTCCAACTGTACATTATATGTATATAAAGTTGGTGTTTTAATTTTTTAAAGAAAGATTAATATAAGAACATCTACAACACACAAAGATGCTGTTGTTAGAGGCTCGTTAAAAGTTATAAGCACATCCTGGAGGCATGCTGGAGGCATGCTGCATAAAGTGCTTAAAAATATGTTCCTGGTTACATACCGTAAAACATAAATGAGAGGACTGATTTTCCCCACTGGGATTGTGTCATTGATGCTTCAGTGAGTCACTGATCACGTCACAAGTCTGACATCAATTCCCAAACTAAGCAATGATGACCAGATATTCTTTTCATGTCAAGAAAAGATTTCATTTTGCACTTTTTTTCCCCAACTATTACCAAAAAAATGTACAAATAATAAGCAGATAACAAAACCCCTTTTCTCAATGGCATTTTAACATTTATTTTGTATGATGTTTGCAGGGGCGTTCCTATGTGTTTGACCGTGTGTTTCCAACCAACACCACCCAGGAGCAAGTTTACAACACCTGCGCCAAGCAGATTGTTAAGGGTATGATCAAACAGATTAATACACTACATTGTCAAAAGTATTCGCTCACCCATTCAAATAATCGGAATCTGGTGTTCCGATCACTTCCATGGCCACAGGTGTACAAAATCAAGCACCTAGTCTGTTTTAACAACTATTTGTGAAAGAACGTGTCGCTTTCAGGAGCTCAGTGAATTCCAACGTGGAACTGTGATAGGATGCCACCTGTGCAACTAATCCAGTAGTGAAATTTCCTTGCTCCTAAATATTCCACAGTCAACTGTCAGCTGTATTATAAGAACATGGAAGTGTTTGGGAATAACAACAACTCAGCCACGAAGTGGTAGGTCATGTAAACTGATGGAGCGGGGTCAGCGGATGCTGAGGCGTATAGTGTGAAGAGGTCGCCAGGAGAATGGTACTGGTCTGACTGCATTGCTCCAAGTGTAAAGTTTGGTGGAGGGGGGGTTATGGTGTGGGGTTGTTTTTCAGGAGCTGGGCTTGGACCCTTAGTTCCAGTGAAATGAACTCTGAATGCTTCAGCATACCAAGACATTTTGGACAATTCCAGTCTCCCAACTTGTGGGAACAGTTGGGAGCTGGCCCCTTCCTCTTCCAACATGACTGTGCACCAGTGCACAAAACAAGGTCCATAAAGACCTGGATGACAGAGTCTGGTGTGGATGAACCTGACTGGCCTGCACAGAGTCCTGACCTCAACCTGATAGAACACCTTTGGGATTAATTAGAGTGGAGACTGAGAACCAGACCTTCTCGTCCAACATCAGTGTGACCTCACAAATTTGCTTCTGGAAGAATGGTCAAAAATCCCATAAACACACTCCTAAACCTTGTGGACAACCTTCCCAGAAGAGTTGAAGCTGTTATAGCTGCAAAGGGTAAACAGACGTCATATTGTACCTTATGGATTAGGAATGGGATCTTACTTAAGTTCATATGTGAGTCAAGGCAGGTGAGCCAGTACTTTGGCCATATAGTGTATATGAAAACACTCACTGGGAAGCATGTGTGGCTTTTGTAGGGTGTTTATTGTTGCTCTTTACTTACAGATGTGCTCTGTGGATACAATGGCACAATCTTCGCATATGGACAAACCTCCTCCGGGAAGACTCACACCATGGAGGTACAGTTTTCTGTCCTCTCCATCAGCACTACATTGAAACTTTTACAGTTCTTCAGGGGCTTCACTGACTTTTTCATCTCTAATATGACCTTTGGGACTATAATTTCATGGCCCACTGAATTTCTGTAACATGACACTTTGCACCACAGTTTATTATTTATTGTCACTGCAACAGTTAGTCGATTAGCTGAAGGTCCAAGAGTCAAGAATTAAATTTTCTTTTTCCTGACATGTCTCTTTCTCTCCTAAACTTTGATTTAACAGTCATTTTATGGGATTTTAAAGGCATTATTGTATAAGTGGTTGAATTATCCTACAACTCCTGAGTGCTACTGCCATACCAACCTTATTACACTTTATATCTGGAAATACCTTTTGCAGGGTAAGCTGCATGACCCTCACCAGATGGGAATCATTCCTCGCATTGCTGAGGATATTTTCAACCACATCTTTGCCATGGATGAAAACCTTGAATTTCACATCAAGGTATGATATTTAGTTACATGGGTTGATATGTTGCATTTTTTCACAGTTTTTCTTTTATAACATATTCTTGGCTTGTGTTGAAATTTTGCCTTAGAAAGACAGAATTTTGCATACATAAATACTATTTCTGGTTAAAAACAGTAGATTTGTTTATTCTCTGTCACATATTCACTATGTATTGTTTTCCTCTCCAAAAGGTTTCCTACTTTGAAATCTACATGGACAAAATCCGTGATCTCCTGGATGGTTAGTGCTAAACAAACATGCATCAAAGGGTTACCTTCATATGTCACTGCAATATTGAAACCAAGAACAACGATTCAAATGTTATTCTCATGTTGCTTTATTTTTTAGTGACAAAAACCAACTTGTCTGTCCATGAGGACAAGAACAGAGTGCCATATGTGAAGGTTTGTGAAAGAAGGGATCATTTCTTGTCTCCTTACAGAAAAATCTAGTCATTAGCAGCGTTATCAGAGCAGTTATGATTGTGTAGGTTGAACTAGAAGGCTGGATATGTTAAATTGTCCTTAGGCAAGTCAGTGGTTGAAGAAACAAAACAGTTTCTGTATGCAGAGTGAAAGAACTGCTTGGGTGTTTGTGCAAATGGGAGAATGAGGAAATGTGTACAACCAAGAGGGTTATAAAAGTGCTACACAAGCACAGACCATTTTTATTTATGTCAGTGAGCTCATCTCTGTTTCTTTTTTGTTTTTTATTCTCTCCTAAGGGATGCACTGAGCGCTTTGTGTCCAGTCCTGATGAAGTTATGGATGTTATCGATGAGGGCAAAGCGAACCGGCATGTTGCTGTGACCAGTGAGTCTTTTTGAGTATTGATTTTGGATCACAGGACACACATTAATATATGAATAATGTAATTCATGACAACAGGCCAAACAATAAACGCTTCTCTGTTCTTCTATCTTCTTGAGAGTGCACAATGTATAATTTTCTTGCAGTCCTGCTTCCATGTCAAAGTCCAAGCTTGAGTTAATCAGAGACTCCCCAGATTAGCTCTCAGAACTTGTTACTGATCCATGACGTGATACTTCATGCACCCCGTCTCTAGTGCTGTTATATAATCTGTGCATCGGTCGGATGAGTCACTTAGATTATGCTCATACTCAGAGATAATGTTCATGGATGGGGAATAAAGTGGATTGGCATAAAATATTTGATCAAAATAATATCAACAAATCTGCATAAAGTCATTATTTCTTTTCAGAATAACCAATTAAAAAAAGTTTTTTCACATGTTTTTTCTAGTAAGTCAGTGAAACATGGCGTTTTCTGTAAAATGCCACCAGTATGCTTTTATATTGTTAGAAAACATCAAAACTATTAGGAATAAAAGCTCCTTCATCTGTTACTCCTACACTTTGTGCTGGGTTCATCCTGAGCGTCTTTGAGCTGAAGTTACTTTATGTGACTAACGGCTGTAATACTGCAGGTTTACAGGTGAAGCTGATAATTTACATCACTGTACAAAACTTTATTCCCTGTAAACCCCGTGAACTGTGCCTGTGCTGGATGACACATAACTGTAACAGGGAACAGTTTCCTTGAGTTGGTTTCAGCTGCAACGGTGGCACAGATTTTATATTGCAGAAAATCATTCTTAATAACATGGAAGAACTCCTCAGAGAGTTATCCTAATAACAAGCACTATATTAATTCAGACTTGTGGGATTTTTTTTTGTATGCTTTATGCTGTGACTGAGTTCATAACAGACTTAAATAAACAAAGTGGGATCAGATGAGCTTTGAGTTTCACTGCAGGTCTTAACCTGCACAGACCTCCTTCATTTTAAAGATGATTAGTTCTGTCTCTCAGTTATTGGAGTGTTTTCTTGTGTTTTATACATACAATTACTTGCTGTGAAATATTCAAAAGGTCTTTTAATTTTGTAGTTTCCTGCAGAGGGATGGATTTTTGATAAGTTTATGTTAACTTTTAATTTTTTGTGCTCTGACTCTGGAGCTCTTTCTTTAATACAAATCTTTAAAGATAAATGGGATTGAATCTGCTATGTTTTTGCCTCATTTAAAATTTAAATTAATACCATACACTTATAATTTTTACAGTTTTTAAGAACAGATGAAGGAATCATCAAAGTGCATTGTTTTTTAGTGCATTTTAATAGTTACACCCCCCCCCCCCCCCCCCTTCAAAAAAATGCAGTTACTTCAGTAAGTTCAGGCATCGTCAGATACCATTCATCTAGCTCATTTTTATGTTATATTTATGTTATATCAGGATTAACTATACATTTTCATTTCTTAACATATTAACTCTAAATACCAAAGACGGAGGGTAAAACATTTTTGGAACCCAAATCTTCCCTTACATTAGTAACAGACATGATAAACAGTACACATGAGGGTAAAGAGTTGGTTCTTCCTAAAAGGTCATTTCAGGTAGACAAAAGTGCAAGTGATGAACTGATAATAGAATGGGGTTTCTGCTAAGCAAATGTGCCAAACTAAAGAAACCGCATGAGTAATAAACTTAGCTGGAATCAGTGTTACGCCAAGTTATAGTGTTTTTGATTGTTTTTGACGGGGCTGTATGAGCAAATTCACGGAAATCTGTGCTCCTGAACAACACGGTGCTGTCTGTTTCCAGTCTGTGTCTGCTGACTCACTGTGCTGCAGAACGAAGTGCTGATAGCCATCTAATGGAGCAACACTCTGCAGATACTGAGCTACTGCCTTCCGATATCATCTGTTGAGAAACCTGAACTTTTGCTTCGAGACGAGGCTCCATTTAGAGAGCAATTAAGCAGGGTGTCTACATGCTTTTAAATTCTTCTGCTGCAGTATTGGGATTATTCAGCTGACAAAATGTGGAGCATTTCAAATGCCACCTTGTGTTTTAGTTACTGTATTACCAATAGCAGTTCAAATAGCAATGATGCTGAAAAGGATGAATCCAGTATAAAGGATGGACGTACGGCTGTTCGTTCACAGATCTTTGTGCGACTTTAGTTCATACTTAGAGGAAGCCTTTAAATCAGCCGCTGCTGTCAGCTTAGCCCATTTTGACTGTTTCATCTCTTTAACCGCTGTGTTGCTCCTGTATCTTTGCAGACATGAATGAGCACAGCTCTCGCAGCCACAGCATCTTCCTGATCAACATCAAACAGGAGCATGTGGAAACTGAGCAGAAGCTGTGTGGAAAACTCTACCTGGTAGATCTGGCTGGTAGTGAGAAGGTAGGTGACGGCGTTTAGGAAATCAATGACACTGTAGCTGCTTTTAATGTAGTAACACATGAAAATAGTCTTACTGAACATGGTTGTTGCATTTTTCATTCTTTATGTCTCATGTTTGTTTCTTTGTCATTGTAGGTCAGTAAGACTGGAGCTGCTGGCGCCGTCCTGGATGAGGCTAAAAACATCAACAAGTCTCTTTCTGCTCTTGGAAACGTCATCTCCGCCTTGGCTGAGGGAACAGTAAATAATCTTTTTACTGCAGTGTTTTGTTTTATTGTTTTGTTGACTTCCATGTCTTTTAAATTTTTGCTCCTGAAGGCTATTTTCATTTTAGTATTTGGGAATTTAATTAAACTAAGACATGCTAAGATTTCCAATTGTACAATTAGAGGCGTCCTGTTTACTCAGATAGCAAGTATTTTTTCCTGTCCATTCTCGCTCCCAGCACTTTTGCTCACCATTCCCTCCTGTTAACTTGTGCAGTGTAAAAACGTTCACTGCTTTATTCCACTTGACAAATGTGAACATGAAATTCCAGGACTTTTACCTGCATGCTGTCACATTTTTTTGCTGCAACGCCGTCAATCTGTCACTTTTGACAGTGGTCCTGGATTTTAGTCCTAAAAAATGTTTGATGTCTGCTCTTTTTTTTACTTGTTCTCACTTCTTCCTCTGTCTAATCTGTAATTGCTTTCCTCTCTGTCTTATAAAATGTATTTGCTTTTTTCCATGGTTTATTTTATCTTCATCATAATTTCTATCGCTCTACATCTTACACTCTTCCTCTCCTTTCATCTTCTGTCTCCTGCAGAAAACTCACGTTCCGTACCGAGACAGCAAAATGACCCGCATCCTGCAGGATTCCCTCGGGGGGAACTGTCGCACCACCATGTTCATCTGCTGCTCTCCCTCCAGCTACAACGACGCAGAAACTAAATCAACTCTGATGTTTGGACAACGGTACATATGATTGTAGACACAGTCAATTACATTTTGGATTGGAATATTTATTTTTGTGGAAACAAACAAAATGTGTTTTGCATGTTGTGAAAGATGAATTAGTGTGATTTTACCAAATTCATGAAAGCAGCATATATATTCCTTTGTGTTCTTAGTTTCTTTAGCTTGGAAGGAATTTCAGTCAGAAGTCTCAGGAAAAGTTTGACTCAGTGTTTGCCTTTATCTTATACAGTGCTAAGACCATCAGGAACACCGCCTCCATCAACTTAGAGCTGACGGCCGAGCAGTGGAAGAGGAAGTATGAGAAGGAGAAGGAGAAGAACAAGACCCTGAAGGAAACCATCCAGAAGCTTGAGACCGAGCTCAACCGCTGGCGAAACGGTGAGATTAAACATTTAGGTAACTTCCAGCAGAATTCTCACTTCCGTAGTCCAACTTTTTCGCTTAGACTTCAGAACAAATACTCTGTCATTCTCATTTCTTTGCTTTGCCTTCTTCTTTTTTTGCTTTTTGCATTCTTACCCCAGGGGAGAACGTGCCGGAGACAGAGCGAACCACATCCGACGTGGTGACCCGTATCGAGACAGTGGAGGAGCGCCCCATTTTGGACAACGACACCACTTCCATCGTGGTTCGCATTTCTGAGGAGGAGCGACAGAAGTATGAGGAGGAGATCCGCAAGCTGTACAAGCAGCTAGATGACAAGGTTGAAGCTAAAACTATTCATTGTTTCCACTACTCACCAAAACCTCGGCTTTCTAGTGTCTTCTGGTTTTGTACCATGTTCATGTCCATGTTAATTATTTTAATAGAGATATATAGGAACAGTATATTGCACTTTTAAGTAGTGTTTAACCCAAAATGAATGTCTCTCTCTCTCTCACACACCTCTCAGTGATCTCAAATTATGATGTTTCAGATTTGTGATAACAACTTTATTATGCAGGATGATGAGATTAATCTCCAGTGCCAGCTGGTGGAGAAACTGAAGCAGCAGATGTTGGACCAGGACGAGGTGAAAAAGCACAAACACATTTACACACAAATACAATCTGCATGCTCACACATGTTTGAGAGAATGATCAACTTTAGTTAATATTGCCAATTTTTTTTTAAATGTCTACTTATTTGCCACATCTGCTCCTCCCACTTCCACCTCTCTTTTTTTCTGTCGCCATCCAGCTCCTGGCCTCTTCCAGGGGTGATGGGGACAAGGTCCAGGCTGAGCTTGGCAGACTCCAGGTGGAGAGTGACTGCGCTAAGGCGGAGGTGAAGGAGGTCCTTCAGGCTCTGGAGGAGTTGGCTATCAACTACGATCAGAAGAGCCAGGAAGTGGAGGAGAAGGGCCTGCAGAACCAGCTGCTGGCTGACCAACTGGCCCAGAAGATGGTACATGTTCAGACTTGTGTGACTAGTAGACTGAGATACACGGAGTAGGAAGTGAAATCAGACACAAGACTTGGCACAGAGGGATCGTCTTACCTGGTTGTTGCACCACAGGGAAGCAGCAGAGGTTTCCATGAGTGGATAAATAATGGCAACATTATGGGATAAATAAAATACGTGTAAAAATACTAAAATGTGGGGTATTTTAAAATGTTTGCAGTCCTATTTTGTTGTAAGTCATTAAACTTGTAACGCTTTTTTTTAATGATACTATTTTCTTCAATAGTTAAATTCCTCAGATGTACACACTGTATAATCCAAATTAATCCTACAAAATTGTATGCTGCCCATAGGTGGCAGCACAATAAAATGACAAGTCTAGCATCATCTTGCAAGTATTTCGTTTTCACTTAATGTAATTTAAAGTGGAACACGAAACAAATTAAAGCTTTTCTGGCTGGGAAATTGTGAATTTCTCCAAGGTATATTGTTTTATGTGACCTTCCTCTCTCTCTCTTTTTTTATTTTTTTATAGTCGAGCCTGATGGAGCTGGAGGCAGAGCTTTCTCGTATGCAGGAAGTAAGCGGTCAGCAGAGGAAACGCATCGCGGACGTCCTCAATGGACTCATGAGGGACCTCAGCGAGTTCAGCACTATTGTGGGCAACGGGGAGATAAAGCTGGTGAGCATAAGCGTTAGAGGAGGTTTCATTTCAGGTTTATTGAGGAGGTTTCTTGTGATGCTGCACATCAACGATGGAGAGACTCTAAATGTGATAAAAATGTACTTTTTTAAATTTTTTCCTCCAATCCCCAGCCGGTGGAGATCAGTGGTGCAATCGAGGAGGAGTTCACTGTAGCTCGTCTCTACATCAGCAAGATCAAGTCAGAAGTGAAGAGCATGGTGAAGCGATGCCGCCAGCTGGAGAATATGCAGCTGGAGTGCCACCGCAAGATGGAGGAGACAGGGAGGGAGCTCTCCTCTTGCCAGCTTCTCATTTCTCAGGTAAGGGACTGTGAAATGGGGTGAATGGATGTATTTATGCATGGCAGGAATTAAAGAGGAAAGAAACTGAATGGAAAAACTGGTGGATTAAAACAAATCGGGAGAAATGTGGACAGATGGAATGAAAGGATCTTGTAATTCAGGTTAGGTTGGCTGGGTTTCTGTGCTGATGATGGTATGTGGGTGTCTGTGTTCGTGTAGCATGAGGCGAAGATCCGCTCTCTGACGGAGTACATGCAGAGCGTGGAGCAGAAGAAGAGGCAGCTGGAGGAGAGCCACGACTCTCTGAGCGAAGAGCTGGCCAAACTGCAAGACCAGGGTAACACACTCTCCTCACAAATACAGGGAAAAAAAAAGAAATAAAAAAACGCGCTGTAGGGCACATAATGGTAAGTAAAAAAAAGAAGACGCGCAGTTTGCATCTCTAAATACTGTTTTTCATTTCTGTCTGCCAGATAATTCCCTGGGTGAGGAGAATGATGGAGAGAAGGGCATGAGTGAAGACGGAAGTACAAAGGTGATATTATTTTTTTGTTACATCAAATGAAGACACATGCATTTCTGCTGTGTCATGCCCCGTGTTTCTTTTAAGGCCTTCCTGTGCAGTGCTGCTGCTGAAAAGTTGTGCTGCTTAGTCTTTTCTGATGTAAAGGATTAATTGCATAGTCTTTTGTTTATTTACAATTTAAGTTTTTTAAAGGGCAGATGGGAGTAAAAATGAAGACTATTTTTTCCTTTGAAGATTCTCAGTCTGTCAGCATCTTTTAAGACTTTTTTTTTTTTAACTTGCAGAAAGCTCTTCGCCAGCAGGGGGAGTCTCACCGCGGCCTCCATCACAAGCAGCTTGGCCGCCTGCGGGATGAGATCAATGAGAAGCAGAGGATCATTGATGAACTCACTGAGTCAGTAATCACCTTTTTTAATTTCTTTTTTTACACATAGATGCCATAAACATTATAATTTCTTATTTATTAATCTTTTGCTACGTTCATTTCTGTCAGTTTAAATACAAACCTGAATTTCCGTTTAGGAAGCTAGAATGAACAGATTTTATTCTGTTTTTTACTTAAGCATGCTTTTCACCTAAATATGTGCGTTTATTCGTTCGTCACACATTCCCTCAGTCGTAACTCCAAGCTGGAGCTGGAGCTGGCTCAGGTGCGCGCTGACTTTGAACGCCTGAAGAGTCAGGACAGCACCAAGAGTGAGCGCCTGGAGGAGCTCTCGTAAGTACTCTGAAACTATATTTAGTCATACTAGACGACTAAAAGTGACTGAAACAAAACCTGGGATTTAGTGTGAGATGAAGATCGCTTTCAGTAAAGCAGTCCATGAGTGTTGGACGGAAAAACGATTGTTTTAAATCCGTCGTTTCTCAAGCTCGGCCTTCAGGATCCACTGCTAGGAATGTTTTTGTACGATTTCCTGCTCCAAAACATCTAGCTAATATACATAGGTGATTGACAGACTTATGCATCTAAACATCTAAACCTTACAGAGGTCGTCAGGACCAGGAGCGAGGAACAGTTGTAAATGCTGTGCAAAAAATATTCAAGGACTTCAGTTTCCTTTCTCTTGAATTCTAACAAAGGAATGTATAAAACTGCATAATGTATAGCAAGTGCGGGGTTCTTAGTTATGATTGTGTTTTTGTTGTTTGTTAGATTCCTGCATGAGCGCCATGAGCAGACCAAACAGGACTTAAAGGGTCTGGAGGAGACTGTCGTGAGTTAAACAGAGACCTCTGTTCATCTAACTCACATTTGATTTTCATCCGGTTTTCTCCCTGACTTTCTCTCTACTTCTCTGCCTTCCAGGCCCGCGAACTCCAGACCCTCCACAACCTGCGCAAGCTGTTCGTTCAAGACCTCACGTCGCGGGTTAAAAAAGTAAGACATCCTATTCACTTCTAACCCCTTTTCATGATTTGAGTATGTAGGACCCAGATGCAGGAGACGGAGGCCGCTAGAGTACCAATAAACGTGATTTATATACAAAAAAATGCTGCTGAGCAGGTTTAAGCAACATCAAAAATCAAAACTAAAGCCCAAAAATGAAATAACTATGACCAGGAACATTACGGACAAAACAGTTTGAACCAGCAGGGAGCGAAGGAAAGACAAGACAAGACATACACATAGGACCTGACGAGACACAGGTGCAAACAATCAGGCCAGAAGTGAAGTCAAAGGAAGTCAAGAGAAAACCTAAACACGAGGACACATGCTTTTAAAATAAAACAGGAACATAAACCCAAAACCCATGACACTCCCTAATGCCCAAATATATTTAGATTTAGGGAGCAGAATATGCATCAACCTGCATTAGTGGGATACACTTCTGCTGCTTTCAGACCAGAAGTGGTTTGAGGCAATTTCGTGGCAGTTGTCAACAAGGAGTTAAGATGAGGAGTCTGATGACCAGAAGTCCTGGCGGAGTGGTAACAACATAATCCTCAATGATCCTAATCCCCTTGATTTTTGACACAAAGTAAAAAGAAAGTCATCTCTCTCTTTTTTTTTTTAAACTAAATGCAAACATGTGACATCTTGTAAGGAGATAGTATGCAACGCTACCATGTAAAAATATTTGCTTTCAGCTTCATTTTCTGACCTCACGTCTTTGCTTTCTTCTCTGCAGAGTTCCGAAATGGAACCTGATGATAGCGGGGGGTCTTGCACCCAGAAGCAGAAGATTTCCTTTCTTGAGAATAACCTGGACCAACTTACAAAGGTTCACAAACAGGTTAGAACAGTGGCTCCCAAAGTGGGGGGTTCAAAGAGCCACTGCAGGGGGGGTTGGTATGAATGATTAAATAAATGAAGGCCTGGACACTAGTTTTTGACAGGGCTTGTTTGACGGGGAGTTCATGTTTTTAAACACATTTTGCAAAGAGAGGCATTTTTGGAAAAATATATTAATAGCAAGTGTATATATATATATATATATATATATATATATATATATATATATATATATATATATATATATATAGAATATTGTTACACAGTAAAAAACAAAAAAAAGAAGAAACCTTTTATACTGACAACAAAGAATACTGTTACACAGTGAATAAAACCAGTTACATTTGAAATAATAAAACTGTTAATGTGGTTTGATGTTTTGTTATTTAACACTAGAACCGCTGAGGCGGTCTCAAGGATGGTTAGGGGTTTTATTATGTGAATAACTTGGGGGAGGGGGGTGTCAGCAGAAAAGATTTGGGAGCCACTGAGTTAGAATAAGACACAAATGAGAACTACTAATGATGTGAACATTCCCCAAGACTAAGGGACTAAGTTAGTCTGATGGCTTCATCCAAATGGATACAATCGTATAGGGTAATAGTTTACATATGAAATATTTGCATTTTCAGCCTACGTGGGTTATTTAAGAATAATTTGTTTAAAATTCAGTATTTATAACAGAGGCTGATTTATTTTATTTTTTTTCCATTGTTATTCAGTTGATCTTTAGCTGTGGGCACTTATTTCTCACCCAGATTTTCTTTTTTTGTGTCTTCTTGTCAGCTGGTTCGTGACAATGCAGATCTGCGTTGTGAGCTTCCAAAGCTGGAGAAACGTCTTCGGTCTACTGCTGAGAGAGTTAAGGCCCTGGAGACTGCACTGAGGGATGCGAAAGAGGGCGCAATGATGGACCGTCGCCGCTACCAGCAGGAGGTTGACCGGATCAAGGAAGCCATGAGGACAAAGAATGCTTCAAGACGTACCCATGCAGCACAGATTGGTATTGCACAAAAATCATGCACCGGCTCTTCAGAATGTGTTGTTTTCAGAGAACATTGATTAATGTAAATGCATGCCAACAATGTAACACATTTTGCTCATTTTTTAAAAATTCTTTTTATCTAATTACTTTTTTAGTGGCGTTCCTTACTCTCACTCAATTTATCCCACTAGCAAAACCAGTGAGACCAAAGCAGCTGCCTGTTTGCTCTCCTACAAACCCCTTCTACACCTACATCCGTGCCACCGAACAAGGCAACGCCTACAGCAACGCCCTCTTCCAGAGCAACATGGCACAACAGAGCTCCTCCAGCGTCAACTGCAACCCCAACTCAATCCAGAGTAACACGTGAGTTCACATTATTTTCTTTCAGTATTTAAAGCATGACACAGGAGTCTGTATTTAAGTTATATGTATGGCATTTCTAAATGGGAAAACTCTTTAACTACATTTTATAACCATACAACTGTGGTGTTTAACTGTGTTTCATTTCCACTGTGGCATTTAAAGCAGCGTTTCCACAGCGCTTGGTTACAGAGCAGGAAGATATAACGGGGATGTGCTGGAGTCCTATCCACTCAACATTGACAATGGTAATAAAGCAATAAAATAAATAAATGCATCTGTTGTTTTTGTGTTTTGTTTTTTTTTAAAATGATAATCCTAATAACTGTAATTGTTAAACTGCTGCTTTTTCTAACAGGTAACAGCATCAGTGAAAGCAGAGACATTAATGACAACAGGTGAGCTGCCCCCATGTGGTTAGAAGTTGCATTTCTACATAGCGTGGCTTTAAACATTTCTCAGTACTTTTAGATCTGTAAGAGTGGAATTGTGTTGGGACCTTTGAATAAAGATGAAATGGCCACGTTATGATCAGTTTGGTAGCTGTCCTTCATGGATTGTTATTGCATGAATAAACAGCAAAACAAAGCCAGTGAGTTAAAAGAACGATGTAGTTGATTGTTTGTTTTATATGTATGCATTAACAGGAGCGATGTTCACTGTGGCAGTGAGGTGGATGATTCAAACAGGCACTACATCATTCAGCAGGAGACTGCTGCAAGTTAATGTGATGGTAAAGAACAAACTACACTGAGACGTACTGTACACTCCTGGACATTTTCATGCCTCTTAACATTAAACATTTCAACTGAATGCTTCACCCTAAACCATTAAAATAATCCCTCTAAATCAAGCTTTTTACCACAATACAGGATTTAAAGAGGTTCGGTATGTTTCATTAATAATCCACACAAGAGTAGCCATACAAGGAATATATGCACATGTGTACATGCACACATTCCTTAAACTGTGTGTGCATTTACTTCAATCTGAAGTGTCATAAATAGCACATGGCACTCTGCAGGTTCGAAAATGGAAAGTTAAAGATGCAAATCATGTCCTATCACATTTTAAAGCAAAAGTCAGTCCCTAAAATAACTAACATTAGAAAGCTGATTCATAATCATATTGTCAAAATAGTACCTGATTTTTGTGTTTCTGCACTATTTACTTTACTTTCTTTGCAGCAGACGACCAAACACTGTACCCTCCAAGGACCCTTCCCTCCATCTGCATGCAGCCTTTCTCTTGCCCCTCTACTGGATCTCCAATGAAGATGACAATGAAGATCTATAACCCTGTAGTCTTCTAATTAGATGAAGCCCCTCTTCCTCCTATGGTGACCATTCTGGCCCTCAGGTCTGGGCTTCAGTCCCTTCCAGTTCAGTCAGTGCTGAAATTATATTGAATATTTATTTTATATAACTCAACATCAACTCAATCCAACTTCTTGATACGTCAACCAATCAATTGATCACCAGATAACACTGACTACCTCTTGAGGTGGGTGGATTGAAACAGGGCTGATCCCATTCCTGATCGCTCGGTACACAAACATGTAAATAATATTGCTGTATGCTCCAGTAGAGGTTTTTGACCAGCAACTGTTTATGTGAATGCACAGCTTTCTTTGTCCCCTGCACATATTTTCTTATGGCCATCATGTGGGTGACAAACTATAGGCAGCCATGACCTTTTTCTCTGTCATAAATAAGTGCATATAGTGTGTAGCTCGTAGGAGAACCCCCACACTCTTCATGCATGTCGCCAGGCGGGTAAGCTTTCAAACCTTTGCATGTGTCATGATTCCGGTCTGGAGCTGGTCTGCTGTGAGTAACGTCTGATCGACTTTGACAGATGCCAGAAACAGAGAGTGAGAGATGGTTTCCCTTAAATCCTGATCCAGGTCTCTGTTCTCTAGATTTTCTATTTTAAGACAAATGTGAGGGCAGATCTGTTTGTTGGCTTGAAGACAGAAAAAAAAATATTAGAAAAAAACCCCCATCTGGATATCCTTTAAATGAGAGTAACCCCAGCTCAGACTTGCAGTGATGTCAAGAAAACCTTTTGTAAATGCTTTAATATTTTCATTGCAGCTGAGTTTCAGCTATCTTGACGCTACTGTACATTCTCTGCATTGCACACACACCTTGTGAGTCTTCTTACCAAGCCTTAACATGAGCAGATTTCTCTCACTCAAATAATTAAGCTGTCCCTTGAAAACATTTGTAATTACTACCTCTAGAGCAGCTTATTGTATATGCTTCTTACAGTATACTCAGATATCATCCTTTCAAATGCTGAATAAGAGCTGATCTTAGAGTTTCTACAGGCTATTGTAAGTTTAGAATACTAGTACCAGTGAATAGAGTTAAATGATCCTCTCCTACAAGTTTATACATACACATTTTCATTTTCCAACACTGCAGGATCAGAGCTTAGCAAAAAAATGTTCCCAAGAATATATTAGTGAAGCATAATAACTGAAGTGGTCACATTTTAGTGGAACTGAGAGCTGTAATTTTCATTATTTGGCATCACGTTTCAACTGTTTGGATCAGTGCTTTGGACCCATCATGAGTCCGGAGATTCGGTTGTGTCTGCAGGTGTGTCCCCAGCTGAGCTGCCACCAGTTTGGGACACTTTGACTGAAGCCTGGAGCAGGTTACTGTTACTCCTCTGTATCCTGACCAGCCAATCAGGATAGAGGAAAGCAGCATGCCCTGCGTAAATAGTTGTGTTTGTACTGAATCTTCGACTCAAACAACAAATTAGATCAAAAGAAAGTTTCGAAACACCTACCCTTGGTTTGCACACTTCAATTTGAGAAACATTTTGGTTTTGAGTTCTACTTATATTTGATGTTTACTCTTGATTAGAATTTCAGAGGATGTGATCTGACTTCTCCAGGTTTAAATGAACATCTGCTTGGTGTGTTGCAATACCTAACTGGACTTGTACTAAGTTTAAAATAGCCAAACGGACCCCAGGTGTAAGGTGTTTGACTCTTATCATTTGTGTAGCCCCCAACATCCTCATCCATCACAGCAGGGACTGGGCCTGATGCTCTAACTGGAATTAACAACATCTCAGGGCTTGACATTCACAATCATAGCAGCCATGCATCACCAACATCATCTTCCTCCTTAACTATGTGATTGCTGATGAACAATCATGTCAGTGTGTTTGATTTAAGGCTTAAGCGATGGAATGGTATGACTAATATGATATCACTGATAATATGTACATATATATAAAGTAACATCTCCATTCTAACATATGGCATCGAAAATAAAGGAATTGTCGGAAGAGCCTGGTGTACTGGTCAAACAGCCTCTCTACTTCACATCATGTTTTATTTCTAACAAAATCTGAAACCCGGGAGTGTGTACTATGTTGTCACCTGCTGTTACACTGTCTGATTTCAACATATCTAAAATAAATGTGCTATTTATTGTTAATCTTGTAAGTAACAAAGCGTGTCATGAAAGAATAAGATGCATTCTAACCTTGTTTAGAGAAATGCTTCTTTTATTTATTTCTGTATGCCTATACTGTAGTGTCAACATGATTACGCGAAGAATCACTTTGCAGAATATCTGTATATATAGAATCATCAGTATGCTGTATTGTATGTGAGGCTCTGTGTTGTAGTAAAAATCTCAATAAACTTGTAAAAAGGCATTTGCTGCAGAGAATGTTTTCAGAGTCCTGTCTAAAAGATAGGGACTTTTTCATGCTTTAAGGTAACTACAAATCAGAGCAAACAAAAATAACGTGGAGTTCCTTACGGTTCAGTTCTGGAGCCATGCTGTCTATCATCTATATGCTCCCACTCACTCAAATTATGAAAAAAGTGTTACCATAACTACGCAGATGACACACAAATCTATTTTACCATATTGCCAGGAGACTATAATCCAATTAAAATATTGATGAAATGCATTGATCAAATTGAAGACTGGATGTGCCAGACAAAACAGAAGTAATAGTATTTGTAGCCAAGGAAGAAAGATTGAAAGTCAGCACTCAGCTTCAAGCAGCAAAGCTAAAAACCATTAGCCAAGCCAGAAATCTGGGAGTGGTTCTGCACTCAGACCTGAATTTTAACAGACACATAGTGAAGTCAGCTTATAAGTTTATAAATCAGTTTATAAATCTCTTAAGCGGAGCTAGTTGAGGTGGCTTGAGTGTCATGGATGGATGATGGATGGATGGATGGATGGATGGATGGATGGATGGATGGATGGATGGATGGATGGATGGATGGATGGATGGATGGATGGATGGATGGATGATGGATGGATGGATGATGGATGATGGATGATGGATGATGGATGATGGATGATGGATGGATGGATGGATGGATGGATGGATGGATGGATGGATGGATGGATGGATGTTTCACTGGGAGGGAAATCATGGGTGAAAATATTTGTCCATACTTCTGTTTTGTTTGTATTAAAACATTAGATGTTTTCAGGTGCTTGTGGGTATTTTTAATACTAATAATACAGTTTATGCTACATATAAATGGTCTCATCTGCGACTGCAGATTTTAAAAGCGGACCCTTGTTTCAGTCCCTTCTCTGTAAGAAGAAGCAATTGCTATGAAATCCAACAAAAGATGAAATAACCATGTCTGTCCCAGCTCTGTGTTGTTTCTGTTGTAAAAGGAGACTGTGTGAGGACTTCTATCTGCGACTGCTGGTGGCTTCTGTTGCATGCTCACTCTTGTTTTTACAACCTCTGACCTAAACAGGAAATTGATCTTTAAATATTCTTTGACTGAGACCTTTGCCAAAAAGGATTATTTGAGAATGAAGTTTGGAATAGAAAAGCAGCGGAAAATGGAAAATGCCCAGATTCAAAGCATTAAAAGTAAAGATTCTCACACTAAAATCATCCTTCGTGGATTGAAAAACTGTCAAATTGGAAAGATAGTCACAGATAGTTGTTACTATCTGTGAGTAACTCTACATACATCAGACTGACAGTAACTAGTAGCTGTTATATTATTTAGACTTTCATTAAAAAAATATAGTTACACTCTCTATGAAAACTGTTGTCACTAAGATTCCTAAAATTCTTTTGAAGTGACAGAAACCCACTCTGCAAGGAACTTCCTTTTGGTCGTCTTGTACTGTAATAAGCTGCTCTTCATTGTTCCCATGAGAAAGGAAGCAGTGATGTAAACAGCAGCGGCATGTGAAGCATCTTTAGAGTGCTGTTTTTATGTGTGTGTGCTTGATGTTTCCTGCATTATTGCAGCTCAAATTCACACTAGATGATCAGACTAGGTGTAAAATTAGCTGTAATATTACACAGGTCAGACATACAGTCATCAAATTTAACTGCAGAGCAGATTGCTTGTAAAAAAGAAAAAAGAAAAAGAAGAACTTAACATTGAACATCATCAGCATTTTGAAGCAGCCAAGTCAGAGTTTGGACCTGAATGCAGCTGAGAATCTTTAAAGAGAAATAAAAAATTACCCCAAACACATTCAAAAAGCAGTTACAAGAACCATTTACTGAGTAAAGTCAAATAAAAGCTTTGCCAATTGTGAACTTTGTGAGCATTGCATTTTTTTAAATATAAGAAAACATGGAAGTTTGTCATCAGAATGTCTAACACCACTTTTTGTCACTTCCAAGATAGATGAAAATCACTGAATCAGATAAATACTGTCACTTGTACATTTAAATAACTGAAGTATATTTCCTAGATTTTTTTAAATGAATATTAATCATCATTTCTTAACGTTCTTTTGTTTTACTCCATAAATATGATAGTTGTATTTTCAGTAACAAAATCACTAGAAAGCATGACCAATATTTGGGTTCAACACTAAACACTTCATTTTACCATTATTTGATTATTTGTTTTGGACGTATTGTATTCGTAAATAAATATAGCACTGTTGATTTGGACTTAGTGAGCATTAGACCGACTTATATTCCTTATAAGGGCTAAAATGCTCCAAAAAGCCTCAGTCATGCACAGTACGATATATCCCAGGAAAAGGATTTCCGGTGTTTGCTTACACCCACTCTCCAAAAGTAATTGATTTGCTGTCGGTGCGCGCTCCCGCGGCGCGCTCCCGGTTCTCCGTCGGATTGATCGACCGTAGTGTGGAAGCTGCGCTGCTGACCTGAACAGAAAACAGAGGTGGACGCAGGCTGCAGTCGTCCAGGTGGACGGGGACAGTCGGAGTTTTAACTTGGGGACAGCTGCTGCTGCCCGGCACGCGCACTGATCACCAGACCAGTAAAAGGCAACGCAGAGCGCAACAGCACCTCTGTCACTGGTAAGGTAATGGCTGATTTGATATAGAAAAGCAATACAGACATACTTTTATATATATACAGTATGTTGTTTGTTTTTAATGTCTAATGACCTCAAAGTTATTAAACCGAGGCGTCAGTGCATGAAGTTGGCTCTGCAGTGATGGACAATGATAAACTAATGTCGTAGTTGAACTTGCACATCACTCATTGGATTGATTTATAATGTCATCTATGGTCTGGAGAACCTCCTGGCTCTTGGAAAAGCTCACTACTATGAGATATTCTGCAAACATCACTTGGCTGCACAAACTTTTAATTGTGACCATGTTCATTGTTGTATTGTATGTATATGAGAGACTCAAATCCAGATGGTTACTTAAACAGGACTTCTTCTTTTTTTTTTTTGGATAATAATTGTAATTAATAGACCAAGTTTGATTATTAACAGATGATGTTGGCATACTACACAGCTCTGCCAGTATTATACTCTCAGGCAGGACGGTGGATCCAAATGAGCATGAATGAAAATCTGATACTTGCTATGAATCACTGCTGCTCATGTCGGAGGGATTCGTGAAAACGTCAAAAAACCTTTACTCTTGTTCTGCAAATGCAGCACGCTTTTCTTTCCCTTATCAGACATTTATTATTTATTTATTTGTTATTTGTTAATTTCATTAGGTTAGGGTTTTTCCAAGCTTGTTCATGAGCTCATGATTACTAATTGCATCTACCACAACTTGGCCAAAAATAACTGATTCTGAAACAATCAATAGATAAAATAAGTATAAAACAATTATTAGCTATCTCTGACTGCAGTCCCTGGATCAGCCTATGACTGTTAATTGCTTATTTAAAATGGAAGTTGAATCAATCATTAATATTGAATGTGATTTTGTTTTATTAGTTATTAAAATTTCAGATTCAAATTGATCGTCAAAGTTTTTATTATTATTATTATTATTATTAGCTGTTTGTTTTAGAAACTTAATTTTGATTTTTTTTTTTAGCTGAATATTGAGACAAAAATAAGTTAGTTGATGAATGAATATTCACAAAATGTCCATAGTGGCTAAGTGCGTGTTACTGAAAGACGGATTTTTAACTTTCCATCCTGACCTGAGCTCTGTGGTGCCTCTACTGTAACCAGCTGTTGCTGTCTGTCTGTAGGATGAGTCTTCTCCACTCTGGGTCTTTTTCTTTGCTGTGTGGGTGAGGTTATAAATAAGAGGCTGGAGCCCTTTTGCATGTGCGTTGTTTAACCAGCTGCTGGGGAGGGTTGCTTAAGTCCTGTGACTGCAGGTGTACTCCGTGGCTGCTAGATGTTGTTGGCTGGTTTGTTCTTCCCACCTGGCACTTACCACACAGCTTTAACATCAAGCATGCCAGTGTGTTTGTGTTGTGTCACCCAGAATGTTGGCTTTAGGAGGGACTCTGAAAGGGAGCTTGATCCAGAGTGAGAGAAAATATGCCCTAAATAGGGGAAAGAAAAAGATAAAGGACTGGAATTTTGAGATTTTCGTCTCAGTTGTAATCTTTGAGCAGTTTGCACAAATTATAACCTTCAGATGCATGTGTGTGAATGTGACTGTGTGAGTACACCCTGGTTTAAGAGACAAGCATGGGAAAGTGCAAAAGGAAGTGCAGTCATACAAAGTTTACGTATTGACTTCTTGAAATTCTGAGAACAAAATTTCCGGATTTACAAAAATTTACAGATTTAGGCATTTTTACTGTGTCATAGGTTGTGTCTCCATTACTACTAGAACTGCGCAAAAACCTAAATATTGCAAATATAAACCCGTAATGGAAACACCTAGAATTTAAAAAAAAAAGTCAAATAATTTAAATTGTATTTGAAGTAGTTTTTCAGATGTGTTGATAATCCAATATGCAATTACATAAGGGCTTTGATTTTGAATAATCATTTCAATGATCATTTGCTGCATTTGTCTTCTGTTTACAATCTTCACAATAATATGTCCAAAGCTAAGCTGTATGCGTCCATCTTCTTCGAAGTTGAGAAGAAGAATCTCAGGTCAAGATAGTTATGGAGATACAAGGAGAGTTACGGTCATTAAAGAGAAAAACACGGTTCAGTGGAACACACAACCAATTATTTTAAAGAAATAAATCCACTCAAAAGGGCTTTCATCCACACTGCTTTATTTTAAATCATGTCATAGGTCACATGTGGTAATGTCGATTACACACACACACGCACGCACGCACGCACGCACGCACGCACGCACGCACGCACGCACGCACGCACACACACACACACACACACACACACAGTTGTGTGAAAAAGTGTCTGTTTTGGCATGGACCCATGCAACGATATCTTTATTGACAGATAGAGAAAGAAAAAGTGTTTTACATGTTCGTTCCAATTCTTTCGTCAAATCTCGTGTAAGGATCCACGGCATTTGACTAAAGGGGGTTCAATTTAAAGTAAGACTTATTCTCTCATAGACTTTATGTGAAAATGGGTGTAGCTATCCCCTATCAGATATAACAAAATGCCTTAACGATATCTTGTAGTGCAATACCACACATGACCACTAGGTGCTGACTCCAGAACATCTGAATTCAGTAGACTCCAGTTAATTAGACACACGCTTTCTTTCCCATAACATTGTCTCAAAAACACGTTTGTGGCACAGTAAAAAGAACAAAATTAAATTTGTTGAGCATTTTTTGGAAGCTATTTACTTCTGTGGAGATTTCTTTTTGGTTGACTCTAGCTAACCATCAGGCACTGGTAAGAGAGCAGTCAGCTGCTGCAAATGAGAAAACAGTCACTTATTCAGTGTTTGTCAAAAGCCGCTATGCATTATTACAAACTCACTAACTAGCATACTCATGCTGGCCGTCAGTCGGCTTCACAGAGAGACCAAAACAGCTCCTAGTGATTGATGACATTGTCACATCACCGTCAGGGTCGGCTCCAGAGGAGGATGTGAGGAGTCACGGGGCCGTTTCGTTTCTCCAAGCTTACAACTGTCTCTGTGGTACCAGAGGGTAATGTGATGCCAGCTGAATTTGTGTGTGGCACAGCAGTTTTGTTGTGCAATAATTGTATCCTCAAATGAAATGCTGAAAGTCGGGGGATTTGCCATGCCTCTGTGCACCTCTGCAAATTAAACCAGAATATGTAAGATTATAATACTTCTTTACAAGTGAATTGTGATGAGTTTAATTGTTTAGATTTTTAAAAATACACATCATCATTCAAAAACTAGATGGAGGAGAGATGGGACACACAGTTGGTTATTGTCACATTGACAGCACACTTTTTTTTGTAAAGGAATTCATGCACACACAAATACACATTAATAATTAAAGTAGCTTTGAAGTGTCAGATTTTCCTCGTGGAAGAGAGGAAATGTTTTTTTCTTTAATTTCCAGAGCTGATCACCTCAGGCCTGTTTTCCAGATGTTATAAGGCTCTTTCAGACTGGATTTAAAAATCAGCTTTGTTGTGAGAGGTCAGTCACAGAAAAGCACGGAAAAAAACATTTTCCAGCCAGTGACTTCTTTGCCTACTGACCACAAATTATATATGAAGACACGCAAACAGAGAGGAATGAAAACCTTGGTTAGTTTTTAAAGCTTTAACCTCATGTTTTGTTTTGTTTTGCTTTTGTCACCTTGTTCAAAATAACTGCACCACCTTTTCTGACCAGTCCCAACCTATTTTCACTCCCAACTTGTTGCATACGAATATATTGTGAGAACCAGTTAGTACATATTGTTTTACAACATGCAGTGTAGATAGGTGGACCATAGTCCCACTGTTGAAGGAAGCGACACCCAGGAAAAGGAAGGAAAATTTTTCATTATGACACTAAAATTGTCCCAAATCGACAGATTTTTTTCCCAAACCAACCAAAAACTTAAGATATAAAAAAAAACTTCGGATCCAGCTGTTGGATTTTTAGTTCTATGTCAATAAGATGTTAGTTAACAATGTATTGAAACTCAGTAAGGCTGGAAGGTGTGCATTAATGGATGTTGCAAAAATATAGTGGCAGGAAAATGCAAGAGAACACTTTAGAATTAAGATGTTTTTTGCTTCAATTAACCATAAAACTGATCATTTTAACTTATTGTGCATTCTTGGATATGCTCTTTTAACAATCTTAGAACTGGTGGAAATAGCAAATAAATCCTTAGTTAATAACTGCTCGAAGCTCCTTTCTCAGCAATGACTTGAAAGAAGAATTATTGGTATCTCTGGATAAGACCTGGACATCATTCAGAAGGACTTGTGTGTGAACTGGTCTCGTCATGCCACAGCATCTCTGTGGGATTAAGGTCCGGACTGACCACCTGCAAAAGGCAGATTTTCTTTTTTCTAAAGCCATTCTATGGGTGATTTACTTTGCAGCTACAGGTCATTGTTCTGTTGCATCACCCAGCTTCTGCTGAATGTCTTCTGGCAGACAGACACTCTGAAACTATACTAAAGTACATTTAGGTCAAACTTGGGAATTCGTTTTCTCTTCCCTGAGACAGCGAGCAAACCCAAATCATGACGCTCCTTCTGCCATGTTGCATGGTGGAGGGATCATCATCATCATCATCATCATCATTTCTTCCTTTTTTAATGTTAGTAAACTGTAGTAAATTGTATTTGCACCATGCATAGTTGTGTGTATTCTTCCTGAGCAGTTTAACTTTTGTTTCACCAAAACATTTTTGCAGTAGTGTTGCAGACTGCCATGGTGCTCACTGCAGTGCAAACTTTGACAAGGAGCACTGTTTCTTTTTTTGTTTTTTGTTTTTGTTTAGCTGTAGTTGTTTCTTCCATGGTGTTCTGCTATTCTGCTTCTATCATATCCTTCAAATTTCATTCTTCTTATAGTACAAAAGGACAAAAAAAGCAGAATAAACATTGCACCCGCTTTGCCGCCTGCAGCCATCAGTATATGACCTTCTAATCCTACTTACTTGTTGCAGTAAATGCATTTGTAGAGAATGGTAATGAGGTGCTAGGATCCTCAACAAGGTTTGGGGTGATACATGCCCACAGCGCTGACGATGCTGGAGGTAAAAATAGAAGGCCAAAGCTGCAAGTACGTTTGTTTCCATCACCACCTGGGATTAACAACTTCTAAACACTCCACTGCGTTAAGGCCATTTAGCAAAGTGCACAAACACATGAACACATACCTAAAAAAAGAAAAAGAAAATAAAGAGTGCTGGTGCAGAATTACATTTACAGTACACCATAATGAAAGTGGAGAAGATAAAGAAGATGGCTCTGAGCATACAGCCAAAACTTTACAATCTGAACACAAAGTATGAGAGTGATTACTTTATTTGTAGTATTTATAAGACACTTCATTCTTTATCCAGACTGTCACTAACATGTTATATCTTACACTTGGTTTCTACTGTAACTTATTTAAAGTAGGCTTAACTCAAACAGATTTCTCTTTAAAAAGCATGCAGTTGATTAAATTAAAAGAAATGTATCACGGTAAAATGTAACAACATATTTATGTTGTATGTGACATGTTACAAGCACATTGAAACTGTGCTAAAAAGTGCAACTGTCTGTTTTTATTGAGAACTGTTTTCTCACTGATGAAAAATAGTCACCACTCCAAAACTCAAGAAAGTGTTCATGGATGCCGTGCAGCCAGTGGATGCTTTAATCTGTCAACATGAAAGACAAAATGAATTTATGACATTCTGCACATTTCACTTCAATTCATTTCTGCTTCATTTATTTGTATGTATCGCGCCAAATCATGACAAATGTCATCTTAAGGCGCTTCAACAATACAGTTCAACTTATTCCAAAGTAATCTATTTAATATAAAGCCAATAAAATAACAATAATTATTATTTCTTTGATAAGGAAACCAACAGATTGTATCAAAACCTTTCTTTGATGCAATCCCCCGTCTTAATGAAGCACCAGGTGGCTGTGAAGAAGGAAAAAAAAGAAAATCCCCTTTTAACAGGAAGAAACCTCTGGCAGAACCAGACTCAGGAAAGGCGCCCATCTGCCTCGACCGGTTGGGGTTTTGAGAGGACAGGAGAGAGGAGAGTAACAACAAAAACAACAGATCAGGAGCACCTGCTGGGAAGAAGGAACACAGGTTAATAACAAAACAATAGTGTGATTAATAGAGTTGGAGTAGAAGAGAACAGAGTGAGGAGAGGTGCATCATGGGAGGTCCCCCAGCAGTCTAGGCTGAAAGCAGCATAGCTAAGGGAAGTCTCAGGGTTACCTAAGCCATCCCTAAGTATAAGCTTTATCAAAAAGGAAGGTTTTAAGCTTAATCTTAAAGGGAGAGAGGGTGTCTGCTTCCTGAACACAAACTGGCAGCTGGTTTCAAAGGAGAGGGGCCTGATACCTGAAGCCTCTACCTCCCGTTCTACTTTTAGAAACTCTAGGAATCATAAGTAACCCTGCCGTCTGAGAGCGAAGGAACACCGGTTAATAACAACAATGATGTCATTTATAGAGTTGGAGTAAAAGAGGACAGATGTACACTCCACGCAGTTGGTGTGAAGCTGAGAAATAATAAGTGCTTTGTCCAAAAGCACAAATAAAAACAGATACACTTCAGTGAACCTCTGCAGGAGAGCACAGAATTGTCAGGTTTGACAACAAAAATTTGCAATTCTGCTAAGTGACTCTTTCGTGGGTGTAGCAGAGGTGTTTCATACAGAAGAAAAGACTTCAGAAGAGGGAGAAGAAGGCATTTGTAACAGCTTTTTATAGCCCTTACCCCAATGCACTCTATACTTTTGTATGTGAGACTATTTTTGAATATCCTTCCACTAACTGCAGCTCAGAGCTTTGTCAATTTTTAATAATAACCTGACAAAGAAGCACAAGATGTGGGGCAGAGATTTAGGATTAATTCTTAATAGTCCTGGTTATAATATGTATGCATGGTGGGCTGGATAAGAAATGGATTTCGAGGCAGAGGGAGATGGACAGAGATAAAGACAAGGGCAGCAAGACCTTTACAGCGACAAGTTGAATCAACAGCGTCTCTCCTCTAGCTAGAACATGCTTGCTCTGCTCAAGCTTAATACCACAGACATGCTGTCACACAAACACATGCACATCCCCCCCTCCCTCCTGAGTTTTCCTCCCATCCTCCCGTTCTCTGTCTTTCTTTGTCCTCCCGTGATTTTTCACATTTGTTTTATATACCCACTAGATATTCTTTTGGCTTGGTGTCAGCTGAGGCCAAAGAGCATTCAAATCTCAGATTCGTTATGAGTTGCGTTGCGCTCTTGACGGGTAAAGCGCATCCGTTATTTCCTTCTTTTCTGCAATTGGAGCTGCTTGCTTGTGTAAAGTGCATTTGCATTAAAAAACGCTCACTTGAACACAAAAGACTACAAAACAGTTATGGTTAATGCATAAACCTCCAATAATCAACCTGCATTACTGATGATCGGCTGGGTAAAATATCCATTCTTATCTCGCTCAAAGATCCAACCCATTCGTTCTCTCGCTTGAGGAAGGGATGCTCTAGGTGCTTGTGAGGGCGCGTAAATGCGTCAGTAACGAGGTGATGCATGCTAAAGCTAAAAACAAACCCAGTCACATCTCATCTCCCATTAATCCTGCTCTCCAGTGGACTCTTGGCAAGAACATCAACTGTTATTACATTTATTGCCACAGCCATTCCACTTGCATGTACAGCAAATCTTTGACTCCAAATGTGTGATCTTATATTTATTTTTAGATAAACAATTATTTACACTTTCTTTAAAGCCTTAAGAATGTAAATGCTGTGTCCTACCATATCAATATTACATCCAACAAAACTCATACGTACAGAATGGTTGGAGGGGCCTGAACCAAACTCAGCAGCTCAGCAGCCGGCGCAGTCTTTGGTACATTAAAAGTGTAAATCTGCGTTACCTATTACCATTATGATTGGTTATGTATTTTTTCATCCAATGCTGTTCTGCAATTATAATAATTTCATTCGTATAAGTGACATGTGGTTCACTTTTGTGACAGCAAAAGACAGCAGGAATGTGATACAAGAGGAAGAGCACTGGTCAATCTTCCAACTGTGCAAACATAAAAAAAAATAAATCATAATGCTGACAGAGAGTTTGGTAGATAATAATAAAAGTGAAACATATTGTAGAAAAAGGTCCTGACAACAGCTTTTGTGAGCACTCTATCATATCACAATGTTTATTATTAATCTACTATATTAGTTTTCCAATTATGTCAAGCATGGTAATTATCTGGGAAATGCAAAAACAATTAGATGGACTGAGGTTTTTGAAATCCTTTAACCTAAATAAAATAAAATTAAAATCATAAAAAGAAATATGATTAAAAAGTATCAAATAAACAGTGGGACATTTTATTTTGCAACTATCAGATGTGCATTGGATATTTTAGTGTTTTGAAGTCCTTCACATCGAAAGGAGTCACCTGAGGTGGCTTGGGCATCTGAATCGGATGCCCCCTAGACGCTTCCCTAGAGAGCTGTTCCAGGCATGTCCCACTGGGAGGAGACCCCGGGGAAGACCCAGAACATGCTGGAAAGATTATGTCTCTCGGATGGCCTGGGAACGCCTCGGAATCCCCCCCGGAAGGGCTGGAGGAAGTGTCTACGGTGAGGGAGGTCTGGGCATCCCTGCTTAGGCTTCTGCCCCCGTGACCCGGTCCTAGATAAACGGATGAAAATGGATGAAGTCAGTAAAGAACGTGATGAATCCTTCTCAGTTTTAATGTAAAAATAAATACGACCAACAGCCAAAAATAAATGTATTTAATGAAGTGTAGAGTTAGAAATATGGTCATTTAATTTCACCTGCTAATGATTGTCCAGGTAAAGGTAAGCCGTGCTTAAAAATCTCTGGAGGAATGTGCTGCATGGATTTCGTGTGCCAGTCTGGGTCAAAGAGAAACCTCTCCATCACTCTTTGACATGACCAGGTCAGGCATACACAGAAGATATTCTTACTCCTGTTTCTCAGCTGCTGCCATCTGTACGTTTCACGCAGCGCCGTCTCCTCTTCCATTTCAAACATGTTTTCTTCACCTCTAATTTTCTGTATCTTATCTAGTTTTAACTCCCTTCATCAAATATTGTAAACGTGTGCCCCTGAGGGAGATCCACAAGTGTCTCCCACCATGATCTTGTGATGGACAGAGCAGTTCAGCGGTGCGTCTGCTGGCTCATGATTGTGCGGTCGTAGCTTTCTTCCTGTGATTAACACTATGAAGTTATCACAGTTTCCTCGAAAGACTTTCCATTTTTTTTATTGGTATCTGAAAGTCATCATCATGACAAAAGTGGTATTTGTATCTATTTACAGTGACAGTTGTGAAATTATTTTAAAATATCAAAAGTGACAGACATAAGAAACCCCATCTTTAAACTGCCACTTTGTTAAATACATAAATGTATTTCATCAGTTACACTGTACAGTTGAATGGGGTCAAATGTTACTGCTGTGAACATTTCCAAAGTGAACTTCCTCTTCACCATCTAACCACCAAGAATGCTGCTTTTACATTTGCAGTGACAGCTCAAGCCAACTGTTTTTCTCTCTTTTTTAAAAAAAATGTGGCTGCCAGATTGTTTTCAAGTCTTGTGCAGCTCTACTTTTGCTGCTGCTGTTAAGACTTGATTTGGATTTTCTTGTCATTTTTAGACACAAATTCGAGATTGTGTAGGAAGCAAAAGATTTTTTCTCCGACATCCTTAATGGTCAACCCCTTAATGGTCAACCCCTTTATGATATATCATATTTGATACGTACATTTCTGAGACCTCTGCACCACTCCAGAATCAAAAGAAAAGAAGAAAAGTAAATAAATAAATAAAAATAAACTTGTTTGCTTTAGGGTAACTAAGAACAGAAGCATGGAAATATATTACAATTATGACAGCAATAGATTGCAGCAATAGATTAAAAGGTAATTTAAGTACTTTTGAACAGTTAAAACGAACATGTTAACGCTGATAGTCCATGTGAGGGTCTGCCTCCCTCCCTCACCCTGCTCTCATCATATTTAGTCTCACTCCCCCTCTCTGGCAAACGGAGCGGTCAACACTTCGGGCCGTCCATGAGGGAAACAACAGACAAGGAGAGACAGAAAAAAAGAAAACAGAAAGAAAGACAGAAAGAGAGAAAGAGAGAGAGAGAGAGAGAGAGAGACATAGGCTCTTTGTGGACCAGCTGAGGACCTGACGAACACTCATCAGTCCTCAGTGACTCAGCTGTGAACGAGCGTGTGAGCAGAATGGATTTCATTTTGGTTCAGCAGCCACCGAACAGGCACAGCAGCTCTGTGGGTGTTTGTCCCTGCATCTGGGTTATTTCAGAAATCGCAGCGGTTGTGATGGTCGGGGAAGGCAGCAAACAGAAAGGAAGATGGTAATGTGTGCTCTCTTCACTCTGCTCTTAGTCTTGTTCAAACTTTTTCCTTTTAGGCTTTCGTCTTTTCTTTGGTTATTTGTAACAAAAGTCAATGTTTCATATCTAAACTCTAAAATATGCATTTATAAAGTAACAGCTCAGGCTGAATCTCTGGTGCTGTGTTCACGTCATTCTGATAACTATTTCATTTGCTGATAAGCTTTTGCACGTATTACATAACGTGTTGTAGCGTTTCAGCCGTCTGGAAATACTTATTCTAACATTCTTACTAATTTGTTTATGATCTATTATTTCCTTTTTTTTCCTCTGTGAGAACAAAGAGTAAAAAAAAAAGACTTTAAGTCGGTGAAATGTTATTATAGAACAAAAAAGCTGAATACTAATATGATTAGTTTGGAAATTTGTTTTGCCTCATGATATAAATTTGTAAGTGAATTATGTTTCATTTAAAAAGTTAAAGAGATTTAAAATAAATTGCAAAAAACAGTGAAGGTCATAACACATGTGTGGCTTTGTTAAACATGCATGTAGTTTCACCTCATAACATGCAGAGGACATGACAGTTGCAGCACTGTTTCCTTTTTAAAATAGTAGCATGTACCCATTTATTTATTATGTCATGACAAGTAACCCTTTATGCATTAACATTCAAATACTCTGACTACATGCAGCATTTCTCCCATAGCTTACTCTGGGTGCTGCTCTGTCCAAGTAGTTTGACTCAAGGTGAAGGTCTCAGGTTACGGAGCATTAAGGCAGGTTTCACAAACCAGCCACTGTACTGTATCTGCACGTAAGATGTGAGTCATACTATATCACGCAGAAGGTTTCTTTTTAGGAAAAGGGAATGAAATTTGGCCTAAATTACTTTCCTGGTTTTATTTTGTCTGTTCTGTAAGTCTGAACCTCTGTATCCAAATAAGAAAATTCCTGCTTGAACGTGCTTTCTGTGTGTTTTCACACCAACGTCCATCGCAGACAGGGTGTGCCACATTTGTACATAAAGTCGATTTTGTTTGGCACCGACTGGCTGTTAGGTTGTAGGGAGCTGAATTTTGAAATGCCCGCCAGCTCTCCAGTAGGTTTGATTTGGCAAGGCTCAGGGTGTATATTTATGCGTGTGTGAATTTTCCCGCCCTCTGGCCCTGCGTACTTACCAGGTTCCATTACCTGACTATTCCTGTTTTTGGTTTTTGTGTGTGTTTTTTTTTTTTTTTTTTTTTTTTAGCAACCTCAGCGTTTGGATTTATGTCCCTGTGTTGACCAGGTTGACACAGACCATCTTTTTCTTTCAGCAAAAAGACATCTTGTCCTGTCCCGGTGACTCAGTAGAAAATACACAACAGTTAGTTCAACAACTCTGCTTAGAAAACTACAAATCATCAGATGCCATTTACCTGAGACACCCACTCCCATGCGTCTACTTAACGTGTTGAGCTGATACCGCTCTGTGGCAGCTCTGTGGCAGCTGTTCAAAGTATTTAACTCTGATGGGTGTGGACAACTGCAAAGTGCTCGTTTTTACTCCTTGGGAAAGTCACAGTGATCATTCCTTGCTGGGTTGTAAGATTTAGCAACACAGGTTTAAAGTAATTTTTTTAATCTATTCAAGCAAAGATGTTCATGTTACTGCACATGAATAGACTCGAAAGTCCTAACTGGTGTAATAATATCTGTAGGTGTATGAATAATTTTCGGTTTAAGTGATACATGCCCTCGCGATGTTAAGGATGATTGACATGGGTGTGTTTTCACCTGTTTGTCCCGTATGCAAGTGATTGTTTCTGGTTGTTTGTCATGAAATCTGCCAGTGTGAGTTACATTTAGCACAGCTGTTGGCTAATTACAGATGAGTGTGTCAGTGAAAGCTTAGCCCCACGTTGATATAATAACATGCTTACACACACACACACACACACACACACACACAGCATAGGCATATCGAACTGGTCATGATGATTTTAAAGATGTGCTCAAAGTCTCATTTCATTCATAATTCCCTGAGGTTTTTTTTAATGACTTAAACACAGGCCCCGCCACCTCCTGACTGCTACTTTACAGCCACTTCAAACCACACTGCTGATTAAGGCCATTATGATTAGTGTTTTCCTCCCACACAGCCCAGATTTGTTGATCCCTATGAGCTACTGTCTGACCATCTGAGAGGCTCCGTGGTCATGGACAGAGTGTTTATGACTGACATCTGTGTAAAATGGTTTGCACCTTTGCTCAGGTGTGCTGCAGTACTGACAGACAAATATGTTGAACTGAAGAAAAGACACAGATTAAGATAAAACTTTTAAGAGGTACAAGGAGAGTGCAGCTTTCAGGTAAAAGGCAAGCCATTTTTATCTACGTAATCCATTTACTCTGAAAAAGATAGAGCCATTCTGGCAAAAGGTGGAATCTTCCACCTTTTATGTGAGCAATATGTCTCTCCTGTAGCATTTCAAAGTTGTAAAAAGCACAAAATGATGAATTATTTAAGTGTCAGGGTGTGTATTTTTATCTTGTATTCTTGCTTTGGTTCTTGTTAAAGGCAGAAAAATTGAAGAGTGTCACAAACAAAACATTTTATACAAAACATGCAAAAAATTGTTAAGAACCATGCAATTTAGGCATGTTTGTGCAAGTATTTTAGCATTGTTTTGTTAACAGGCAGGTTAAGAATAATAGCTCAATGGGTTTTATAAACACACACACAGACAAAAAAAAAAACAAAACAGTTTAGAAAATAATCAAATCCTGTAGAGTGAACTGGATCCATTTTAAGGCGGACAGACGATTTGTCCAGCATGTATGTGTCAGCAGGGATAGACTCCAACACCACTATTACTTGAATAGGTTTGAAGATGGCTTGAAAACATGAATGACTGAATAAATGTATGAATGAAGATGTGATCTACAAGTGAAGGAAGTGCTTGCGTTGCGGAAATGCGCTCTCAACATTTTCAACAAGTTGCCTCCTCATTCTCTTCGGTGGGGCCACAGGTCAGTGGAGTCAGGTCTAACTGCAAGGTCAGCGGATTGATTTCTCGCCTCTCCGCATATTGAGGTGCCCTTTGGGCAGTACACTGAACCCTGCATGTCCCCCAGTGGAGTATGAATGAAATCACTGCCTTTTAGAGAGTCAATATATACTAGAAATAATACAGTCTGGGAGTGTCTGTGTTAATGGATGAATGAGAAATACATTGTAAAGTGTTTTTTATAAGGGGGATAATGTTAAAAAGGTGTAATATAAATGCAAAGTCATTTATTCAAGTGTATAAACATGAAGCTTTTTAGATCAGGTCTCATGGCTGGTATGACGCTCTGGTGCGTTTTATTGATTGTTCTGTGGTTTGTCACCATCGCTCTACAGCTTCTGTCCATCAAGTAATTGCTTTGCTGAACAAGTGAATTTTGTTCAAAATGACATCATTGTCAGCAATAGATCACGTTTGCAAGAGCTATTGACGTTTTCAGTGCGTGACTCATCAGAGCAACAGATAGGAAGAGAAAAGAACAGCGTAAATAATAAAGATGTGACGCTGTTCTGTTTTTTATTAAAGTCTTGCATGGTGTAAAACTGACATTGACTGAAAAGAAGAAGGAAATAATTCCAATAGAGGCACAGGTAATACACTTTCATGTTTCCTTTCACTTTTCATTTTGATTTTATTCGTTTAGCTGTTATTCATGTACATTTTTCAACTTCTATTCTCTCCAGCTTTGACTGAGGACTCAGTGACATCTGGCTGAAAATGTGTCTACACTGTAGTGACTGAAAGTCACCTCAAAGAGGTTTTTTTTTGTTCTTTTTTTACAGCTTTATCTCCAGCACAGCCAAATAACAAGCATCTTTTTTGCTTTTCCCATTAGCCACAGCGGATCATCGTATTTCAGCTATTGATTTTGCTTGGCTTTTGCATCATATGCCCTTCCTGACATAAATCACCCCATTTATCCACGCTTCAAACCGCCACTATGAGAACACTGGCTTGTGACCTCTAAAGTGGTCACATGATACACGGATGTTCAAGCCTACACGCGAAACAGCTCACAATTCTATGGAAACATGCTTATTTCAAGTGAAGATTCTTTTTTTTCTCAGATTCAGTATGACATCTGGTACAAGGGGTTAAAAAAACAAGTCAAGGCTATTGAGGATAGATAAATAACATTTGCGGAGGTGGCAAATATGACTTTTGAGGAAAGAGCTCCATTTTCAAAGTTTCGTACACGGTTTCTGCGTCTCCATTTTTCTGTGTGCTTGTAGATCAGACAGGTAATCGTGCTGTTTTCGAGGTGTGGAGGACAAAACTGGTTCAGATGATTTTACGTCACACAGGCTCCATTTACAGGCAAGCAGAAATCATGAGGGGGCTCTATGAGAAGGCACGTCTTTGCGGGGCAACAGGAAAACCATTATTGACTAAATTGTTTGTGTAATTCAGAAAGGAATCTGTGTGTTTTACCTCAGATGAAAAGCAGAAATAAACACAGGAAACTGATTCTTCTCATGCTTGTTTAAAGGCCGTATCTGACCTTGAAGTTTGGCCAAATTACAACTAGTGTTATTATTGTGTTTTCACATATTTCTCAGGCATTTTGTTTAAATAATACTAGATAAACTGAATATTTTAGAGGTTATTTTATCTCATTCATAATCCAGGAACATGGATTTTTGTAACGGAAATAATAGCCTGTAAGGAGAAAAGCAAAAATAAAGTTGGCAGTGATGATGGCTAATATTTTCTGTTTCTGTCTCTCCCTAATTCTAAAATCCAGATTTAGTATAACATATCTATATATTTACTTTTTTAATTCTTATCTAGAACAGATAGTGCGACGCATATTAGAAACAATGAAAAGAGCTAATGATTCTGAGCACTGTTTTATTTGGTTGCTTTGTTGTTGTAAGGGCAGGTTATCCTGTAGGCCTAACTTAGGTTCTTAAAAGAGAACCGTGTAATTGCAATGTCTCGGTTCATATCCAGACAGAGAGGCTGTCCTGTCTCAGTATATATTTCCTGCGACTCTGCACCAGATACTATCAAATGAAGAGGCTACATGGAAAATAAAAACATACCAAAACAAGTGGTGTCACTTGATAGGGGGTTAAATTTGTAACATGAATGTATTTAGTCACTCTGCACCAGGTTCTCCAAACGAGAGTCAGTCTTCCCACCTTTATTAAAATGTCAGACTCTGTATCAAAAATAGACATATTTACCAACTGGTTCAAAATAAATAAATGGATAAATAAGTAAAATAACAGGGAATAAATGGGTTTGGTATCCAAAGCTAGATTTCAAATCTGTATGAGGGATGAATGTTTAGGTACTTTATCAGATAGAATATTTAATTCACACATTTATGCATACATAGATGTGGATGTGGGTATTTTAAAAAGTGACAGCTGTATTGCAATCTATAGTATGATCTTTAGCTCATCACTTTAGCTCAGAACTTGACATTTAAACTGTAAATACAAATAAATATGTAATAGAGCATAATAAGTCTTATTTTAAAGATAACATGACTTGTTGTGCTTTTAATTGTGCTAACAGACCAGCTGAACCAGCTCTGGGTTCCCGTGGAAGGAACAGATGATAAAACTTATGTAAGCAGCAGGCAGCAGCTATTATTGGGGCTACAGAGAGGACGGCCTCTAGCGTCATTTGGGCGCTGGCTCTAGCATCACCTAGAACAGCGGTATTCTCCAGCAGAGCCGCCCTCCAGGGTGGATGAGATCCTTCACTGTTTGTTTGTTTTGGGGTTGTTGTTGTTTTGTTTTTTTTTTAAACTATTCATATTATTAAGAGCTTTCTTCCCCAAGCTGGAGCCAACTTGCCATCAGGAATGTTCGAGGACTATTTCTGTTTCATAACGATACTGGACAGATATTCAGACTGTCTTCGGCTCCAGCACTGCGACATCCAATCCGCAGTAACGTGAGCGTGCTCATTTATTTCAGTGGCTAAGTGAGAGGCATCCACGTGTCTGTATAGAGCTGCGTGAATCTGCAGGAGCAGTGGTCTGTTCAGGGCAGAGAGACGGGTCCACACAGCGCACAAGCATGCTGCATACTGGAGGTAGACTAACAAGTAAACACATAATTAAAAAAAAAAAAAAAAAGATCACTTTAATAAGCTGCTGAAGAAGTGCGACGCCTTTGCTAGCAGACATGCATGAAAAGTTCAAATGTAATTCTTGTTTTTATGATGAATGCTTCTTTTCCCATAAATGTATCATTACTGCTAGTAGTCCAAGGCCAGTATCTCTTTAAATAGTTTTTTTAATGGGGGCATTTAAAATTGATAAAACAACCCTTCTTTACCTTAAGGAAAAAAAATGTTTTAAATTTATGAGCTGCAGGCTAAACTTGCAGTGCATTAAGTCTGTCGAAGCTGCCTTTAACCATCCTTGATAGGCCTTGTTACTGCTTCCATAATTAACCTCCTGCTTTTCCTTCATGGTTATCGTGATGACCGTTATTGAATTTTGCCCCAGTGGAGTGTGGCGGGAACTGACCGAAAATATATGAGTCACATGTTGCTGCTGATGGGGCTTCACTGCTGGAGAGACAAGAATATTTGGATGATAATGCAAGGGGATGAGGGAATGACATTCAGGAGAGGGATGACAAGCAGAAAAAAATTAGAACAGGCAGATAGAGAAATAAGCCTGAAGGGACCTTTAGGACAAGCATTGTAAACAGCTCACATATGCATGTGTTAAGACCTCATGTAGAGCAAATATACCACATTACAGAGGAAGAGATGCTCATCAGAAAGCTTAGGCTGGAGAGGCAGTGATCCAGTGTTGATGGGAGATGATTAACTACACCCTCATGTCCCTTTACTTTATCTGTCTCTTTATACGGATGTCTGTGTTCGTTCTTCGCTTCGGCCCTGAACGAGGTGGAGCCTATTCACTCAAACATTTGTAAATACCAAGTAAACCAGGTTTTGTACTTGTTAGTTCATGCTTAGCAAGTTCGGATCACGAGAACATACTTTGGAGTTTCTGAGAATAAATTACCACTACCACTAGTTCAAGCAAAATGGCATACTTTGCTGTCCCAAATCTACACAAGCCTCCACAGTTTGCATTCTTGATAAAACGAAGAGAGCAAGAATACTTTCTAAACCCACAGTACAGATTTTAAACCATCCTTGGATTTTGAACTTGGCTGCAAGTAAAGATATTTTACAAAAACACAACAATCTACTAAATTTCACAAAAAAAATATCCTTCTACTAGTCACTGATTTCTACTAATTAGTGCTTTATGTGTGTGTGTTTTAATAAATTGTATACACTAAATGACAATAAAGACTTACCTGGAGAAACAAATAAGATAAGTTCACGTTATGCGTCAACTTTTCCGGAAGTTGTCTCCTCTCTGAGCCTCAGCCATGCATGTATGTCCATCAACTATCCGAGGTCCACTGCTGTGGCCTTTGCTGGGCTAAATAAAGCGGGGGTCTAAAAGTGGGCTGGAGGGCATGAGTTCAGGTCAAAGGGAACATAAAATATATACCAGAAGCCAGGCTAACCTTGGTACCAGCCATCACATGGTGTTTACATGCATATTTCTTTTGTAGGACTCGCCGCCTCTGTAAGTAATGATGAACCCTGTGTGTTTGTGTTTGTGTATCCGTTCTCCCCACAGTTAGGATTGAGGACAACGCCTGTCCTCAACAGCAAGAAGAGGCTGACTCACTGCATGAGTCCAGCCATGTAATCTTTTTTTGAGAAACTTTAATAGTCCAGAAATACAGAAATGTTTAAGTAGCGGCCATGATGAGAGTTGGTTGAATTCTCTTCATTTTTAATGTCCTTTAAGAGAAAAAAAACAAAAACAAACAAAAAAAAAAACCCTGAATTGTCATTTATGAAAGAAAAGGATGTAAATCTGCATGAGAATTTCTTCAGGCTGCTACAGTTGAAAGCAATGCTTGATTGTTCTCGTCCAAGCATAACTGGGATTTATTCATGAAGACCACAGCTACGTGGGTTTTAGCACCATCGATGAGCAGCAGCAGCATCAGCAACAAAATGGGCTGCAACCACAACTTTCACTTTTGTCTTTAATTAGCAATCTTAATCATTAAATAATATTTAATATCATAACTAGAGATGGCTGGCCTTTCCTTGACTGATTTGAAGGTTTTTAAGAATAATAATATGAACTGTCTCTACAAAGTGTAATAAACAGTGTCCAGTAAAATATGCAGCCTATGAAAGAAAACAGATGCTGCCAACTCTGAACTCTACTAAGGTTTTTATTTTTAGCCTCTTAGCCTTTGTATGTTTTATAGTGCTGGCCATGTTCAGTGTGATGATGCGTTTTTGAGTATTGGACTAAAAAAGGATTATACATGGAAATTCTTTCTCTCTTTTTTTTTTTTTTTTATTCAATTGGAACTGATGTTTCCTGTTCATCTGAAAATTAAAGGGGATTTCAATAAATCCTTTCCTTGTTTACCTCTACAGCTTATAGTGACACTTTCAGCACATAACACATGTTACGTTAACTTTTACTGATTCAAAACAAATTACACTAAAATTACAAATACAGAATATAGCATAATACTATAAGTTAGATTATTAATGTTATAAAACAGCTCTATTACGTCTTTTTGAATGAAATGGTAAATGTTCATTCAGTTTTCAGTTTTGAGCCGCTGAAGGAGAATACATTTTACATTACACGAATTACTGGAGTTAAATTCAGGTTTAAGA
This sequence comes from Xenentodon cancila, assembly GCA_014839995.1. Classification (NCBI taxonomy): domain Eukaryota; kingdom Metazoa; phylum Chordata; class Actinopteri; order Beloniformes; family Belonidae; genus Xenentodon; species Xenentodon cancila. The sequence continues at coordinate 23,223,703 of CM026204.1, read as the reverse complement.
TTGTAAGTTCTTGTCCAAGTGGCATCTGTATGTAATTTAGATTTAGTCTACTTTGTAATTAGGGAGCAATGCTTTTTTTTTTATCCTTGCTTTTTTTTTTTCTTTCCCTTGCAGAACCTTGATTCTGTGGAAGGGTCAATCCAGAACCTTCTGTCAGTGCTGTACCCGCCCTTTGAAGCCACCGCCCCCACTCTGCTCAGCCAGCTTTTCCAGATCATTGACAGTCGTTATCAGGGAGATGCTCTTCGTTGTTTTCTGGATTTCCTGATCCCAGCCAAGCACATCTTAGATACTGTGCAGCAGGCTGCATGTGTAAGTCATGATCTGATACAGAAGACTTGTGTGCTAAACTAGTCTGAGAGTTTAAACACATGTTGTTTTTTTTTAAAGTCATTATCTTAAAATTATAAAGGGCTATACTTTGTTTCCTTTAGGCTCAGTACCCTGATGGGCTTTTCCGCTTTGAGGGCTGGCCTCTGTGTTTACGTGACCAAGTTGTCATCCACCTCGCTCCCATCAACCCCTTGCTACTTCAGCCTGGTGACTTTTATCTCCAGGTGGCACCGTTCTGTGACCAATTAGCTCGCATCCTGGTCTGCAGCCTCCTGGAAGAAGAGGGAGTCAGCGTGGGAGTCGTAGAGGAGACTCCAGTTCCTGAGACGTCCTATCCTTGCCTATTCAGACATGACTGCTTAGATGAGATCAATCACGGCCGGCATGGAACACCTCTCAGCCAATGCCTGCTCGCTACTGAGCAAGGTTTAGTAAGATTACCATGGGAACAGGTCGCAGTGCCTGAGTTCGTGGCCGTCCCAAGGAGTGCTTGGAGTAGTATGGCCTCTGCTCCTCAACCGCATCCTCCACTACCACCTCTGCATCCTTCCTCTCCACCTCTTCCTGATTTTCCCAAAAATTGTTCATCTAGGAAATCTACTGCTTTTTCTCCTTCAAACGAATCTGCATTAAAACAGTATCCCGTGACTGTTCAGAACTTGACTTTAACTTCTTCCTCACACCTGTCTGCCTTCTCTGTGGAGACGAGGATATGTCCAGCAAAGCACGGCATTGCTGTGTCCCTGTGTCTGGTGGATACTAGCACTGCTTCCTCATCACAACTGGTCAAAGTTAAAGAAACTGAAAAAGAACACAAGCCAATAGGCTGGGTATCGCCTAATACATGGGACAGCCGCTTTAATGGGATGAATTCAAATACGGTCAAAGAAACAAGCACTCTTTTGGATACTTGCTCCTCTGCAAGTAGTAGTACAACTGAATGCAAAAGTCAGACAAAATGTATTTCTGAAAATACAGTTCAAGAGGAATGTCAATATACAAAAGTACATGATATGAGCAGAAGCTGTCCTGCAGCCTGTGCTCCTGCAGATGGGGAATATATTGATATATTGCAGGCCAGCATGCTTTTTGGTAAAGATCAGTCTCTCTCTAAAGAACAATCTGATATGAAAATGCAACCACGTGTTCAAACTGAAGCGCAACTTCAGAAATATCCAGTTGCACAACTACCACATCACACGCAGTCACAACCATACATGCACTGTTTAAAATCCCAAAGTCACCTTAGATCTGTGGTACCTGTGTCATTAAGTCACATGTCTGCAGAAACAGGACCTTCATCCACTCATCATCATTCCCAAACACATCCCTCTGCATCCGACTCCCTCAAGCACCCTCTGTGTGCCCACACTATTTACTCCTCTGAGAAGCCCTGTACCCCCTGCATGAGAAGGCATCAGGGTGCAAAAGTAACCAAAGCTCTAGAGCAGACATGTCGATACAGAGACTCCTATCAGGCTGCTCTACAAAACCCTGTCACCTTGAAAACACAAAGAGTTGTAGGGAATTTCTTAGCTGTTGTAGAAGAGGATAGTGGATTCTCAAAGTGTGATGACAGACAGGAGCCTCTGGGGACTGAATCAGGGGATCCATGGTGCGATGCTCCTGGAATATGGTGCGATCCTGGTTTGCAAAACCAGTCTACTCTTCCTGTCACCGAAGACATTTGTAAGGAGTCTGGAGAAATAAACATATTTCCACAAAGGAAACCAGGGGATGCAAGTGCTGCTCCCTGTGAGGACCACAGGGGGATGAGTACTTTACAGTTTGTTGGGCCACCAGATCACACATTTAAGAGGAGTAATGTACCATCCACAGACGTACCGGCAGTTAGATCTGATGGCAGCTCGCACCATGTGAATGCAACAAATCCAGCTGCAGATGAAAAGAAAAGCTCTACTAAAACTCCAAGCACAAATGGTTCTAAACATTCAGATGACTCTACCATAGTCCATGGAGTCCCAATTAGTTCAAGTGGACTTTTAGCAATGGAGATGACCTTCAAAGCTCATGACAAGCACAAAACCCGCTCCACAGGGATGTCTGCAAACTTTGAGTCTCTGCCGGTGTCACCAAATAAACAAGACACCATTTTAGACAAAAGATGTTCATCTCTCTCCACAACGGTGGTAAACACCTCAGAAAAGTGTGAACTGGTTATTGTGGAAGGCCAAAATGTTAGAAGAAAAGTAAACAGTGACTCCTGTGCAAAGATTCCTCAGCTGCATGTAGTAAAGTGTAAAAACAGCACAGCTTTTGGACTGGTTTCACCCAAGATCAACAGGAAGAAGATCCCAGGTACAGAGTTCTTAGGTTAATTGTTATATTTTATTTTTTATTTAATCATTTTCATTCTAACTAAATGAAAGAAAAAAAACTCTAACAGTTGCAGAGCAGGCTGCGTGTGCTTCTATAACAAGTGGGGTTGGCCATCAAATGGAGAAGCTGTCACTGAGTGATCCACCTCCCATGACAGAGACACAAAGGATGTCCCAGAGGGCTTCTGCTCGTCCAAGACCTGACTACCTCCCTCTGGACTCAAGAGACCCCACAGCCCACCCTCTCTATCTAGGAGTAGCATCTCTCACTGGTAATTTGGGATATAGTAACTCAGAAACTGATCCATGCACAAACCCAGTAACAGGCGTACACATTATTTACATCGTATATTAGGACACCACATACAGTATATGGTAGAGCAATGAAAATACAAAGACTTCTGGAAAACTGTCATTTAGTTAGTGTGAATCATCATAATCAAAAAAAAGGATTTGATTCTTGATGTTCTCCCATCTCTCCTTTCTCTAACCTCTCCAGGCTGCAGAGACAGGGCAGGCAGGGCAATAATTGAACTCTATGGAGACCACCAGGGATGGGGATCAGCTGTAACAAGCCAGGATCTCTTCCAGATGTTGCTCTACTTCCACTCTATTACCAGGTAGGAAAAAGATCAGAAAGGTTCTCCAGAACAGAAAAGGTGTTTAACAGACTTTTTAGAAAAACAGTCCAGTAATAATATACTAAGTCACATTCCATATGAAATAATTAAAGCAGTTAAATAACAAGTTGAATTTACATTTCAACGGAGCAAGTCGGAGTGTTTACAGTCTATTATGTTTCAAAATTAACTTTCCCAAAATGTTTTATTTCTGTATCTAGGAAAGAAATTAGGGAAGCCGGCATGATGCTCATTTTTGATGCGAGGAGGAGAAATCCTCAACCACAACTTTATAAAGCTTTGATTGCCCTTCAGGTAAGACGCACACACTCTTCTGACTCTCAACAGACAGCAGAAAATCTGAGTTTATTCATGTTTATATGTTAATGTCTGGAGTGCTGCTGTTTACAGACTTAAATAATGATTAAAATGTAAGGATAAAGGTTACATATGATAGTCTAATCACAATGAACATATCTACCTGTACAGTCACTTAACAAAAGGTTAGCTATATATCCATCCATCCATTTCCATGCAGGGTCATGGGGGGTTAGTTATATATTCTTTTAAAAATATTGCAATGCATTTTGATCAAAGCTTTTGCACATTACATAACAAAAAAGAAAAGGTTCTTTTCATTAAAGCTGCAGAATAGTTTATACTACTGCAAGTATTAAAACAGTATTCTGCAGTTAATATTTTTATTCACCTTTCATAATTGCCATTTGTTTTCCAGTTTCAAGGATGGATTTATTATGCTGTGATCTATAAAAAGCTGCAGCTAAAACTCGAGATCTGTAGCTGAATCAAAGCGAGCCTTATGAAGTGTTAACTTGTTTCAGGAGCAACGTCCCTGTGCAGCAAGTAGTTTGGTACTGCTGGTAGACAAAGAGAACAACCTTCATCCAGAAAGATGTCCTGGGATACAGGTCAGCCTTTTCACCAATGTTTAAAAGACACTGAATATGTAGAAATGCCTCTGTTTGTGTTTTATATGAAAGGGGATGATTCAGAATTAGGTCTTTTATGGGTTTTATGCATGACGGCAATAACATTTCAGAAAGTAGTAAATTTGTTTTGAACGATGAATATGCTGAACAAGTCATGAAGTTAAAAATGACTTATGAAGTTTACTGCTAATCTGACATGCATTACCTCGAGGCAGACTGACATGGTGACGTCGATGAAAGCCTTGTTCAAGCTGGTAGACGTGAGTCAGTTGAGCGCTCGTCTGGATGGCTCGCCGTCTCAAAGCTGCTGTGACTGGATGGACCTGCACCAGGTGACACACTCTCATTAGCTGATTACCTGTTCCTGCTCGACACTGCATGACCTCAGAGCACAAACAGCTTGTTCGTGGCTTCACAACTTACACACAGCCAAATAATTTCTTCTTTAGAGACTCTTTCCATTTGTTAACGATCTTCATGAGGCATCCAATCTGCTGCTGAGAGCCATTAGTAAGTTAGAGGAGCCACAGAGGACAGACACAGTTCAGGTAACTTAATGCTGCCATTCAGTTTTTTTTTGTTTTTTTTGTTTTTCATAATGCATATAACTACTTATAAGACTGCATGAATATTTCTGGAGATACTGCATCATATAATAGATTTTTCTTTGTCTAAACAGGCTGTGCAGCAATGCATGATAGACCAGAGGACTCTAATGAGGGATGTTTTGGAGGACAGCCGATTGGTCAACCTGCAGAGAGAGGGCGGAGCCATGCTGGCAAGGCTCAGGAAGGAGAGCGACATGAAATACCCTCACTGCGAGGACCTTAGGTAGACACCAAATAACAAATAGTTATGGCCACAGAAGATTACAGCTGTTTGAATTGGGATTTTGACATCACTTGATTCTTGTTATGCTTTCACATGATTAACAATAGCAGTTCATAAAGCAAATAACAGTATTTTTTTAATCAAAATGTTTCACCAGCACATTTAAGTGGTGGATCCAACAACACATACTCTCAATACTACTCTTATTACTTTTTTCCTGAACATTCAGCATGCTTTTTCTCCTGTGTGCAGTGATGCGGTGGACTCAGTGACGAGCCTGTACAACCATGTGGAGGAGCAGGCTCACGTCCTGGTGCAGAGGACCAACATGTCACTGGAACACCTGGAGTATCTACTCCAAATCAGACAGATGGAGGCACACTTTATGGAGGTTCCTTGCACTTACTAACTCTATAAAATGGCATGTGATGTTTGGATTTGAGTCTTACTCTAAGTAATGGACATGTTAAAACTGTTTGTGAGCTCATGAAGGATTTGTTTATAATAACCTGCTCTATGTAGGTATGATCATGATAGAATTTCATTATTTGTTTTTAGAATACATGTTTGGATTCAAGTAAAATGAAACACAGTCTTCTGTCATAATTCACATTAAATAATTAATTAGTAGAAGTATTAATGGTATACAGTGGCTTATTTATTTTGCTTACTTGCACTTATATTTCGCTTGTATTACATAACTAGATTTTCAGTCTGTTACTTGTTTCTCCTCCAGTTGAGGAATTTTCTATAAAACATCATCAAGTTATATTTCCATTTAGAGAAGAAATCAAATTTAAACATGTAGTTTAATGTCAGATAACATATTACCAAAGAAATAAATAAAATGAACATACAAGCTACAAGGAAGAGAGATTTAAGAAGCTGGACAACAAGAAAACTGATATGCTTAATTTTCCCGGCACAATAACTTTTCTTAAATGAAACATAGAAAAAATAATAAGTCATTTTAGATAACACAGTGTAAGAGAAATGAATTAAAGTATGCAGCATGTATGTTTGTTATAAAACAGAGTACTGATGTGGGTCTTCCCTCCTCAGATCCAGCAGTGGTTTAAAGTAGAAGGAGAGCACCACCTGCTGGAGGCTGAATCAGTAGAGGACTCTGGAGAACGGATGGAGCAGATCCTTGACACCTTTACTTCATTCCTAATCAAAGCTAATGTGAGTCTTAGTTTTCACTGTGTGTTTATGTGTGTTTTTTACCGTCTGTTTAAGCTGCCTGAATGTCCTTCTTTCCTCCTGCAGGACCGGAGGCATCATGCAATGTCGCTAGTGTCTGAGGCAGAAAGGCTGCAGCAGAGCAGACCTTACTACCCAGAGACGGAGGCTTTTAGGAGCCTAGTCTGCACCTTCAAATCGGACCTGGAGGACTTCCTTTGCCGGGCAGAGGCATGTGGTCGAGAGTTGCAGATCATGGTGAACGTGTGTGACTTTTGTGAGCAGGTAAGATAGGTACTAAAATCCAACCCTGCTTCTTCTTAAATGGCATTTGCAATGTTATTGCACTATATAGAAATTTTTGTCAACCTTTTTTACTAGTTGTAAATGTCTTTTGCAAACAGGCTACAATGCTGGCCAGTGAATGCAATAATCACCTCAACCAGAGCCAGTTCAGAATCTCCACAATGCAAGACCCTGCAAGTGCCCTGCAGAACGACCAAACAAACACCAACAACCACAACCAAGACTCCAACATAAACGCAGCTTGTTGTCAGTCTGATATCCACGCAGCACTCGGCTCAGATCCTAATGAGAGAGTTTTAACATCTAGTGATAGCTTCATTCTCCAGGCGTTCCAAGAAAGGTTCCTCCACTTCAGCCCGGAGAGATTCCAGGAAGTGAAGGCTCAGGCCAGCTCCTTGCGGGGCTCTCGGGGGATGCAAGTTTGGAATGTTGCCTGGCTGAGATGTCAGGAGGCCCGGCAGCAGCTTCAGGAGAAGCTGGAGGATGTGGATGAGTTTCACCATCAACTGATTAACTCTAACAGGTGGTGTGAAGGTCACTTTGTGGATGTGGTGAGCACAGAAGTTCAAACATCACCTCCTGGTGGACAGACTTTGGTGGTACAGTCAAACCCTGGACCTCGGCACCCACAGTGGGAGGGGATCGTGTCAGGAACTGTGGATTTGAAGAAAAGGAGGCCACCCCTGGGTGGCAACAGTCACAATTCAAAAACTATGGCCTGCTGTGAGTTAATCTCCAAACCTGAGGAGAACAGTAATGCTAGAACTAGGCAGGAGTCAAGGTCCACCCCACAGTCACCTCAGAGGTAACACCGCTTATTTGTTGCTCTATTATTTCTTTTCATTTAGGATTCAGCTTCGTGAGATAGTTCCATGGGTTTCTCAGGGGTTGTGAGACACTGATGTCTGAACATTTGGAAATAATGTTAAGGATCCTCTAATAAAATGTTACAGATTTCATTGCTCTTATTTTGAAACAATACAGACGAAGTTTATTAGTCAATTAGAAGTTTATTGTCCATTATATGACCATTTTTGTGGATTGCTGTATTTCATATTAAATTATTGTGTTATGTTTGGTTCTGTAAATACAGATACAGTAAAATGAAAGTGTTTTTATACATTTTTTTGAGCCGTAAGGGGCCATGCAGCAGAAACACACACTCCAGAAACTTTTATTTAATTCCGGTGTCTTTTTGTGTCATTTTTGAATAGGTCAGTAAGGAAGACAGAAAGGGAGCCAAGAAGGAGACAGATGAGCAGAGCGCGAAGTGAGAGGGATGCGCTGTCTCAGTCCCACACGGTGGGCTGTCAGTGGTTTCCGTGGGGACGTGCTCTTGGAGCGAGGTCAGTGAGCCAGGATTCTTGCACCATGAAAACTGCAACAGCTGCCTCTTCCAGTCCTCCAGAGCAACAGGCGCGACCACCGTCATCTTGCTCCCACCACGGTCAGCCGTCATGTCGAATCCTCCAGGAAGCTCAGAAGTTTCAGATTTCCCGCCACGGCAGCTTCTGCTCGGAGGACTCGTGTATGAGCGACCAAGGGGCTGTAGGGGGCAACAACAATGTGAACTGCAAACATTCCAGCTTGCCCAGTGGGAGATTTGAGGGAGTGTTTCAGTCTCCAAGGCCTCAGGAGAGTGCCAGCAGTGCCCTGTAAGTTTATTTTGCTGTATGAGGATAAGGGGTGGCTTTCCTTACTGGCAAAATGATCTGCTTTCAGACAGTCACTATTTGAAATAGTTTGTTGTAGCTCTTAACTGCTTTTCTTGGACTGTTTTCTGTCTCTAAGCTGACAATGAAGAAACACAGGTATTGTCTCATCCTTTGCTTTTTTCTTATTTAAGTCATGGACAGATTAAATAACAGGCTTCTTTCATTTCTAAAAGGGCAAATACTACCACCTATCACATCTATCTTTCAATTTTATGGCTATAGGTGTGTTAAAAGTTTTTTTTTTTTATTGCTTTAGTGAAACATGACATGTGGCACAGATGCATCATAATCATTGTTTTGTTTCAGCTTACACCTGAAATTAGTTTTTTTTTCATCAGTTGGCCATTATTACTATATATATTCAGTATATTTATATATTTACTGTTAATTAGATTTCCAATGTGTAATGCATATTTCACACCCTCTTTGGAGCTCATGGACACTGACAAGATTTCTGCAAAGTACATGATAACTACTGACACATGAAAAGAACTGTGGCCTTTTCTTAAGTTCTCATTAATGGTTATAACAAAAACAACTTGTTGCACGTGTTTTGTTTTTTTTTTTTTTTGTCACCAGGCGGCTGCAGCGTGTCATGGAGGAGCTGGTGTTCACAGAAAGGGACTACACACGCTCACTGGGTTACATCCTGACTCACTACCTCCCCCTGATGGACAGGCTGGACATCCCCCAGGACCTCCGGGGAAAGCGAGGGATCATTTTTGGCAACTTGGAGAAGCTTTACGACTTTCACAGCCACTACTTCCTGCCGGAGCTGGAGGCCTGTGAGAGGGAGCCGGCCATGGTGGCCCACTGCTTCCTTAGACATGTGAGGAAACTCTCCGAACTGTAATCAGCATGTAACAGCTGTGCATGTGGTGTTAACTGACGTATGATGTAGCACCATGTAGTAATGTAAAAATGCCTAATGCATTTTAATTTTGCATAAAAATGAATGGTTTCTCTGGACTTCTTGCAGAGGGAGAGTTTTGCTCTGTACGCTTTGTACAGCAAAAACAAACCTCAGTCAGATGCTCTGATCCTGCACCGCCGCCATGACATCTTCAAGGTCAGTATTTATCTGGCTTTGCATCTTTTTATCTTTGTACATCTATTAACAGAAATATAACCCTGTACACTACAAATCTTCTATGGCATTTTTTTTATCTGTTATTGTGCTATAACATTATAAGCCTTTTGTGCTGTTTGCAAACGTCTCTCCTCAATTGAAAGATCATATGACGTAAGAACATTCACATGATCTTTCAATATTTTTTGCAATTTTTCACAAACGCCAGCATTCTTTACTTCAACATTAAATTGTAATTTCTGCATGTATTATATACATTATAGTTCCAATAGACAAACATGTCACAGACTCCCAACATATGTCACCTCCTGCATAGTAAACTATTTCAAATTAAAATGTAGTTTTTAATGCTGTATAACTTCTGAGAGAATATATTTTGTGTGTACTCCTCTTGTTTTTTGGATCATTGAAAAGATTAACTGTTCCTTCTATTAATCTCCATAATTCATACTCCAAAAACTAATTTAAACGGGATTTGGAGAATCAGAAACAGAAACACGGACAAAACCTCACACTTGTTTATCAGAAGTAAAAATGAACACAGACATCCCTCTGACATTAAAGTACTGTTTTGTTTGTACTTCAAGGCATTTTTCTACACAACTTACTAATCAAATTCAAAATAATTTTCTTAATCCCTGAAGGGAAATTAATTAACTATGTTTGGTTTCTTTAATATCTGTCACACAAGCAAAGTTTTGACCATCTCATTTGCATTTATAATGATATGCACATCAGTGGGATTGTGGTTTCCAAGACGTTCCCAAGAAGCTCATCTCCTCTCAGCTTACTAGATCCTCTTCTTTTCTCCTGACAGAAGAAGCAGCAGGAGCTGGGGGACATGATGGACCTTTCATCTTATCTGCTGAGGCCCATTCAGAGGATCAGCAAGTACAGCCTCCTGTTGCAGGACATGCTGGCTTTAACCAGGTCATGCAGAAAAAAAGCAATGATTCAGGATTCAATGTCTGCACCTGATGTGTGCGCACAAAGTGTATGTGGCTTGTCTGCGAGTAGTGAGATGGAGAGAGAGCTGGCTGAGATCCAGGCTGCTGCCGATCTGGTTCGATTTCAGATGCGTCACGGCAATGATTTGCTTACTATGGATGCTATCCAGGACTGTGATGTAAGATATTGAGATGTTAGGTCACTTACAATTGAATCGCAGGTGTTATATGGAACTAATAGCCTTGTATTTCCTGTACTGCTTTCCTCTCTGACAGGTTAATTTAAAAGAACAGGGGCAGCTGATTCGACAGGATGAATTCATAGTTTTCTTCAGGAAGAAGAAATGCATCCGTCGCATCTTCCTCTTTGAAGATTTGATTCTCTTTGGTAAACCCAAGAGGACAGACGTTGGAAATGATGTCTATGTCTACAAGCAGTCTTTCAAGGTTAGCCTCCAGAGTTTGTGTTTTCACCTGGACTGGATATGTTTTGCCACTAAATTAGCCAGTTTTTGGTTTTTATTACTACTACTATTACTACTACTACTACTACTACTACTACTGTCAGAGTTTAGCAGATGCTTTTTTCCAAGGCGACTTACAACTGAGAGAACAACAAAGGCAAGAAATCAAATAGGAGGGTGCAGCCTGGATAAGTGGTGGTCAGGGTGCTGTGAGTCCAGCAGATTTTTTTTGCCCGCTCTCTTCACCCTAAAACACCCTACAACAGTCCCTTTATTCAGCAAAAACTAGGTCTTAGGTTCACCATCAGAATATTGTCTTGGTATAAGTGCATACAGCTTTCTCAGTGTTAAGTCATGCAAAGAGCTGGACAAATCCACTGTCTCATTCTGATGAGCAGAGGAGTTAAACTAAATATGGAAATGCTTCTTAAAGAGTCTTTAGCTTGCTCTTAAAGTAGGCACGGACCCTGAAGATATGTCTTCCACCTGTTACACCCGTCAGTACAATTTCTGTGTCCTTCATTGTAATTTCCAGACGAATGACATTGGGATGACCCATAACTCTGCTGTGAGTGGCCTCTGTTTTGAGATCTGGTTCCGCAGAAGGAAAAGCGAGGACACTTACACTCTAAAGGCCTCGAGCATGGAGGTGAAGAAAGCCTGGACCACAGACCTGGAGAAGATACTGTGGGATCAGGCGACTCACAGTCGAGGTTGTCACAGCAATGTTTTGTTATTTTGTGAAGCACCACCTAGACACTGAACAAACTACTTTACAATTGAATATATTGTGTTTCCCAGAACTGCGTTTGCAGGAGAGGGTGTTCATGGGAATGGCCCACAAACCTTTCATGGATATTCAGCCCAGTGATGCTGCAATCTGTGACCGAGCCGTCAGCTGTGTCCTGCCTGGGAGAAGTAAAGAGCTGCACACACAACATTTCAAATCATTACAAGCTAATGCTTTGTTTAAAACAACCTTCTGAGACCTAAAGAAGGAAAACTTAAAATTCTTCTTAAAACTGTTTATTTCTCAGCACCTGAGGAAGAGAGAAACACTGACGGACTTTGTAAATATTAGATTATTCATGATTTCCTGATGATAAAAATAGTCTTAAAAAGTATATAGAAGAGAGACATGCAAATGCAGCATACACATCCCATCAGGAAGGAATGGATTAAACCTCTACAAAGTCCAGCAGGTCCTCACATGACCAGTCAGGGTTTGTTTACCTTTCCATTCGTAGACACCGTTGCAGCGATGCTCATTATTTAAGCTGTGAGTTTAACCCTTACCCTTCGACACTTTTGTAATACCAGCAGTCTTCATTGATTGTAGTGCTGCAGGACTGATTTTACACACTAGACTGCTCATGTTTCTGCTCATGATTAGTTCTAGTAATCACAACCAGTAATCATTTACTTTTTTTAAACTTTTACCGAAACAAATTTGAACATACAAAGGATGCTACAACAGTCTCACTAATTGCAGCTCATTTCAGTCTGGTTGATGACGTCTTATCTATGTGTGTCGTCAGTCCCTGTGGCGTGTTGTTCACACAGGGGTTTAGAGCATCCCCGACCGCACTCCATCGGCTCCGGCAGCACAGCCTCCACCACCCTCAGCCAGTCGTCGTCTTCTTCTGGCCGTGGCTCGCTGCCTCCTGCCGGTTACCATGGGAACCCACCACAGGCTGTTGACACCAACCCAGTTGTAACTGACAATGAAATCAACAATCATCATCTTCAGCAGCACACTTGTTGTTGCCGCTATGAACACCGGAAAACCCACTGTCCTCTGAGTGAGTATACTTACTTATAGTTGTTGGGTTTTTTTTACCAGATGATGACCCTGATGCTGAAAAAAACTATACTTTTACTGTAGTGTGTGTTTATATATGATATCATGAATAAAAATTCAACTTATATCAACTTTAATCTGACTTAAACCTGTTATGTCTGTATTTAAGAGGACGGCACTGAGTCTTCTGGGGAAAGCATGAACCCCTTCACCACCTCAGACCGCAGCTGCCTGTCAGCCATCGGTGGAGATGTGGTGGACGACTCGTCCGTTGGATCCCAGAGTTCAGAGCAAGAATCACCTCTTTGTCAGACCCCAAGCGAGAGGAAAAATGGCTCCCCAGCAGGAACAAGAAAAAAGCCAGGGGTCCCCCTGAAACCTCCACATCTGGCTAAATCTCAGGTGCAGGTGATAATGTAAAAACCAACCTGATAAATTTATTCGTTAATAAGAGCACTGATTGATTGATTAGCTATGGTGAAGCCTGTAAACACAGAGCTGCTTCTTTACTTCAAAGTTGCAAAATGTGCATCAAACAAGATACAGAACATAAAGAGGATGCACATGACAGATTTGCAGACGTGTGTGTGTGTGTGTGTGTGTGTGTGTGTGTGTGTGTGTGTGTGTGTGTGTGTGTGTGTGTGTGTGTGTGATATAAATAAATAGGGGGCCCAGTACTGAGATGGACCCCAGAGATTATTATTGTGATTATTATTACTACTAATAATATTAATATAATAATACTAATAATTTTACTAATGGCCGTTGACGATTACTGTGTAGCTGAGAGAAGGCAAAACTTGAGGTTTCACAAACTTGTACTCTGGAAAGTGTAAAATGAACTATATATGTTAAATTTCCCAACGAGGATTAATACATTGTTTCGAATTTGAATTGAATTAAATTAGATATATTACCCTATATATTTATAAAACCAGCATTCCTTTGGTGCTCAACAAAAGAACGATGATAAACTTATTAAAAGTATAAATTAAAAGTATAAATTAAAAGTATAAATAAAAAAAGTATAAATAATAATATATGTTTCTTTGTGTTACAGGTAAATGAAATTAAGATAGGAAAATCTACAGAAGTCTAACACTGGATGTTCAGCAGAAGGTAAATGACTTACATATTTCTATAAAATTAACATATTAAAAGGACTGCAGCTGATTATAAAAAAAAATTCATGGTTACATTATTATAAATAAAGGCTTTAAATTTTAATCATGACCAAATTTTACTGTATGTGTTGGTGAATCCAAGTGTGTGAGCAACTGTTCACAATACTTAAAGCAATAAAGACACTGATCCTCATAAAGTAATTCTTTTACAATTTATTTTTTGGGATAGAATCAGTTGCCCTCCATCCCTACGTTGCCCCAACTGCCCCTCAGCTGCATCACTGGTCCCAAACCCAGATAAATAGGGAGGGCATCTGAAATTAAAGACCGATACCAAATAAAGTAGGACATGATGATCCAATGTGGCGATCCATACAAAAGGGACAAAGCCAAAAGAAGTTGCTTGTTTTGGTTTTGAAGCATTTCTTTTATTATGCATTGTATTTAAATTTACAGTTATTTAATATTTTCAACTACATTTCTTTCTAATGTTTGTTTGAATTCTGCTGTTTAAAGATATTCACAAAATTATTTTTTATCTTATCATAATGAAATTACTCGTTGAAAGAGTAATTTTTGCGTTAAATATTGTTGCAGATAAACAGTCATCAAGTTCAGCTGCAGTCACCTGCACAGCCGCACAGATGAAGGGATCACATAAATGGAAATGTTTTTCTTTGGACTTTTCTTTGGCCATCAAATTTCTTTTTTATAATATATTTTCATTACTAATATTGTCATCGATATGGCTTTTCTGAGTGCATTTTACATTTACATTGTGAGATTTTCTAACCTGTACATTATGTGCAGCTTTAATTTAATGGGATCAAAAAGGAAACGCTTTTATTTGTCCTTTCATGAAAATCACCAGGACCAGCATCTGCTTTCAGGCTCGTGTTTTGCACTCCTTTTTTATTGGTCCAAGCATCCTTTAAGGAAGTGCAGCTACACGGAGTGTAAAACTAATGGTGTTCAAGACAGTTCAAATAAGGAGCTGTCAGCTGGCCAAGAGCTCAGGACAATGAAGACTCGAAGACCCGAAGACTTGAAGGCTGGCCAAGAACAGAGGAACCCACAGAATACATTCATACAGAATAGTAAAATTATTTGCTCTTGTAATAATTAATATACAATATAAAGACATTACTTCTACATGTACTTCTTTTCACACACCGTAATGTTTTGTTTTTATTTTTTTCTACTGTTCTTCTTATCAAATGGTGTTTTTAATCTTTTTTATTCTGTATAGTTGTGACACTGTTCTGATTGCCCTCCAACTGTTGATTTATTTGAAGGAACAAAACCACAACCTGTGTGTTTGATTTATTCTTATGCTGTTGTTTATATGATTATAAGTCTTTATAATGCTTACTACAATCTGCAATCATTATTTTAGAAGATGCAACACAAAATACAGCACACTAATGGACAAAAAAAATGTATAATTATATACAGGATTGAGGGTAAAAACCACTTACTGTCATTAAGGGTCCACTTCTACTGATCAAGGTACCGCCTTCACATTTATGGAAATGACAACTGGAAAAAGATATTTTCCAGATTATTTGTATGTTGTTGGGGTTTTTTGGGTTTTTTTTGTATTTTCTTAAGGGATACTGGAGGAAAGTGCCACATTTGTGTACGCTTTGTGATTAAAAAATGGAAATAATACAGATAATGGCATCCAGGGCCAGTACAAACTTTTTGGTGTTTTATTTTAAAGCCACAAACTTTAAAGCCAATTAATGTGTTTGCTATTTTCCATCCCTTTCTTTACTGTTTTCTTCCTTTTGTCTTTTTATTAAAGGAAAATTCTGTTGTTACGTTAATCCTCAGTCTCTTATACACCAGCTTCCTCTTTCTGTACAACTGGATTGATATTCATGTATTTATGAAAAAATAGCCAAGTGTTCGATTCAGAGGACATTAACTCTCATTTTGTGTCTATTAAAAGTACTTTGTGTAATATCAGTAATCACATTGTACAGACTTTTCACAAAATACCAGAAGCAACACTTATATACCTTTTCTACATGCAAATTGTCTTGGTTTAACTTTAGGGGCCCTATCCACATTATCACTTACATAAAAATACTTTTTTTTGAGTCTTGTCAGAGTCTTAACATATTGATTCATTCCAATGTAAACAGATTAACCTTAGATTAACCTTAAATTTAAGTGCCATTTTTCTGGAAACGTGTGTTCCTGACACACATTACAAAAGAGACTTTGTCAGCATGTCAAGGTTCTTATCGAGTCACGGAGCGCACCCAACCTCATCCCAAAAACATTCAGTGGCGTTGAGGTCAGGACTGCTGGCAGGTTCTCCGTGTCTTCTCCACACTTTGACACTACGATCCAACTGCCATTTGCAGGACTCATTGCTGAACACAACCTTCCTCCACATATTCAGGTTCCAGTGTAAGTGTTGCTGATACCAGCGTAAACAGGCCTGATGGTGAAGGGCAGTCATGGCAGGCCTCCTGGGAGCCTTATGAGACCAGAGCGTGGCCGCGTGCAGAGAGCTGTCGGCCATATTGTCCTGGAAAGCTTGACTACAAATCTGTAGAAGACAGCCTACGTGCCTGATTGGCTCCTGATTGGCAGTAAATGGTGGCACGAGAAGCTCAAACCAAGAGTCAATAGCAACTGCAAAATAGGCTATTTGGCATTGGCAGAGAAGATTTGTTTAATTTTTCATGGCATATCCCACATATTCAGCTCTGCTGTTCATCCCATACATGCATGTTCCTTACAAATGTGGCATTTAAAAAAAATATAAACAGGCTTTCTAAAAGTATTTATTGCCAAGAAGCATTGTTACAACAAAGAAATCAACTACGAAATAGAAATTTATTTTGTGCTAGGTTTAGATATATTTTGAAAATAGTGTTGGTACAATGGCATTTGTTTCCTTGTTGTTTGAGCTGGTGGTGTTTATATTCAGCATTTTCATTTTTTTTTTTTACAACTTTAGTTGCCACATCCAAACTGATGAATAAAAAGGAAGTAGTGTTGCAAGTCTGTCTGCTGTCCATGACTAAAAACAGAATAACTGATGTGAGGACTAGACAGGGGTGTGGGGCGGGGGGGGGTCCCGCTCAGGTTTCACATGCTACAAATATCTCAGTAGCTGTTACACTGCCAGATCTTTGGACAGCAACTGCAGCCTGCACACACGATACGAGGGACAAGAACTTCACTGTAGATATGAGTCAAGGTAAGAAGGGAGGGAAGTTCATTATCAGATTGTGGTGGGTTACTGGCATTTAAATCTTGAATGTGCACAATATTTAGTTTTAACTGAAAATGAGGGTTGTCTTGCAAACATACAAACTTTTCTGAAATATCATACTGATGGGTAAAAGAAATGTGAGCAGGAATGATGGATGAAATTCAATATCTCTGATCTTGCACATCTATTACACTGAGTAATGTCTTCCTGCTGATTTCTCCTATCTCAACCATGCAAAAACTGTGAGCAGGTGATTACATTTTAATGAAGTTGTGAAACTATGATGCCAACTTTTTATATCTATATGTCTATATGTAGTTTTGGACATTGAGCATTGTGATTTGAACATTAAGAGCAACAGCAGCAGCCACCACACAGAGCTATATGGTCTAGAGCGTCTGATTGTCAGGAGGGGACAGCCTTTTGACATCATCCTACACCTGTCATCTGTCAATGACTTCAAAGTGGGTGAAACAAGCTTCACATTCATCGTTGAAACAGGTACTCCTCATTTTTCTGTCTAAGACAGAAATATTTGGGTGCAGGTTGTGCACATCAACAGTTTGATGCACACAATTATAAATGCTGTACATGTCACACATCAGAATCTGTATTTACTATTTGTGCCCACCTGTGTCTCTCCAGGTCCGTTACCCAGAAGGGAATCTGACACAAAGGTTTACTTTAGTCCTCAAGTCTCCACGGTGGACATTGAGTGGAGCGCTTCTGTCACTAACGTTTCCTCTGGAAACACAATTACCGTGTCCATCAGTTCCTCTCCTAATGCCCCCATTGGGGTATATTCTCTGACTTTAGACCAGCAGGGACAAAAGACCAATTTAGGACAGTTCATCCTCCTTTTCAATGCTTGGTGCTCCAGTAAGTCTTTCTCTACTTAATTGATTTATTTCTTTAAATGTGCTGTGATCCATTTGTGTTCCCATCTACAGTGTTTGTCTCATTTTGGTGTCTTTGTGTCTGCCGACTAACAGAAGATGCTGTTTACATGAAGAGCAAAGCAAAGAGGCAGGAATACGTCCTAGCACAGCACGGACAGATCTACAAAGGATCATACAAATGGATCAAAGGGAAACCCTGGAACTTTGGACAGGTACCCACAAACTTAATATATTAATAATTTTCACAGCTTATTAATTTGTTGGGTTTCAAACGCCAAGTTCCCATAAATGATATGTAACTGTACTCAATTGAGTAGTATCTATCAAGTATTGATAGATTTTTCTTTGTGCTCCATTAATCACCTTCCCCCCTCTTCTTTTTATTTGCAGTTTAATTCAGGAATATTGGATATCTGTTTCAAAATTCTGGATGACAACCCCAAATTTTTGTCTGATGCTGATAAGGATGTCTCTGCCAGGAGAAATCCCATCTATGTGACCAGGGTGCTGAGTGCTATGGTAATGATAACTGAATTTGAAAGCTTTAAATGATGCAATACACAACTAATTTGTAATGTTAAAATGAATTCATGCCAACAAAAAGAAAAAGGTAAAACATTTTGAAGAAATATATAATATATGTAATATTATATGAAAGACTTTCAGCCAGACCAGGTGTGCAAAGGTACTAATAGATAAAAAAATAAAAATCTGCTGTTGCAGCCTTGATCTTCTTCAGTTTAATATGGAAAGGGTTCAAAAAGTTACTTCCAAACAGTTTAGAAACTGTTAAAAAAAAAAAAAAAAAAACATTCTCAGCTTAAAAAAAATAAATAAATAAATATAGCTGTTGATCTTCCCAGGAGTGAAAAAAATCACTCCACTCAGATAATGTTCAGAGAAATTTCAGAAAAAAGAAAAAGAAAGAAAAAAATCTTAAGCTAAATGTTAAAATTTGCAATTGATAAGTGAGGCTTGTTTTCAAATGTTGTTTGGAGAAAAATGTCTTCTCTCTTAAAAAGGAAACATGGAAACACAACATGTGTTAACTGCAAGTTCATCAGAAAGAACAATCAAGGCTTCTGGAGCAAAGTCATTGGGCTCAAATTTGTAAAGCACACTCAATAAAATGAAAAACGCTTGAAAATGAAATAACAACAACATTAAAAACAAAATAAAGGTGCAAATTAATAAAAAATCCAAATCGATTACGATTAATGCAGCTGAGGCAGTAAGATATGGTTAAGTTGTCACTCAGACACCCACAGTTGTTTTGTTTTTATCCTCTTTTTTATTGATGGTCTCCTCATTCATTCGTTTATGTCCACAGATCAACGACTGCAATGACAGAGGTGTGTTGGTTGGAAACTGGACTGATGATTATTCCCACGGGGTTCATCCCGGGATGTGGATTGGTAGTGGGGACATCTTGCGGCAGTGGGCCAACAGCGGTCCAGTCCGCTACGGACAGTGTTGGGTCTTTGCTGCAGTTGCATGCACAGGTTGGACCACAGCAGTACAGGTTGTGCATTAGAACTGATTTTCTGTGGACTTGGACATTTATGTAGTTTTCATGTATCTTTATTGAAAAACCCCTTGATTACCAGAGTAATGTTCAGGAGGCACATGTAATTTGTGAGCAGTTGCCTGAGAACAGGCTGGTAAGTAAATGGTTTATAAAATGCATCCATCAAAAACAATCCAAGAAACAATAACTACTTATATTAGCTATTATATTATAAACTTTGCCAAGAGTTACATCCTTTACACAAGCTGCATTGTCATAAATGGCAGCATTTAATCAAAACCCTAAATTTAGGATCTTATCTCACAGCTCTGCTTGAACTATAATATAATATCGTCATTGTTTATTTCTGATGACAGACATTATCTCAAGCATGTGCTTCAGTGTGATGGTGTGATGTTGAGAGGCTCTTCTCCTCCTCCTTCAGTGTCCCGTGCTCTGGGAATCCCGTGTCGTGTGGTTACTAACTTTGGATCAGCACATGATACTAACGCCAACCTGGTGATAGAGATGCTGTATGATGAAAATGGTGGCAGGATACATGGCGGGGATTCAGTATGGTGAGTATTCAATCAAGGTGATCTCAAAGGCTTCACACAAACATCGTTCTGCAGATTAATAACCTGTCAATTCTTCTTGTTTTACACACTCACTCTATTTTTTTTTTTAATAGGCCTTCTGTAGCCTTTGTATTTTTCCTTTTCCAGGAACTTCCATGTTTGGGTGGATAGCTGGATGACTCGTCCAGACTTGGGGGAGGAATATAACGGATGGCAGACCAGTGACCCAACACCGCAAGAGAGAAGTGATGGTACAGAAAATGAGGACATAATGGAGAAGAAAAAGCCAATCAAACAGATACAGATGAGCTACATGAAGAGTCTCGGCATTTGACTGCAGACGTATAAGTAGGATTTGTAGATTGTTGTGTTGGTTCACATAGTTGTCTTCCTTTATATAATTACTTTTACAACACCTGACAGAAATAATTGGTCCTCTTAAGTGCTTTCTTGCTTGTACCACTTGTAGCACAAGTCTCAGCCTGTGTGGTAAGAAATGTGAAATGTCTGTCAGTGGACTCTACGACCTTTCACAGTTTAGAGCATGATTCGTGCTGCTACCTCTCATTTTGCTATTGTATGCTGTCACTTTTATGATTTAATTCATGTGTGGATGTGTGATGCTGTAAGGTGTTTTCTGCTGTGGACCGGCCTCAGTAACAGCCATCAGGGAAGGAGAGTTGACCATGAAATATGATGCACCTTTCATTTTTGCTGAGGTAAGTATATAGATCATATCTGCAAGTGCATTTACTAGTTAGTTTAATTCACAATCGAAGTCAGTGATTCTAGTTATTGGCCTATAAGCAAAGCTGTGATAATATCTTCTGTTGTTGAAAACCAAGTACCTGTGTTTCTACTCTGTATTGCCTGTTTAATATTGAAGTCTTTGTATGTGATTCAGGTTAATGCAGATGTCGTGGATTTGGTGCGTCTGTCTAATGGAGAGTTAGTGAAGTTCGGTGGATCCACTAAATCTGTTGGATGTTTTATTAGCACCAAAGCTGTTGGCTTAAATGAGAGACATGACATCACACACCAGTACAAGCATCCAGAAGGTACTGCATGTACATACACTTGCCTGACTCCAAACCAGAAATGAATGGGTGGACAGTTAATCACAGGAGATAAGCAGGGATAAAGAGGACAGACAGTCAACTAATTCACATTGAAAATATACGATCCGTTTTTCTAGGATAGTGTAAATTTAAAAAAATTAAATAAATCAAGCTTCAAATAAGGGCAGCACAGTGGCTTAGTGGTTAGCACTGTTGCCTCACAGCAAGAAGGTTCCCGGTTCAATTCCCGGCCCGGTGGGTCTTTCTGTGTGGAGTTTGCATGTTCTCCCCGTGCTTGCGTGGATTTCCTCCGGGTACTCCGGCTTCCTCCCACAGTCCAAAAACATGCAGTGTAGGTTCATTGATCTTTCTAAATTCTCCCTAGGTGTGAGTGTGATCGGTTGTTTGTCTTCTATGTGGCCCTGGATAGACTGGCGACCTGTCCAGGGTGTACCCCTGCCTTTCAACTGATATGCGTTGGGATAGGCTCCGACAGACCCCCGTGACCAGGAAACGGATAAAGCGGGTATAGATAATGGATGGATGGGAGCTTCAAATAAGATTTTTTTTTAAATACTTTTTAGGCTCTAAGGAAGAGAGACGGGTGTATGAGAAAGCCAAGCACCACAACAAACTACAGAAACGAGGAGAAAAGCCAGGGCTTCATCTCAGGGTTTGTTTTTTTTTTTTTTTTTTTTTTTTTTTTTTTTTTTACAGTTCATTTATACACATGGAGCAGAGCAAATACAATATATATTTGTGCATCTGTTCTGATGCTTGAAGAATTGAACAAAAGAAAATCATCTTCTGATTCTAATTTAAGATCAAACTGGCTCACAATATGATCGTGGGTTCAGATTTTGAGGTGTATGCCGTCCTCACCAACAACTGCATGGAAGCGAGATCCTGCAGCTTACTCTTCTCTGCCAGAGCGGTGGGCTACAACGGAAAACTGGGAGACAGATGTGGATTTTCATCAGACAAGGTGGAGGTGCCTTCTGGAGAAGGTTTGAACTGAGCTTAATGTGAACCTTTATCTCTGCTTTGAATCATGACCACATCTCCATACATGTATATACCGTGTGTGTGTGTGTGTGTGTGTGTGTGTGTGTGTGTGTGTTTTCTAGAAAGGCGCCTTTCCCTTACATTAAACTATGACAGTTATGGACCAGTTATCACCTCTGACAGACTCATTCAACTGTCAGTCATCACCATCAACAAGCAGACCGTAGATTACAGTATAGCCGAGAAGACTATTGTGTTAGACGAGCCAGATGTAGAGATCAAGGTAAGAATGAGCAAGATATGTTACAATGCATGTTGAATAAGTTCTTTTTTTATGATAAGAGGAAAAAGAAAGTTCACATAATTACTCACATAAGACAGAGCATTAATTCATGTATTTTTCTGTGTATTTCCAAATATTTTACCTTCTGTTCAGCTTTCAGCTCAAGCTTTTCTCCCATAATCAATAATGATCCAGTACATTCAATTCAGTCATATGCACCATACCAAGCAAACTTTTTAAAAATAAAAAGAGAAGAAATGCATAAATAAAAGCACAAAAAGCTCACTGTAGAACTTTTATTTTGTAGTTAGTTGGAGCAAAGGTAGTAAAAATGGGATGGAAAAATTAGTATAGGCACAAAAATCTGTTTCTGTATAATTAAATTGTTGCAACGAGATCAAAGATTTTCTGCATTCAAATCAAATTCAGATCAGTTCAATTCAAGTGAATCCCTGAAAGTAAATGGTTTTCATGTTCTAATCATGTGATACATATGCGTAGTTCTGACTTTATTTCGAGTACACTGGCGTTGCATTACTGTATCGTCTGTTACATGATAAAGTCCCTTCTCTGCAGCTGGAGGGTGAAGCAGCAGTTAACCAGCCTGTGACAGTAGAGCTGACCATGCTGAATCCCTTACCAGAACCGCTGCAGGACTGCAGCTTCACCATAGAAGTTACTGGCATCATGGACAGCAAACCCATCACAGCAAAGTATGTTATTCCACCTGTTATGAGCAAATTTTTATGCAGTCTCAAGTTTTTTTTAATTTGTTTTTGTTGAAGTCTTGTTGCAGTTTTTCAGCAGTTTGATGATGTACTCTGTAGAGTAATTAACTTTGATGCATCATCCAGCCCACATATGGATAATCAGATTTGTTATGATGCTGCTCACTGTAACATCAGTATGCATGATTCTTGCAGAGTTGAAACTGTGGGCGCCAGACAAGAAGTCAAGGCGAGCATCAAATTCACACCTACCGTTCCTGGCTCTGGTGCTCTCCTGGTGAACTTTGACAGTGACAAACTCAAGAACATCAAGAGCTTCATTGACTTTGTTGTGAAAAAATGAACCAACAAAGACGTTTATAACACTAACAGCATTTTGGCTTTTGCAGCGTTAATGACTAACAGTATTAGATTATTAAATTTCCCCTGGTATATGTGTTTATAGCCTTTGAGTAATTGTGTTTAAAAACGCACTTGTGTGCCATGCCAGTGTACAGTCGTTAGCTACAACAAAACAAATACCTCCAAAAGAAAGAGGCTCTGACATGGACACAGTTCTGGAAAACAGAATAAATGACTGATTAAAGTTTCATTGAGATCTGTGAATTGTGATCGTAAACAAGCCGATAATGTTGTCCATACAAAATCATGTTTGTAATGTTTCCCTATTTTCTATGAGGAAAATAAATGTTTAGATTGTATATAATAAAATGTCAACTTTTTTTTTTTTTTTTTTTTTTTAAATTAGCCCAGTGTTTTGAGGGTGTTGCAAACCTGCAGACTGAAAGTGAATTTTGCCACTTGGGAGTATGTCCTCCAGGTTTGGGCATTTACTATGGATGCTTCTTGAACAGTTTGGGCATGTCTAACTAGTAAGAGGCCATCAGGTAAACCCAGGACATGCAGAGATTATATCTCTTAGCTAACTGGGGAGCCCCTCTGGAAGAGGTGACTGCAAAGGAGAAGGTCTGCGTCTCTTGGTTTAGGCTACACCCAAAAACTCAATTACCTTCTGGAAAAATGTATTAAACTTACTATTTGTAGTTGTCATTATTGGTATCATGCTCATACATTTTCTTTCACTTTTATATTGGTATATTTTCATCCCAGACTTTTTGTTTGCCCTTCTCTCCTTGTGGGTCATGGTCTGCCAGCCCCGCACTGGGGATGGGCTGGTGTTGGCAGTACTCAGATCCTTCCCCGACGTTGGCTGCGTTTCTGGTTGATAAAGCCTGGATGTGCCCCTGAGGTTTGGTTGCTGGAGAGAGAAAGAAAGAAAAAAGTCCCACAATTAATATGTATTAATTGACTGCATATATGCGTCTAACAGCTCACACTTAAGTATAATACATGCAAAGCACACTTGCGTGAAACCTGCATTATTAGAACATTCCTGATTTCAATACACGAGTAAACCAAAGTGGCATTGTAATTGTGACTAAGATGCAAAAGGATGCACTTGGATACGATGAACTTTTCTGTGTAACGATCTGCTCTTGAAATGTCAGTCTGTTTGTCAAATACTGCACCCCCAGTCTATTGTAATTAAAGGAAACAAAGAAATCTGTTTTGCAGGGCACTTAATTTTTATTTAGGTATCAAATTAAAAACAAAAATAGAAGACAGCATTTCATTTTCCTGTGATCACGTCATGTGTTTAAGATTGAAGTATCACAACTTACATCCCAGTGTCACTGATGTTCACCCTCAGGACTGCTTCACCAGAATCTGACATGGAGGCACTAATGATGACATAGTCACCCTCATAAGAAACACAGGCGCTATCAGCCTTTCCTCTGGCAAACTTGTTTGCATTTCCGTTATACATAAGGTTGTAGAGATCGTAGTCGCAGCTTTTTCCCTTGTCAAAGATCCCCACTGCACACCAGTTGGAGTACAGGTTCCGGTCGTAGGGCACAGAGAACATGACCGCCGCAATGTGGTTGTGGTCATTCAAGTCGGCATTGAAAAGGTCGTAGGTAAACACGCCGACGGCTCCAGTTGCAGTACCAGTGGTCTTGTTGAACAGTCCACGCACGACAGAGCAGGGACCGATCATGTCTGGCAAAGGGACCTCGCAGTGGCCGCTCTCTGTGAACACCCTGTAGGTGGAGATGCAGCTGATGAGAATGAGCAAACGAGTGATGCGGGTTATGACGCAGGCAGGTGAAAACCACAAAGACTAAAAACAGGCTCAAAAGAGTTCAGCAATAATTTCATTTATAGTGAAGACACACCATGTGGTCAAATATATTCATACATATATACAACTACCGTTTCATAAAACTGTTTTCTTAAGCTACAGCTTGTTGAGACATCTTTGGCGTTATACTGGAAACATTTTTAAAATACAATAAAATGTAAAAACAGATTACTACAATCTGTTATAACTTGTGAAACAGTTTCAGTTATGCTTAAATCCATCTTGTTATAAAGAGACAAAACGAAAGCAGTTAATCACCTTGGGTTGGACAGAGTGTAGCCGTTTGAATTGTTGTTGATCTCAACTGAGCAGTAGCGATGAGGCATTGTGCTGAAAAGCGAGTGGGCAGGACGGTTATTGTTAAGTCTTGGAGACAAAACATGATCAGATTACTACCAAAAATAAATAAAACTTTTTTTTTTTTTTAATTGTGTCAAGTAAACATCTTGTAGTAACTGGGAAAACAGCTGCACGGGCTCCCACCCTGAGGAAAAACTAATAGTTTAGAGAAATATTTAAAATTTTAGACAGACAATTTGGTTGGCCAAATGTTTTGTTTTTTTTTTTTTTGTTTTGTTTTTTTTTTTATAAAACTGGCATCAGGTATAGAAAATCCCATAATCAGTCCAATCTGGGCAATATTAAAGCCATCCAATCTTCAGAAATAAAATGGCTCTACAAGCAAAAGACAGCATTTCAAGTGATCTCCACCAGAACCAAGTCCAGATTAAACTTTAGCTGTATACACAAAAGATCACAGAAACATTAGAGTCAGTGCCTTTAAAAAAAAAAAAAAGGAAGCTTATGACTCGTTGACAGTGTCAACGAGTCATAAGCAACTACAACTCAGGCTTGTAAAGATCTTACAGTTTATATATGTGTAGGAGCACTTACCTTTGTATGAAGTTTAAAACAAAAAACAGAAAAGCATTAACAAACAGCTTTAAATGAACAAACTGCTGCTAAAAAAGTTTGAAAAGGATTAAGAGAGGCACATCACACAAGCGCCTCTCACGCCAGACTTTATTGACTTAAGTAATCAGGACCTTTAGGCTCCAGCTGACTCCTTCCTTATCACATGTTCAGTATCAGCCTCCTTCACCTCTGTGCTGCCCGGCATTTGCAGCCACTTGTGCGAGGGACCATACTGGACTAAATTAATGAAATCAGCATGCACTTTTGTTGCTATATTATGTTTTAACTGTTTAGAATGGGTTTGAAGTTCTCAGAAGGATGAGGAAGCTCTACATATTAATTAAAACATAGATTAATGAAATGCACCTGTATATACATGAATGTCATAAAAAGTCTTGTAAGCAACCACAACTCAGGCTTGTAAAGATCACAGTTTATATGTGCAGGAGCGCTTACCTTTGTAATGCTACAAAACCACCATCTCAGCATGAGCACATACTGAAATGACTCCTGAATTTCAGCAGAATCATTTTAGTCTAAAATCTCTGATCAATTTCAGCTCTACAACATACAGTCTGTGTTTGACAATTAGAGCGGTCAAATGTCAAGCAGCTGTAAATACTTGCTCAGCAATTGGCAAAGATAAACAAAGGGGGAAAATAAATTAAAATCAATTGCAGATCCCTCTGAACAGCAACACTAAAGTATCATTAAAGTAATCTTAGTAATCTTAACACTGGCAGCTGTGTATTCTTAAAATCAAAGTAATGGCTTTCTAATATTTTAGAAGTGTTTTATATTAGGCTTTTTGTATTTAATCTATTATGAAGGTCTGTCTTAAATGACTGGGTTGCCTCTCTACAATATGATAATGATGGTAACAGGCTTCAGGACAGTATTAGATGACAGAATACACACCAGGAGTGGGGAGAAAAAACAAGTGACATGAAAGTTCAACAAAGAAAAGCACAAGTGCATTCCCTCACAGTACAATTTATTTGCTTTACAACGGTAATCAACTAATGTAACACAGGTGTCGGGAGTATTCATTGCAGATAAGTTTCTTTTTTTTTTTTGCTCTTGCCGTTTATCGTAGTTGGCGTCTAATTTAATGGTACATTACTGCTACCATCTGCTGTCAACTGTGGATCAGAGTTTGGCTCACAGTCCACAAATTCATGTTTATTTTAAAAAGCCAGAAACATCCTGGCCTGTGCTGGGTTTTCAGCTAATCTTATTCTTCCATGTACATGTCTGCACCCATGATTTATTCAGAATCTCTTTCTGTATCTTATTTACAGTTACCTGCTCCACTGATTCATCTCCCCTAAATTCCTCACACATCCCAACTGTTTCCCAACTAATTTTATTCAGTGCACAACAAAGGTCGGGCATTGATTTAGTGCACAGTAGTTTTGCTCATTCCCAAACAATAGATTTTGCCTCTACTTTTTTAAATGATCATGCATTTCTGTTTCTCCCATATCTCCCTTTGAGTCAAGTCATCCACCTTTTCAGTGCCCTTTAACCCTACATGTGGCAGATCCCACAGAAGTTTTAAAATCTTTATCATTGTTCCTCACATAGTGTTGAAATATGCATATAAGAGGTCTACTCTGTCCTTTTCTAACATTCTCATCAACAAATGACAGTTCACCTCTGGCCATACAGTCCTCATGTGAGGCATGACTGGATAACCCACTGAAGGACTCAATCTCAGCCCAAATACATCAAATTCCTTTATACCAGTGATTTTCAACCACTGTGCTGCAGCACACCAGTGGGCAATGGCAGATGGCCAGGTGGAGGAAATTAACTTGTTAAGTGGAAAATAAGTAATAGTTGAGTGCAGGTGATTAAGTTTAGTGACAAGCAGAGTAATTAAATACTCTTCTATGTCATTTTATGAAAGACTATGGATATTTTTGTAAGTGCACTGATGTCACTAAAAATAATTACTATGCCTTTGGCTGCTGCAATGTTCTGCATCAAGTTACTAATCCAAGTGACTTACCAATCCAAATTCATTTGGATCAGTAAATAACCCACTGCGGATTTTTTGTTTTGCACAGAATGCACAGAAACTTAACACAAACTGAAAACGTTTGTAATCATTTACATGAAAAAGGCACATGTGAAATTTGATGCAGAGACTTTATTGTTTCATGACAATACAGTTAGATGGATCTCATCCCTCCGGGTCATCTACATCTACACAGTGAAATTGCTGGAACGGCAGAAGAAGATCAAAGATGCCAGCAAAGTAATCCATGTTGCTAAGTCCAGACACCACGCAGCAGCTCAGTGCACTGCGGGAGATTTCCATGTCACAGGCTTCAGACCAGACCCCAGTTTCAACATTGTAGAACTCCACGTCATTGACGGTGCCAATGCCGTTGTAACCTCCCGCGACAAAGAGGCGGCCATCAATCACAGAGATCCCAAAGTTGCTGCGTGTCATCAGCATGGAGGAGACACTATCCCAGGTGTTGGTGAGGGGATCATAGGCCTCAGCGGTGTGCAGACGGTGGACTCCATTGAAACCGCCAACCTACATGAGGAAATGTGATGGGGAAAAAAAATATCATAGAAATAATATTAGAAGAGAGGGGGAAAAAAAAATATATATATATATGTATATATATATATATATATATATATATACTATTTCTAATACAGTCATTATGTTTCAAAATATAGATTTCTCTTTTAACTGCCATTTTTTTTACTAAACTAGTGTGTAGTCTAATGTAAGTGTCATTATCGAAGTTAAAATACTAAATTGTAATTTTAGAAAAGGTAAGAACTTCCCTTTTGTGTTTTCTGAATATCAGCAACACTAACAATACTTACTGCAAAGATTTTGTTTGCATAGACGATGACCCCGAGTCCACTCCGCCTGCTGCTCATGGACGCAATCAGGGTCCACTGGTTGGCGGTTGGGTTGTAACACTCAGCCGTTGACAGACAATGGTTCCCATTGAAGCCACCGCAAATGTACACCTAGATGAAATTAATGTGAAGACAAATGTTGCACGTCATCAGGTGTACTGTCAATCTTACTGCTAAAAATAATCCATCTGAATCAGCTACAACTGGCAAAAAAATAGGGAAATAATGTGCATGTATATGATGCTGCTTTGACTCGTTCAGATTTTGACTTTGAGAATTTCTTTGATTTTAAATTAAAAGGATATTTTTTTATCAGTTTATAAAAATGCAGCAAGATCACTCAGGTGGGCTCAATGTTTAAAGTACTTAAAAAGTCCAATCGCTGCCACCCACCTTTCCATGGAAGGTTGCGCAACAGGCATCGCTTCTCTCCTCGTGCATGGATGCAATTAGAGTCCACTGGTTTCTTGAAGGCTCATAGCACTCAGCAGTTTGTAGTCGTATGTGTCCATTGTATCCTCCCAAGGCGTATATATGCCCGTCCAAAACAGTTACACTGACAAAGCAGCGGCTGAAGTGCATTGGTGACATCTCCTGCCAGGTGTGTGTGAACAAGTCAAGCCTATGCACAGAGCTGAACTGCATAACGCCGTCAAAGCCTCCAACACAATAAACTGATCCATTAAGGAAGACAGAGCCGTGGTAGGCCCGGGGAGTTCTCTGGGAACAGGCTATGTTGGCCCAGCAGTCAGTGCGGGCATCATATGCCTCGATGATGTTGGTGGGGTTCCCATTGGTCCAGCCTCCTATGCACAACAGGATGGCAGGGGGCACGCGAGGACGGGTCAGGCTCTTGAAAACAATTGAGTTGTTGGAAATATTTTTCATGCGGCCAAGGATGAGTTCCCGGGTCTGGAGGACAATATCTCGACACTCTGGACTTGACATCAAAACGTTTTCAGTAATGTCGGTTAAGGACACGTGTCTCATCAAAGCCAGTCTTACCTGCAAACAGACATTTAAAAAAAAAGAATTAAGCCCTTCAACCACCTCATAAATCTTTTTCAGTTTGATACAACAGAAAACATGCACGCACGGCCATGCTATGGAATTATCTGTCCCAAATTTTAGAAACTTTAGTCCACGTGTGCCTCAGATAGTGCATAAATAAGATGAACAGACACAATTACACAACACCTCCTGCAGCAGCTGTTGCCAGCACACTGTCCATATGTGACTTCAGCCAAGGTTATACTTCACTCCCGTCATGAAAACATTCTCATCAAAATGTAAAAAGTAAATGCATTCCAGTTACTTACATTGGACAGAAGCAGTGGGGCACATTCTTTGCGCTCCTCAGGTGCAAAGCCAATCCAGTCAAGGATGGCCATGTACACACTCTCCTCCCGCTTCACAGTGAGCTGATCACTCTCAATAACTTTGACAAGCTGCTCCACAGAAAGCAAAAGAAACTCTTTGGAGGTCGCCACAACCTCCTCAAAATGATTCAGTATGAAACGGAAGGACTTGTCTCTCAGCTCAGGGTAGTAGTAGGTGTCTATGAACGACCAGATGCCGATGCAGTTCTCTGGGGTCAGTTTCTTCTCCAAGAACTCGCTACAGACTTGTAAAATGCCTGTTACATTGAAGCGATCTGCTGCTATAAAAATAACTTGCACATTGTCACATGTCACAGGAACAAAGCCAGTGTAGGCGAATTCAATGAAGAGATGCATCATTTCAGGTGACACGTCAGGAACGTCAAAGATCCGACAGTCTGGCGTTGACCAGTGGGTAAAGAGAGCCCTGTGAAGCAAGAGAAACGTAGATTCATATATACAAACCTTTTCAGGGCAAAGTCTGATGAAATACAGGATGAAAACAATTTCAAACAACTGCAAAATTACTATAATATATAATAAAGCTGCATCCAACAAATTGACAGTCTACAAAACTGCTCCCTTTTCAGTTCATTAGGTTCATATCTATATTTTCAGGTTGCTGTTTTACTACTATTCAGTTAAAAAAATTGTGATTTCACATTTGTTTGCACTGATTTATATTAATTAATCGATTCCATATGAATGTTAGCTCTCTAGTCATGGTTTTTGTTCATATTGCTGGTCTATTTGCTCAATCTACATTGTTTCTTCAGCATGAATTAACATTAATTCCTCTGTATTGGTTAATTTTTTTCCCCTTTACTAGTCTATATTTATGAAAACACAGCTGTTGCTCATTTGAAAGTATAAATTCTGCACTGTCCTACATCTCACCTGAAGTACGAGCTGCAGCTGCACAGGACGACCTTGTGCACCAGGAATTCAACGCCGTCCACTCTGATCACAGCGTCACAGAGCTGCCGCTCCAGACGGAGCTTATTATACACAGAAATGTTTTCGCTCATCTTTCGTCCTTGAGTAGTTAAAAGTGTTTTGTTTTTCCTTCTCCTGATTCTCAACCAGTTGCAGAATGCTGCAGATGTGAAGGTATCGCCTGAATCTGTAGGAAACAAAGGCGGCTTCTAGAATGAATCCCTGTGACATCACAGAAGTCTGTGATGAGCTACACAGAATAACATTGACACATGCTGTACACCGAGTGCACATTTATCCAGCAGTTACACTGTTTTAACTATCCTGGTTTGCGTCGACAGGACCCCAATGAGTTTTTTTCAAATCCCCGGTGAACAATGTTGGTCACAAATGTATGAAAACCCCAAAGTATAAAATAAAAAGCATACTTTTTCTTTAAAGATTCTGCACAGGGCTGGATGGGCTCTCTGTGGGATTTGACGTTGTTTCATACATAAACCAAGCTCAAAAGTGTCGTAGTATGAACTAGGACAGTATAAACTATCCGTGTATTTTTTTAGTTGCTGGAAAGTACATAAAACAGGGAATGTGAATACAAAAGTATGCAGCTTAGCTTTGTGTAAATGCATTAAAAACACATTGCTTTAATGAAGTTTTGGGGCCTTTGACTGTTCATGGTCTTTAATAAAATACCATTAACCATCAATCACCAGGATTTTGTTTTCACACAGTGGTGCACTCAACCCCACTCTAAATGAGCGTTTACATAAGTCTCAGTTCTGCTACAGCCACTGAGCCAATGAGGTCTCACTCCGTCCACTGATGCTGTTCTCCGCACCAATAACCAGTTTCATTGTTGCGTGTTGCAGTCTGGACACTTCAACATACAGTCTTTGCTTTCATAACGTTTTTAGTAGACGTGATGTGTTCGGTGTGTTCTGAAAGAAACATATTTCACTTCATATTGACATAATCCAAAATGCACACATTGTTTTTGTTCCAGTGGTTCCATTTTATTGTCACTCATTGAACCCTCTTTATTTTTATTTTATTTTTTTTAATTTTTTTTCAGAAAAAACACTACTCCTACCTGTAGCGTTCTGGTAGTACAGAAAGAAGCACATACCACACAGCCAGCTGATAAGAAAATACCTATAAAATATAAACAAGTATGTCAGAGTTAAAATGTTACTGAAATCGTTACTGGTGTACAGCAGTTGAAAGGTCAAACATCTGTTTCGTGATCTCAGTGATAATTCCAGATCTACACCATGTCTTTAATCAACTTTAATCACTCCTGTTTGAAATGCTTTGGGTCTTTAAACAGCCAGAAAACACCAATCTAAGTTTATTTGTCAGGATGTGGAGAAGTCTTTTCTCACCTCAGCAGGTTAACTTGCAGCTACTTTCTCTCCCTCTTAGGAAAATGCTGTTCTTACCAAAGGCAGAAAACATCATTTGGTTCTTAAAACTTTAATGTAGTAGCATGTCTAGTTACGGTCAGTTTTCTTTTTTTTAAAGAGAAAAAACGTCACATCCTGGCATGACCATTTAATTTTTTCCCCTTATTGTTCAACAATATTCTCACTAAATAATAATAATTTTTGTTTTCTTCCTTTTCAGAAAATGTTTTTTTTAATCCAGAAAAGTACAAATCTAACAGATTCTTTGAAAGCAAACTTTCCGTTATGTATTCAAATGTCCAGGATCTGTTTTAAACAAACTCAAACTTTGAACAAACTGATTAACATAATTAGTCTCATAATATTTCAGGCATCAGTCCAACGTACAGCATGAGTACTGATACTCCATCTAAAATTTGGGAAAAAAGTTACAGATGGGAACACAACGCCAGAGTTTGTCTCTCGACTTAAAAATGTGCTTAAATCAGTCTACAAAATGTGAGTGAAATGAGCCTGTTGTGTAACAGCTGACGAAAGAAACGAAAAGCAACCAACACTGAACCTGATCTGACGGCTTCTCCAACTGTACACGCATCAAAAACCGCCTATTTGAACATGTGTCGATAAAAAGCTACCAAGTCTAAGACAAAAGAAAAAAAAAAGAACTAATGCATGGTACATCCTGTTCACAGTGTTGCCATCAGCTAAATAAAATGAGAGCCAAAGGCCCACCTGAATTGAGTAATATGTCACACAGGAGGACACGTTAATTGACATGCTTTTTCCCAGCACAAAAAGTAAATTAAAATGAAATAAAATCAAACAATTAGGGAAAACAAACTTGCAAGCTGGTGGACTAGAATCTGTAATGATCAACCCAGACGACACAGTCTCAGTTCAGCTCTGGAGAGCGTTTTGATTTCACCAAAACCTCCGGGTAAGTCCCTTCCTCCTCCGCGGCCTGCAGGTTCGTGTTAGCAGGTGTGCTGGCGACTCTTTTCTGAGAGGTTTATTCACGTGTACTCTTGGGCTGGACACACAGCTAGGAGTATTTTTGTGAACCAAACATAGGAAAGAGTTTTTGCCGGGGAGGGGAATAGTCATAGTTTCCTGGACAAAGAGCTTTCAATCAGTGGAGAAGAGGTCTCCGGCTGAGGGAAGCGGGGCAAGACCCCCGGTCACGTTGGGTAGAAGGGACAGATCAGGGAGACTCTGGATGTGAGACTTGAGCTCTTTTCTCACCTGAGTCACCCTCGCCAGTTTCTGCTTATATTCCTGTAGAGAACAACATCATACTCCATAAGAATGAGCTAAATACTACAATATTTCAATTCATGACATCTGAGAAGATGCAGGTAACAAAATTCTGATTTAGACAAAGGTCTATCTCTCAGATGTTTGTGTGCTGGCGACACCTCACCTCCAGTTTTCTCTCTCTCTCCGTGAGCGCCTCCTTTTGACTGGTGATGTACTCGGTCAGCATGCGAGCCAGCTGCCTGCGGTCTTCCAGCTCTGCAGCCAGTCGCCCGTTGTACTCCGCCAACAGCAAACAGGCTTCATCCACCGTTTTGGACAATTTGTCTGCTGCTTCCTTGTCTAGATTGTGGCAAGAGAGTTGTTTTTGTTTTTTTGGAGGAGAATAAGGCTGTATGAGTCTGTGTTGGACAAATGCAGAATGTCTCTTCTATTGCTGAGTATGAACTGGTGACAATCAACAAAGTTTTTACTATAATCTGTAATTTGGTTTTTTGTGAGAAAGCTAGAAAAGGGTCGCGAGGTCCTACCAGTGATCTTCTCCAGCAGAGAAACATCCTGGACTTCTTGCGGCAGGGAGGCAATCTTTTGACGAACGGCTGCGTCTCCTGATGCAGCATTCTCCAAGTCCTGTAAGGCTTTCACTAGCTCCTCTGTCTGGAAATGTGTGTCAGTGTGAAACAAAAACAGAAAAATAAATTAAAAAAAAAAATCAAAGATACAGACGAGATCATGAAAGCGAAGAGAAGGAGAAAAAAAACTGAGGGCATGTGAGAGACATTTATTAACCCTTAATTACTAAATTCATTCTGAAACGCATCTCAACCTGCAACTTCACGTCTAAACACACCTTTGTGCAAAACTGAACAAAGCACGAAAGGACGCAAAGTAGCAGAGAGACTCTTTAGAGGTGGACTTATTTTTACATTACAGCTAAACGCCCCAGTTTGGTCTAGTCTCTCTAAAAGACATTGTTCCTGAAGTATCTTAAACTATTCTGTGCTGCCAACTTCTCAAGCTGTCTTTTGACAACAAACAAGCCAAACTTTTGGGGTCTTTTTGTAATTTTTATGTCATGAAATGTAATATTTAACATGCTGAAAAATGCCTGTGGAGCATTTTTTTGCTGTTTTTTTTAACACTGCACTATCCGACCTTGAAATGAACTTGCTGGGACGTCTCCTCCCAAAGTCCTCAATATTTCCCACTTCTGAATAACTTTTCTCAGTGTGGAATGATGGGCTCAAAGTTTTCTGGAAATTGTCTTAAAACCCTTCTCAGAGTCCACTGCAACAAAATTCTCTCTCCAAGATCATCGCCGTCTTTCTTCCCTGGCATTGTGGCAACACATTTCAATGCTAAGGACCGCAAATCATCAAAGCCTCTGCTTTTATAATTATGCTCACACTCCTTGATAATCAATTAATCAAGTGTGTTAAATTAGCAGATGGGTGCTGCTACTTTTCTGTCCAGACCCCGACTGTCAGAACTATTTTAGAAGCAAAAGAAGGACATGCTCAGCAATTGGTCATGAACTCATAAAGGTTAATTGTTCTGTAATGACATAGTGTAAAATATTTATTATTGTTGATCATCTGGCAAGGACCAGCCTATTTTTATTAAGTTTTCGCTGACAAATGAAACTTTAAATTAATAGAAAGCGATGACCATTTTTTAACCCACAAACCAATTAATTTGGCAAAAACATAAATATGTCCACCAGCGTGTCACATTACTGTCAATCAATCAGAAACGAGTTGAAGGAGATCACGCCTGCAAAGACAGGCGGTCATTCTTACCAGCTGATTTGCAGAAGAATCTGCGTTTCGCGGAGAGATGTGGCTTCTGTAGTCGTTGTCGTCATCATCTTCATCGTCCTGGATCTTCTGATAACTTCGTTTCACAGCTTTCTTTTCCTCTGCAGAGTCAAGAAAAGTAAAAAAAAAAAAAAAAAAAAGAACAATTGTTTTAAATTATTGCAATTTCAATAATGAACAAAGTTTGTTTTTTTGTACGTAATCAAGTAGCCCCAAATACAGTACACACATTGACATCCATGTATAAAAAGCAAGATTATGGAATAGCTCTGTAACCTGAGGGCCGGGGGCTGTTGGAGTCTTCTATGGCCAGTTTGAGCTGCTGAATGAAGTCATTTCTGTAGAGGCTCCTCTCTTTCCAGATGTTCAGCAGCCTCTCCATGTGCTTTTTACAGCTCTCATCTGCTTCACTACAGAGCAGTAGAAAGACAGTAAACTGCAGCACCATAAAAGACATCTTTAAAGGAAAAACAATGTCTCTACATAATATAAAATGATTCCCAGTAGCATTAATGGAATATCTCATTTTATAAAATACAATACCAAAAAAATACAGTGCAAAAGCACCCTTTTCGTCATGTCTTTACACCTGTTCATAGCAGATTAATTAAAGGGTTGGAGGAAGCACCTTAACTCAAGATGACATCCTCTTCTTCCTGGTGGCGTACTTTTGCTGAAATTGGTATGACAGATTTGCTCTACTAATTACTGAGGCACATCAAATGCAGCATTATGTGAAACTGAGTAGAGATAAAGACAGAGAAGTTGGACTGTCTGAATGGCAGATTTACACACACATAACTGGTTTGTCATCTCTCAAAATATACCAGTTGATTGTAACTTCAGAGGGCCAACTGCATGCCCTCAAGCATATAAAATGAAATGAAATGCAATTTAATTAAAATTAAAGATCTAGTGTGGAGGACATGGTGTAATTTTGCATAACAAACTGTAAGGTTTTAGATCATGCTCACATTGAAACACACCTGGCCACATGGGAACAGGCGTCCACAAGTACAGACTCAAAGTCTTTGGTGAATTCGGGTCCTTTCTTCTTGCTGTTCTGGATGACATCATTCGCAAGATACAGGAATGTCAGTTTCCTGTGGCTTTTAGCTGGAAGACACATGACAAGAAACGTTTTATGATGTCTTTGCAAAAGCTGACACAAGTCTTAACGGGTTTGTTTCACACACACACACACACACACACACACACACACACACACACACACACACACACACACACACACACACACACACACACACACACACACACACACACGGGACATGTGAATGAGATGCATCACAACAGCCTGCTCACATTGGGGAACTTGGCGGTTGTTTCAACGTGATGCAGATGTGAAAGCAGTTTTGCCTGTTTGCAGGTATCCTGTCCCACTGTCTGTAGCTAAAGGCATGCGTGTTTGGCGGTACTGGGCTCTCACCTTTCTTCAGCTCGCGGTGCCACACTTTGACGATGAGGGCCGAGTGTTTGCGGTGGTGGATGATCCACAGAGACAGAGTCTGGACGCTCTGCTGCGAGCTGCTCAGCTCCGACAGCTTCTTCTCCAGGGCCGACTCGGAGAAGGACGACATGCCGGTGCGTGTGTGCGCGTCTCTCCGGTTCCCCTTCGACCGACTTGGACCGGCTCTAAAGCAACTAAGCTCCGAGCTATTTGGGAGAAACTCGCAACGTCATACAATCAGAAGTTGTGCCGCTCAAACTAACAGATGCGCAGGATCATACCCGGCGGTCGCCCGACCCAGCAGAGCGCACAGTAGCTATTAATCGGTGTTGTCAATGAGCGGGTTTTGCGGCTGCTTCTGCGCTGTTTTCTGTTTGTTTACAACACCTGCTAATGTTAGCTGGCGAGGCTAAGCCGCCATCCGCGGAGCAGCGCGGCTCCTCTGCACGTCAGCCGGGTCCCAGTCACGCTAAACACCTGGAAGAGTCCTCTTCGGTACGTCTCACGGCCCCGCGTTAGGAAGAAAACTACAAATGGTTTACGGTAAACCCCAGACTGTAGCGCTGCTGAGCCAAACTCATGAAAAGGTTTTACTCGGAAAAATGGCAGCTTGCACTTTCACCTCAACATGTGCGTCGCGCCGATATGACGCAGCCGGGACGGAGCACGCCTCCTCCGCCGGTAAAGATAATAAATCATGTTTTTTATTTTTATTTTTTATTTTTTTTTGTCCACAGGTGAATAAAAGTGTACACCATGGTGGAGTTGGGATTGCTGTGACTACAATATTTAAACAACACATACTTGATCAGCTGCCAGACGTAACTTGGCCTCGGGAAGATTCCTGCTTTTCAAAATTTATTAGAATGAATTGGTATGATGTGTTAGAGACAAATATTGTCTAATGCAGACGTTTTATCTCCATGTTAATATTTGCATTTGTATTTATAGGTTACTACGATATTTTGAGTGGATATCCAGCTTCATATTTCAGGGGTAAACTACACAAGCAAAGACATTCTTCTATGTTACAGACTTCATGTTTTGGTTCATCTGATACTATTAAGAAAATCCCAACATATGCAATGATGGCCAAACCAAACCAGAGCTCAAACAATACAGCAGCAAAAACAGATATTAAGAATAATAGAAAGATAATTAAAACAAACTTACAGGAAAGACAGATTCATAAGGAATCCTTTTGTTTATGTTTTTTGTTTTAGTTAGCCTCATAATATCTTCATTTATACAATACAAATATTTATGCAACATGTAATCTGCTCCCCAGCCAGTATTTGTATATTTGTACATCATGTACTTCTTTAAAATGCCATTGTGGTGTCAGATTGAGGGCTTTGCCTTCTGCAGATATTTATACCATATCACACCAGACTCGTAAGGTCCTTCTTGCAGGTAATGAGCCAAAAGTACATAAGTTGAGTATTATCACCTCAAATAACTACAAACAGATAAAACTGAACTAATGAATATTGACAATACTGTTTTAATTTGTATTAGTAATAGAGTGAGAGGAGAGGAAAAGTTGTAAAAGAGATTATCAAAGCAAATGTAGCACATTTTATTTCTTTTCATGTATCCAGCATGTTTAGAAAAACAGTCTGAATAGACTTTTACCACAGTTACTAGTTTAAAAAGTCATAACAAGCAAAGCAGAAACGTTACAAACGTTACGCGATCTTCATGTTGTTCGTCCGGGCTTGTTGTTGCACAAGACTTTACCAGAGTGGACTAATCACAGAAAGAACTTATCATCATTCTTTTAGATTCACCTGTCATGAGAGGTCAAATTATCTTTTGTTGTTCCAAATATTATACAGTCACTAGTAAAACCAGTTACCTTTGACAGAAATGCTTTAGGTAATTCTCCTTAACAAAGAAAACAGTAATAAAATCAAATGCTTCTCTTATCCACCTATCACCCAATACTCAAGAGCATGCACGATGCAAATACTTTCCCTCAAATCCTTGTTTGAATAGTCACTGTCATTTGCTTCCATGACACCGTGGTTGACAAAATACACACTATTCCAGACAAAACTTTGGTTTTGGGATCTCCATGCAGGTGAGCTTTAGTCAGATTGTGTTATCAGTATCACCAGTGTGTTTTGCAAAATGAGGCTCAGATATCAACCAGAAATTCAAATCCTGCCACACCTATGCAGACTTTTTCATGATTGATTTTAACTGAAAAACCCGACGAAAACAGACAGGAATCAGAAAAAACACGAGTGGAGCTAGTCACACAAACTACTTCGCTTTTTTCTTTTTTAGTTTTCCATTAGGCCAAGATACTGAGCCAGGACTGGCGGTGACAGCACAACAACAACACTGTGTATTAGTTTCCTTTAAATGGGATATTTTTGAACTCTGCTACTGTACAGCATTCAAGTACAATTGAACCGTTTTACTGCAAATGTATATAGCACAAATTAAAAAGTCTTATATTTTTTCGGCTCTAAATTATTTGTAAATTGTTTATTGGTTTTCTTTTCAGGAACAATGCATATTAGCAGAAACAGGAGTGAAGCATTTAAATAGATCGTTCAACAATATCTTGACAAGTGAAAAAAAGGCCTGTGGAGTTGAAGAAAAGAATAGTAGCGTTCATTTTCAAGAACAAGGTTAATGTCCACAGCTGGAGCAATGACAGAGGTACAAAGCTGATAAGCTGCACACTGAAGATCTTGGGGAAGAGGTAAAAAAAAAAAGCCTATGAACTACTACTACTAAAATACTATGAACTTTTGTGCTTCTTGATGAGTGCTGCAAGAGGCTCCTGCTCCCATGATGGATGGACAGATATATTTTTGACCATCAAAACAACAATCATTTTAACAAGTCAAAGACTATGACTGCACATGTTTAAAGTTATGCATCACTTGTCAAGTGATTAATGGTCTTTTCATGCCTCATCACATCTATGCAGGTCATTTAAATAAGAGCAAACACAAACAAATGTAATATGCAAAGAAGCTTCTATGAACCAGCGTCCCCTGGAAAGATGCAAAAACCACCCCTCTGTCAGTCTAACCAATCAAAGACGGTCCCTGACCATTTTTACAGGCCACACTAACACAACATAATAAAACAACATCAGTTGTGTGTGAACTGATGTTGAAAATGTTTTTGGTCATGTTTCTCTCCCTTGGCTGGGTGATGTTGCAGTTAACTGCTGGTGAACTATATTATACTTCTCAGGGGCAACTGATGCAGTTGCAAGGTGATTACTCCTTTGCTGGGCTGTTTCCTCTCCACTACACTGATGGGCCAAATGATGGTTTGCCTGCATTGGTACGCTGTGATCAGTAAGTTTTTGCTTGTATTTTTTTTTCTATATGAAATTACTATCCAAATTATCAAATGTATGCCTCTAAGAGTATGTTGGGGTTTTTTTTTTTTCCAGAGGTAGACCAAACAAACATGCATTTCACCTGATGCAAGCAATGAGATTTGCTGTGGAAGAAATCAACAATGGAACCGGTCCGCAGCCTCTCTTACCAGACGTGAAGATAGGCTACCAGATGTATGACATCTGCTCAATCCCAGCCACTGTCCTTGCCACACTGGACCTGCTTGAACATGAGTACCAGAATACTCCTGTTGCGGAAGGGCACACACACTTA
Organism: Xenentodon cancila; assembly: GCA_014839995.1. Lineage (NCBI taxonomy): Eukaryota > Metazoa > Chordata > Actinopteri > Beloniformes > Belonidae > Xenentodon > Xenentodon cancila. The sequence continues at coordinate 23,182,797 of CM026204.1, read as the reverse complement.
AACTCAAGCAAAGTTCAAAAACCAGTGGCTGTAATTGGACCGGACAGCAGCAGCAAGAGTTTCACCCCTGCTTCTTTACTGGGGGCCTATCTTATACCACAGGTAAGATACAAGCTTTGGTGATGTCATTGAAATATTACATATTCCTTGTCATTCCAACACATTCATAAACATGACGTGACATAAAGTCATTCCTGGAACCCTTGTTTCTCCCTGTAGATCTCCTACGAAGCATCAAATGAAATGCTGAGCAACAAGATCCTCTATCCAGCCTTCTTCCGCACAATCCCCAGTGACCGGAACCAGGTGGCAGCTATGATCCAGCTCCTGGTTCGATTTAACTGGACTTGGGTCGCTCTCTTAGGCAGTGACAATGATTACGGACTACAGGGCATGCAGAGCCTGGCAGAGCAAGCGCCACAACATGGCATCTGCATCTCCTATCAGGGAGTCATCCCCAACGCCAATGATTACACAGTCCAGACCATGAGGAACATGGTGGAGAACATACTGAAAACCAAAGTGAACACTATTGTAGTGTTTTCCAGCAAGACAAAATTCCATGGCTTCCTCCCCTTTATCCTGGAGAGGAACATAACGGGTAAGGTGTGGATTGGAACTGAGGACTGGTCCCCGGCTACTCTCATTTCAGGGATACCTGGAATCCAGACTATTGGCACTGTGATTGGTGTGTCTGTTAAAGATGCACCCATTCCTGGTTTTGAGGACTTTCAGAGAAAGGTAGTGGAGGCCTCAATGAAGCACATGAAAGAAGATTCTAATGTTTCCCAAAGTAGTGACAATGACTGTCTGCAGAGCACAGACTTGTACAGCCTTGCCAGCAAAAATTACTCCATGGATAAATATGACATCACCTCTTCCTTTAATGTGTATAAGGCAGTGTATGCTGTGGCTCATGCTCTGCATCAGGCACTTGGTTGTGATACTGGAGAGTGCAGCAAGAGAAGCGTAACGCCGCAGGAGGTAAGCTGAAACAAGCTTGTGCTTTTTGCCAAACAGCATCATCTTCTGTCATCTCCTAATATCTTTGTCTTCCTTCCCACGTCAGCTTTTACCGATGCTTAAGCAGGTGCAATTCTCTCTGGGCAACTCGTCCGTGTATTTTGATGTAAATGGTGACCCACCCACAGGATATGATATCATTTCGTGGGTTTGGAGGGGAGCGGAGTGGTCTCTCAGAGTGGTGGGTTCCTTCACACCGGACCCTGTAACACTAACTGTGGATGCTGATCAAATCGACTGGTACAACAACGGAGAGTCGGAGTCAGTAAGTCCAACTGTTTAGCAAGTCTTTTACTTGAAATAAAGTGAAATACTAAATGTTTAATCAAAAAACAGATTTCAAAGAAGAAAAAAGACTTGAACAAACTGGAATAGATTGCTGGTAAAATTTGCTGTCAGAAGATAATTCAAACAAAAAACAATGAATGTTCGTCAGAAGTGTAACTGTACTAACTGTAAACCAACTCGTGATAGTTTGCAGGTTGAATTAGTGATCACTTGATATAACTTAAACACAGACATTTCCATCGTTGGTTGAATCTAACCTTTATTTTTTTTTACGTATAAGGCTTAAAATGACATTGATATTTACATGGTATTCCTCCTCAGACGTTGCTGTGGGTGCCTCTGTCTGTTTGTTCTCCACCTTGCCCAAAAGGCCACAAGAAGCTGCTGAGAGGGCAACACGCATGTTGCTTCGACTGCCTGGAATGTCCTGCTGCCACGTTCCTCAACAAAAGCGGTAAACTGGGACACAGGGCAAATTAATAAATGAAAAGATAAACAAGTGTCGTAAGTGCATGACAGAGCATATCAAATGTGTTACATGAGTCTTTAGTTCCACTTCCAAACATGACCAAGAGTCCAGATAAGAGCACATTTCATTGCAGCTATTTTAACATTTTAAATTTGGTAACTTTGGTTAACAAGAAAATAAAAGTACCCAAAACGTGGCTTGATTTTGACTAACAGAGACAATGTCCAAAGTGGTTAGACACATAAGCAACTAAGCACATATGTAAAATGATATATGTCAAAACTGACCTCATTCTTTTATAAGTGTTGACTTCAGTAGGATGAAACAAAAATTATATGAAACATATATTTGCTGCACAAAAACATACATATTTAAAGGAATAACGAACTAAACAAATTTGTATTTATACAAAAATTAATATAATATCTGAAAATGTACAGACAAATAAATAAATGAGGAAATATAACTGCAATTGTTAAAACGTAAAAAATATATTTTTTAACCATTTTTACATATATTTGCTAATTTATATTGATGTTACTTCTGTATATTTTAAATAAGTATATTAATTTGTTTTTTGTTACCTAATCTGTATTTTATTTAGATTTTCTACATTGTTTCTTCTTTGGAGTTTTAATATTGTATTTTTTAATGATGTCTTTATTCCTTTATTTAATAATCATTTTTTACACTCCTTTTTCTTTGTCTTAGCTGTCCTCATTTTTGCTCCCATACAGTTTCCAGCTGCATCGATATCAGTTTTCTTATTTATAGAACTAATTGCCTTAATGTAAGTACTTACAAATTCAGTTCAGTGGTTACATTTATCTGTAACCTGTGACCCCAGTCTGACACCAATTGAGATTTGTTTTCTCAGAGTATATTTGAAGCTTTCAACTTAAATTTCAATCGGAACCTTTAAATATTGTTAATGGGAACAAAATGATCAACTTTGCAGCAGCATCAGTCCTTAACAGTGTTTGAGCTCTGCCAGCAGGTGGCGCAGTTACTCATACTTTATTCATAGATGTAGGAACTAAAGCAACGTCGATAATACTTAATAAAAAGCTGCTTTCTAAAACATAGCCCCAGTACTGAAAAAATAGAGCTTAATTTCTGCGTCATTTCTCTTCCTTAGACCTGACAGCCTGCCAGCCGTGTCTGTCAGAGGAGTGGGCTCCCCCGGGCAGCGAGCAGTGTCTGAACAGGACTGTGTTGTACCTGGCCTGGGACAACGCTCTCTCCATTGCCCTGCTTCTCTTCTTGGCAAGCTGCCTCCTCTTGACCTCCAGCAGTGCAATAATCCTCCTGCTGAACCTGAACACACCAGTGGCCAAGTCTGCTGGCGGTCGCACCTGCCTCCTGATGTTGGCAGCCCTGACCGCCGCTGCCTTGAGCACTTTGTGCCATTTTGGCAAGCCGTCTCTGCTGGCCTGCGTCCTCAAGCAGCCTGCATTCACCATTAGCTTCTCTGTGTGCCTGGCGTGCATCACCGTGCGCTCCCTCCAGGTTGTCTGCATCTTTAAATTTGCATCCAAGCTGCCACCGGCCTATGACAAGTGGGTCAAAAAACGTGGGCCTGAGATCATTATCTTTCTGGTGTCTGTGACCATCTTGGTCATTTCTGCGCTCCGCGTGTCCCTGGACACGCCACAGCCTTCACAGGATCTTGAATTCTACCCAGACAAAATTGTGTTGGAGTGCAGTAAAACCCTTTCAGTGGGCTCAGGCATTGAACTCGCATACATGTCACTGCTCAGCATCCTTTGCTTCTCCTTAAGTTACATGGGTAAAGACTTGCCCGCCAATTACAATGAGGCCAAGTGCGTCACCTTCAGCCTCATGGTGTACATGATCTCCTGGATTAGCTTCTTCACCTTGTACCTCATCAACAGAGAAACCTTCACCATGGCTGCCCAGGTGTTTGCCACACTGCTCAGTGTTTTGGCCGTCATTGCAGGATACTTCCTTCCCAAAATGTATATTATTGTCTTGAGGCCACAAATGAACACGACTGCACATTTCCAGAACTGCATTCAAATGTACACCATGAACAAACAATGACGCATGTAACGATTGGATCATACGATGTACGCCTAAGGTACAGAAATGTTTTAAGAAGTTAATCAATGTTGCCTGGTTTTATTAAGTGGGTACAAATAAAGTTTTATTAGACTGGTTTTAGGAAGTGTTCTTTTTAACATTGGCCCATACACAGATGCCAGACAGATCAAAGACCAATTTCACCTGCTGATCAGGTAATGTGACAGAAACATGTACCTGCACAGCAAATTTAAATTTGTTTGTGGTATGTCCAGAGTTCTAGTAATCTGGCCCTCAGAGAGATACGTTTAAGGGTAAGTTCATAAAGTGTCTATAAAGAATTAAATGAAAAATCTATTTTCTCGAAGCTTGAAGTATTTAATCTAAGAGGACTTCAGCGTAATGTGACCGTCGTGTTTATGCACTACCTGCTAATCAACCTGTTATGTGGGGACTTGGCTGGAGGGCAGACACGGAGGAACTGGAATTGTCGATGAGTCTTTAGATTTTCCTTCTATAAAGGAAAACATTACATCTCATCATAAGTTTAACCTACAAAGGTTCAGTGACATGAAATAACAAAAAAAAGAAGGACAAATAAAGTAAAAAAGTACAACCTCAAGGCAAAAAAGGGCATGGGTAATGCAAACTGAAAAAAGAAAGAAAAATTAATGAATAAATAAATACAGAGACACATTTACTAAGACTGTTATGGCACCGCAGGCAAATCCTAGATGTCTCATGTTATGTATTTTCATTTTGTTTGTTCATGTTTAAAACCTGTTCCCAAAAATCCTAGTCTTTAATTCCCCCAGTATCAAAAGGTGACAGCAAAAGTGACAAGAGCAAGCTGTTGGCTGTACTGGCCACCTTCGACATTTTGATTGTTATAAAAAGGTAAAATATTTCCAGTTACTCAGAAACAAGCAGCAGCTGGCTGCTGAAAAACTTTGAGAAGTGCAACATGACCTGGCACTCATGTGTGAGTGTTTGTGTGTGTGCGCAGGAGCGCGAGTACACACACACACTCTTGCAGTGCTGCTGGACGTTGTTTGAGAGGAAAGATGAAAGAGCCTTTTGTAATGGGGAGGTCAGCTCTATTGACCAGTAGATGTGTGAGTAGAGTCCGAGCTTGGCTTTCCCACAGTCCCTCTGTCCACTCACAGACCAGTACCCTCAGTCAACAACCGAAGTGTGCCATGGCTGAGCAATCGGGAGTTTTATTGTGCACAAAGGCGCGGTGCAAGAAGCCCTAGAGTTCAACGCTCTTATTTCACTTTTGATTTTGAAAAAGAATTCAAACTTAAAAATCACCCAGCTTCCCAGGTCAACAGCCATAAAACCTCCTTTCAAAAGAAGAGATCAAATGAAACACACTTGTGAGATCCAAGATCTGTAGACATGTAAACTACACATTTCACATTAAACTACACATTAAATGCAGGAGTTTGTTTAGGTCTTAAACCTGATGTTTTGGCATGCACGGAAACCAGCTTCATTTATTTGTCTTTCTTTGTTTTAAACCCAACATGCTGTTGAATGGAATACTTCATTTGATTCACAAAACAACTTACTATTTACAATTTAATGAAACTGACATAAATAAAACAAATCTCTGGATGCAACCAGTGTATTATGGCCTGAATAATTATTCCCTGGATGCTCATGTCAGGAGCTTCACTGTGTTCCCCAGAGTGACTGGAAAGTGAGATAACCAACATTTCCTGATAAGAGATGGACACTTCATCACTCTAAGCCTGACCTTAATGGTTATGGGTTTATCTCTGTCAGTCAGCTTGAGAGTGTTTCACCTCTGATTTATTAATTCTGCTTGGTGGTCTTTGTTAATATTGCAAATAAAATAAAAGCAGCTTCTCTGGCGACAAACAGCTCATGACACACCACCTGCACACAGATGGGACCCTGTACACCAACTCCAAGCTGGAGAAAGCTGACGTCCTAGAGATGACAGTACGCTTCCTGAGGCATCAGCTGCAGTCAGGCTGCTGTCACAATGACTACAACCAGTGATGGAGGGATTCTTCTGTACAGTTTTGCCTCTGCTGACTCCAACACAGAGGCCTCTGCAGCTCCTCTGCAGGGCCTCCAGTAGCAGCTCCAGATGCTCCATCAGCCCCAGACAACCAACAACCCCTCTCCAGTCTGCTCCAATTTCATGCCCTCCACGTTTTTCCATCCTGCTTGTTAACTGTGCTCTCTGTATTCTTGACGTTTTCATCGTTCTGATGACAAAATTAATAATTGTCACGCTGGCCTCTGTAATTCAGAGGTCGACTGCAGCGTTCGTATGCAACACGTCACCTGCATGTGATCAGGCTGCACAGTGAGTGTCTGTTGGGCTTTTTCAGTCTGTGATGGCAATTTGCAGCTTTTCATTCTGGGTAGTGTGTCAAAACATTTTAATGATACTCTGTTGATCTTTGACAAAGGAGAAAATATATATATATATATATATATATATATATATATATATATATATATATATATATATATTCAGGTTATGTTATAATGTCAGTAAATGCTATGCATTGGAAAAACGATTTAACAGTTAAATACATAAAATGTTAACTTAAGAGTTAATCTGAAATTTGTACTCAATTATATTCAACGTGGATACAATATTTTTGTTATTAAAAAAACTGCAGCTTAGTAGGTGAGGAACAAATTTGTTTATATAAGCACAGTGAAAGCAGGCACATATGGAGGCTACGGCCGCCCAGCAGCTCAGCCAGGTCTGAGATTCAACAGGTTTTGTTTAGTTTAAACATTTTCTAAAAATGTCAACCAAACACAGCATTGATAAATACTTTAGAGACCAAAAATGTTGGAAGCCACTGGGTTAAACACGTTCACCCGTGTATTGTCCTTGAATTCATGTCATTTTTTACTTAAACTCTTTGTCTTAGTTCATTCATATGTCAGATAATTACATGTTAGAAAGTAGATAAATTTTCTTTGAGGTTATAAAAAAGCATAAAGTGCAAATATTTGACAAAAATACAAGAACCGTTTTAAGTCCATAAACATGGATTGAAAAAAGTGTGGAAACATGTCTTTGGGTTCCTGGTTCATCAACGTTTGATGATGTTAAAAAATAAAAAATAAAAAATGGTCAAACACAGAGCTTGATGAATAAAATGTGCATCAATGATTGTTTCTTTTTATTAATTGTCATACAAACATTAGAAATTATTTTTAAAAGCCAAAATTTGAAAGCATAACATTTAAAATCAGCATGCAATCATATAGTGTCAATAAATTCATCATCTGGCACCAACGGACAGAAATCTTCATTAAACACGGCCTTTGGCATAGATAATTCAAAAGAGAAGAGAAATATTCTCAACAGCAGCTGTCAGTAAAACACAGTACCGCAGGCATATATTGTTACATCAAGCAGTCCAAAAATAAACTCCACTGGAGTAAACAATTACAAGATTTAACAAAACTATATTCGCTCAATTTAAATCTCCTGCTTTAAACCCCAATGAAGAAATATCATATTCAAAGCAGGACAATGTCCAGTGAGTGATAGCTCGTTGTTCTAGTTGTCCATCAATATGATGAGACAATAAGGAAACCCACGCTGAACGAGTGGGATGGAAATATCGTTTGTAGATGAGGGAGAGAACAACCCCCTCAGATCTCAGAGTGTCTGTGAGTCTCTACCAAGGCCTCCACACGGGCCCTCTCCTGCTGCTGTCCTGCAACGTGGAGGGCCTGATGGTGGAGCAGACTGGGGAGGAGCAGCTGGTTCTCTGGGGCTGACCGAGCATCTGTTCCTGCTGCTGGCGTCCCTGCAGAGGAGCCGCAGAGGCCTCTGTGTTGCAGCCAGAAGAGACAAAATGCAAGGAGTCCTTCCAACAGTGAGAGTAGCCCTGGTTGTAGTCTCTGTGGCCGAGGCCTGACTGCAGCTGATGCCTCAGAAAGCTCACTGTCATCTCCAGGATGTCAGCTTTCTCCAGCTTGGAGTTGGGCTCCTGCTTGTGGAACTCCTTCTCCAGAATGACTTTGAGCTGCTCGATGCAGCTGTTGATGCGATCTCGACGCATTTTTTCCACAATAGGCTTTCTGAGCTAAGGAAGAAAAAGCAGATATGTAAGCTTGCGATACAAAACAGAAATTTATAAGGTAGAAATCAATTTAAACCCTGTTAAAAATATGTCGGTACTCACTTTGATGTTGTCTTTCTCAGAGACCCTCAGGTGGTGAATAGATGAGTAGCTGGTTGAGCAAGGGGCCATGTCTGTGCAGGTATAGTGAAATGCTTCTTCTTAACAGCTCTGCTGGCTCTGATGTGTCTGGAGGAGCTGCTCCTCAATTTATACTCCGGTGATTAGCATAACAAAGCCATGTGGCTGAGGCAGGGCTGGGGTTCCCACACTCTGACCAGTGGGACTCTCATCACAACAATAGAGGACATGTCAATAACTCAGAGAGAATGTATCCGTGCCTGGCATGTTTCCCAAGATAAGCAAGAGGTAATTAACACTTTATCAAGGGGTCATCTGAAAATTTATCTCGGACTCACTGTCAGAGATAGATTTTAAAGAAGCAAGTGATACAGACAAGTGAGCATCATCTGAAGGGGTTCACCGCAATAAAGCGCCAAATGCTTCACTGCAATAAAACAATATAAAATGAGTTCTTATTGTCTCTTCAAAGAAAGCTTCCCTTCCTGAAAAAGTACTTTGCTGAGGAATGTGGCCATGTGGACTTTTTTTCCCCTCATTTGTAAGGGAGCATAAATGACTTGTGACAACCTTTGCACCAAACTGTATTATTTCTTTTAAAAAATTATGAGAGAAAGTACAGAGAAAGTAAAATTAGGTCAAAGGGAGATATCCCACAACTAAATGTGATAGGCTGCATTTCATTTCTCTCGCACACAGGAAAACTGTTTGTCAAAGTTTTCCTTCCTACCTGTTGATTTTCTAACATCGCGCATGCTTTTCACCTCCTCTCCACACACCTCCAAACACCAAGGTTTCTCACAGGGATAACGGGAGAATAAACACTGGGAACAAGTTTGTCTTAAGAGACCTGTGTCCCATACACATGTGAAAGCAGCCACAACCTCTCATGTGCTTCAAATATCACACGTGCTCAGTATAAATAATGAAGCGGCACAAGCGATCCTCTGCTCACTTATATATATATCTGTAAAAGAAAACAATTTTAAGATCTTATATACCATTGCATATTGGAAAAAAAAATTAAGTTCTTACCAGGTCTTAGCATGTCATCTATTGAGCAACGGTGAGGCATATTATGTTAATCTCATCATTAGTCATTATTATTATGTTTTAAAAAAGCATAACATGTGAATGCAATGAGTGAAAAACTAAGTAGACTTTTTATTACTTCTATTGTAATTAAGAGAGTAAACAGTAGCCACACATTGCTAATTGATTATCAGCAAGTCTGAGATCCTTATTAAAAGCACGATGTGTTAGTTTGCTGTTGTGGAGCATTCAGGTGTGTAATAACACAACGCAGAGGAGGAACAATATTAGCAATGATTCTTAGAGCAACAGTTGTTGCTGCACCAGTCTGGAATGGGCTGTAAGACAAAAATAAAACAATGTGAAGTCCATCATTTTTTATAGAGAATGAAGAGGTATGTCATGATGTTTTAACTGCACTCTGGGTTTAGGGAAGTCGCAGCCATGTTGAAAGGACACGCTATCCATTGCCATGGTTACCTTGACAGCAGGAGAAAGCAACAGAGAGAGTGGTTGATTGATCTGAATTTTGCTACACAAAGCAATTTCTTGGGAAGAAATGAAGAAGGAGAATACAAAAGAGAAGGGGCTCAACCGGGAGAACCTAAATGCTTCTGCCAAGCAGCGGTATTTTGAACGTTATTTGAGCTCAGTAACGTTGATCCATATGACCTGTTACACAACACAGCAGTGTCGTCCTGGCAAAACAAAATAATAAAACAAAATCAGTCAAACTCACAACACCAGCGCTTCATCCATTCATTTTTTTAAGATAGTGAGAATGATCTTTCACAAGTAAACATGCAAGACAGTTTTCCATCATCTCAACACGCTCAACTCAAGGTCGAGAGCTAAAACATTAGTTAGCATTAAGTCACATATAGACCTTTAAGGCATAAGTTGGCATGATCTCGGGTAGGGTAGGCTTGTAAGGCATTAATTACCATTAAAACCTCTCCTCTCTGAAGTGACATGGCAACACAGCTTAAAGTTGAAAAATATATCAGATCAGACTTTTGCAGCAATGTCAGACGACACCAGAGTGGAGATGTGTTCGCTTTGATGAGCAAAACGCTGAGATACCAGCGCAAGCGTGGTTGGGCCTTGAGAGCTGCACATACTCAAGTGTTTGTAAATCTTGACGACCTGTAGCAACATTGTAAAAATTTAACATTTAAAAAAAAAACTTTAACCTGTTTTTGGCTTTAAATATATATTTAGCTGAGGCATAATGACAGGAAATATTATCTAAAAAGACACAATCCCTTCAAAGTCTAGACAATTACTAATGTAAGAAAAAGTAACTTTCACTTTTATTTATTTATTCATTGATCTATTGTTCTTTATTGCACTATGCTGGAACAACTGTAGACTTCCTATAAGCATGAGCGCTTGTCTGATTTCCCCTGAGGGTCTGCAGACCCTGCTGCAATGAACATGTCCAATTAGCATCACGTAAATGGCATAAAGAGTGCGCCTCTAAGGGACCAGCCCCAGTGTGAGTAGTCCCATCTCCTCGGTCTCCCACCAGCCCCTGATACCGCAGTAAATGAGCTACAAGAGCCCTGCCGGTCCTTCAACGTCCATAGGGAATGTTAATCGATCTTCTGTTGCAGGACTAACAGAACAGGTTGATATCTTGGTGCCATATTTGGTGTTCAAAATGACCAACAATGCACCTGCGTCACACAAAGTAAACATACACACCCTCAAAACTAAATTTGTTCTCTACATCTCCGCTCTTCGTTTCTATAGAAGCTTTGTATTCATTGTAAATTTTGAAATGAGAGTAAGTGCCTGTCCAGCCACATTCACGCTTAGCTTCACTATCTGTGTTGACATGTTTGTGTGAATTTGTGCCTCCCCCCCCAAAAGTTAGTGTGCACTACATGGCTGCTGGGGTCTTTGTCTACAAGTGTGTGGGAAGATGAGTTCCCCTCCCACCAGCCGCCTGAGAGCCCTGAATTCCTGCCATAAAGTCTCGGCTGCTGCTCAGACCTGCAGCAGCACAGAGCTGCTTCCCGTCAGCCATCTCTCTGTGAGTGTAGTATCTCCCGTTTCCCACACTCTACAGCTATTCACTGGTCCCAGGATGGGGAGAATAGAAGTGTGTCTTGTTACACATCACATTAGCTACGGTGTTTGATCTCCTGTTGAAGGGGAGGGAGGGCAGCTTCAGCCAGACCATCTGGCCTGGCAAACTAGACCCTGAGAAAGTCCCGGGCATGCCACATTCTCCTCAACTTCTGCACACACACAAATAGTTGTGAAAGACTTAAGGTGCACTTGAGATATAATTCAAGCACGAGACAACACACCATGACCACCGCTACAGAAGAAAATAGGACATGTGACCTTCAGGGGCATCTCCCCACCCAGTTTCTCAGTTTTGTTTAAGCACCTGCTCAGCAATAAGGTCACATCAGAAGTGATGTTAATAATCCCAGTGGGAAATAGTTGATCGAGAAAAAAACCGAATTAAAATCACCTGAAGTTAAGTCAAACATTGCTTGCTCGCTTGAATGAAAATCAGTAAATGTGTTTCAAAAACTGAAGAAAAACTTTAAATGTACAGCTTTAATAAACATTTTAATCTGGAATGAAAATTTAAATTAAGTGGACAGACATTTAACTAAGGTTAATGTTCATTCTCTGTTAAAACTCACTTTTTTTTTTTTTACTCTGTGTGTACAAAAAAATGAAATCAAATACTTCACTAAGAAACTGTAAATCCACTGACTAATTATTGGAGCTGTGAATGCCTAAAAGTTAACATACAGTTAACCATCCTGGCCTGATATGCTGACTAATGTTATATATTTACAAAAAATAAATGAATAATTAAAAAAACAAAACCTCTACATGAGCCAAATCTTTGGTTCATGTAGTCTTCATCTGAGCAAAACAGATGTTCATTGAGTGGTTTGTTGTGAATGAATCTGATCAAAATATTTCCAAATCTTGTCTCTTGAAATTGATGTGCAGACTTTTAAAAAAAAAAATAATGAAAGAAAATACAGCTCATCACAACTGTTTATGTTTGAAAAACTTCATAAGAGGTTTTATTTTTATTTTTACAAAAGGCAAACTTCTCAAGGAAGCAATACAGGAGACTCTTAGTAAAGATTGACGTCAGTGTAAAATGCCTTTATAAAAGGAATTCACCAGAAGATGAAAAACATCCAATACGAACATCACAAGTGGACAGATAACACCTACAGTAGCAGTGGGTGAGTCTTATGCACACACACGCCAAATAATGGTTACAAATAGTCATCATAAGCTGTAAAGAATAATCCTAAAAGGATTTACAGTAAAGGTGGATCCATGGGATCCTTTTATGGTTCTTTTTAAATCATCAACAGAAAGCTGATGAGACATCTCAGTCAGTGATACACAGTATCAAAGATGGACCATAAACACATCATACAGTGCCTCAAATATAGTTTAAAACCAATGTGGTTAATATAATTAACTGATGTTTGCAAAACAAACAAAAACAGAGGATTAGTTTCCCCACAGGAAAAGTTAACGCAATAACAGAGTAAGAACTCTGATAAATAACATTCGCAATGGCTCTACACATGGTGCACATACTATAAACGCTTAAAAATGTCAAGTCTTTCCTCAGAAATACTGGCACATTGTGCCAATTATGCCAAACTACCGAAGAAACACTGAATATCCTGCTAAAGCAAACAGAAACAGATTTCAGTGAGTCTTCAACTCTGTCCATGATGTTCACAGACGTAGTTCTTTCTCTGTGTGACAGTGGCGCAGCCTTCTTCCTACCAGGGCCTCCACAGACTGCTGCCAGCCTGACTCACACCCTTGCTGGAGCTGACCTGATGGAGAGGGGAACCAGGAGGGGAGGGGTTGCAGGGGCTGGATGTCTGCAGGCCTTGGAAGTGGCTGAGAAGCAGCCTGTGGGCCTGGGTTTGGACCTCGCAGTGGGACAGGAAGCTGACAGCCTCCTGGACGCAGTGGGTGTAACCGTCACTGGCCATCAGAAGACCAGAGCTCAGTCTGATCTGCTGTTGCTGCCTCTGCTGCTGCCAGCTTCTCAAGTAAAACACGGCCATCTCCAAGATGTCGGCCTTTTCTTGCTTGGAGTCGGGCTGCTGCCTGAGAAACTCTGGACCCAGCAGGGATTTCAGCTGCTCGATGCTGGTGTTGATGCGGTCTCGGCGCAGTTTCTCCACCATGGGCTTTCTCAGCTGGAAAAGGATGGAAATAAAAATCTTTTAGGACCACATGAGAATTTATTTCATTTAATTTTCCATTAACACAAGTCAAGAAAGTAAACAAGTTGAAGGGAAAAGGAGTTTACCTTATGAGCAGGGGTCAGGTGCTCTTTGCTTGCTTGTCCATACACAGTGGGGGCCATTGCTGTAGAGTCAGAGCGTCTCTGCTCAGTTTGAAGAGCCAGTTGAGTCTGAGCTGTGGTCTCCACTGCCTTTGGCCTGTATTTATACTCCCAAATCTCCATATGAATGTGTGAGTCTTTGGCTTGTTCGAGTTTCTCACAGTCCATGGGCCAATGAGAGTGATGGGAAGGGCTTTGGTGAACGCGGGGCTGCCACATGCTCAATGAAGTGTTTATAGCCACAGGAACAATGAGTATGCCTCTGGGGAGCAGGTGGAGGAATAGACAGCAAGAGAAAGAGCCCTGGGTGGAGTGGGCAGGGAGGGGTGGCGAGGTGGAGGGGCTGTAGCGTGGAGACTGACCCAACGCTTGTGCTGATATGGGAAAGTGGTGACCCCGGAGGGAAGCATGCCGGTGTCTCATGTCATCTCCAGCACCATGTAATTGAAGACAAAGTGCTTCTGCCACCAGGCACACGTGGGTGTTACAGTGGGCCAACTGCTAGAAAAGACCAACATGAAGCCACTTCCACCTGTTTGAAGTGGCAGCCTTCCCTTGTGTAGTTGTGCAACAGTTCAGACATCTCAGAATCGAAATGAAAAGGAGCCTTTTCTCCATGTTTTGGACCTTAAGTCAAACCTGTTTGATAAAAAAAATAAAAAAATAATATGTAGACTTTTGTTTTTGTCTGTGGTTTTGGGCCATCCAACTAACATTTTCTAAGAGAGGGCTCAATAACAACTTACAATAAACAATAATGGACATTTTATGGAAACAGAAAGACATAAAGGCCAAGATGACTTTTAAACTTTTCCTTTTTTAATAATTCATTTGTATTAAGTGCTAAATTTGGACTCAGTTGGCTGACTTTAAATATTGGAATGGCAGGAGGAGGTGGCCATGGAAAGGGAGGTTTGAGGATAATGGATGGATGGATGGATGGATGGATGGATGGATGGATGGATGGATGGATGGATGGATGGATGGATGGATGGATGGATGGATGGATGGATGGATGGATGGATGGATGGATGGATGGATGGATGGATGGATGGATGGATGGACCAGGACTACATTGACTTTAACTTCTGCGTAAAATCCTTTAAGATGACTTTGTTGTGAATTAGCACTATACAAGTAAACTGTAGTAAATAAAAGACGTTACACTGTAGTTACCCCACACAGCACTTCACTGCAGGTTTATTCATGGTTCTTCAAGTTTCTAGATGCAGAAAGTGAATCTCACTCTTCTTTTCTCTTATTGAACAGCTGTTCGTTTATGTTTAACAGGCATATAACCCACTTGTAAGATTACAATTAAGACTTTCTTTTTGGCAAGAGCTACTACTACTGACATTGTTGCATCCTTTAGTTATGTTGTTCCTAGGGAACCCCTTTCTGTCCTCTGTTTCTCCCTCCATGCATTGATGTTCCTGTTGCACCTTTGTGTCTTCACTCTCTTGTATTTTTTCTCCTCTGTTCTTTATTTCCGCAGATCTTTCTTGGCTGAAGGCCCCAACAAACTGCTAGTTTACTAAATATTGCTCCTATTTGAAGTCCTATGGGATCAAATATCTTATGATTTGCAGCTACAAAAATAAAACCGAACTTATAAATTGAATCTTTTTGACAACAAGTTCATCGGTTTATGTCAAGTGTGGAGGAGAAGCATGCTTCACTTGTTAGGTTTCACACTTCCAGCATGTGTCCACACACCAGGCTTACTTTCACATACTCATACAAACACACACACAGCTGGCTGAGCTGCCTGCCGCTGGCCGTGTCTCAGTCACACGCTCCTTTCCTGTCTGTGCAGAACGTGGGAGCCGCTGTGGTCCCAGGCTTCCCACACTTCAGTGTTAATGACTCCGAGGCAGGCTGCACAAAGGAAGTGTGCCCCATCCAACAAAGACAGAGTGACCGACCCCCCACCAGCCCCCTCCTCTCACAGCACACTCACACACACACACCCAGGAAGACAGGGTTGTCAACAGGGCTTCCAGGCACACCATCTGGATGGATTGTATGCTTTTTGTCGGCCAATCAAGCAAGGAGACACTCACCGTGAGAATTGGAGAGACTGAAGCAGAGACAGAAAGTTAAATAAGAAAAAAGTAAGGAGTGTGTGGGTGTGCATTTGTGTGGGCGCTGGGAACATTTCTGGCTATATTCATAAGGTTTTTTGTTGTTGTTTTTTTTTTAGATTTTGTAAAAAGGAAAAACAAATTGTGAAATAAACAGTAAAATAAATTAAGAAAAAGTGAACACTTAATCACATTATGGCACTGCTGGAGAAAAAAGTAACAGAAGAGAAAACTCCATATTAAAGTATGAACTTTAAAAACTGCTGCTTTATTGTATTTTAATTTAGCTTTTCCCAGACAAATGTGTTTTTTTCTTAACATATTCTATTAACATATCAAACACAAAGCTCAGGCCCTGAATCACTCGGTTCACATCTCTTTCCTCATGTATGTAGCTCAGTGAAGCCCATGGTCCTCAAGCAGATGTTTCTCCCCACATTCCTACCGCATATCGCTCTCTATCAAGACAAGAACAAGAACATCTCCCTCATTGTTGAGGGTGGCTGGCAAAGGTCCCCTCCCACCTGTTTGTTTGGATTGGGGCCATTGTAGCCCCAATGAATTGAACTGATTCACTCATATTCTATTGTCATAATGCTGCTTTGTGATTGGCCAAACACTGTGAGAACCAACGTCACAACAAATTGACGTGAAAGTTTGGCATAAGTATATAAACGAGGGAGGTCTTGTTGGGTGAACTCACAACCCGTCTGCCGTGTACAGCAGAAAGGCCTAAGCGGGCGTCATCAGACAACGTCCCATCATGAGGAATCAGCACACAGCGTAAGCAAGATTTAACTATATTCTAGATGTTAAGTACAGTTCTATCGTTAGGATTCTTTGAGAGAAATTCATTGTAAATTGCTAAATTTAAGTCCGATGGATTTATTCATTTTTCTCTTCAGTATGTGTAAGATGAGCATTTGGGAAAGGAAGTGCACAGACAGAGCAATGACGCTCCGCTCAACTCTGGAGAGCCAAGTCAACACTGGGATGACCACTTCAGACATGTGGGATAAGACAGTCTCCTTCTTCGTGGTCAAGAAGGCCCTCATTTTCCATAACGGCTACACCAGATCTTCCAGAGAGGCCATGAGACTGTTCCCGTCACCTGCTGAGGATGTGGCACCATTGTGCTGCCAGTGATGACTGGACGAGCACAAACAATCGGGAACAATGACATACCTGGGACAAAGCCTTGCATTTTGAATACCATGCCTTTGGAAAGACTTTTCAGGTGCAAAGTAGACACCCAAAAAAGAAAATATAAGTGCACTACTTTAAAACGTTATGAAGTTGATTTTTTTCCTGTTTTAAACCTCAAAGTGTTAACTATAGACAACATGAATGACCACCTACCCTGTGACCTGGCTGGTCCACAAATAGTCTTTAAATGTGCATTTTATGGCTTAAATCATTTTAGAATTGGTCAAAATGACCATGTTTTTGTAAAAACGAAAGCCACATTCTTTTGTTTAAAAAGTATATGGCTTTCATATTCTTGATATATGCTCTAGCATATTATAAGTAAATGTTTGACACATTGTTAGTGACATTTCTCTTATGTATACAAAGCCAGAAATAACAAAAAGGTGCAATATAAGCTATCAGGTGTTGTTTTAAATAAACTGATATCATTTTATCACTGTAAGAAAGGATTTTCCTCACACCAGCATTAAGAGAACATTTTTGACAAAAATTCCAGACACAAGTTAGTATTGCCATTTTCTATTTATTTAACTTAGCATTTTATTTGTTTTAAGTAAAATCGCTTTGTGGATGAATAAAGTATTTTTTTAAATTTTGATTTGAATTGGACTTTATTAATAAGAACTACTGACTTCTTAATCCTTGTCTTTATACTGCCCTCTAGCGGCAGTCGCCCAATAAGGCATTTAGGAACTACTGAACATTTTTCAGCTTGTGACACTTGTTTCTCTCTCACACACACACACTATGGACAAAAGTATTGGTTCACTTGCCTCGACTCACATATGAACTTATGTGACATCCCATTCCTAATTCATAGTGTTCAATATGACGTTGGTCCACATTTTGCAGCTATAACAGCTTCAACTCTTCTGGGAAGGCCGTCCACAAGGTTTAGGAGTGTGACCATTCTTCCAGAAGTACATTCGTGGGGTCACACACTGACGAGGTCTGGCTCTCAGTTTTTGCTCTAATTCATCCAAAGGTGTTCTATCAGGTTGAGATCAGGCCTCTGTGTAGACCAGTCAAGTTCATCCACACCAGACTGTAATCCATGTCTTTTTGGACCTTGTTTTGTGTGCCCAGCTCCTGAAAAACAACCCCCCACCATAATCCCCCTTTCACTAAACTTTACACTTGGCACAATGCAGTCAGACTAGTACCGTTGTCCTGGTAACCACCAAACCCAGACTGGTCCATCAAATTGTCAGATGGAGAATTCAGATGAAGCACAAGTCCTCACTCCAGAGAACGTGTCTCCACTGCTCTAAGAGTCCAGTGGCAACGTGCTTTACACCACTGCATCCAACCCTTTGCATTGCACTTGATATATGAAATCCATTCCATGAGGCTCTCTGCGCACTGTTCTTGAACTAATCTGAAGGCCACGTGAAGTTTGGAGTCTGTAGCGATTGAATCTGCAGAAAGTTGACAACCTCTTCGCACCATGCACCTCAGCATCCGCTGACACCGTTTCGTCAGTTTACATGGCCGACCAGTTCGTGGCTGAGTTGCTGTCGTTCCCAAACACTTCCATGTTCTTATAATACAGCTGACAGTGGAATATTAAGGAGTTAGGAAATGTCACAACTGGACTTGTTGCACAGGTGACATCCTATCACAGTTCCACGCTGGAATTCACTGAGCTCCTGAGAGTGACTCATTCTTTCATAAATAGTTGTAAAAACAGTCTGATTTTATACACCTGTGGCCACGGAAGTGACTGGAACACCGGATTTTGATTATTTGGATGGGCAAGTGAATACTTTTGGCAATATAATGTATATACATCGACACGTGTATATACATACACACACAATTATATTATAAACAGCACTTATTTTACTTTAATATAAAGGATAAAACTAGGAAACTTATGAAAATTCATTCTAAATATTTGTATTTTATTTGCTTTTTCAGACTTTTTTACAGCCTTAACAGGCAAGTTGTAATTGGTAGATGCACTGCTTTACCAAAATATGTGAAAAGCATAAAAACAGAAGAGATTGCCCTTAATCAGATTTGAAATTCTTACACTTTATTAATGATAGGCTAAATTCAAAAAGCAGACATTCAGCAACAGTTTAACATTGTAGCAGCGGGAACAGATGAATCAACGATAACCTGGGGAAGCTTCACACCATGCACTCAACTCTGAAGTACAATGACACCGTTTTGGTCATGTGCAAGTCAAAGAGTTGATCAGCTGCTAAAGGAGAAAGTCTACCCTGCTTTCCATAAATCCGCCCTGGTATCCGACGTGTTTTATCAGCAAGTTTGGGGGGAAAAGGGAGTGTAAATTAAGAAGTGCAGAGAGGCAAGAGAAATGAACACACTGCTGGGCAGAAAGCAAACTGCAACAAAAATGTTGTAGGATACAATGCAAGACTGTTTTATTGTTCATTTAAACAATATTTCATAGCAACAGATGGAATCTTTCACTAGTTCAAAATGTACTTCAAAAGGCATGGCTTTATGGTAAATGAAGCAGAACTTGTTCAGTTCTTCTCCCCATTCTGCTTGTTAAGATAAAAACAAACATTACACACTCTCACACCACATTTTTTCACAGTCCATCACTCAAAACCCAGTAAGAACCCAAATATAGACTGAACAGCAAGAGCCCAGAGAAAACACAGGAACTTGCAACCATGTGAGGACGAGACCTTCTGCCATTTAAAGGGGGGGGGGTGTTCAAAATCAAACTTAAAGCAAACAAAAAAGAAAAATGAGATAAAATCTAATGCCACTCTTAATATGTGGTGGGTCACATACCAAAATATTTCAATGACCTTAACATTGTACCCAAATATCAGGGATCAGGGATTAAAGCCAATACTATGATCACCCCAAAACAGAACTCACAAGTTAACCCATTAAGCAGATTACTGTCATTCTGACAAGAATAACTTAATTTTCTCATCCCTCCAAGAAAAACAGAACAATTAAGTTTCAGCATTGATGGTGACTGTGGCTGTAAACTGGAAAACACAAAATGTCACTAAATGGTCAGCTGACTTTCCTTTCAAGCTTGCTGAAAACATGGATTTCGTCTTTAAGCGTTGAGTGAAGCAGTTTAAATCAGTAGGGCAAAGTGTAACTTCTGTTTCAGTGTGGTGTCTGTCAACCATGAGTAGAAAAATTTATGTTTTTTTTTTTTTAATATATATTTAGCCTACATATATAGTTTTCTGTTAAGAGCTAATTTTTGAGATGTCACATGGGGGCAGGAGTTGGGTTGGAAGCATGGTATAACTATATTTGTGTGCACTCTGTGTCAGTGTGTAAACACAGCAATATTCTTTTTTTGTTGCTTTTTTTTTTTTGTTTGTTTTGTTTTTCAGCTGGTAAGTGTCAACTTTATTTGCAGGGCTATCGTGTGTCAGAGAGGTGTAGATGGATCAGGGCAAAGAGTTCAACAAATCCTGCAGGAAGAGGTCTGGATCTGGAATCTCAGAGAGGAGACCTGAAAAAAATAAAAAAATGAAATCAAGTTTAGAATTTACCACTGTGACAATTGAGAGTCAAGCACTGCCAAAAATAAAGTAGAGCTAAAACAAGGATGAAAAAAATAAACATTTCCAGTTTCTTCCTCCTACTTTAAGCACAACAATCAGTACACACAGTTGTGCATGTATACTGACCTACAACATCAAAGAACTCTGACAAGGATTCAGCAGGCATGAGCTCATCCTGGAAGGCCCTGAGCACGCGCTCTGAGGCCTCGTAGATGGGCATGTCGTTGTGACGGATATATTCTGCCAGTGAGAAGGACCAGCCCCCCTCGGTGTTGCTGGTGGGTACCTTCTGTAAAGACAGGCACTGTGATCAATGTATGTAGCGTTCATATCAGTATTCCATCTAAACAATGGATTTATTTGATGTAAAATGACATTTCTATGAAGGATCAACATGCACTGTGGTTTTGAGTCTTGTTGGATATTTACCCTGAACATGTCATAGACAAGGTCCACCAGACCCCAGAAGAGGAGAGGTGAGCGATAGACTGCATATTCCTTTGGTGTTTTATCTGTTACTCTGATGATAAGACAAAAGAAAGGACATCTTGGTTATAAATGCTCATTGATAGATTTAAGCTTTGAACAAAGTAATTATTGTAAAGCAAACAGGAAAAGTATGAGTGCCGTACTTGTTTGTGAAGACAGCAGAAACCTTGCGAGTATGTGCAGCAACCAGGAGCCTTCTGAGAAAGTACAAACGTGAACTCCTCCACTGTTCAGGTGACATGACATGCATGCCCAAGATGGTGAAGTAGTGTGGTCCTTCAACATCGTATGAGCTCTCCACCCACTTCTCACACGGCTGCTCCTGGAAACTCTGCAGATTCTTCTCCTCTCGGGACGTAGCCCTTGTACTACACACAGAATCAGCAAACTTAGCTCAAAGTTAGAAACGAATGTAATGTAGGAAAAGTCAAACTGGAAGACAACCACTATGAATCTGCAGGATCCAGCAATGACGGAGACTAACCAGTCGTTTCTCTGGTCAGATAAGGTTTATATTATGCAAAAATAAAAATACATACGTGTTCAGAACATAGAGCACAGTGTGGATGACATAGGGAATGAGGTGGATGTTGCTCTCTCTACCACCGCCTCCTGTGTCCACGCTGAAAGACTGCTCGGTAGCAAAGCGGAGGAAGAGCAATTTGGTGTCGTGGATGTTGAGTTGGTATGTGGGCTCCCTCTGGCCCGTGCATTCCTGAAGATATGTGTTGTGTCTGCACAACAAAGACATATCAAGTTAGAACGCTTAACTTTGTGGCCCATAAAGTAGAGAAAAGGCTTGTTGGCCGTGTACCAATGATGTGTGTCAATACCGTGCTAAGCATGTTGCAAATGCTGATTCTGGCACATGTGGCCCCCAGACAGGAAGCAGTCCATTGCACTTGGTGTTAGCGTTCTGGAGAGCAGCACTGTCCCACTCCTCTCTCCCACGAGCCAACCTGATCCAAGATTAGGAAATAAAGTTATCAAGAGCAAGAATTACAAAGCAAGATTTCAAGAATAGTATTTTCATCAGCATGCGTGTAAGTGATGTTAGTTGCTACCTGACAGCTGCCAGATGACAGTCGTAGTGGACTATGTTGAAGTGCGACACAGTGCTGTAGCCCTGCTGCTTGCGAGGCTTGTTTTCAAAGTCTTCCAAGGCCACACGCTTCGTGAATGTGTAAATACCCAGGACTTTGGTTGGCTGGTAAAAATGGAAAAAAAATGGTAAAATGTTAACTTAAAAACAACATATTTCAACATAATATAAAGACCATGTTGTTATTTTAGTGTTTCAGAACTAAATCCAATCAAGCATGTGCAGGATGGACCAGAAAAGGCCCAAACTAACGACATCCCACATGGTAGCCAGCCACCATGCTTTAAGGATCTAAACATTTTAGGAGTTTTAATACTTTGACAACAGCTCTTAGATGAAACGTAGTTTGATGCACTCACAGTACTGGAAAATTTTATAATACCTGAAACTTGTAACCCTCTCTGCAGATGCAGCAGGTCAAACCCGGCTCCTCTATCAGCTCCTCCATTTGCTTCAAAAGTGAGGTTTTTGTAACCACCTGCCCCTTCTCATTGGTCTGATTGGCAAGCATGTAAAAAAAAAAAAAAGATAGATAGAAAGAAAGAAAATCTGTTGCGTAAATATAATTAACATGGAATGAAAGAAAACTAAGAGGGTAAGAAAAAAAAACCTACCGTCATGCCCAGAGTTCCCAGGGCCTTCTGTCTCATGGCCATAGCCATGCGCTTCTTCTCAGCTCTGGTTTCCCTACGGGCTGCTTCGATCTTCAGATTGACATCACTGTGCTCCCTCAATGCCTCCAGAAGGTTCTCCGCCAGTGTCCCAATGCCTTCATCACTGGATACCTGCTCCAGCTTGTGCAAGTTGGTTATTGAATCTGTGCCTATCAGCACCTTGACACAAAAGAAGAAGGATAAGATGCTCAAGTTAGATAAATAGATTTGTTTGCAATGGTCAATTTCTTTTTCTTTATGTGGCATCTCTAAACTAATCCACTACCCATACAGTGGATAGAACAAGTATTTGATACACTGCTGATTTTGCAGGTTTTCAAACAAACTCCAACCTCTCCACAATGGCCAAAATCAGTGAGCTGTGTAAGGACATTAGGGATAAAGTTGTAGAGGTGCACAAGGCTGTGATGGGCCCAACGACAGCCCAGAAACATGAAAGTCTGTAGAAGATCTGTATGGAGAAGTGGCCAAAATTCCTGATGCAGTGTGTACAAACCTCTGCAGAAGAACTACAGGAAACATCTGATCTCTGTTATTACTAACAAAGGTTTCTGTACCAAATATTAAGTTATGTTTTTCTGATGTATCAAATACTAATGTCATGCAATGAAATGAAATTAATTACTTAAAAATCAATGTGACTTAATGGATTGTTTATTAGGTTCTGTCACTCACAGTTTAAGAGCACATGATAAAAATTTCAGACTTGTACATGCTTTGCAAGTGGGAAAACCTGCGAAAACGGCAGTGTATCACCCCACTGTAGAAACTGTCCTGAGGAATCATTTTGGGCATTAGACAGCTCCAGTAGAGAGTCAAGGCTTTTTTGTACCTGTGTGGGTGGATGCTGGGTTGCCAAACCGCGGAGTAGTCTCAGAATGAAGGGTAGAGCTGGTCGAGAGAGGAACTTCTTCCAGACGTCTGCATCCAGACTGAAAGTTCAGAAAACAAGATCTTTATCTTCCCCCTTTCAAAGATCTAGCACACATACTGATTATATCACAGATTTTCATAGACGATCTTTAGGTGTTTAAAGTTGAAGAAGCCATACTTTTTTGCATTCGGGATATGTTTCTTCATGTAGTCTAATGCACTCTGTGTGATTCCTTTCTGGAGGATTAGATCTTTCAGCTGATGACCATTGCTGTTGTTTTTGATTCCAGCAGCAATTTTACAGAAGCAATCCAAAAAGACTTTGTCATCTGCACTGTGTTCCTCGTCATAGCTTTGGAAACAAACACAAAAGTTTTACAAAGTTAAATTAAACACTCGGATACTGAAAAACATTGATCATAATCTCATTTGACCATTTCACTCTCAGTAATGGTTATTTCATGTATTTTAATACATGACCATGATTGCCTGTAAAAGCTTGATGGAAGAGCTTATTTGTGAGAGCAGAGTGATTCTCACTTGTCAAAGCTGCAGTATGGTTTGAAGCGCTCAACTAAAATCTTCATCTTCTCCAGTTCACCAAAAGACAGGTATGGAATGATACGCAGCAAACCCTGCAGCACGCTGGGATTGGAGCGCACAAAAGGGGTGTTGATCTGGTCCAACAACATGACGAGCTGATCTTTGTCCCCCGTAAGCAGAAGGTTGCTCTGTAAAAGAAGAAAAAAAAAAAAAAAAAAAAAAAAAAAAAGGTTTTTGGTTTATATAAGACTATATAAGTATATAAGTATTCGTTTTGAATCCAGGGCGTGGAATCTGATTTATATCCTTACCTTATCCTCTGAGATTTCTGCGTTAGCTTCATCCAGTATGATCTCCATTATGCTCAGAACTTGTTCTGCAATAGAGGCTCCACCACTGTCTTTACTCTCCTGTTCAGCCACCAAAGCCTGAAGAACAACATTAAAACTGAGCCTTTTCAAAAACTCAACGATTAAAATAAAATAAAATCCTTATCGAGACTACAACTGAATATGAATTTATTTAAATATCAAAATTACTATTCTTAGTTTGCCACTTACCAGGTTGAGAGTTCCCAGCATGACGTTGAGTGTGTTCATCTCTGGTTTGACGAGCTGCTGTCTGTTGATCTTCACCTTCACACAGTAACTGAACAACTTCAGCAAAACCTGATCGGGAGAAAAACACAACTGTAAACTGGGGTGTTTTTGTGTTTTTCATCATATCTGTCAGTGTTCCTATCCGCTGCGGAGGACCAAAACACCACCGACTCCCACTCCTGTACTGCACCCACAGTGGAGGTGCTACGCACGGTTTATGAGGAGAGAGAAGAGCGGTAAGTGCAGCGGTAAGTGCAGCGGTGTCCGAGCGAGGCTAGCAGCTAAGCCACACAAGCCTGCGAATTTCCACCATCGTTTGGGCCAACGTACACTTGTTGGACAACAAATTAGACTACATCAGATTACTGGGCTCTACTCAAAGGACAGTGAGAGAGCTGTGTTTTTGTGTTTGTGGAAACATAACTCAACAGCAGTGTTCCAGGTGGCGCTATAGAGCTCGACCAGCTAACATGCTACCGTACAGTCAAGGCGGAAAGTTGACTTGACTTGACTCAAACAATTGAATCATGTGGGACAAACTACGGCAAACCTTGGAACAAAGCTTTTCTTATTTGATAAATTGACTTAAATTGGAGATATGAATAAAAAAAAAAATATTGTGTAGACAAAGAAAATGTGGCTTACAGTGAGCAAATGCCTTCCTTGTTTGAAATCATTGATTCCAGACAGCCGGTTGAGCATACACTCCAGTCCTCCGCACTGAGCCATGACTCCTGCCATCTTGTACACTTCCTCGTCATCTTCCTCCTCATCTGCAATAAAGGAAAGCTCTTTTTTTTTTAAATATCTCTGACTAAAACAAAACAAAACAAAAAAAATCATCATGTGTGGTGTGATGTCTTGAAATATAAAGAGCAAACAAAACAGCATGTTTAGGGAAAACACAGGAAGACGAGAAGATGCCGTCCTGAAAAAAATACATATAAAAGTAAATGGATAGGCTTTGAAAATGAAACCAAACCTGTGGTTGAGTCAAGTGACTCTATGAATTCCTCAGTAGCATCTCCAAGAAGACCTCTCATTCGATAAATGATTCTCATTGGCTCACCCTTCAAAGATAATTGGCAAGTAGGTTCAATGACAAACAGTAACGACAAACATTTCAACAATACTTCAGCATTTTCCTTATGAGGCTCACCTCGTTTGTTGGGCACCACACCTTCTTGTAGACCTCTGCTACTGACAGATCCAAACTGATGATTTTGTTGTTTACCAGGAGCTGAATCAGACAGGAATTTTATACAGCAGATGTCTTGTAATATATCAGATACTCAAATAACTTAAAGAAACTGAATAATGCGATAGTAAAAATGACCAAAGAAAAGTATAATGCTGCTTTACCTCCATGCCACTGTCGTCTTCAAGAAGCGCCACCAGGTCGCAATCTTGACAGATCTTGTTCTTGATGTCCCTCATTAAAGGTCCGATGCCAGGCTCATTACTGCTGTAAGGGTTTCCTGGCATGCGGCCCTGCAGGAAGTCCTCCTGCTGAGGATCCTTTTCCAGAGTTACAAAGAATTCTGTAACCTCATTCTCCTCCTACAAACAGATAAACAAATCAATCTTGGTCAATACCCTGGTCAAGTGAGTTTTAGTGTTAACTTCAGAGACATTCAATAATGAAAATGTATAACATATGTTGTTTGTGCCGTTTGTTTATTTCAGCAGATAAAGCAGAGCTCAAGTAAAAAAAAAAAAATTTTTAAAAAGCGCAAGTAAGATGTACATACAAATCCAGACTGTGTCAGCTACGATTATGGCTCATGTATGTTGCTCTGATACATTGAAAGTATGTTGTACAGAGAGCAGCAGCCACTGCGCAAAAACCAGAATGAGTTCAAGAGCTCCATCTGCTTCAAGGCTCCATTTTTAGACTAAAATAATAGACACTGTTTTAGAGGACAAAAGCATTCTGGAAAAAGGAAGCAGTTGATTTGAGAGGGGAATGCCAGCAGCAGGGTTGGGTTTAGAGTTAAGGTTAACCCCATCGCTTTCTGAGTCGCTAGTGCCCATGTCAAGTGACAGTTTGGAATACGGCCAGTTTCTGCCTCTGGACCAGTGCGGTTTAAAACCACATTACATGTGGAGGTTTGCCTGAGGCTTCAATCTCCTGTCGAGCCAGTTTCAGAACCATTAACCCCTTGATTGGAGGGACCAAAACATGCTCACATGCTGACTAGTTAAAAAACAGACTCACATGAGGGAGAGGGGGTTCAGGATACACAAATTCTTCTATCTGCTTCACTTCAGCTCTGTACTATACTGAAAGTAGTTGTATTCTGCTATATTGTTGCTTGTCAATTTATCATCCATAAACTCTGTAAAAGTTACCACTGGGCTTGTTTTAATAATGTTTTTTTTCTTGGGGAGCATTACGCCAGAAACCTTTGGCTTATTTGGGTTTGCAATTTTATGCTTCAACCACAGCCCATCACTGGTATTCAGAATACTTTTATTGTTGATGTTATTGCAACAAAAAAAACATTTCAAAGCTTTCAATCAGAAGGTGATTTAGCCTTTTTTGGCTTCATTTAATTAACCAATCAGATATGACATTTCTTCTTTTTTTTCCATTAAATCTACAAGCTACTGCATCTCCAGTCAGGGTAAAAGTAACTTACAGGGTAGATTATGCTGCACAGTCTCTCAAAAATGAACACAGGTGTTCTGTAGTCATCCAGGTTGTACCGTTTTGCAGTCTCTATGCAGACTGCCATGAAGGCTTTGGTTTCAGACTCAGTGCCTGTGGAGAGTCAAAGATTTACATTTCTGATGTTAGACACACCCAAAATTGCATATATATTTTTTTTTTTGGTGAAATGCATAACATCAGCTGCAAAGTAAAATTTTCCATCTGTGGAACTGGAGTCAGTTCTGACCTGTTGTCATGTCCTCCAGCATCTCGAGAAGCATGTCCTGAGTCTCATCAATGAGCTTGGTGCGCTGGACGACCAACTTCCTCAGACACAGGTAACCATTAAGCACCGTGCCAACCAACCTACTTTTGAAATGTCGCTTAATGGACTCCACCTCCACAAAAGAAGATAGCAATCCTACAGTTCAAAACACAAATGTTTAATATTATGGTACTGAAAATCTCACTTAGTACTTGATCATCTCTAATTTTGTGTTGAGATGAAAGCGCACAAACCCGTCAAGCTCTTGAGGGCGTAGCCTTGCTGCAAGTCTGTGCTCAGTGTAGCCTCCTCAAGAGCCAGAAGATTGGCTATTTCCTGACCAAAATATTAAATGAATTGAAAGATTTTAGACAAAATTCAGATACATTAACTAAATTCTAACAAAAAAATTGAATTGGAATTTTGCTATTGCAAATATTTTGTTTATTTTAGTACTTAATTTTAATCATATCTAAAAAAAAAAACTTCTGTTCATTCTGATATATATAAACTAAAGCAAGACAAAAACGCATACAATATATATTTTTTTTTTAAGTTTACGGCATTACCTTGGTGATCAGGTTCCCAATGTAAGGCAGAACTCCACGCGCAGCCAGGTAGACCTTCCAGTGTGTCGGCTTAATCAGCTTCTGATACAGGCCGAGGTACTCCACTGCACACTCTCCAGCCACACTCAGTTCATCAAGGTAACTGACAGCAAATGAGGGGAAATTTGTCAGGAAAATTTTGGTTATTACAGTAATTTCACTTGCGCTGTTGCAGAAAATAATCCTCTCTGGTTACCATGCCACCCACCCACACAGCTACAATTTCTTCTTATATAGTTATTAATCTCGGCACATATCTTAATTTAGCAGTTAATAAAGAGAAAATTGGATGAAATGCTGCATTTAAGGTTTTTTTTTTTTCATTGTTTCATCATTGTTTACGATGGATGTACGTAATTTCTGTGCTGTTTCATTTCAATACTGTTACTTTTTGGTTTATGAGAAAAACAATTACCTGGTAAGTAGGTCAAGAACTTGTTGCTTGCGGCTGGGGATTGTGGTTAGAGCCTCCACAATAGTACAAGCTGCCTGTCTTGCAGCCTGGGTTGCAGGTGTGAACAGAACCTACAAAGAGGATTTCAGTTTTAATTTTGTGCAGAAATCAGGATTTAATACTATAAAATATTCTACTTCATTACCTGCCGCAGCCAGTTGTTATGGCTCAGTTTCAGCAGACGAGGGAAAAGGCCTTCACCTCTCCTTGACCTCATGAATAGTTTCCACTTCCATACATACTTTTCCAGCAAATACTGCTTCCGCAATTCAGCTTTACCCTGAGGCTTTGTTGCCGTTTCCTGGCCTGTGGTCACATAAGAAGCAAAAACAGTAAGATCTTCATAATGGCTCAATGTTTCAGTAAAAATTAAATAAATAAGAAACCCATCTCGTGACTGATGTACTTTATGTATTCAGACATGCTACTTACATCTTGCTAGAAGGCACTTTTTCCAGGCATCATAAGATGCTTTGGGATCCTTCTTGAGCCAGAGCTGAGCCTGAGCATGAATTTCATTACTGTAGGGCCTGACTGTGGTCAGGGACTCAATCGCAGAATCCTTTAAAACAAAGAACATACAAAGACAAATCAGTTTAAGAAAATGTGACAATTGCCAGATATAGGACAGACCAATTTGCTGCATTTAGGCATTACAAACAGAAATACACCACAGACTAGATTGAACATCAGTACAAAAATATGTTCAAAGTGCAATGATGGTGACGACTTTTAAAACCAAATTCCCAAAAACAAACCCGACTCCAATGCAGAACCTGTTTACTAATAGGTATGAATATTAGTTAAGTTCTTTTCAACATCTTGGCCTCAACAGCGGAAACCAGGTTTTTAAATAGGCATTTTAATTATTGTTATTACTTATTTTGTTGCTCTTATGGAGCGCACACTTACTTACTTACTTACTTTTAATTACTTAATTAGAATCTGCTCCACTGCCACCCAAAAAAAGCTCACAAAACAGATATAAACAAAAACACAACCATAACTAAATAGCAGATTCACACATTTACCTTGTTCTTCTTGCTAGTTGGTGCAGGGGGCTTTATCAGCTTTTGCAGGATTCTCAGGCACATGAGAGTGATGTTCTCCACCACTACAGGAGTCTTGATATTCACTGACATGAGGAACAGGCTTAGAGCTATAAATGGGGGAAAAAAAAAAAAAAATCTATTAGAGACTGGCTTATTTAGACCTAAATCAGACAACATTTTTATAAAAATGACAAATCTTGAAATGAAAATGTTCTCTAATCTCTCACCAATAATGACCATGGTGTGTGGCAGTGTACAGTAATTAATCTCAAAATGTAAGACTGACGTGTGTGACCAATGTCGCACAACTATTAAAACAATAGAGACAAATCTGGAAATCTAAGTCAGTCTGCACCTTAAGTTGCTCCAATTTTAATTCACACCTACAGATAGAACATCAAACAATTGATAAAACATATATTTAAAAAAAAAAAAAAAAAAAAAAAAAAGTTTCGAAATGAGTCTGAGGCTTACCACAACGTAGCCGTAATTCCCAGCATCCACCCTCTTTGGAAATTGAGTCGGTCAACAGCAGCATTTCATACTGCAAATTACTAACCTGAAGAGACAGCAACAAGAATGTTTCAAAGACGACTGAAAACCCAACAGAAAAAGTGAATTGCTTAGCAGTGACTTGGAACATGTGGAAGTTGACATACCAAGTCAGGATTAGCCCAGTGACCTTTGAGGGCAGCAGACACTTTGGCAATAATAAGATCATTCATTTGCTGAGTGGCTTCTGGGTGATCTCTGAATGAGAAGTATATGAGAAAATTACTTTACAGCACTTATAAGAAAAAAATATTAAAACAATTAGCTCTGTATCACTATTTGAGGTTCAAGTTTGTCAGTTTTGAGTTACATTGATTTAGCCACTAAAATGGAAGTTAAATAGCAATTTTTTAAAACTTATTTACTTTTACTGTGTTCTTGTAGTTTGATTTAAAATAAAAAGAATACAGGAACACACCTTGTGAGGAGACAGATCAGCTGACGCACTTCGTCCCTCATGGCTGCTGTGCCTCGTCGTAAGTTATACTCAAAGAGCTCACGGATGAGACCCTGAAGCACAAGGATCTGCCGGAGGGCTGGATTAGTGGCCAGTGCACGGAGTAGTGTAATACAGTGACCCGTGACAGCTGAGGCACAGCCATAGCATTTTGTTGAGGAGGTGTGGCCACAGCCCAACACAGACAGAGCACGGTACTGACTGGCGGTGAAAGTGGGCTGGTGGCTGCTACTGCTACGAGATGACTTGGTGGCAGCCTCTCTCTGCTGAAGATCATACTCCAACAGCTCTTTTCGAGATGCAAGCACTTTCTGTAAGTAAATCATTTTGGGTGCAATTACATACGAGCATGAGCATTTTTAGGTTTCTGAAACTAAGAAATTAAATTTTTTTTTTCCCTCTGACCTGTATAATCTTTGAAAGCTCATCAAATGATGTCTTGCAGTCTCCACTGTACTCTTGAGCCAGTTGCTGAATATATCTGTTCACATTAGCAGAGGATGTACCAAGTCCTGCACCTGCTCCAGTGTCATCCTGTCAGCAACAACAGAGAAAATACAAAAACACCTTGAGAAAAAGTTAAAATTCCAACGGGTAGAATAAAAATATCAGTATAAACTCTATCAGCATGCTGAAAGGGACCTTAACATTTAATTTGTAATATTTAGGTTTCTAACTTTAAATGCACTGTTCAGGCCTCTCGTGTGACTGACCTGAGGTTTTTCCGGTGCTGCCTCATTGACTTTTGACAAGAGGCTCTCCAGCTGTGGCCTGTGGCCCATCAGCTGGTGGTAGACCCGGTCAGCTTTATCCAGCAAGGTGTTGATATTGGTTACAGCCTGAAAGAAAACATGAATTCAAGATTTAAGATTAAAGGAAGACTTAAAAATAAGGCTTTAATTTTTTGTTCAGTAAAAAAAACAACAAAAAAGCATAGATGATTTTTTTTTTTTAGAAATGGTAGGCTTACTTCTATATACTTGCTTATAGTTTGTTTTGTCATACAAGTATATTCTTACTTTTTTCCTGTCTTCTTCATTCTCAATGGGATCCACTGCACAGCATGGTTTAGCATACAGCATGAAGTCAAATCTGGCATATTTGCAAAAACCACAGGCATTGCAAAGGAAGGGGTCTTTTTCATCGTAGTTGATAGACCTGGGGAAGAAAATGTAAAAAGTGAATTCTCTTTAATATATCACATTTTTATAGCAAATCTACAGAGTAAACCGACTGCTCACCTGCACTTGTGGCACTGATACACATTCTCACCACAGTTGCCACACACCCCGGGGTTAGCGGGCACAGAAGCACTGCAGCGTGGACACTGCAGGGTCTCAGTGGAGGCCTGATAGTTCTCATAAAAATCTGAAAACTCAATCATCAGGTTTGAGGCAACAATAGGTAGAGGAAGGTCAATCTTCACCTCCGTTTGCCCAGGGGTAAGCTGAACTTTCTTGGCTTTGTGCCAACGAGCAGGCCTAAAAAACAGTAAAAAAAAAAAAAAATGTATGTTAACAGCAGTGGGGACACATTATAAAAGACGAACCTAAAAAACAAAACAAAAAAAAAAAAAGCCATATCAACCAAAAAAAAAAAGGGTAGTATCTAAACAGACTAGTATCTCCTTGCTGTAACATACTTGTTCTTTAGCTCCACAATGGCTTGCACAGTCCTGTTGTTGTAATAGAGATTGATGGTGCGGACCATTTTGGTGCGTTTGAGGTCACCAATCTTCACTGTGACCTTACTGATGGTGTGGCTGCCAATGAGCTTGACAACCTGCTGCGTGGTGGTATACCGGGTGTCAACTTTAATGGATGACAGTTTGATATTCTGCAAAGTAAAATGAGGAAAAACAAAAATATTTAAAACTTTGCATTTGTTATAGCCAAAAATGCCTTATTTTAGATTCATCTTGCACTGGTTCTAGCAAGATTATCACCACCAATATCACCAGTGTGGATTACTACAATAAGCACAAGATAATTTGATCTAGGCGTTTCAACTAGAGACTGCTTTATCTAATAGAATAAGTCAAACATGTACAAATGAACTTGTCTTACTGAGAAGGGAACTTCTGGATTGTTGCACACCAAGCAAGGGTCACTCTCCAGATAAAAGCCATCAAATTCCACCAAACCAGAAAGTGTGCTGCAGAAATAAAAAGCAAACAATTTAATATAAATAATGTCTCATTTATTTTTTACTTACCATATTTTCCAGACTGTAAGTCTCACTTTTTGTCATAGTTTGGCTGGTCCTGCGAATTATACTCGGGTACGACTATATATCAGTAACTTGCTTGTTGGACCCGCAAGTTTGTTATGTTAATTCTGTCTATTCAGCTTCCCAGGTATGTTCTGTATGCTATTGTGTAGCTGAATAACTGTTAGTGTGTTACGTTAACATGCAGGACACCTATTCAGCCTGTTGTTCTTTATTCTATTATTATAATAACTTGCCCTTTCAGATGAGATGTCTGTTCTTGGATTTTGTAGAATAAATTTCCCCCTAAAAATGCAACCTATATATGTTTTCTTTTCTTCTTTATGACGCATTTTTTGACTGATGCAACTTGTAGTCCGAAAAAACAAAACAAAAAAAAAAAAAAAAACTGTACATATGGAGCAAGCACGCAAACATACTTGTAAATGTTGGAGTTGGGGTGATTTGTCAGGATGTGGTTCTGTGCCCTCAAGATTTCCACAGCTTTCTGGGAATATTCCTTCAGCTGGGCCAGAAACAAAACACAAAATTATTTAGACTTTTATGCAGATTATGCAGACTTTCTATAATGTGCCTCTTTGGTTCTCAGATGAAAATACTCAAAGTCTGGTTAAGAACTTTGAGTCAGCGTGGACAAAGTTTATTGCTTTTAAAAAAAGTATTGTCATATACCCTAGATCTTGCTTTCACTTGATAATCTATATGGAATGTCAAGTGAAATAAAAGCTGCTTCAAAAAGAAGAACACAAAGCAATGCAAGGATTTAAAATAACACCAACAGACCTTTTTCTCAGTTTGCGGGGTTTTAAGTGAGAAATATCCAAGTAGGTCAACAAATTGGGCAGCTTTGCGACCATATGCAGGAAGCTCTGGCCATATGGCCCAAGTCAGTTCAAGCAGCAGCTCCTGCTGAGATTTGCTAGAGTTCCTGTATAAAAAATAAAAAAAAAATAAAATAAAAAAAGCAGGTTTATCATTTCCCTTTAAAAGCAGTTCATCTTGATTATTTTTTCTTTCTTAGAGTATCTTTTGTTTATCCATTCTGTATGGATGGGAACTAAGTGTTGATCCCAACCACAATATGTAATAGTATCTAAACAGTACCTGTAGATATGCAACGCCAAGCAGTGAGCCTGCCAGCGCACAGCAGATGAGTTGGACTCCAGAAGGAAACAGCGCAGGAACTGGATCAGTGTCTCCTTATCTGCAAACTTGTTAAGCTGACTGACCAGAGCCATGCACAGCTGGTCCTCCTGGCTGCTGGCGCCATCCCCTGTGATCAATCCATACATATGCAATACAGTCAGAATATCAGCATTTCCCACCTATTTTTTTTTAATCAAACTTATATCCCAATTATGGTCAGAGGATCAGAGCACATCAAGATCCAATATACCATTTTATAAAAACATAAGTAATAAACAGTACTAAAAACCCATTTCATCCTCTCACCTTCTTTATCTTTCTCTTTTTCTTCCTTTTTGCTTTTCTTGCTGGAGGATTTGCTCTGAGAGGACTGAGAAGGTGCTGCCTGTCCAGCACTGCCAGAGCCTCCACCTGAGACTGATGAAGATGTAGAGGAGGGGCTGGTCAGCACCTTGCTGCCACACAGGGCACAGGACAGGAGTTGAAGCAGAACTGGAGAAACGCCTTCATCCACAAGAAAGCTGACCTGGAGCAGAAAGTACAACACGGCTGGCCACCGAAGATTATGATGGATAAGAAAAAGACAAAGAAAATGTTAACATTGGGTTTAAATGCTTGTTTCCAATTATATTTAAAATAAAGTTAGGAACTTACAGTCATCCTTCATGCAGAACTTCTGCCAGTTGACTGTCCTTTGAGTGGCAATTTCAGCACATGCTTTCAGATGTTCCATCTGCAGAATAAAAACTATTTACTCTTCAGCAATTTTTTTATTCAGTGGGGGAAAAAAAATAAAACACCCCATAGAAACATCTTAGTGTATCAACATAAACCAAGGAAACAACACAATAAAAATGAATAAGTTTAAGGTTAAATAAGGTTATGAAGTTCAACCTTTGTACACTGAATTACCAATACAGTATTTTCCATCCTATTCTCTTCAAAGAACACTCACCAAACTGATGAGTGTGTCGTACTGTAATGCTGAACCAGATGTGGCAGTCACAACACCAGCGCGGAGAAAGATACCCTGTTCCTCAAGCAGCTTTTTGATGCTGCGGACATGAGAGTCAAGTGTGTGCAAATCTCGCAACTGCCGATACTTTTCCTTTGAGCCACAAATAAACAGCAACAGCTTTCTGACTTGTCTCCTGACGAAAGGTGTCTGTTGAATCATCAGATACTAAGACGACAAGAGACAGAAAAATAATTTGCTTATATCTTTCACAAAAAGCAGAGACTGAAAGAAGAAAAAAAAAAAAGGTGTGTGCAAGACAGACAGGGATCCCCAACAACTTACTTCAGATAGATAATAGAACCAGGAATGGTCAAAGACAGGAGGTGAGATACGTGGGTTTGTGTCAGCAATCTTTTTTATTTGATATGGCAACCGGAGCACCATTTCAGTCAATAACTGCGAGTAGGCTTCAAACACATCAGCAGCATGTCCCTGATAACAGAAACAAACTGTTTTTATTTGAACTCCAGGCTTTCTTTCAACAAGAATAAATGTTTCAAGTTTAAAGGTAAGCCTTTTTCTGCGTTACTGATACCTTAACATACTGGCGCAGGAAAAAAGGGCTCATGTCAGGAGGAGAGGAAGCTGTGTGTGTGCGGAGAAGCTGGCTGGCCGCCACAGGTTCTTCTTCACCCTGCTGGCTCTTCCAGAACTCCAGGAGAGACTTCAGCACATGAAGGCAGTAGTCAATGGCACCCAGGTTGAGCAAGGCAGTCGCTGTTGCATTGGAAATCAATGATGACGACTACAAAAAAAAAAAAAAAAAAAAAAAAAAAAAAAAAAAAAAAAAAAAGACAGCCGAAGTTATTAAATTATATGTTGTAAACCACATAGTTAACGTCCCTAATGTTCATGAAATGGTGTAAAAATGTACTGGTCAAAATGTATTTAACTGAAATAGACATTTACTTTATGAAACCTGTACTACGATACCTCAGAAGAAGATTTTGACCCAGACTTGGTACGAGACATGAAGACGCTTAGCAGTCTCATGATGACCAGGTGAACTTCATTGATGGAGCTTCGCTCATTCTTTTTGGACACATCCTGCAGGATCAATGACATGGAGTAAGTAAAATAAATGATATTTTGAGATCAACTCATCATAAAAAAATAAAACAGATAGCATTTACCTTTTTGTGTATGCCAAGCTCAGCAATGAGCTGTGCAAGCAAGTCATCCAAGGCACCTTTGTCCTTTTCATCTTCACCATCAAGGTCAGACGTCAACATAAGAATGACTTGCATGTATGGAATGGCTTGAACTCCGCCTACATTGTGGAGCTGCGAAAGGTGCTGTAGTAAGCGCTCCAGAAGCATGAGACGAACCATGTGCAACCTAAGACCAAACAAAAAAAAAGGTAGTAAGAGGAGTATCATCTTTTAACTGCACTGCCCATATTGTTGTTTTTTTTTTTTTTTTTTTTTTGACAGTATATCTTACTAACAACAAAGCACAGGAAAAAAAAACAAAAAAAAAAAAACACATTACTAAATGTCTTCATAGTTATGTCAATTTTGGTACTCATGGACATTAGAAGTTAAAGTGTCACAGTCAGAGCTTGAACTTGAATCATCTCTATCAACTAAAACTCTACTGCATTCGGGACTCTGACCTGTTGCTTGTGTGGATGTCTCCTTCATTCTCTCCTTCTGAGCCGTCACCCTCCTGCTGTGCTGTTGTGGTACTGATGGCTCCAGTGCTGGAACTTACACTGCCTGGACCAGCAGGGTGGCCTTCCACTGCAGTGTCTCCATATGCACTGCTGCGTCCTGATACTGCACAAAAGGATGCAAAAAATTGTCAAACACACAGGAAAAACAGTAATATAGATAGAAAAAGCATTAAGACACAGTGACAAAGCAATATATGCTTTTTTGTAACAATGGTGGCCATCAGGACTTTAGCTACACAGCATAATAGTTCATAAGTTTATACTAACCACAAACTGAGATATAAGGAAAAATATACTTGTAACTTATACAACTACTTTCAGGCATGCATATTTTGTTTTGAATATTAGACTGGCCTCTTTTTCTGAAATAACCCACCACTGTGCTCCCCTGCTACAGAGTCGATAGCAGAACCTCCACTCTCTGAGCCCACACTGCCTCCATGCTCAGCTGGGGAGGTCCGCAACGTAGAGCCATCAGTAGCAGCTGTGCTGCCCTCATCATCTGATGCCGGGGCTGAAATCATAGCAATAGCTGTAACAGTAAATACACCACGGTCATCTGGCCAGGATACATGATCTTAATTTATACTTGTTCACCAATAATGCAATAAACAATTAAACAAAATACTTCTTCCGACTATTATTGCATATTTTTTGCTGATAAACCTATTAAGGACAGTACAAAATTAAATTGTAATGCTACACTGAGACTGAGTGATAAACAAAAGGATTAAAAAAATCAAAAGCTTTATTGTAAATTTAAGCAAAACAACAAACAGAACTTAAATTATGAATTTCCGTGTTGGAATTCATCAATGTAAAGACGGTGTTATTACCTGATGCGGTGGTGTCTGACAGAGTGCCTGCATCAAGTGAAGATGAACTTGGGGCCTGACCAGACAGGCCAAGGCTCTGAAGGCCAAGAGCACTGCTGCTGCTGC
This sequence comes from Xenentodon cancila, assembly GCA_014839995.1. Classification (NCBI taxonomy): domain Eukaryota; kingdom Metazoa; phylum Chordata; class Actinopteri; order Beloniformes; family Belonidae; genus Xenentodon; species Xenentodon cancila. The sequence continues at coordinate 23,145,221 of CM026204.1, read as the reverse complement.
CTATAAATGACAAAAATGCATATTAGAATTGGGTTATAATTGTATTGTATATCTAAGAACCGACTCAAAATGAAAATTCAGACTTTCTAGTAGGGGAAACACATTTGATTTAGAATCACTCAGAATCTGTTTGTACATGTGAAATACTTAAAAGTTCATATTACAGCCTGATGGTTTGCTTACAGCCTGGAGTTCAAATAAAACTAACTCTTTGGGTCCAAATAACTGAAAGTACCAAAATACAGATTCAGATTTGAAAAATGTTTTACGTTCCACTAATTATTGCCTTATTCCAGTTCCTCCTGTATACCTTGTTGATCCTGCTGAAGGCTGAGAGCAATAGCCAACTCTACCATAGTTTCATCATCAGCATCAGGAGGAATGTCGAGCATAGGGGGGAAACCTTCAGCTCCAGCAAGGAGAGCCTCCAGAGGAGACGGATTTCCATTGTTAACATTCTCTGCTGTTTCCAGGACCATTGACTCAGACTAAAAAACATAAAAAAAAGTGTTACTCAGTGAAAAATCAGTGAAAAATTAAGACATAACATTCAAATAACACTGGGGAACGTTTGCCATTTTTAGTTCAGCAAGTCTCCCTATAAACTTGGAGAATATGTTGCTTTTATGTCATAAACACGTTCTCATCTAGTCCCTTGCTTGGACACACTCCCACTTTCTCATTACCTTAACTTAGTCCCCTCTGCTATGAAGTCATGTTTACCTCCTTAACTGTAAATGGTGGTTATTGTGTTAAATAATATTGAATCAAATATTATGACCCCCCCCCCCCCCCCCCCCCCACAAAAAAAAAAACTGCAATATGAACCAAACCATAGAGTTGATTTAACCGTTTCACCCCAATAATGTCAAATACAGCCCAAAAATGTTATTTGTTCTCTATTCCTCACCACCATCTCGAAGTCGCCATGGTCAACTTCACTCTGTTCTTGGCTCTCTTGTCGGCCTTCTTCTCCTCGAGTCATCACTGATGACTGGATTTTGTCATCTGCATCGTCGTCATCATCATCATCCTTGTCTCCTGATAAAATAAACAAACCACATATTTCCTGAAATTGGATACTGGGTCCTAAGATTTGTAGTGTCAAGACTAAAAAAAAACTTGCCCTTAAGTACTTAAGCAAAAAGTATAACTAAGTAATAATCACTAAACACCATAATATTGTTTCTGAAGATGTATAACTACAATGTAAAGCAAGATACTTCGTATAATGTCTGATTAAACTTACCTATAGGAGTGTTGGATCGTGGGGGAGATGGAAGTGTCACGTGACGGCGTTTGTTTCTTGGTCGCAGCACTCTGATAAGAGCCTGCTTGCAAGCAAAGCTCACAGCAGTGTCCTAGATTTGTTAAACAGCATGATTACTTTCGCCATAATTTCAATATATATATATATATATATATATATATATATATATATATATATATATATATATATATATATATATATATATATATATATATATATATATATATATATATATATCTATATATATATATATATATATATATATATATCTATATATATATATATATCTATATATATATATATATATAAATAAAGAATTAATTCATCAGTATATATTTAGTGTTGAACAGAATATTTTACTTACAGGGCACAGTAACATCTGCATGTAGATTTTGGAGGCTACATTGATGTAATCCAGCTCACACGTGCAGTATGCTTGGATAATGTCAACAAGTGCATTAACTGTTGCTTCCACATGAGTCAGGCCTTAGATGGACGAGATGGGGGGAAAAAAAGATTTTAAAAACTTCTTTTCAAAGTTATAAATCAATTTTTACACTTTTTGGCAGCATACTTGTGTTTATGACCAACTTATAGTTTCAAATATAAGTTATATTACTCTGGACTTATGCAGATATCATAAACAGTATACTTTGATTTCCAAGTTTTACACTTACCAGGCAGGCAAGCAGGAGCAAGAAATGCATTCTTTGGTTTTTGGGCGTGAAGTTTCCAGAAGTTATTCATGAGTTGTGATATAAAGTTGCAGCTTTCACTGTCCATATGTTTTTGCCCATCCTCAGTCACATCTGATTTAAGAACATGGATTAGTTAAAAACGTTTAGGTTATTTTTCTGCTGCATCAAAATTTACTCTAAACAACAGCTGCTCTCAAGTTATTGTAACCTGATCATCTAATCATTAAGATTGTATTTGTGTAAAAATTTAATATAAAGAAATTACTGTTTCGTAATGTTGGCAAAGATTTGTCATCAACATAAAATCCAGCTTACCAGACTCATAGTGCAATAATTTGTTTTCAGTAAAATGCACCAAGTTGTTGGGTCTCATGATGGCAATGGAGCGGGCAGTGATCACAAGCCTCTGGAAAACATCAGGGTCCAGCTCCTTCCCTTCACGGCTACAACTATTTAGACATTGCACTGCATTACTTAGCAAGGACTGGTCCTGATAACAGAAGGGAAAGAGTTGTATTACTAGATGGAATACCTAATCCAACACCTACAGAAGACAGCATGCTTATAATTCAACTTTAATTTTAGTTTTCTCTTTAAAATGTGAGTTTTACTGGTTAAAAAAAAACAAAAAACAACTGACTGGTTAAAAGAAAAACAAACAAAAAATACACTTTAATATAAATACCTTGTGGTTGTGGTAGGCAGTGCGGCTGGTGTGAAGGCTGGCTAGAAGTCCTTTGGTCTGCTGCTGCACACCTGCAGGAGTCGGCATGGAGAGGAGTAAGGTGGCCAACTCCAGTGCAGCAGCCTTGTTTTTCTCCTACAGAGTTAAAACCATGGATTAACAATCATTTCTGAAGACAAACAAATGAAACAGATTTTCATAATAACTTATTGTTTTACAAAGTAATAAAGAGTAAAATCTTCACGTTTACCTTTTCACTAGATGAACCTAATGCAAAGCAACTTTCCAAAGCTTCAAGAGAGCTGACCACCAACCTAAAGAAAAGAAAGATTATGATTAATTCTCCCTCCTCCGTAGATTTAGAGACAAAAAAAAAATTACACAGTATCAATATTGGGGTAATTTGAGCAAAACTAAATGCCAAACAACACTGAATGCAAGAATAAAAGGTGAGAAAACATGTCCATTTTCTTATGCAAGTGTGAAGATGGTGCATGACATGTTGACAGTCTAAGGCATGGACACACAAAAATGGCACACATGCAGAAAACCATACAAACAAGCAGAGAAAGGGCAGTTACTAACCGGTCCAAGGTTGATAAGGACTCAGTTTCACAACTTTTTATTGTATTTGTGGGAGCAAAAGAAAAAGAACAAAAATAATTGTGAGGATCACAGAAAGAAATAAGTGAAATTAGATGATTCAGTTGAACAAAAGAGAATCATGCAATAAAAGATGACCACAAGAGCCATGCAGTACAGGCTAAAAAGAACCTAACTGTCTCTTTCAAATTCAGGCTTGTACTTCTATTACATAACTGAAATGCTACAGAGTGTAATGAGTAAGAGAAGAATAAATAAGCAAAACAAAAAGACAGCTACATGTGTAACTCGTTTTGATGCAACCCTTTTCAGAAATCAAGAGGCAACAGAACTCTGAGCATTTAAAGATAAAATATTGTTGGCTTATCCACCAAATGACTTGCAGTCAAACTCGACTGCATTACTTAATTGCAAAAATTATTTAACAAAAAATAAATAAATAAATAAAACATACAATTGCAAACTATCTATGGTTAACGTAGTAGTGATAATTGTGAAAGCACATAAAATGATGGATCTCCCAACGTACACAAATTTTACATGGTTAAAAAGTAGTTTTAAATGACACATTTGAACGATCATGCTTGCTCATCATGAGTCCTGTTAATCCAGATAGGGGTGACTTTGAAGAGTAAAGACTAGTTACATGCAGTGATTGCATCGACTACAATGTGCAAGGGACATACCTCTCCAGCACAGTGCCACTTGTTGTGGCAGGGGTGGCTATGTCTCCATCAGAGGTACCGTTGCCCTGGTTGAGGCTGGGACTGCAGACATTATTAACTGATGCTGAAGAAAAGTCTTCTGGTGGATCCTCAGGCCAGCCAAACTGCTCCTTGGTTTTACCATAAACCTTAACTGAATCAAGCATGGTGACTCCAGCTGGATCAACTGATGCGCCAACTTTGAAAACAAATGAGAAGAAACCTCAGTGAGGAAACAACACTAAACAAAATAAAGCCAAGTCAATGTGATCATATGGTAATAACTTTGGTCTGCTCACATACGCTTTTGCAACAATGATAGTTAGTTGGCCAATAAACTTATTATTAAAAGGATTTCATCTTACTGAATATGGATAGTTTCTTGTCAGCCTGGAGAGCCTCCTCTCTGGTGAAGGGGAAGTCAAACCAACGGGCTCTCGTCAAGTTGATCTGCATGGTGCGGCCAAAGACCTCCACATAGGAAGGAGCTCTCTCGATGGCCTGAGTGCCCACCTGAACACGCATGCCTGTCATCACCATTGAACTGTTGTTGTTAACCACTTCCACAGTGAATCCCCCAGGCTAGAAGGAAATTAAGAAAGGAATGATGACCAAATGACTCTTACGGTTCCAGTTTATCATATAAAAATGTGAAAGCGAAGTGATGACTTGGACTTTATCTGTTACATTTCATCAAATGAAAAGATCTTTACCTTAGTGTTGGCCACATACATCCCTGTGGAGTTGAGCCTATGTTTAATCTGCTGTCCATTGTAGACTTGCAACAAGTCATTACCGCCAAACTCCACCTCTGTCAGTTGTTGGTTATGTTCAAAGAAGTCCACTGGGAACGTAACCTGACTGGAGGTTCGAGTGGCTGAAAGTAAAATCATAACATTAAAATTATTTAATAAATAGAAACTTTTTTCAAAAAATGTTTACCATAACTCTTGAGACTATTAAGCTCATGACAATAATACGCTACAGAGTAGGTATGATGAGCCACAATGCCTTTGCTTATAAGAAGTCTGCCATTAACTGGTCAAGCACTCACTTGCAGCTGCAGCTTTGCGCTTGCGTACTGGTTTCATGATGCTAATTCCACAGCTGGGCTGCAGTGAGGGTTGGAGCCAGTATGAGGTGTTGTCTACATTTGCCATGTAGATTCTTAGGCTTCCGTCCTCGCAAAGAAGAATCATTGTGGTGCGCTGTTGCTCATTACTAGCAGTGTGTCGGATAGCGACCATATCTTGAATCTGGAGGAAAGGAACAGTATTCAAAGTCAACCTCAGCTTTGAGTAACTTTTTCAAAGCTTGTCTTGTTTACAGGAGTATTTTTTATGCATCTTCAGTAAAATAATTCCTTAGTTACCCTGCAGTATTTTCTAAAGTAATTTCCCATTTCATATGTTGTCATCTCCTCTAAAGTAGCCCCTTTACACACTTCATCCTTGTCTTATGACAGTACAGTACCCGTACCTTTGCTTTAGCTGGTAGAGTTTTAATCTCCTGGATGAGGAAAGTGTCAGGCTTGACCATGATTACTAGTGGTATGCCTGTTGTCTGTTGCACACAGCAAACAAGACCAGGATGGTTCATGACCTCTGACCACTGGCACAGAGCAGGCGACATCTTACTGCTGCCACCATTTGACCTAAAGAAAGAAGAACAACAACAGAGTGTCAGTTCTTCTGGTTACCCTTTACATTTTCAAGAACTAGGTCTGTGTTATGTAAAGACAAAATAAAGAGTGTGATGGAAACGGTACCCTTTGATGTTGATGGGGAAGAGCCTCTGCATATCAGTTGTGCTACGGCTCACAGTGGCAGCAAAAGACTTCCCTTGGCTGTAGCTGAAGAAAAGCATTTGAAGGACATGGGAGTAATAAACGGACACACCACCACCAGCCACCTGCCCATTGGAATCCTGCAACAACAGAACAAATTTACTTCAAAATTTTTCTTTTTTAGTGCAGCATTTTTAAAAAATCCTGCACTGTTTTTTTGCTGTCAACATGATCTGACAAGTACAAATCTGTAGAAATGCAGTGGTGTTGACATCTTTAGCAAAAATTCAGGTCTCTTTTTTTTTAGCTGTGACAACAATACGCAAAACACTGTCATGTAATTTCAGTGTGTGTTTACATCATAGTTGTTTTTTTCCTTTGTCAAAGCATAAATTCAACTTGCCTTCAAGTCCTCATGCGTTATCTCCAATACATTTGTAACATAGAAAGGGCCATGTTGAGCGCTGCTAGATTCATCCATGACTTGAGTGTACATGTACCCTGCTGAGGACATGATTACAATGATGTTCTTCCCCTCCTCATTGAAAAGGAATGTAGCGTCACGGATCTTGGAACTAGGGAGGAGGAAGTAGTACATGGGACTCAGGGCATCCACTGACAAGTCATAGATCTGTTGCCATGGAAGACAAAGGGAAACAAGAAAATTATTATCCAACTGATGATTTTAACTCCACATAGCATAAATATCTATTATGACAATTATATGAAGGATTTTTTAAGCATATTTAAAAATCAGAAAGTTGGAATAATTTCACAAACCATTTGTCAATACTTTGACTTAACATAGAGAACTATAACTACTCTTTAAATACCTTGACAAAGTCAGCAGTTATGATGGCAAGTTCAGTCTGAGAGCCTGGTAACCAGATTGCTTTGATAATGAAGTTGCCTGTAGCCAGTTGTGGGTGTAACACAAGATGGTCCGACACAGAACCTGTGCTGCTGAAGGTTAGCACGTGACAGTCCTGGGAAAAAAATTGGATTAAATGTAGTTGATTACCAAATTCCTACAGATAACTTCTACATAGCAGTAAGATATTAAATGTGCTTGCATAACTTGCCCAAGTACCTTTTAAAAGACACAAGACAGTTAAGAAGCTTATTCCTCAAAAACCTTTTTTTTGTAATTATGTGAGAAAACCATATTTTTGTTTGTCTTACCTTAAGGCCGCACACTGCCAGGTAATCTTCATTGCAAGGGTTGCCTGTGAGACTGAGGACAGTGAAAGGGACTGGAGCAGAGGCCAGACGTGTCAGTGTTAGCTTCCTCTTACTGGAATCGGCTTGCTTCAGGAGAGTGGACAGCTGCAGAACCGTTATCTACAAGATGGGAAATAACGAAAAAAAATGTGTCACGTGGTCGTACTAACAGTGAAATATCTCTGCAAGCTACTGAAATAAGTTAAAGTCTGACTATATATAACAAACAATTTCAAATATAACACTAACAAAATTCTAATTAATTGCAGTGGTGCAATTTTTTTTTCTTCCTTCTTCCTTTTCACAATGATCGATTTCCAAAGCCATGGTGGTTATGTAAGGAGAATTCTCTCAGGCTTCCTTTGCACAAACAAAATTCATGGATTAAACTTACCTTTCCTTTTTCATGGCTAACTGCAAGGTGCTGACGGCGGCCATGGGGTGAGGACAGGACACACATGGCAACGCGGCGCAGTACATGTGCACTGATGAGCTGACGTATAGTTTGCCCCTGGTCACCACTATAGTTCATCCGCACATTCTCAAAAGCCCCTTCCTGAGACCCGAGTGTGGGTACCTGGGGAATAAAAGCGCAAGATTAAACTGTACTTCTGCACATGAAGATTTTTTTCAATGTCATATATACATCATTAACATTTCAATACATTATCAAGGAATTGAGTCATTTCTTAACTACTCAAAGCCATTTATGTCATACCATTAACTGGTCAGTCATCTCCACATTTTTGTCCTGAGTATGCAGTTCATTGAGGGCTTGCTGAGCCCTGCTGCTGCTTCCCACTACTGATGCCTGCTGAAAGTTGGTCTGGATGGCTTCCATGAGAAACATGAGCATATCGAGTATGACTGCAGCAGTGGATGATCCCATCTGCCACAGAGAGAGAGCCAGAAATACAGGTCACACAATGTACAAGCAAAAAAAAAAAAGTCTGCAAAATTTAAAAAGACCAAACAAGACACTGCCAAAAAAAGATCCTGAAAGGATAAAAACTAGTCTAACCACTTGTGTTTGCAACTCCTCCTGGCAGCCTTCAATGCTCTTGCACACGCTGCTCTTCTTAGGTTTGTCTTCATCAACAGATTTGCCATCACAGATGGTGACTTTGCTCTTCTCAGATGGCGAGGAATTCTGATGGCGGATAGCACTTTCAGGCATTCGCAGTTCATTCTGGAATGCTGAAGATTCTTTGAGAGTAGAGCTCATGCCACTGCTGGGACTGCGTTTGACCAAGGCCTATGGATGATATGACATACAACAAGCCATTTGAAAACAATAATGACGTTACATTAATATTACCAGTCAAAGTTTCCGATACAGCCATTCGTGTGTAATGAATAGCTTTGATTGTCCAAACTTTTAATTGGTAGTGTATGTTGACTTCACAGTAGCAAAGACAATCAAAAGACATCAATAAAAGTTTAATTTAAGAGCATTAACGACCATTTTTTATTATTAGATTAATCCAAGTTTGTTTTCACTTTCCTAGCTCCTCCATAATTCAAAGTCTATAGTTGAAAAATGGTCTGTAAATTGTTTTTTAATATTTAAATGTACCCTAATTGAAAACTAATGTGATAAATTAACTGTTCTGATAAGAGTAAGTCGTTGCATGCCAATATCACTTAGTCTTACAGTGTTATCTTCTGACAGAACAGTGAAGCTCTACGTATTATGAACACCGCAGTAAAAGTTAAATCGTAAAGATAAAATACTTCCCAAAGTGCATAAAACTATTAAAACTATCAAAATCACAACACTGACACAAGAAAAACTATGCAATTTAAAGATTGCATAATGAAAATCAATGCTCACATATTAAACATTAAATGGAAGTTTTATGTAGTTGATGGTGTTTTTCACATGCAAAAAAAAATAAAAAATGAAACATTAAAAATTTACTAGGGAAACTGGCATTTTCTGTAAATAAATAAATTAAACAAGTCAGGCAAATATAACGTGGTTTTACTTAATTTCTAGTCAAATGTGTGTAACTAGCTATAATCCTTATCAAATGAAATGACTGGATGGAAGTCAATGGGGGAATGACTTGCAAGCCAAAGTTACCGCTGTTGTTCTCTTCCCATGATGACCTGAGGTATTCGGTCTCACCTGGCAGCTGCCATCCTCTTTGGCACCGCAGTCACAGAAGAAAGAGCCATATTTGGCATAGGAGATCTCATGGTCTTTGTGACAGACCTTGGCGCACACTGTGCACACACCTACCCCATCCACCATCTTACAGGTGTGACAATGGTACCTGCAAAATGATAAGGATGCATCATGGCTACGCAGTGGACCAGTGCAAAAAACAACAAAATGCCACCTATTAATGTAAATACTACAACAACTGGCACCATATTCCAAATCTAACCAGAGGGATTATTTTCAAGATGATGATCTGTAGTAATTCATCTGACATACATTACATGACAGTAAAAAATGTAAAAAAAAAAAAAAAATAAATAAAAAAAAAAAAGAAGATTAAAACAGAAACAAGCTCATCTTTACCAGTGCTGGTTCATAAACTCCTTCTGAGTTATGGTAAAGGTGCAGAGTTTGTTGCAAAGGGAGTCTTCATCCTGTCAAACAGAAACACGTTAACATGAATTTGCCAGTATTAGAAACTCATTAGGCAATAACCAGGTAAATTTATGAATTTTAATCTCCCTACTGTGTATGTATTTAACTGATTAATGCACTTTTAACAAAGATGCATTATTCAGTTGAGTTGAGTTCCAGTTGCATGAAGAAGTGGAAAAAATTAGATTAACTTTATTTAAGTCATGAATTCATTTAACATTTTTGTTGCAGTTTCTTTTCTGCTTCGAACTGTTAAAGACCAGTCAAAAAAATCTAAATTAAGACTCTTGGATGAAGAAAATGTTAACTAAATTAAAATGAACATAAATGCCAAGTATGACATTCATTTAATAATTTCTACTCTATTAGCTAATAACATGGTCTAACAGCAAGGGATACATGCATTTCAAGGAATACATGCCAACCAGTAACCTTAGAGGTTAGTTGTTTAGTCAAAGGTTTTACAAATGATTTTAGTAACACCCCCCACCCAAAAAAAAAAAACCAAAAAAACAACACATAGTATACAAAGGAACATTAGTAAATCTAGCACAGTAATTTCATGGTCTTTGTTTTCTCAAGACCTTAAAATTCAAACAACCTTTTACATACAGGTCGGTTGATGTGGACTGAAAAAGACGGGTCTGTTTGATAAGACAGGAAATAAAAACAGGCATCTTACAGAGTCTTCTGCCTGGGAATCGTCCTCCTCTACTGCAAGTTCCTCCACCCAGTCTGAGTCAACCTCCATTGCCTTCTCATCTCCCTCCATGAGCAGTGATGAGGTACCCTGGCCACTGCTTTGCCGCAAAGCATTCATGACATCAGCCAGATAGGAGATGATGTGGCATGAGCATTCCAGCATGCTGGCATGCTGATATCAGACAGAATAAAATGCTTATTAATTGCCTGACAGTTCATATTAAAAAGCAAACATGTGAAACAAAGTTCACCCACAGTAAACTGACCCAATGGTGAGACTCAATGTGTTAAATCAATGTGTCTGGGATAATTCTAGGTTTTGCTTGAGGATGTACAGTGAAGTTTATTTTATCCATTTCCTAAATCCAAAACAGAAATAAACTTCTGCTTTGAATTAAGCTGACAACTTATCATTAAGATCAACCAGGATGTCTACATTTATTCTAAGGTAAATATTATAGGCATTAATAAATAAAAAGAAAAAACAAAAAAACAAACAAAAAAAAAAAAAACACTGGTATCTGATCAGCCTAAGCACACAAATCCTATGTCTCTGAAAAAGAAAAAAAGAAAAATAGTATCAGAACAGCTCTACTGTTTAACCAATTTCATCTTGTGCACACATGCCCGCTGATCATGGAGCATATGAATGAACATTTGGTCAGTGGGGACAATCTGTGTAAAATGGCTAAATTCAAAAACTAATGTAAAGATTTCAATTATTCATAGCTAATGCTGATAAGTGCATTTATGAGGCACAGAGTGTACATTTTTCAGATGTCTCTTTTAAATTTTCCCACTTAGTTTTGTTCAATAAATAAAAGTGTAACATTAATATGTTATAGTTCACCTGAGCTTGTATTTATGTGATTTCAAAGCCCGCCGCGTAAAAGATTTCTTCTTTTATTATTATGGCATCATACAGAAAACTGTAGAATTGAGAGACGGTGCACGTTTTTTCCCATGACTGTGCATGACTGTCTGAAGTTTATCTTAAACAAGATAAGAAGCCGATGTGCCAGATTTTACAAAGCAAATATGCTGTTTTCAAATAATGGGATAGAAAAACATTTTTTTTTTTTTTACCTTTCCATGGGACAAATTTGCGCTGACTTTCTCCACAACATTCTTCTGTGTCAAATACTTCTTGCTACAAAATGTAGAATACAACAACATTAAAATTACAAAAATATATATTTTTTGTGAACATTAATGTTGATAAACAGGCCAAATTATTATCTTTTAATAATTAAAGTTTTTTTTCCCAATGAGTTGAGAACTGAGTTGAGAACAAAAATGCAGACTTAAAACTTGGAAATTAGATTTTTCTTAAATAAATAAATAAAACTGTAGATTCTTACCATCTGGTCAGCCAGTCAATAGATGCCCTGTGAAGTTGTAGGTGGCCAGCCCCCTGTCCAGCACTTGCAAGTGTAGCCATTATGACCATAAGCTCAGGAAAGCCTGTTCCATCACCATTGGCCAGCATGTCTGTTGCCATGGGAATAAGTGTGCTGAGGAGGACAGTGCACACTCCTTCCCCCACCTGACTATTGTCACGCACAATATGAGTTGTGAGCAGCTGGAGAAGCTGTCGGTTTTCTTGCACTATTTCCAGTTGCTCCGAATCCTTTGGTGGGGTAGCAGTCATACGTGTCAGCCAGGACTGCAGACGGGATGGCTCCACACAGGCTAGCTGGGCCAGAGAGCCACACAGACACAATAGGCTTGGGTTTGGACTCTTCTCCGCTAGAAATTACAGGATAAGAATGTGATGCAACTTATAGAATGACCTTATTTATTTGTAACATGCACCTTTTTCCATTTAAAAGACAGCAACTGTACTTTGTCATGTTTAAATGAGCATCTTTAAACTTTGTGAGGTTATTTTCTATGAGACAGACTAAGACCATGTTCAAATTACGGTATGCATACATATCAAATTAAAATGAATAAATAAATACAATTCTTAGATGAAGTAAAATATCACTTTTTCCTGGAGTCATTGACTTCACAGTCCAAGTAGTGCAATCAAACCTTCGCACGTTTTACACATTTTAATAAGCTTAAATACATAGAAAACCCGATTTACACAACCACTGTGTAATTAGCACAATAATATGAATTGTTATGCCAATAATGAGAAAACTATCATTTGAATGTAGTTGTACACATTACATATTTTACTGCGGTATTTTACGTCACTGTTGCTTCAGTGTGGAGCTCCCATTCACTTTCACAAGTAAGCCTGAAGAGAGGTCAGACTTCTGAAGAGGAGCATTGATTTAAAAAAAAAAAAAAAAAAAAAAAAAAAAAATCATTCATGTCTCACTTTAAAAGACATAAGAGATATTTATGCACTTTTAAATAAGTGTCAAATATAGCTTGAAAATGTACATGTAAACTAGGAAAACAAAGTCGGTAACAACAAAGGCACTGAGCTCCGAGGAAACAATTATAAAAACAAATTAACAGCTTGAGACAAAACTCCTAATTTTGTAAAAAGAACTTTGTCAAATAGAACACAAATAGTGTAAGCAGGTATTTAACTCGAGGAAGATTGTAATTTTGATATCATTTTGTCCTCTTTGTAACACCATACAAATTTTGATGTGATATATTCTTAAAGTGTGACTTTTAGACAAGGAGTCATCATTTTTATGGCCGATTGTTAAATCTTTGAAGCCAATTATCTTTTCTTTTTTTTTTTTTTTTTTTTAAACAATACGTGGTTGTTATCCTTCTCGACTAAGCAGGCTCATCATACCAGTTTCATGTGTGATCATGTGGTTTAACAAATGGCGATTGAACAACATTTCATACTAACTAGTCTGTTTTCATCAGCTTCACATATATGACAGGATGACGTGCCATTGTTTAAATCAACTTCAAGAGCAGCTGACTTACTTAGCTGGAAAAGCTTGGTGAAGAATTTCAGCACCCTGTTACAGAACTTTGCAGACAGGTTTTCATTTGCTGTTGCCATCATTATCTGGACAAGTTCTCCACTGTGCGGAAGAAAGGGGGAAACAAAAAGTGAGATGGTGAAAGTGTAAAAATGGGAAATGATGGTTCCCAGGTCATTAGTTAGGCAAATACCTGAATGAAAAAAATTCCTCCATTGCCTTTCGGACCTGACTGTTCTCAAGCTGTTTCTCTAGATACTGAAGACATTCCTCAAGAACAGACTCATCCAAACCACTACAACAAGAGAAACAGCATTGTTAAAGCAACCAGCAAAGCCTAACAATAAATATCCAGGTTTGTGAACACAAACATGTGCTACACTGCTATGCTGAGATTTAATCAACAAATGTTATTATATATTTCATACCTATTGGGGTCTGAGTGATTGGCAATGATGTTGTAACATCCAGTTACCAAGCGCTCGTAGATGCGGGCTAAGAAGGCATCCGACTCTGCTGGGCCAAGGATGCGCTCCAATGAGGTGCTACTGATCTCTCCTACACTCTCTGTGCTGCTCTCAAGGAGGAGGGGCAGCAGAGTGCTCACAACTTGTGAGGGATTCAACTCCTCTGTGCTGAAGGGACACAGAGCAATATTAAAATTATCATTTATCATGTTTAGATTTTACAGTGGAAAAATACAGTAACAAATAAGTACTCACACAATGAGGTCGCCAGTGAGGCGAACCAAAGACAGAAGGATGTGCTTAAGAGAAGAAGCCAGAGGCAAGGACTGACAACTCAGTGTACCCAGATGAGCTGCTTGGATGGCACTGATGTAGCTCTCTGATGGAATGGTATCATTGGCAAAAGCATTTCGCTGAGAATAAAAACATTTTTTTACCTCAGTTAATACAATGACTTTAATGACATTTTGAGTAGACTGAGAAAAGAAAAAAAAAAAAAAATCGACTTTGATGTTTGACTGCTTTTTATAAAGGCTTATGTATAGTACAATATAGTGAAATAACCATTACAGACAGCACTAAATGTATTACCATGTTGTGGAGTTTTAACATTCAATTTTCGGGTTTACTGAGTAAGCCACCTATATTTCCCTCTAGGACACTACGGTATTCTGCACAATATAGAGTGTTATGTTTCATATGTAATTTGTCAAACCTGCTTTTTTATGTTTGAGGTTATTTTTGATGTGTTTGGAATTCATTGCACATTTTCTGATTGCTCATGTCACCCAATGTTAACAGTTCTCTTCCTAAAAGTCATCCACCTTTGCAAACTATTGCTCAAGTATTTTTTCCATATATACAAAACGCCAGAAGTTGCAAAAGTTGCAGAATTGAGTCTAGTATTCTTCATTAATTGCTACTTACAAACAAGTTAATCATTGAACTGATGAACAAGCAACTTTATTTACATACCCATGAACCTATGTTGGGAAACTCATTGGTGTTGATGCTGTTCCAGGTCTCACAAATCGTCTGTACAGCTGATGGCAAATTCTGCATTATATTGTGACCTGTAAAGTTGGATCAAAACATGTAGGTTGAACAGAAACTGCACAGAAATGCTGCTGAAGTAAATGCACAGCTATCCAAGACTCTCAGGTACATCTTTAACATACCCAAGATGTTGGCCTTGCATCTAGTAGAGCCAATAGAGAGAACTGCAGCATAGCCTTGGAGTTTAGCATCAGTCAGCTTGTTTTCTCCCTCCTCTGGGATGTTCATGAGAAGGTAGGATCTGGTGAACATAATTTTGGGTTTATCGTTACATCAGTAAGAGTGTTAACAAATCTTAAAAAACAAATAAAAAAACAATTTTAAAGCATATAAAATAGAAAAATGTTTTGCTCAACATACATGTGTATCAAGTTGGGTTTTCCAGCAAATGTTTGGGAAAAATCATTTATGATCTCAATTCATAATATTTTTAATGACTGAACCCCTTGATTAAGAGATTAAAAAAAAACAACTGATATACACGTTAGTCACGTGCATGTATTTCAGTCAGTAACTGTTTCTTTTCCTTACCTTGTGAAGGCCGTGTAGCTGTCAATGAGCTGTAGCGTTGCTGGCAACAGGTTTTTTGTGATATCAGAGGATTTGTGGGAGTCTGCCTCAATCGCAACCTTCGATAAATGTTCATCTAAGGAAACCTGTACTTTGGAAAGTACTGCATCCAGGGTGTAAATAGATTGTAGAGAGGGCAACTGATAAAGTGGAAGGACAACATTTGGGTCTACACTTGAGAATGTAGAAATCTGCAAAAGAAAAAAAAATAAAGAGTGACAATTAGGAATGATATTTTAAATTATACAGGCAACAGCTTTTCAACTCATCATTGTTAAATTTACCTGTCTGGCAATGTACTCTTCTGCAACCTCCACATCATATTTAACAGTGCTGCACTTTGCAGCTGTCATCTCAACAAGAGAGGTTGCTTGGTCCGTTTTCATCCCCTGCTTCACTAAGTGCTCCTGTTGATGATATAGTTATGCATCAAAATAAACAACAGTACAAAGACACTGGATTCATTTGGGTTATAATTCACACTATACCATACATTTGTAGTTTTAAAAAGAATAAGCCATTTTGGATGATCAAGTATGCAACACTGTATTGTAAAGTGTATTGTAAAGTGACCACGAAGCAAAGTCAAATACAATATGATTTTCTCACTGACAAAATCAAAAAAAATGAAGCTTTCATGCTAATAAGGCATAAAGCAGCACTTAAAAGCTTCAATTTACCTTAATCCAGTTGACGTATGTAGACACTCGTAGACGAGAAGACCATCGCAGTGTATGCAGAATGTCACTTTCACTAGGGTCACTGCAACCATTCTTTAGCTGCTCCATGAAAGCTTTTGATGGTGGTAAAACACCCAAGATTCTCCATAGTACCAGAAAATAGTACTGTAGGGAGCAGGCCTCCTGTGTGGGAATACATTTAAAAAAAATGAAAGATATTTGCTTAAAAAAAAATAATAATAGATATATATATATATATATATATATAGACTATATATGATATAGATATATATATAGATATATATAGATAGATAGATATATATATATATATATATATATATATATATATATATATATATATATATATATATATATATATATATATATATATATATATATATATATAGGGTGTGTAACCCTAAGGCCAACGAACATCCACCTTAAATTCACCAACAATTCTTGCAAACATGCAGGACCACCTACCTCATAGATTCCTTAGTCTGTTTTAACAACTCAGTTGTTCATGTGGGATGTACTAACCATAGAAGTGATGGGCTTGTTTTCTTGCCTTCTTGCTGTGTCAAACTGAGAGCCTGCTGCCAGGAGTGAGATTAGCCATGCATACAGATCATCGTATTTAACTGCTCCACTGAACAGCTTTGGAAAAACCTGCCAAGATGATAAACAAGCATATAAACAAAAAAGAAAAAAAAAGAAAAAAAAAAAAACATTAAAAGTAAAACATGACTACTAATAAAGAGGCATGGCGCAATAAATATACATTATAAAGCAAACAAGATACTTATATTAAATGGATAGAAAGATGCACATATTTCTAAGACATTGATGTAACAAGATTATTGTTAGTTAAATAAAATACTAATAAAGAAAAGTGGTTAAACTCTCACCTTGCTGTCTAATCTGCTTACATCATCTTCAGATGCTTCAGGTGACAGCACACAGTAGAATTTGGGCTGCATGTTTGAATCTTAAGAAAATATATAAATTATGAAAAGAGTCATTATTTATCTCCTACTAATAAATATAATAAATAAAATAAAAATATTCACACATGGGTAAGAACACTGAATTTATATTGGGAAACAAACAAACAAAAAAAAAACAAAAAACAAAAAAAAAACATTTCTTTATTACTTTACCTGGTGAGCAATGTTTAGTCCAGTTCTCCTCCACCTCTTTGAATCCATAGTAAAGCGGGAGACTGCTGCGTTTGCTTCCTTCCTGAACAGAACTTGGCCCGGTGGTTGGTGGGGTGAGAAGATTGTATTGCACCTGTCATAAATTTTCAGGGTGGAGAGTATTTTAATTCCCAGTTTTCATAGTTTCAAATAAAGGTATTTATTTATAGATCTGAAATTAAATAAGAACTTGTACAACTCAGTTATTTGCCACCATCTGTCTCATTCAGATGTGATAATCAGGAACTACTTCAAACTAGCAACATTAAAAACCATGAAAATCTGTTATAAAAATCATAACATAAAACAGCAGCAACTCAATTTAATCATGACGTCCACTAAAACAATGAGACAGTGTAGGCACTTACCTGTTCAAAGAGGAATACAGGAGCTTTGGAGTAGTGCCGCAGCAAGTAGTCAAAAACCAGCAACAAGCGAGCCAGGTTTAACGGTACAGCTTTCAGCTGGGAGTCTCTGCTTTGTGCCACTTCAGTAATGGCCTGTGTGACCATGGTGAGGACTGATCGGCGTCCACGTTCTGACAGATTGTGGAAAAGGAGCAATAAAAGCTGAAGGTGTTCCACATTAAGGTCATCTTCTCCATGAATAGA
Source organism: Xenentodon cancila (assembly GCA_014839995.1). Lineage (NCBI taxonomy): Eukaryota > Metazoa > Chordata > Actinopteri > Beloniformes > Belonidae > Xenentodon > Xenentodon cancila. The sequence continues at coordinate 23,127,461 of CM026204.1, read as the reverse complement.
ACCCTGGATTGTGTGTTGTTTCAAGGTTCCTAAGAATCTGAGGACAAATTAACAAAGAGAAGTAGTGGTTTCACAAGCTACACTTCACTCAGGTTTTCAATGCATTACATTTTTAGAGACAAGCTTGATAGCCTTACCTTTCCCACACTTTCATACACTCAGGTACATCTGGCTCTCCCTGGATACTTGCTTTGTGCTGCCAAATAAGAAGAAGTCTGGAGAGGACCGACAGTGATTGAGGGTGAATGTACAAAGGCCAGGGACCCTCTGAAAAGGGAGCAACCCCTAACTGCTGTAGAAGCGTGTTCTGCAAATGATAAACATATATTTAAAAAAAAGACATTAGCATTGGATTACAAATTTTGATCTCCATTTAATGTTTATTATAGAATTTACTGATTAGAAGCCATTAATTTTGTCAAAAGATAACTTGCAACAGAAATAAACTTCACCTGCAAGGCTGGGGATGGAAGATCTGAGGTGACCAGGGTGTGGTTGAAGTGGTACAGAGCCAAGGAAAACACTTCATCTGAGGATCCTGAGACAAAAAAAAAAAAAAGAAAAATGTATACCCTCATTATATCATCTTTGAATCAATTGAAACACTATGGTTCAACATTTTAACTAAAGTAAGTAATGCAAACCTTTGACATCTTTGTCCACATCTTTAATAATGCTGGCTAATGTAGCCATGTGTTGCTCTGTCAGAGATACACTCAGGTAGTTGCGAATGAAGTTGTTCCGGGACTTCAGCATTGAAGTGGTGATGAAGTTCAGTATGCAAGAAGCCAAGCTGAGGAACTTCAAGAACAAGCAGTTCTAAGTTGGTGAATCATTGTGTGATCAGACCTTTAGAAGTTGCGAGTGATTTAATGATGTTATCAAAATACATACATCATTTTACTCTGTATATGTAAAATGTGTTTTCATCACACCAAAAAAAATAATTTACCAGTTCTGGATCCTTACGGCCCGCTAAAATGTTTCCATTCTCACTTGGATTCTGTTTGCTGGGACTCTTGAGTCTTGGAGAGGTCTCTAGGGGTGGGGGTGGGGGAGGGGGTGGTGGAGCGACTTTATCTTTGGTTGGCGAAATTGTTTCTTCAAACCACAGTCCTAAGATGGGTTCACTGTCATCATCTGAAAAATAAATAAGATGATTTAGATGGATTACATAGAGTAGAGGTGGGAAATAAGTGATTATGCAGTCTTTGTGGTTTCTTCAACAGGGAGAACATACAAAGCTTCACACTGGTGCATGACACTAACAGCACGGTGCAAGAAGAGGACAAGAACTAAGGACTGCAGTAAATAGTCAACATGTACTCATGAACTTTGTGTGAACAGACAAACATTTTCTCAAATATGTTGCTCTATTTCTGTCACTGAGGTTAAGGTGAAAATAATCAAAATAATGAAATACTATTATGTGCACAACCTTACACGGCACTATGTATTGGCAAATTCGTTCCCATCAGAATTCTGTTTATTCTAGCTTTTTCCAAATGTGTGACTTAATTCTTTGTGCTGCCCTGGTGACTTGGAAAATGTTCAAAATTAGTTAACAACAAACTGGGCCCTTTCAAAAAAATGTGTGTTCCTGCATGCAATACTAAATTCATAGTTGTCTCTATGTGCATATTCTTATACATGCTTTAGTGATACAGGCAACAATTAAGACAATAATTGGGTCATTCACACTTGGTACAACATACATCTTATTCTACAAATAATCTGAACTGCTCATTCCTGCTGCATTATTGTGCAGCAGAAATTCTACAGTATTACAGAAATTGGGTAGTGGGTAGTGACTGAAAGAACAAAATAGTGGATACAAGCGGTGGAAATGAGTTTCATCATTAGAGACGTTACTCTCTGGCCAGTCAGTGCCTGCAGTCTAGTGACGTTGTATTGTCAAGCCAGACTCAGGATGGTTAGAGACCTGGCCAAGTTGAAAAAAGGGAGGTACTAACCAGTACTATTACCTAGTGAAAAAACTTTAAAACAATAGAGTCAAGCGGAGCGAGCAGAGTAGGTACTAGTGAAAATAATCTAAGTGTCTCTCAGCTTGCCTAGGAATGCCTTGGGATCCCCCCAGATGAGCTAGAGAAAGAGGCCAGAGAGAGGACAGTCTGGGATACCCTGCATAGACAACTCCCCCTGCCACCCAACCTCAGATAAGCGGAGGAAAATGGATGGATGGAATCAGCTAGAACAAATTATCATTTCAATTATATCTGGATAAAAATGTCTGAATTTAAGAACCCCTTAAAATCGTTTTCAGTAATGGATGAAATGCAAGCCTAAAAGCAACTCCAAGATTCGACTCTGTCACACTGCATCATATTTGTATATGATTTTAGGGTAACCTTGCCTGTACTGAATCAACATAAAAAGTATTATACCAAATTAATCTTTACCTATCTTTATAAAGTATAATGCAAATTTAATGAGGTCTGGGAAAATGCATCAAATTAATTACTTAAGGGTAAAATAATGGCATACGTCCACATTAGCCTGTTCTAATTTAGAAGCAAAACCAATTGGCATTTACAAGAGTGTTTCTACTCTGTACTGGAAAAGCAAGTCATCCAAATTTCACCACTGTATAAACATATCTCACAGCCACCCATGCTCACTGGGCATGCACACAGACACAAAAACAAACTATAAACAGTGATGGAAATATTTGTTGCAGGGTACTCTTATGATGGTTTTCCTCTTGCGCATTAAGACAGTTGCAGCATAACAGCTGATACCAAGAACAAAAGCTGTTTTGTCTCACTGTTGTTAAGGCATGTTGTGTGTTTATCTGCTGGTAAAGATCATAAGATTATAGGCCTGGCAAAATCAAGGCAAAATGTGTGATAACCCAGGAGAGCAAGTGCAAGTGCAACTACATCTTCCTTTTTAACCTTTTTGCTGTTCCAATCCCTGTTACACTGGTACTCCCGCAATTACAAATTGAAACCAGGTCTAGAGTGGATCAAACATTTCTAGTTTTGGAGTTCTTTTCTTGCTGACTTAGAATGGGTGCCATAGGTAACTCTAACAAAACTTTCAGTTAAAAATGTAAAACTAATGTGGACTTGAACAAATTGTACCTTGTCTGAAACACTTAGATTGCACTGCCTCAGAAGTGCAATTGCTCCTCAGGCCATCTGGAGCCAGCCTGTGCTTAAAGCCAAAATATATTTCCATTTCATGTGTAAAGCATTCGCCCTAGAGTACTGCCATAAAACCTATCTACAATGAATTGTATTGTAATAAACAAATTGGAGAGGAAGTTAAAACAACTTTTGACAAAGTCTGGATGTCCGGTTGGAGAAAGTTATACAATGGGGACCAAAGAAGCTGTTTATTTGTTGTTGCTGTCCAGACTGAATCTGTGAGAAACAGTCTGTTTGTCCAGTCTGGTATCAAAGGTTATGTTCAAACATTGCTTTAGTTAAAATGTTACAGAGGGTTATTATGCATCAAGTGATAAAGAAGAGACAACTCTTAAGATATTGAGCACACTGCATAGATAATTAAAGTATAATTTATACTCAAACTAACATAGTATTTATCTTTTTTGTGCATTTCCACCTCTCTGGCAGCACTGGATGCGACGTACCCAGTCAACCTAAAGTAATCAAAATCTAGCTTCCCGCTGTTTTGGCCTCATTAATATGATGTAGTTGTGCTATAACACTACTAAATAATTATGCATTACATAAGGACTTTGTTTCTGAATAATCCTCTGAATGATCATCCGCTACCTTCATCAGACTATTCAACTACTCAATCACAATAATTTGTCAGACTAAAGATGTTTTTTTCCATCATCTTCTACATTGAAATTTTCTTTTTCGTTGTTTTGAAAAGAAATCTCACAGAATGAGATAACAAGAATGACCTACCTTTATCACAAATTCAGTTTTGATTTTCTTTTGCAGAAAAGTGTAATGGAAATGTGACTTCTGTGCAAAATCTCTACACAATGCACAAAATGCTGCAAATATTTGCAATCAAGCTAAATATTTAAACAGCAAAAAAAAGTGAGTGAACCATTTTGCAGTTCACCTAGCAAAAACAGAAAGCAACATGTATTTCAGTTAATTCTACCACCCATATCAAATCTCGCTCTCCTAACTGCTCTTTCATTTAAAATTTGTAGCTTGATCTGGTTCCAACTTTGTCTGTCACACCTCAGTCACAAGAAAAAGCCATTCACTCCTATCAGTGTGGGAATTACCTCACTTTAGTGAGATAAAAACAAGACAACCTTTACGTTTTAAAAGATCACATTAAGTTGATATTCACATTTGCATGCAACATACAAAAATCAAAAGTTTCCAGGTGACAGCAAGACACAGCATTGCATGTTTAAGCCCTTTAAGCATAACTTGAGTTTATTTAAGAATGATACCAACAGTTTGATGTGGGTCCTACATTATTTTTACATTTAAAAAGGTGAATTCACCAGGTATTCTTCAGTGCATAATGAAAGCCTCATCTCAAATTTAATTTCAATGTTTACTGCCAAACATGAATGGGGTAATAGCCAATGAAATAAACTACAAAATCTTTATCAGTACTGTTTTAAATATCTAGTACAAAGATTTCAATTTCAACCACAATCAAACTCAGGCAAATGCATGTATGCGCACGATGCCATTTGCACAGAGATTGGAGCCACGTAGTGAGTAGACTCTTTTTAATAATATTTAATATATTTAGTACAAACTGTGTCTGGCCGAACACTATTGTATAGGGCAGAAGATTACAACAATTTCTTTTGTTCTTTTCTGTGTCACTTATGCATTGCCGAACAACTGTGGTTCACAGGTGCGATACCATCAGTGCCGTCACTGTCAAGTCCACATGTTCAGGACCAAGTAAGAGGTGCCAAACGCACTATATGGATTTTGTGTGGCCCACACACCCCAGACATGCATTGGCGCAAACACGTTACTATGTACGACAAACTGATGAGTGTGTAATAGAACTGCGAAAGATTGAAAGCAACTTGTATGACAGTGAAAAAAATATTTTCTGACCATAAATGCAACCGGAGTTTCTACTTTTCCAATTTATCACAACTCTACAATTTTCACTGTGTCGGTGAGTAACAACATTGGTTTTTGCAAATCACAAAATTAATAAATTAAATAAATACAATAAATCTGGATACATAATCTAAAAAGTAGGTGACAACCTAACAAATAAATACCCAGATAACAAATGTTTTGGGGCCCAGTCCTAGTACGTACTGCACACGTTGGATGAACGGATGAATGCACAAACAGACACAATGATGGGCGGGTTTTTTTTGTTTTTTTGATTTGTTTTTAAAGCTTCAATAGTGAAAATAATGGACACCCACACATCAACAAAATTGGCATCATCCTTTGAAACAAAAAGGAGCCACAGATGAACCTCTCAGCAAAAAAGAATTATAATTTTGTTTATGGAAATAAATTTATGAAGCAGGGGCTGTTCATCTCTGGCTTAATAATTTCCTATGTTTTTATAGGTTCACAGCTCAGAGCCTAAACTGTGTGACATACAATAACAAAAATGAATCTTGGACAGTGATCTGGACACCAAGTCTTTGACCTGAGGACAGAAAACTGCTGACCTGAGACACAAGCTGCATTTGTCTTCTCCTGTCTTCTCTCTGCTGAAATAGTAAACACTGTCAACTACACTGTCATTGTGTGATGAAGGGACAAAATTAATAAATGCATCAACGTGCGCGTGTATATATTATATGCACACACACACACACACACACACACACACACATTGCTGTCATTACCGTACTGAGTTATCTTCACATATGAGTCACTGATACACAGCTTTGCCCTAAGATGTAACAAATATAACTTTTCACAACTGCATCTCAGGGACCAATCTGAGGTATTCTGTGTAAACACTACACAAAGTTTATACATTACCATGGTCGGTTTATTCATTGTATAATACAAATGTCTGCTACTTGTACCATTAACTAATCAGACCTGCCTTTTATATTCTATAATTAATATTATTACAAATGCACAGAGAACTTTCCTTAAATGCAATTTTATAATTGATGTTAATATCCACCTGTTTTTTTCCCAAAACCCTCTACTTTCAGATTTAATTCAAATTTCATTATATGTTTTAATAGTATTAACCCTGAACACATTTTCCCCTCTCTTTAATATGTCCAACAACGCGCGAACACACCAGAGCAATATATGGTCATGCAAGAGGACGAAATGCTGGCTGGGTTACACTGTCGCCACCAAGACTGGGTGAGATTTTTAACCACAATAACGGGATCTAAATTTTAACTAATGCTTTCTCTTTATTTTTTAATTACCGGTATATTAGAAAAAAAAAAAAAAATTAACATTAAAAAAATGTAACTGACTACTTTTGGCAGCTACTGCATTATTAGCATACAATTTAAATATATTTACATTAAATTAAGATTATTATGACAGCAATACTGCCTGAACTTTCTTTTTAAATACAAAAAAAACCTGAACTATGTTAGTCAACATCTAAAGTGGATCAAAAAATTTAATTAAAGTTGTCCTAAGACATGAACAATATTGTTCAAAACTCTAGCATAACGTACAAGTGTATTCTTTAATCCACTTCAGCTGTTCACTACTGTTGTACCAGTTTCGAACAGGTTCTTGACACCTATCACTTCTTTCACTGTTATTGGAAAGTAAGTAACACAAATTGAAAATACCAATAATTGACGATATATTAAAAACACAAGTATAATCTGACTGCATGAGAATCACTGCAATATCCAAACTATTGAGCAACTTCATTTCTTGTTTTGTTCCAAACATAAACTCCTTCCTGTATTTACAAATATTTTGACAAGAAGAATAACGGTGCTTTCTAAAACCATGTTTTTCAATCTTTTTTAGAATGGAAAAATTCTGCGCCACACCATCATCCAAAAATACATGTTTTGTCACAACTACCTTTTGCACACAACACTATTGTGTTTATTATTAAAAAGGTAATTAGGGCACTATCTACTACCAATCACTGACATGGAAGAGTAATTAATCACTTTTTATGACATATTAAGTGAAATTGAATAATTCCCAGTGGCACAACGTACAATCTACCAGTCACTTAAAAAAATCCCTATTTTCAGGTGGTGATGTATAGCTTGAATCCAGAAATATAACGTACCTTGGCTGCTGTCCTCCTCTGTACTACTGAAATCATCCTCATAGTAGGTGTTTGAATCAGTTGAAGCACTGGCATCACTGCTCACTGACCCCTTCCTTTGGCGTTGAAGAACACAAGCCTGATGAAAAGAGAGGTAAGAAACAACCTTAAAATCTTCTAATCACACTGTTAAAAAACTCTTTTCAAATATACACCCAATTTATAAGAAACATTGTTTGCAACATTATTATTATTATTATTTTTTTTTTTTTTAAACGTGCACACAGACCTGTAACTCTTGTCAATCCAGTTTTTTCACAGTTTGGTGATATATCATACTACACCACATTATTTAATTTTTTTTTAAAGTTAAAAGTACAAGTGAAATTGTACATATATACACACCTTTTTGTAGGAAGTGGAAAGAAGAGTGAATAGCAGATTGGTCAGGGGCACTGAGTCGATAAGTCTTTGTACCCTTTGAATGGAAGTGCTCTGAGCCATGATGTTGAGCTCAGCTGGTGGTCCATCACTTGCCCAACCCTTCAGATAAGTGGAGGCATTTAAATCATTAGTTTTTCCAAGGCTATCTTAATGCTTTTACATTAAATGTTGTAACTTAATATCTTGTACACTGACACACTAATATATCAAAATAAGAATTAATAAAAGCACATCTGACAGCGTTGCAAACATCTGCTTTGGGTTTTTCACAGTGAACCGTGTGACTTTATTAAAAAAAAAAGGTAGTACTCAAACATCTTAAATTTATATTTACTTTACAAGAAATTACAAAAATAAACAAACATATGGACAAATATTACAACAGGACTAATAAATTGTGTGTAGTTATATATTAGGCTTGTTTGTTGTGTTTCTTACCCGATGCAAAGCCTCCACCTGCAGATCCTGGAAAAGTGAGGTCAAAAGTTTGATGGCATGATTGGCCAGAATGACGGACAAGACTCCAAATCCTTGATGTCTTTGAGAAAAACAAAAACATTTTTTTAAACTGATGAATAAATCATTCTTTACTGATTACTATTTTTGCATGCAACTTCAAGCCTCTTGAGAAAAAAAAATAAAATAAATAAATGAATTAATGAAAATTAAAAACGCACAGAAAGGACTGTCCCACTTTAAAGGAAATAATAAATCAACATTTTCATATTAAAAAAATCCGAATTACCCTTTGCCAGGTCCAAGTTTAGGTGACCCTGCACCATCCTTGGTGCGAGTAGCAATATCCCGAACACGCAAGGCAGCAAGTGGATCCTTCTCTTTGCCTTTATCTGCCAGTGCAGTTGGGCTCAGGTTAAGAATTAGGTAGAGGCTGTTTAAGAGGCACCAGGCTCCAAGCAGCTGGAAGTTCTGATAATGCTAAAGTCAACAGGATTAAAGGAAAAAAAACATGCATTTGTATTCTAGTCTTTAGTAAATTCCATTTATGAAGTAAAACTGACCAGGAAAATTAGTGCACACTTTTTCTTTATTATTTCACCCAAACCATGTACTCACCTCTCCACCAGCTCTTCGAGAGTTGCTGATTGCTTGTCCAATCATTTCATAGATCTCCAGCTGTTTGAGACAAAAATTTGTACTGATTATTTTTGGGACTCCGTCATTGTAGGGTACACATAATCGAAAGTCATTAGATTACAAAAATATTAAGACAACCTGATACCACAAAGTGTATCCAGAGGCAGTAGACCTTTTTAGGAAAGGGAAAAAAATGATCATTCTTATATTTGTATTGCTGTTTAATTTGAGTCTAAAAGGCATGCAATACTGCAAAACTAGACCCCTTCCACAAGCTTCTGCAGTTACATAACATCCATTTGGAACATGGTGTTGTGCAATATGATGAAAACGTGGTTTGAAAAGTACTTTTCAGAAAACTTATGGATGACATCACAGGTGTTTTGTCCAGTTGTTTCTTATACAGTCTATAGTTAGGACAGATAAATCTGAATGACTCAGTATCAGATGCAGCATAGCAGGGTTGGAAGAAACGTGGTAGGCCAGTGCCATTTGCTGGTACGATGTATTTGGGTTAAATCTGCATTGCCCAAGACTATATTATACTCCAAGAAATTGAGTATGGTGGAAGGGGGTTAGGCATCTTAGAATCTGAAATCCCTGGTTAGCAAGATTAACTTAATTATAATTCATGAGTGCACCAACGTCTAAATGCTTGTTTAAAAAAAAGGTTTCAATAACATGCCTTTGCTTGCTGAAAAGAAATTGGCAGCACAGCATAGGCTTGAAATGTTACATTTGATCAAGCCAGAGGATTTCTGGACCAACATTCCTTGAACTGAAAAACCTAAGTGGGGTGACGATTTGGACTTCTTGTTGAATTGGATACCTTGCAGTCTTACGAGTTGATCAAGACCTCCTTTGTATCAAAGTATTTCATTACTTTTTAATAATTATCACTTAATCCGTATCAGAAAGTGCAAAAAAAGAAAGATGGACCTTCAGGATCATGTTATGATTACGTTTAAGTCCAAACCACAATGTAATGTTTTGGCAGTATTGTAGGAGAGCTGTGAGCAAACAAATGTTAGCAAATGTTAATGAATTGAAGCAGTTTTGTAGAGATAAGAGGGCTGAAGTTAATACAGAGTGAATTGAGACTGATGATTACTTCAAGTTACTGCTGCACAAAACTGTTTGGGGGAAAAAAACAAAAAAAAAAGCTTGGTTTTTACTAAAGTGTTTCCACACATTTCATTTTGTCTGTTTCTGTTAAATAAATTACTGTTATATGTTGTTCATCAATTGATGTTGTAATTCATTTTAAGGCCTGGTAAAAGCAAATGTTTTTCTCATTTCCTACTATGCAAAACCTTACAACTCAAAGTGGATGTGTGTTTCCCCTCATGACACTCACACATTTCTGAACAATCGTGGCAGCATCATTTTCATAGTCCTCTTCCTTGGTCCCAGTGGAAGCAGAGCGCAGCTGCAAGCCACTGCCTACCTGTAAAATGGCCATGCAAGTGGCCACGCTCACACCTAAACAGTTAAAAAAAGACATTTTAGATTAATCAATTCAATTTTAGATAATATGGAGATAATATTTATGACACTGCTGTATTCAATTATTTGCTGACTCAACACATACCAGCATAGAGACAGCTCAGAGCAAGGACAGTCATGTCCAATAGTCTCCCTGGTGTCAAAGGTTCCAGAACAGGTAAAGAAAGTGTGTCCAGAGCCATGGTGACGTCTATCACCAATGAGTGAAATCTAAGTAAGAATTTCAAATATGCAATGTAAGTTAAAGATTTTACAGGGAAGTAGTGGGTTACTTAATTTATTACGTGCAGGAAATGTCCTACATTATGAGTAAAAAAAATAAAAAATAGAAAATAGATACCCATTGCGGACAGCAGTGGCATCAGCCACTGTGGCAGGCATGATGAAGAAAGAGTTGGCAGACACAGCATCCTGAAAGCGGTTGATGTAACGCAGAAAGTAGGGCAGGTTGAGGCAAACTCGTAGCAACTTCTCTGACCCACCTAGAGAGAAAAATTATAAAGAAAGTATTGTCAATTAACAATCACCATGACTATATAATAAACAGGATGAATGGCACTTAAAATATTTTGAGTGTAACGTTTCAATAACTGCTATATTCACCTCCAAATAATATGAAAAAATAATTGGTGAGTAAATTTAAAACTAGTATTTGAAAATAGATATTCTATTGCAATACAAGGAATGTGACTCAAGGAATTCACAGTTTTACAGCATTTGTCAATTTTGAGCCTGTTTTTACTTTTCTATTTTCTTTTTTAAAGAAAATCTGCAGAAGAAATGAACCGTTAGTGTCAAACTAAGGTGTCCCAGCTCAAAAATCCCTTGCCAAGCAAACTCTACTCACCAAGTTCTTGTAAGCTTGACACATTCTGAGAGACAAAGGCATTTTTCATTTTGGCCTGAATAGCTTGATCTGTGGCTTGGTCATCGCTATCACTCTCAGCCTACAATTTGGGAGAATTTAAGAATGATTCAAATTATTATTTAAAAGCAAAGCAATTGTAATGAAGTGCAGTTAGCACTTTTAGAGACATTTCATTTTCTGCAAAAAAAGATTTGACTTAGGAAAGACAGAATACTCCAATGATGCAGCAATTGTTTGTAACACTTGCCTGCATGTGGGCTGCTGATGGAGAGGCCAAGATGGTGGTGAGGTCAGGATTAAAAACTGAAGTCAGTTGATTGAAGAAGTTCATCTGTACTTCTTTCTGTCGAAGCTCTGGGTTCACAGTACTGGGCAGATCCTTCTGATCTTCCACTATAACATAAGAAAGAAAAAAATAAATAAATAAATAAATACACGAAACCATAAATTTCCTTATTATACTTAAAAGCTTTAAAGACATCCTGCTTTACACAAAGACATGAAACTGTCAATTTTCTCGTCCAGTATAGAAGTGAGTGAAGTATACTTTTGTGTGTCATCTTATATTACACTTGCCATCTGAAAGCGTTTTGATGGTTTGAGGCAACTTGGCAGACTTCATCATAGCAGTGAAAGTAATGATCTCTGTACGATCTAGTCTGCTGCAGCCTGTGCAAAGTCCCTTTATTAGAAGAATTAGGTGTTTCTGTAGAGAAGAGGGGGAAATTAATATTTCACAGCAAAAGCAATCAACAATCCCTGTTTGAAAAAAAAAAGAGCTCAGCCGAAAACCTATGTTAATGGTCAACTGATAAAGATGGGAGTTAGAACATGCCAAACTCCATATGCCTGACAAAAGCTAAAGTGGCAGACAGAGAAAACTATCAACAACATCCCATTAAACGTAGACACACACATTTTAGACAATTAGAACATGTTTAATTTGTTTTTCCTCACCTGGGACACTGCACATGCTTCATCTGGGTTCTCCAACCGCAGCAATGAGAATTCAATCAATATTTTGCATGCTGCGGCAACAGACAACAACTGATTTCTCGGTACTAGAAAAAGAACAAAATTATTTTATTAGTAGAGAGAAACACAATCTTACAGGTTTAAATGTTTTTTTTTTTTTTTTTTTTTTGGTGGGGGTGGGGGGGTTCCAATGCTGAATGCTGATTTAAAAAAAAAAAAAAAAAAGAAAAGAAGAGAAAACAAAGGATGCATACTTTGTCCGCATACTGTTGTGATGTAATGTGCAGAGAGGGCCACGAATGATGAGTAGAAAGGCTCATACTGTTTGTCGTGGTGAAGAATGTCTGATTCACTGCAAATGAAAAGTATTGTGTCACACTGTGTCAAATGTAAATTTTCACACAAAACTTACAGCATTTGTTTCCCTCTTCAAATAGTGGATGCATTTCAATCTTCTACAGTATCGCCACCATTTCCTTAACTTGCACATCTACAAAGTTTCACAAATACATCCTCACAGACAAGTGAGAGGAAATGCTGGTTGAGTGAACTGTATTTACCAGACAATACATCTTTGTTCCCTGTAGTGGTATTTTGAGGAAATAGCAACCAATGTAAATTGAACAAATAAAATGAATTAAAAGTAGTAAGGGCTTGCAAATATAGTCCACATCCGAAATGTATCTAAGACCACAATTAGAAACACTTCAATTGTCTTTGGCAGCTAAAGCTGATCAATAATATTTATTTTGACTGTGTGCTGATCATTAGATACTTTTTTTTTCCAATGAGCAAAGATGAAAAAGAGAATACAAGCATAACTGAAAAAATATTAATTTACAATTCCAGCAATAAGATTTTTTTTTCATGTTTTTAGAAGTGGTACACCGGTACATCAAATGGTACACCATTTAGACATACAACTGTTTTCATACATTCATTTTAGAAAAAAATCCATACTTACTGATAGCAGATGTGATTTAAAAACTACCACTTTACTCTCTCACAACCACCACCACAAAGAGCTTACTAGTGCTACAGAGGTGTTGACATCTGTAACTACAGTGCTACAGGCCAAAAAAAAAAAAAAAAAAAAAAAATTAAAAAAAAAAAAAAATCATACAACACTATATTCCCACACAGCATATTAGTGTAGCATACATAGAGTAGTTAACCTTATTTAAACAGACTCAAGTGAAACCTATAAATGTAATAAAAAATACACATAATCAACAACAGACTTATCCATCAAATAACTTCAACTATAACACAAACAGCATTAAAAAATATCAGCCCAGATATAGGGCTTGGGAATGCCCATTTCAAAAACCGGGTTCCTTAAATAAATGATCAAGAAATGTACAAAAGATAAGATAAAGCTTCTGAATAGTTTAGATGCATGCATGCATGATCCCAATCAACTACATCCACTGAGACACCTGTGTGTGTTGTTTTTTTTGTTTCTTTTTAAATGGTGTTTGTGGTGTGAGCGCACATGCAGCTAAACATAGAGTCACATGTTTAATTTACAAATGGATGGGTGCAGGACATCAACATATTCAGGTCTACAAACTAACGCACTCACTGGAGCAATGTTACATGGAGTTAAAATTGTCTTAATATGCATTTAGACCGATTCTTTTGTAGTAGTCTTTCATATTTTGACAACAAAAATAATGTTAAACAAAGAATCATAGCAAAAAAAACCCATACATCAGTACAAACAACTTTTTTTTCTGTTCTATAAATCCTAACATTATGTAAAAAGGACTTCAAGTAAGCATGATAAATTGTGATAACCCCTCCCACTGTGTCTGCGACTCTAAGGTTATTCTTCCTGTTTGAGACAAAGGAGCAATGGGCCGTGTGTCATGATGCAGAGTCACACCTGAAGTAACTTCTGTTGATAGTTATTTAAGACGGCCAACTCCTTTCCTTTCCTCTCCCCAGCCAGCAGATATTCTTGTGGTGTCATTTTTTTTTTTTAAATAAATTATAACTGAATTTGTAAGTCCTTGTGTCTGACCCTTTTGTTTTGTCTGGTCTTTGTAAAGTGGTTGAAAAGACAGGGGGTTGTGCACTTTTTTTTTCTTTTTTTTTTGGTGACATGTTGGTGCAGTTCTCAATTATACATGACCTTGTTTGCCTTGTTTGTGGAACCGTAAGGGAATCTCACAGGTATTCGTTTTTGGTTTGGGGTTAGAGGTGGAACTTGCTCAGCTTTTAGGTACAACCTTTAGTACAGCCTTCGTCAGGTTTAGGCTGTTTCTGCTCTAGTGTGATGACAAAATCAAACTGTGAAAGACCAAACTAAAACAATAGCACAGTAACATGCAATGTCAATCTAAAACGTATTCAGTATGAAGACCTCAAGTTAAAAATGTAACTATGCACAGTGGAAGTACAACGCATGCTCATGTTTACATATGCCAGCCATGAAACCAGCCAAAACAATTGTTACAGTTTTCATCTTAAATTACAGCTATCTGAATCCCTGCTGCACTGAGCAGTGTCTAGCCAAAATTGTGCTTCCAATTTATGCAACAATGGACAAATAGTACAACTTTGTAATTTGCAGTGTCATCAAACTAAGGCTATTCATTTAAAATCTTAACATTAGCTGACATTATATATATTGGTTTAATTGCATGTTCATGGAATGTGCATAATCAGGAAGCATTGTAATGAACCAGCCCAGCAAGGTTTATGCAACTAAAAAAGAAGAACTCTTTTTTCAGAATATTTCTACTAAGCATGTATAAAATACATAGATAATTATAAAGTTCTTAGGTACATTAGAGGTACAGAAGAAATGTAATAGTAAAGCTATACGTTCTAGCAGCAGCAGGACACCTATTTGCTGGAGGAGGATTTCTTCGGAAAATGAAACTAAAACACTGCATAAAGCTGTTCACATGAGTGCTCAGGGGAATCGGCGGAGGTCACAACTCAACAGTAGTGTCAAGTAACAACCCAGCTACAGACTCTTCAATACAGACTTTACAATAATGTTGATCCACGCAAGTACACCACCTAAACTAAAATCGTTAACAATAAACAAACAAACATTTAAAGCGATCCACAATCACCTGACCTAATACATGCCGAGAAATAAGATCCCCGCCTACTTTTGGCCCAAACACAATCAAACAGCGTATTCGGCTTGTGACACTGGACACTGTAACAACCAGTTAATGCGTGTTAAGCCGAACCATATTTAATTTAGTAAAGTAAACAGATGTTATTACTACTCTGACAGGGCCATTACAACATTAGTGCTCGGTTTGGGGGGGGGGGGCTTGGTTAGCCTGGAGGCTAGTGCTAGCGCTAGGTAGCTAATGATGAAGCAATTTTCCAACTCTGTTACACTGCGACGCTATTAAACGAAACGGAGTCACATTAAAGAGCAGGTTCTGTCGTTCACTGCTTTAACCTTATTTCGAGGGGTTTTCTAAGTTTCCGGCCAGTACACGCTGAAAGCATTTTGAATAAGTTAGCAAGTGTTAGCACATTAGCAGCAGGCAGAAACTTGGTCCCCAGCAGGTCAAGTTGAGCTGAAGTAGACGGCGAGCTGCTAATGTGAGCGACGTTTCATCGTTTCACCGTTTCCCCACTTCATCAACTTCACCAACCGGGCTGTTTGTGAGGGAGTGGGGGAGTGAGGGACCGAGCGAGTTAGCTCGGGCAGACGCGGAGTTACCGGCGAACAAGAGCCCGAAATTCACTGACATCTAACCAGTTACCTGTTAATTATAGAACCGATAAGCTGGGGTAGCTCTTTCGTTTCAAAAGCAGTGTACGAGGCTGATAAAAGAGGCCGTACAGCCGCTGTCCATTCGTGCTCCCCATCTCCTCCGCTTGACGCCATCTTGAAATCTAGAAAAAAAAAGAAACGAAAAGAAAAAAAAACGACCTTCTGACGGAGGAATCCGACAAAGTAAACGACAGGGGGCGCTGTGTGGCGCGAGCCCACGTTTACGCCACTGCTGCGCTTGTTTACTGGTGTGTACGCACTAGGCACTATCTGATCGATGCAGTTGATGAAAATCGAGGAGACTGAAAACAGGCTATTTTAAGTCATTTTAACCTCCATCATGATAAAAGATAAAGAAATAAAACATCTACGTATAGGGAATGCCACAGTTCCCACAGTACTGGTTAGGATATCATTTCCAATGACTGTAAATAAGGATTGTTAAGCTTCTGATTGCAAAATGTAGATTAACTTTTTTTGTTAAGTGGTTTCTATCAAATTTAAGGTTGATCTCATTTTGATGCCTTTCAAACAGGCTGCAGCAATCACAACTACGGTTATAACCAAAATACTTTTTAAATTAACTTATAATAATTAGAGAAATTAAGATGTTTGATAAAAAAAAACAATTATTGACTCTTTTCATATAAACCATTCAAAACTAAACACAATCCATCACAGACCAAAAAAAAATCCTTTAGAAAAAAAATAAAACAGAACCAATCCAAAATGTCATGTAATTTCCCATCTTTCCTTAAAGGATATAATACACCATCAACAACTCATATACACCTAAAACTCCCTTAAAGTAAGCTTTCAGCATTTAACCAGTCATCAAAATGCCATGAAACATCATCTTCATATCCACACAGCCACTAGACATGGAGCAGATTTTCAGTGTGAACCACATACCCAATTCAGCAGTGGCAGAGATGAATTGAAGAAGTTGTTAATTCAAATTTAAAAGTACTTTATTAATCCCAAAGGGAAATTATTTTTTTCAGTAGTTCTCATGGTTTTAATTTCTTAAGAAATCTATTGTGGGCAGGAAGGATCTCCTGTGGCAGTCCGTGTTACAGCAGATCTAAAGAAGAAGCCTCTGTCTGAGGACACTGTTGCTGAATCACTTTGTTGTAAAGAGGATGTGCAGGATTGTCCGTGATCTTCTTCCTTTTATGACGTATCCTCCTTTGGGCAATCAGCTCCAGAGGTTTAAGAACAGTCCCCACAAAAGAGCCAGCCTTCTTTTACAGTTTGTTCAGTTTCTTTAAGTCACCGGCTCTGATGCTGCTCCCCTAATAGATGCCTGTAAATGGAATTGCACTCTCCTCAACAGACTTATAGAAAACATACAACATATTTCTGCAAACTCTGAAGGACTTGAGCTTTCTCAAGAAGGAAGGTCTTCTATGTCCTTTCTTACAAATGGCATCAGAGTTGTATCTCCAGTCCAGTCTGATGTCCAGGTGAACACTGAGTGCTCTATGCTCCTCCACCACCTCCACTGCTTCTCCCATGGAAATGGAAGACATACAAGACCTTTGATAATCCAACCTTGATCTGGGATCTGATGCACAATCTCATCCAAAATGATCATGAACTGTGAGCAAAAATCCCAGAACTACGTGGAGGGACCTGTGGAATGACCTGCATAGAGCTGGGACCAAAGTAACAAAGGCCACCATCCGTAGCACTCTATTCTGAGAGGGACTCAAATCCTGCAGAGCCAGGTGTGGGCCAGATGATGTTACATGCACTGGAGAAATCAAAGAACGGTAAAGTAAATCAGTGCAACTCAACTATTTGCATAGCCCTCTAACACAGCAACAGCGGAAACAAAGTGCTGAGCATGAAATATACAATTTTTAAAGCAAGCTAAAATACCATGAAAGTATAAGATAAAACCAATAAAGACAGGAGTCGAAAACCAGAGTATGGGTATTCTTCAGATAGATACCAGAAGAAAACCCATACTCTGACTAAACGATTCATGATGAATGAATTTCGTCGCAACGAGTGAGGGCGGATCCCTTTTTTTTCATTCGTAACGCATATAAAAATGTTTTATACTGATGGATCTGATGAAAGCGCTCGTGCCTTGAATGGAAACTTTAACCTGGCAACTAGTGACGTCATGCGCTCTGAGAGCCGATGTTTTTTTCCTTTCGCTGCTGACGTCAGAGCTCAGCGATTAGAACGATAGTTCTTGTTTACATTAGAACCAGCTTCTCTTTATGACGTACGAACAACAGCAGGCTACATAAGAGTCACGGGCGGAATCTGCTTCAGTTGCCAAGACTTTCCTCAGCGAAGTTGGTGAGAAATCGAGTTTGACCTTGTTTCAGCTACACAATAATCGACCACAACGACCATGCAGACATCAAGCACCGTCGAAGTTGGCCAATCCCTAAGCGTCATGTCCGTGGACGGGCTAAGAGAAACACAGCTAACGTATCTGAAGTGGAAGTGTTCGGGTTAATAGGCCACACGGTTCCCAATACTTTTGCTGAGATCATGAGCGTCGATGAAGACATCTGCTCAGACAACACCACAACTCTGACCACTTTAATTGTCAAAGAGGTGACACACAGAGTCACATCCGGTACCACAGCCGTCCCTGAAAAAATAGATGTGATGGTTTGTAGTACTTGTAACGTTTTGAGGGAATGCTTTGAAAACGTGTGTCAACAGGACCCCCTATCCACTCCCACAGCCATAAAAGAAAGCCCAGAGTGCTTGACAGATTCTGACGAGGACATCAGTGCAACTGTAAAAGTCCAAACAAGGAGCAACCCTCAACATGAAGATGATGACGACAAAGAGTTTGGACCGGACCAGCCCTCTGACGATGAAATTAATTATTTAGATGAAGTTGCAGATGAAGAATCACATGAAGTTAAACCTGAAAAGAACAACTTTCAGCCTGCAGACAAAGTCACCCAGGAGGAAGGAAACGAAGAGGCTTCTGACACAGAAATGAGTGATTCAGATGAAAATTGTGGACTTGATGGAGAATCATCTAAACTCAAACTAGAAAGTGCTCTGGAGTCTGATTTGAATGCTGATGAGACACACAATCAAGAGCAAGCAGAAATTGAAGAACGGTATAAAATCTTGGTCAACAAACTCGTGGAGGATCTGATTTTCCGTATATTCAAAAATGCAAAGATGACGTGCTCTCAGAAAAATTATGACATCCTGACAAAGCGATTATTTGAAACAATCTGGAAAAAAGTTGACCAGTTGGACTTTGACATCCCAGAGGAAAACTTTGAAAAGGTTGACAAGGACATTTACATGGACCTGAGCAGAAAGACTTCGTTTCCAGAAGTGGTCCAGGTTCACTTTGAAAGGTCAGACGGTCCAATAGCAGATGACGTCGTTGCCCAGTCGTTTGAAAAACACATTTCAAAGAAGCGTTCTGGCATCAAAAGGTTCCTCTCAGCTATTTCAAAGACCATCAAGAAATCCTTCCACAAAAAACCTGAGGAGATGATATCAAAGACCTTTTTTGTGAGAGAGCCAAAGCCTCAGCACCAGACGGCCAAGTCCCTTCCTGTGGAGATGTTCAGTGACCTTCCACCAAGTGATGATGATCCTGAACTAACACAGGAAGAAAGATGCAAATTTTATTTACGCCTGCATCTTAAAATGTTGGTTTCCCGTCTGTTAAAAAGTGCCGATGTCCCATGCAACCAAGAAAACTGTCACATCCTCTTTAAGCAGCTTTATGGTAAACTGTGGGCTTTGATGAGGAGGAAAGAGTTTAATATCAGACCAGAAACGTTCGACTTCCTCAGTTTTGGCATCTTAATAGACATTTCTACACTGGCGACATCTCCGGGATACACGGCACTGATGTGCATGAATTTGACAGACCCGTTGTCGGACATCGTTGTCAAGCGTTTCGAGATGCACATAAACAAGCAGCCGGAAACACAGAGTGGCTTTTCACCAACAGCTGAACTGATTTAACGGGACACGTTTCTGATTCACCAACTAATTATGTGGACTAAACGTTGTTCTAGAAGGTGCATGAACTGAAATTAAAGAAGAAAAGAAGGACATTTAATCTGGGTTTTCTCTTGGTGCTCTGGTTTCTCCCACATAAAAAAACCATCCCCCTTCTTAAATGGCAGCATTATCCGACATCCCTTCTTCAGATGCAGTAGACGGGCCTCCACCCTGCACCCAGACCTGGAGGAGGGACTCGCTGGTGAAGGCTGAACACCTCGGTATCTCCCTGGAAGAAGTAGACTAGGAAGGAAGGTCCGGATCTCTTCTGTGGCTGCCTCCATGACCCGAATCCAGACGACTGCAGGCCATGTTGAACTCTTGCCTTAAAAAAAATGATGCCATATTTACATTTCTGTTACACTCATTGAGGTGTATAAAAAATAAATGTTATTCAATATATTTATTCGATGTTTTCCTTTGCAACAGTGATTTCTAATTTTTAAAAATGTCTTTACTAACTGCAGTGATGACTTACGACAAGAACAAAACTAAGGTTTTCTTACACATGCAGGTTATTTATCAAAGCTATTTCTGCAACACTGGTACGACTGGTCAGAGATAATTGATCATCTTTGTGTAACGGTGTAGTTTGTACTAAAGAGAGCAGCACGATCCAGCTACTAGGGTTCTCTGCAGAAACACTCAGCAGCATTTAATCATTTTCATATTCAAATGAAAGTTTGAAAACCCACAGCCCTCGAAGGCAAACATAAATCATAAATGAAGCAGGTTTAAATTAAACATCGCTGGTTTAACGACTATAATTTAAATATGATGCATTTTTTACTATAATGGTCCATTAACATTTAACTTATTGGTTTTAAATTCAAACTGAATTAAAAAAAAATACATTGTCAAACTAAGAACTTCATTCTCAAACAAAGAAAGAGAGGCAGTAGTTATTATTATATTGTATATATATTTATATGTATTTTTTCCTGCATTTTTAATCTTTTGTAGTAGATTTTATATAGGTACATATTTTTTTATCATTCTTATATTTTGTGAGATATTACATTACTAAAATGTTCTTGTGTGGAACATTTTGGAGTAAAGTTGTTTTGCATGGAAGTTAATTGTAGTTTGCAGAGTTTTTGCTGTGCAGGTGTTTTGTTGAGGGAAAATCCAAGATAGTGACTTCAGTGTCAAAGCATGAGAATATGGATCCACTTTATGGACTGTTACAATGACAACACAAGCCAAATGCAATTATATACAATATATCAGAATAATTCCCACCGACAGACTACATATTGGTGGGCTGCAGTTTCATAACAATGTAAAGAAACTAAAAGGCAAAAGAGACGAAAGATAAAACTAGAAACACCCTGCACTACTCAACTTACGATAATTAGATAATTATTATAAGATAATTATTCATCTTTATGTAATTGTGTAGTTTGTACAAATTTAAACTTTATCTGACCAGTTTAATCAAAGTGAATAAGACCCAACAGACATGGCAACGTGAATCAACAGATGCTGGAAGAAGGAATTCAATTGTATTTACATTCTTTCCATGTCTAATGGTTGTTTTTTACAGTACAGGATCATTGAGGGATTTAACCAATCTGAAGCTGTTAAGTAAATGTCAATGACTTGCATTTAGATTTTATAAGACAGTACATTTGACTAAACATTTATAATTGTTGAATGAATTTCAATTACTGGTGAATATGTTGAGATTCTGTGTCACTTGTGAATCTTAGACAATATTATCAGGTTTCCCACATAAGTCCCATAGTCCACTGGTGTTCCACAGGCCGCCAATCAAAGATGACGAGTAAAAAAAGCAAAATAGAAGGAAGGGACGTTGAATGTGTATTTGGTGAAATAGAAACCATAAAATGTCTATATGACAAGGTAAATGTAGTAACATGATATACAGTGAAAATGTGGGTCAACACAGTTAAGATGGAAAGTGAACTTTGACTGCTTTGATGTCCGTGATGGAAACTTCCTGCCGTCGTCTTTTGATCCAAGGTTCAAGCAGTGGACGTCTAAACGCCAACAGTCCTGTGTAACAAGGGATTTTTACAAAACACAAATTAAACCTAAATGTAGATAAATATGGAATGGAGGAAATTTTAAAAGGCCTTTTTAATTCTAAGAAACATAGTCTCATTTAAATTTTTATTATTACTTAATGGAGAAGAGAGGATGCTCTTTTTTTGGTTGATTTGAATATTTCATATATGGATTGGGAGAAGATCAGCTCAAGGGAAAATGAAGTGAAGTGATATTAGGGTGAAGAGAGGAAGATTTGCTGAAAAAAGGGTTAAGCTGAAGAGAAGACCGTAAACTGTAGCAAAACACTGCTTTAATATGTTTTAGTCCAAAGTCTCAGGTGAAAGTGTGCTGAAGAATGGAAAGAAAGGATTTTTTTTTTTCCCCTGTTTGCACATATATTATTGGTTGATACCAAATTGGTAAGACCCAAAGAAATATATATATGCATTTTAATCTGTAATCAAGGTTTTTTTTTTGTGTGTGTGTGCAGTGTGTGTGCAAATGTGTACCCTTCACCGGCCCTAATGACAGTCTAATTATTTCTTTTATTAATCCCTAAGTAGAGTGAAGTACAAAACAAAACAAAAAAACAAAAAAAAAAGAAAAGAAAGAGAAAAAAAAGTAAAAATAACTAAAAAAGTAACTAAATTCTGCCAGAGAGGGCCAAACTCACCGGGTGTAGTATGTGATCAGATCAGAAAAGGAAATAGAAAGAGAGAAAGAGAGAGACGAGACAGTGGCGGTGCAGTGTGGTGCCTATGTTGTAGTGTGTGTAAAAAAAAAAAAAAAAAAAAGGAATTAAGGGTAGTAATGTGGTGTTTAAAGTGGGCACAAGACAATAGGGTGTTAATTAAAAAGAAGACAGAGGAAAGGGGAAGGAGCATTCTATTCTCTATTACATACCTGAGTTTTTGAGGGTGTGGGGGCAGTATTTAAAAACTTATCTATGTAATAATATGCATCGAAGTATTTAAGTACTCATGCATGTTCATATATATACATATACACATACATACACATATACATATATACACATACATACGTACATACATACATATATACATATATACATATATACATACATACACATATACATATACACACATACATACATATACACACACATACACACCCATACACACATATACATACATATACACATACATATATATATATATACATACATATAGGGATAAGAAGACATGTATGCAGTTATCTAATACATATTCATATACATTGTAAGCAGAGAAACACAATAATTAATTTGTACATCAATGCACACACACACACACACACACACACACACACACATAACAAAGATCAGTGTGTAAACTTCTAAGCATCATTTATGTAAGATACATATGCACCAGTAGGTAGTTATTCATACATATAAATATACTCTGATACAATCATGTGCACCTGTGCTTTTTAGTTTTATGTGCATATACATATATCCTGTATCTGTCCATACATATACCCATACACACATCAATACATAGACATATAGAAGTACATCTACATATACACATTAACATATACACACCTAGTGCATACATATACATGTCTATATACACACATACCCACACACACACACACACATCCACATGTGTACACACACACACACACACACATACACACACACCAAGGATTTCCAAGGAATTCTGATCAGTCTGCAATTGAAATTCAATATAAACGCTGAATTTTTCATAAAATTTTAAATATAATAGTGACCCTGCAAAGGATTACGGGTATAGAAAATGGACGGATGGATAGTTCACAACTAAAAAATATTTTAGAAAGCTGAAGCCAGTGGAAAGAGTTTTGTGATTAGTTTAACGTTTGAATAGTGTCTCTAGTTGACAGTATGGTGAAAGTAATAAGGTCTAAAAGAGGTGGACGGTTTTCAAGGATTTGAAGATTTTCCCATTATATTTCTGTGGGCCTCAGTTTTTGGAAATCCTGGAATATCTTAAAAAGTTTAAAGACATGAAAGACCAAAATTCATAACAGGAACAATGTGAATGAGCTGAACAATTTGATACCAGAATGTCTTAAATAGCTAAAAACCTGATAATCAGTGAAAATTGGTGGAAAATATTATAATAAAGAAAAACAAGATCACAACAGGTTAAATGCTGGCTCAGAATTCAATCAATTATGGAAAATTCAAAATAATTCAATTTATCCAGTTACATTTAGCTCTAACTAATAAAAAAATTCAGTTCACACAATCTAAGGCAACATTCATTTTATTAATACAATATTCTAATAGTTAGCAGCGCCAGCTGATATTTTAACACATTGTGCTGTATTTTGTAAAAATCAAGCCCTCTGAGCAGCTGGAAGTATAATAATCCCAAAAGCAATTATACTTGATCCACTTTGATAATATCGTGTCTTATTTTGTCCTCTTTGTCTTCGAATTATAGCATGTTTTATGTACAATTATTCATGTTTACTGAGGAATTGACCTGCATTTTTTCCTAATGGATATGATTTTAGAAATTATTGTTTTATTTAGTGTTAATTTTTTTCTGGATAATTTTTATGCAGATACTAAAATGTCATCTTATACTACTGATTTTGCTGCATGTTTTTGTTAGCAATTTATTTTGTGTCGATACGCCCAGGTCCGATCTGCTCGTGGTGGACCTGTGTCAACAGAGGGTGTATTGTGATAAAACGTCCAATCACCCAGTAAAGTTGAGGTGAACAACTAGTTATGTGTCAAGGGTTGCCAGGCCAGAAGTCATAAGCCAATACATGTGCGTAATCTTCAGGGACTATAATTATGAATGAACACTTTATTTTGCAAATCAAATTGTCCATCCATCCATTATCTATACCCGCTTTATCCGTTTCCGGGTCACGGGGGTCTGTCGGAGCCTATCCCGACGCATATCAGGCGAAAGGCAGGGGTACACCCTGGACAGGTCGCCAGTCTATCCAGGGCCACATACAAACAACCAATCACACACACATTCACACCTAGGGAGAATTTAGGAAGATCAATTAACCTACACTGCATGTTTTTGGACTGTGGGAGGAAGCCGGAGTACCCGGAGGAAACCCACGCAAGCACGGGGAGAACATGCAAACTCCACACAGAAAGACCCACCGGGCCGGGAATTGAACCGGGAACCTTCTTGCTGTGAGGCAACAGTGCTAACCACTAAGCCACCGTGCTGCCCAAATCAAATTGTATTAAATGAAATTAGGAGTCAGGGGCCAGATGGGTATTTATATTAGTCGTTGCATTTTTCAGGCACTATGCACCGTTTCGACCTGCAGAGGGCAGCACCCAACTTTGACGAGACAAAAAGGAAGTCGGTCAACTTCCGACTTCCCTCTCCTTTTGAAGTCAAAGCCACTGCTGCAATGGCAAAGCTAATTTTACCTTTTATGAAATTAATTATTTTGTGGAGCACTGTCGACGCTGTGTTTGAGGATCAAGTAGGGAAATTTGACTGGTAAGAACATACACACACGCCGAAGCCGTGACGCGCGTGGTTCATGTTTGTGTTTCAGTGGCGTGGACGTGCTAACTGCTAACACCTGTCACATCAAGTAGCCGCTGTGACTTTTTAAGGGGAAGGAGAAGAAAGTATGGCTTAAGAAATACACCGGTGTTTTGTCTTGGTTGTTTATTCGACGTACTTTTAGCGTGTTCGGTGTTATCAGATTGTCTTTTAGGAAATCAAGTGATTTCGTAAACTAACTGAGTTGACGTGAACGAGGATGGTTTCAAAGCGCTCGTTAAACCTGATCCGC
This sequence comes from Xenentodon cancila, assembly GCA_014839995.1. Lineage (NCBI taxonomy): Eukaryota > Metazoa > Chordata > Actinopteri > Beloniformes > Belonidae > Xenentodon > Xenentodon cancila. The sequence continues at coordinate 23,101,848 of CM026204.1, read as the reverse complement.
GCACCCATGCGGATAGATTCAAACTACCTCCCACAGCCAGCGTTTATCCTTTCATTTGAATGAAACATGCAAAGTTGTCTTTACAAAAACAGATTTAATACTTTTTTTTCTTCGTTGTGTCTTGGATTTCACAGGAGGCAGCAGTATGTAGGCAAAGTCCGCTTTTCTCATTTCGACACACATATGCAGTCATCCAAGAAAGTGCTTCTGGCAACAGAGAGTAACGTTTTTGCTGCACTGAATACAAGGACTGGAGAACTCTGTGAGTGTTTTGTCAGTTGGAAAATGCAACACCTCTGAGAAGACTTTAACTGATTTAACTTGAATGTGCTGTCTGTTTTTAGTCTGGCGACATGTGGATAAGACTGGGCCGGAGGGAAGCGTTGATGCTCTTCTACACAATGGACAAGGTAATGCAGCTGAAGTTCAGAGATTTTAGTTTGGTTTCCATCAGTTTGTAATCTGTAAAACTATTTCCCCCCCTAGATGCAGTGCTAATCAGTGGTAATGGGCGCTTGCTGCGTTCCTGGGAGATAAATATAGGAGGTTTAAACTGGGAAATTGTGCTCGACTCTGGCAGGTGGTTATGTCCCTGAGTTGTTTTTGTCAGGATTAAAATGACCTTTGTTTTTGATTAATTTATAACAGCCTTTTCTATTTTTAATCTTTTTTTTTTTTTTTTTTTTTTAGTTTCCAGTCAGCCTGTTTAGTTGGACAACAAGGAACAGTTAAAAATGTAGCAGTTTTGAAGAAAACTGCAATCTCTCTTCATTACCTTTCTCATGGACATCAAAAATGGATAGAAAACCTACCAGAGAGGTAAAAGTTTAAGGCAATTTCTCTTATCTGTTGCTTACCCGTGCTCTGGAAAAACAATCAAAACAACCTTGACATTTGACAGTTTTTATCATTATCCTTTGGTCTTATCTTCACAGTGACACGGTGGATTACCAGGCTGTGTATTCTGGTGGAAATAATCAAGTTTATGCTTTGGGAGTCGTTCCCCATTCTCACATTGCTATTGTTGCTTATAGCATGGAGGACGGAGAGATAATTAAACAGGTAAATCCAAATTTATAATAGCAATATTTTTAAAATGACAAAAAAAACAAACTTGATTGACATGTTAGATATGTGGAATAAAAATGTTTAAATAATTTAAGGAAACACTTCAACTTTTTAAGATCTCCAAGGAAAGTTCACCGGTGGGTTTTTTTAAAAATGTATTTATTGTTTTTGTCCTTCCAGATCTCAGTTGAAGCTCCTTGGCTGTCCAACATACCTACCAGCTGTGCTGTGGTTGGCCAGGACATGTTAACATGTGTTGACTCTACAACTATGTCCCTTTATACACTTGACTTAAACATGCAGTCACAGATGACCCAGATCCCCCTGCAGGTATTTATCAAAATAAGACAAAAGTTGCTATGAGAATTTATGAAATTACAGTATATGCTTTTTGCTGTAATTTGGGCAGCTCTGTGTGAATGTTGTCCACCTTTTCCTCTTTTTTTATTTTTTAAATTGTCTCAGTCACTTGGAGTTGAAGTAGACTCGGGCTTTCATCCATCCCTGGTGTCACACCAGCCTAACGCAGCTCATCAGCCACTGTCAGAGTTCTTCCTTCAGCTCGGCCCTGATCACTATATGCTTCTCCAGCTCAATGATGGTCAGATAGTCACATTGAGGGACTTCAAACCTGTACGTAATTGTTCCGCCATTTGTTGGTTGTTTGTTGTTTCACATTAACAAATGTTAACTTATTTTGGTATTCAACCCATTTTACTTAAAAGCCTTTGTGTCAAACTGGAAATTGATCATGGGAGGAAATGAGGCATGTTTGGTCAAATTTGTAGGCTCCGCTGGTTTCATTTGCAACCACTGGTGAGAAGACGGTTGCTGCTGTGATGTCGCCCAAAAATAAAACTGTAAGTTGTTTTTGTTTTTTGTTTGTTTTTTTAATTGCACACTATCATTTATTGACTTGTGCTTTTCCATTCTGCTCCTATTGTAGTTATAGCTGTTTTGGGACTATTTTACATGTGTCTGTTTCCTTTTAAATGTTTTGTGATGGAGATTTAGTTTTGTGAAAAACTGTCTAGACTTTTATGTGAGTAATGGAAAGCAACGTCATGAGTTTTACTTGATAATCCTGAAAATAATTTGTTACAATCCCATAGGCTTGCACTATTAACCTCTTTAGTGCTGAAACGGGACGCAGGCTTCTTGACACAAGTCTGATTTTTAATATGGATCCCAATGGTGGAAAACCAGAAAAGGTGAGTGCTTCACTTGACAATGACCTTTTCTTGTTAAGCAACTTATGACCATCAAAGAAGATTGCTTTGAAAGTTCAGAGTGATTTTTTTTTTATTTTTTATTTTTTTTCTTGTTGTAGGGTGCCAATAATGGTTTAACCACTCCATTATTTTTAATTATGTCTTTCAGTTGTATGTACAAGCGTTCCTGAAGAAAGATGATTCTGTGGGCTACAGAGTCATGGTGCAGACAGAGGATCACACACTTACTTTTATACAGCAGCCAGGTATGAACAGCAAACAGAGGAAGCAGAAAAAGTCAGGCCTGGGCAGAGTGAATCTGAGGCTTCTGTCCAAGTTTATCGCTGTCTGCTCTGACATAATGCAAATGTTGGCAACAGTACTCTCAGGAGATCAAGTCGGCAGCCAGTTTCAGAGTCATAACTGTACTGACTCATGGCATGATGGGTAATTCCTGGTTTGATGCTTCCACTACTAACATATTTAAAAAACATTGATGTTTTGGATTGATTTTACTTTTTTTAATTCTGCAAAATCATGTAGAGGTTAGTACTTTTTTATTAAGGTATATTTGCCATATTATATTATTGACTGTAAATTATTTACACAAAATTATCATTTCAGCATAATGTTTATTAACAATAGATTAGATTAATAAGGAAGGAAGAAACAATTAAAAAGTGCTTGCTTGCTGTGGAGACTGAAGGTTGTTGGAAACTGTTAGATTTTACTGAAGTATTTGTCTCCTCTCCCTGCTGCTTCCATCTCTTCCATTTGTTACCAGATGAGGTTCAGTTCTCTACCAGTGAGCACATCGTTCAGGGTAGTGGAGGTGCCGGCTTCCACTTCTATGTGCTCTAGTGCAACTTCATTCTGCCACTAGGTAGCGCAAAAGTCAAATCTTTGCAACTTAAAAGGGAGCTCTCACAGAAGGATGTCTGTTTTGTTTTTGTTGTTTTTTTTTTTAAACACATTTTCTCATGCACAGGCCATGTGGGATGGTCAGTTGAGAATCGAATGTGGAACTTTTTCAATTAATGAAAAGTTGCTCACTCATTCTGTTTACCATGGAGATCTAGTATACGTTTCCAGAGTAAAAAAAAAAAACAAAACAAACAAAATCTTGGGTGGTAACTTGCCAAATCTTAAGGGTTTGCTGTATCATACTTCTTATTCATCAGACTTGCTGCCAAAACCAGACCACAGAGTGAAACACAAACAGACTTGGATTTCATGATGTACACGCAGTCTTATCCTTTCCAACAACATGAATGGGGGAAAATGTATAATGCTGTGTTGTAATGGATGGAAACCAGTAACACAAACTGTACGCTGTTGCAGGGTGTGGAAGGTGGAATGAGTGATTGCAGAACAGTAATGACTCTTACTTTCCAGGGCGTGTGATGTGGACCAGAGAGGAGGCCCTGTCAGATGTGGTGACGATGGAAATGGTGGATCTTCCCCTCACTGGAACACAGGCTGAACTGGAGGGAGAGTTTGGCAAAAAGGCTGGTAACTGTCAAACCACATTCTGATTCTCAGTTTGATCCTCTTCATCCTGATACTGTTTTTGTTGGTGTATCATTTCAGCTTTTGGTGCTAGTAGCTTTTAATTTCTTTTGCATATTCTAACATCTCGTGTCTTTTGCACAAGTTGGTTTCATAATATTGCCGTTTGTCACCAAGTAGATTACGTTCAAGGAAATGCTTTTATTTTAATAACTACTCTTAAGCATTAAAGCTACTTTCTTTAGATTGCAGAGGGCAAATGGCTTATTCAAACAAACACGTCTTGGGTATGTTGTGATTATCCTTCACTTGGTTTCTGTTAGTTTCAGTCTCTTGTGTTTTTTTCTGGTTTTATTGCTGCATATGGATACAGCCATTCAAGGTAACAAATGTCTTTGAAATAACACTTGACTGTTGACAAAGTACTTTTGAACAACCACCAAGTCTTTCTTGTACTCAGCAAAGTAATGTTCTCCTCCTCCAAAGAGGACAAATGTGTTGCTGTCTTGTTTCTTCTTGCAGTGTACTATCAAAAATATGTGTGCTTTGACATCTGCTGAAAATCACTTAGCAGCTTGTGCACACTTGCTGTGATTTGTCTAGATGGGCTGATGTCCATGGTGTTGAAGAGGCTCTCCTCTCAGCTCATCCTGCTGCAGGCCTGGATCGGTCACCTCTGGAAGCTGTTCTATGATGCTCGCAAACCCCGCAGTCAGGTCAAAAATGAGATCACCATCGAGAACCTCTCTAGAGATGAGTTCAACTTGCAGAAGATGATGGTTATGGTCACGGCATCTGGGAAGGTACGAGATTAAAGTTCGCCTACATCTTCAGTCACTCTGTTATTTCACAAGACACGAGCTGCGTGGTGGAATCATGGTCAGTCTAGATTTGGTTTATTTAGTCTGATATCAGGCAAGCCAGGAGTTGAAGGAAATATGAGGAGCTTTATTAAGACCTCTCACTTTTTCCACTTTTTTTTTTTTCCTTTTGCCATAAAGCTTTTTGGGATCGACAGCAAGACTGGTGGTATCTTATGGAAGCACTACCTTGATAACATCCCTTCTAATGCTGCGTTCAAGCTGATGGTGCAGCGAACGACTGCACATTTCCCTCATCCCCCACAGTGCACACTGCTCATCAAAGACAAGGTACCTAACTGAACTTTTAAGCATATAAAGCACAACCAAGCCGTGTCTAAGGCATGTCGTCTCTCAGTTTGAGTTTATTCATACCATTTAGAACAAAAGCGATGCTCTCGTGTGTTCATTTTCTATGATTGTTTATTTGTGCCATTTTATAATACAATTCTGTTTTGTATTTGGATAGGATACAGGTGTGGCCTCACTGCATGTGTTCAACCCAATTTTTGGCAAGAGGAGTCATGTGGCTCCACCTGCTCTTCCTCAGCCAATCCTGCAGTCACTCTTGCTGCCGCTCATGGACCAGGATTATTCCAAAGTCTTACTTCTGATTGATAACCAGTACAAGGTATGTAGCAAACATTTGCTCTGTAAAACAAGATCAAAATCTTTGTTTTTTTTTTATTCAGTCTTTCACTCAACTTTAAAAAAAAGTCCCCTCCAAAAAAGCAAAATAGCAATAAAATAATTCTGGATTTCAACACCTTTTTATAGAAGTTATTTTACACCCAAAAAGACTGATAATCAATCATTAGTGCCATCTTACTGACTTTTCTCTCTTCTTTTTCCCAGGTTTCTGCCTTCCCTTCTACTAAAAACGTTCTGCAGCAGCTCCAGGAAACGGCCTCATCCATATTCTTTTACCTCATTGACTCCAGTCAGGGGAGACTTTCTGGTTACAGACTGAAAACGGCAAGTGAAACTTTTGACGCCCCCCAAGGTTTTTACAGCGAGGATCCTATTAAATTATATTTCAATAAAACATGAAGGAACTCATCTGGGTGACTCTTGTGCTCTCAGGACTTATCAACGGAGCAGATCTGGGAGGTGATCCTTCCAACTGAGATCCAGAAGATAGTTTCTGTCAAAGGGAAAAGACCTAATGAGCATGTGCATTCACAAGGGAGAGTGATGGGAGACCGTAGTGTGCTCTATAAGGTACGGTAATATTTTCTGAAACCTTAACTGTGGTTTAGAAAGTACTAAGAAAGCTAAAATCATGTTGCTTTCATTTATGAAGGTTTGACTCTGTTGTAGCTTGTCTTTGACCCGTCAGTTGGAAAGACAAAGTTGGCCGAATTACTTTAAGATCTGGTAAGGACCAGATAATTTGTGGTGTAGCCTAGGAATCTAGACGTAGCTCTGGTTGCAGGTACGTCTAGTTACCATCTGTGGGAGCTTATTAACTATGCGCCAAAGCCATGGGGGGGGGCAATGAAACGGGTTTATCCTTGTAGAGATTCGCTGGGTGGGCTTAACACAATGAAGACAGAGCAGCAACGTAATCTGGATGTAAACAGTGCAGATGGCTGCATGTGAGGATTAACTGGCGTTTGAATTGACTTTGGTATTGACAGGTAGAGATTCAGGCTTTTCATTCAACAGTTGAACAGAAGATGGCACTCAAATCAAAATGAATTTCCTTCGCTCTGATACGTCACCTGGTCGTGGCGCTAACCGGCTGCTTGCAAAGGCAGTTTGATGTACAACTATTGGTGCAGCCCCTTGGATCAGGAGGCCCTATGGATCATTTTCAGACCCTTCATCGTTCTAGATGCGGGTTTAATCTAACAGACTATTTGCCTATTCTGTAAAACTGTAGAACTTTAAACCGAGTGTACTTTACTTTAAACATGACTGTTAAAAAATACCAAACATTTTTTCTGGCACACTTGATGGTTGTTTGGATCGAAGGTGTGTTGTTGTTCTGGACTGACGGGTCAACTATCTCCACTCTAATTTCAACTGTAATCTTGTAATTTTACATTTGATTGGTCCAAAACAGCTGAAATGCAATGCTATACATATACAAGGAAGAAGCCCCACAAGTATTAAGGTTTTTTCCTCCAAAGATTGTCAGATCCATTGAAAGTGACATATTATGTATTTGACACATCTGATAAATCTTTGGCAGTCAGGGTTGGTATTGCAAATGAAGGTGAGCCAGAATGGCCACCTTTTTAAGAGAGGGAAAGTGCAAAACTACATTATTAGTTTTAATTAAAGTCCTTTTATTGTGTTTTACATTTCGTAGTACTTAAACCCCAATCTGCTGGCTGTTGTGACTGAGAGCACAGACACGCATCAGGAGCGCAGTTTCATCGGGATTTTATTGATTGATGGTGTGACTGGTCGCATCATCCACGAAGCCGTACAGAGGAAAGCCAGGGGGCCGGTGCACGTTGTGCACTCTGAAAACTGGGTTGTGGTAAGCCTGACTGGTTTTTACAGTTATGTTGTTGTTGTTTTTTTCAGGACAGTTAGAAAAACAATTCTTATCTGTTTTGTTTATTTTTTTCAACTTGAATAAACTGCACTGAAAAATTTTCCATGTAATTTATGAAATGGTGAGCCGCCTTCCTCTGTCCGTCTCACAGTACGAGTACTGGAGCACCAAGTCTCGCAGAAACGAGTTCTCTGTAATTGAACTCTACGAAGGAATGGAGCTCTACAACAGCACTGTGTTCAGCTCGCTGGACCGACCACTAGTTCCTCAGGTGCTTCAGCAGTCGTACATCTTTCCCTCCTCCATCGCTACCATGGAGGCCACTCTGACGGAGAAGGGCATCACCAGCCGTCATCTGCTCAGTGAGTTCCAGTGGGATGTGTTGCTCTTTGTCATTTATACCTTAGAGAATAACTTCTCTGTTCTCATTAATTAAAGAAAAAAAAAAAAAAAGTCTTTGACATTAATATGTAACATCTTTGGGGTTCCTTAATCACAGTCGGCTTGCCATCTGGAGGGATTCTGTCATTGCCAAAGATGTTCCTGGACCCTCGCAGACCAGAAATTGCATCAGAGCAAAGTCGGTAAGTCAGACTTGGTTTAACGTTGAACTTCTTTCTCCCTCCACCATTTATCCACGTCTGACTTGTGTACTTGATCTCCAGTGAAGAGAACCTGATACCATACGCACCAGAGCTGATCATCCGTACGGAGTGGTTCATCAATTATAATCAGACTGTGTCAAGAGTACGAGGTATTTATACGTCCCCTTCTGGACTGGAGTCCACCTGCCTGGTGAGTTTAGCGTCGCACTGCCGGCGAAATAATTTCATTGTGATTACAGAAGAAGGCTTCTCTTATTTGCAGTTTCATTGAATAATTTGCCAATTTTTTTCCAGCTCATTTTTCTAAAATTTGTTTGATTTTTTTTTTTTTTTTTTTTTTTTTTTTTTTTTTAATCTAGGTCTAAGATTTCTTAACTAAAATATTGATCAATATAGCAAAAATGGGTGTTGATACAATCAACTTTCTGTTTACTCAAACATAAAAATGAACTTGATCATTTTTTTTTGTTCCTATTGTAGGTAGTGGCATATGGTCTGGACATCTACCAGACGCGTGTTTATCCCTCAAAGCAGTTTGACGTGCTAAAAGACGACTACGACTACATGCTGATCAGTAGCGTACTTCTTGCCCTTTTCTTTGCCACCATGATCAGCAAACGCCTGGCAGAAGTCAAACTGCTCAACCGGGCCTGGCGGTAAAGTGATCGTCTAAGTCCCGCACCTCACAGCCCTGCGGCTGCACGAAGAACCTCGGTCCGAGGAGATGAGACGGCTGAGGCCGTGCCTGTAGAAGAACACAGGCCAAAGTTCAAACAAGGCTCATAAGGAACTGCAGGGGACAGAGGGGAGGGGGTGTAAGGAGGGGTTAGTTAAGGTTTTATGTGTTTGTTTTTTAACTTATTTTGCACAACGAAGAAATTATGTAACTGAATCAATTTTCTTTTGTTCCACGTCATTTTGCTTAAATGTTTTAACACAGAACTAATTACAAATGGATGAAACAGACTTGAACTTACTAAACCGTGGAGTTTGAAATCCCTTCAATGACATTTAGGTACTTGATGCAAGTTTTTCCAAGATGACTTTGGAGACATTTCTGCATATTCATACAGTTCTAATGGAGAGCAATGATAAATCTGGATGTCGGAGATGGGAATATTTGAAGGGTTTGTGTTTTTTAACCTGCTGAATCGCCATGATACTGCAGTCCCAAAATGGGTTGATGGCTAGTGATCTGTGAATAAAGGTGAGATGATAATGTAGCACGGACAAGAAAACCATTTTTTTTCTTCTTTGGGCCGCCCTGAAGACTTCCTGCTGAATGCACTGTTGCTACCATCACGCGTTTGACCTAAAAAAAAAGACGGTCAACCTTCATCTTGTGGTTTTGATCCATTAAAACTTCTTTCAAACTCCATACTGATTGTTTTTCTCTTGTTTTCCAAAACTTAGTTGCTGCAAAGAGAATTTCAAAAGCCCTGAAATGTAACAGGTTTTCATTAAGAGAAAGAAGAAATGAGCCAAGTAGAGAAGGAATAAGTTATTTATTTCTACAAATATATTAAAAGCAATTTATAGTTAACTTTTCACAAAATAAGTCTTGCAGCTTCAACTTGGGCTGAATTTTACGCTGATCCTTCATGAGGGCTTCAAACGGGTCGCTGTAACAGGTTGTAAACGAGGGCCTGGACAGTGTAAACGTAACATGATTTCCATCCCATGCACCAAAAAAAAAAGAAAAAAGGGGACTAAAATTTCCTTTGTATTTTAACAGCATGTATAGTATTAGAGCTAATTTCACATACATATTTTACTTGAATTTTTCTTTTTTTTTTTTTTTTTTTTTTTGTCCCATATTGAGAAAAGCTGACTAAAACTTAAAAGAACAGCCATATAAATCATTGGCTTGTCCCTCAAAAGTCTATCATAACACCTTCAAAGTATTAAATCAAGTTTTGAATTTTAATAATAGCTGATTTTGATGAATCTTCGAATGAACACAAAAAAATGCACAATTCAGTCCAACAGAGCTCACTAAATCTTGACAAAATATGAGCTGGATCAAGTAAAGTATCTGATATTAAAATCACATGTTTTGTTTCTAATGACAATAATCTTCAATGTTTAACACAATGATCTGGTAAAATGTTAATCTATCAATATATTAAACTTTTCAAGCAGCATTCATATTAAAACAGTTTGGCACAAACCCAGCTTGTACCTTCAATTGTTTGCTCTCTTGTAAAAAAAAATAAAAAAAATAAAACTAATTAGCTCAGGCTGGTTTTAGAAACATGAGCATATGGCCATCAGGCTTAAAGACATTTAGGTGGTGATACGTTTACTTGCAAGTAAAATATGTCAGTCAACTTGAGTGAAAATTATTACAGGAGGTAAATATTTTTCCACCGTTAGTGAAAATACTATAATACTGTGTGCCGCTTTGTGGGTTTAAACAAGAGAGTGCATCTCGAATACTGACCAGTGAAATGTTTAAACGTTCAGTCAACAACTGTACAGTGGCTTAACACAAAATACATCAGTCTTTGCGGGAAAAACAAAACAAAAAAAAAAAACCATTGTGACATTAGCTGTGTCCGTTTGCTCCATCTGTACAGTTGTTTTTCACGTGATGTCAACAAGTGTCAGACAGAGTGCAGGCTCCTATCTTCTCTGCCTGACGCTGGCGTTTCCCATCCTGTTCGGTTCACTCAGGATTCTTCCCCGTCTCTGTGCGTGTGCCTGGCTGCCCGGCGGCAGCAGGATGTAGTGCGTGGCGCTGGCCTGTTTGCCGTCCTTCAAGATTGGAACAATGCAGGGAGAAAATACTGATGAAGCCGGTCTCCTTTCATTTTGCTGTCTCTGCAATGCCTTGCTTACGTAATTTGGGTTAGCAGCAAAACTCTGTGTGACAGGCATCACTCCGTTTATATAAATGGGAAGACTTTTGGGGCTTGGTGCACGTGGTGGGCACGGTGGGACCAAGGGGACCCTTGGAGGGATTTTGGGCGGCTTGTCTTCCTCGTTTGCACTCGCACTCTTTGAAAGACCAGCAGGTTTCAGAGGGATGGGGGTACGAGGGGGGACCTGTGGCTTTTCACTGGAGCAGGTTGTGGAGCTGTTGTGTGTTTGAGAAGGAAAACCTGAACTGGGAAATCGTTCCCGGGACGAATGCTCTTGTTCCATCAGTTTGGTTCCCAGTGAATCTATGGCAGCAGACACAACACACTGGTTGTCGTCTCTCTGGAGAGAGAAGAACCAGCTGTTAGCTCCATACCTGCCTCCTCTACCCGCCGGTCTGTCATCTCTGCTCGGCCAAGAAAACGCGATGCAGCCAATCCCAGCACCACCATTCTCCACTAGGCCCTCCTGATAGGCATAATTGACTTTTCCAGGGTCTTTGTTGCCACCTCTGCTTATTGGCTTCGGGCAGCTTTTGGGCAAGAGACACCTCTGGTCATTGGTGAAGAACTCAACCTCACTATCAGCTGCTTCATCTGACATGAGCTCCTCAGGATCCGGCAGAGGCGGGAGGGGTTTTGCCTCTTTCTGAGTGCACTTGAACGCTGCACATCTCTGGGAGAAAGGGACCACCTGGTCTCCCTCGTTGGGAAGCAGTGCATTGTCCGATGTTAGGCGGTAAGAATCCGAGTAGAAGGGAGACTTGGAGAGGGAGACGCTGGCTGGGAAAGGGAAGAAGTATAGTATATTAAAACAACATGAAATCCTAAAAATCCTTTTAAACTGTTTAAATAAATGATAAAAAATAAACAAATTGATTGTTGCGTTAGGGTTCAGAAACCTGTAGCTTTCTGCATCTGCATTAACAATCCACAGAGGAAGAAATGTGCAAAACAACTTGCAATGAAAACTCATCACTTTCTGCAGATACAGGGCCGGAAACAAGGCTGAAAACATTCACTTAACCTATCACCCTCTGCGCCAAACATCAGCCACAACACACTGATTAACACAGGAATTGTCATTATCTGCAGTGCAGGCCATAATCTTAACAGAGCTTCCCATAACCTTCTTCGTGGAAACATCCGATGTGCACCAGACTGCAGGAACAGCTGGTGACCAGGGAGCGATAGCCCCCCCCCCCCCTTCACCCTGATCTCTTGAGTCTGACACACAGCTCAGCTCCATGATGCCAAATCCAGCTACACTCTGGCTACAGGCTGTTTTCTGAGGCAAAGCGGGTTACCTGATGTAAATCTTTCTTTTATAACTGAACCTGCAATGTTTAAAGTTGGAATACTTCTGTCATTTCGTATTCCAACCTCTCAAACTATTCCATGGAAAATAGTCATAAAAGCAGCAATAATAAGCTGTAATTAGAGAAAAATAGAACTTATCCCCCTCGTAAACGTTAACTTAAATTTTGTGATGGTGCTGAAGCATTTATGTTGAGGATGATGTGCATCCGGCTTCAGTAACACGCTATGTTAAAGTAACATCTGAAAAGACTCACAGTTGTATTGTATAGCGGTTTGCTGTTGTTGAAGCTCCCTCATGCTATGATCCATGTCCAGGCCAAAGCACACTCTGCAAAGGAGACGAGGTTGAGAAACCATACAGGGTTGTACAAGCCTGTAAATCATTCCTGCACATAACCTGTCCTAAGTCACTCATTATTTTCCAAATAACTACAGAAACGGATGGTGTAACGGAATAGGTTCTGAGCAGCTTTACATCATGCAAAAACAATACTTTTTAAAATGTTTTGATCTTAATTTATCCTACAAACGCCTCTTTAAAAAAAAAAAAAATCTATTTGACATCTTCTGTAACTGGTGTTTGAGTTGGCAGAGAGATCGCTCCTCTGCTGTTCCTCATCAAAAGATTTGTGGTTTCTTTATTATTATTTTTTTGTAAATCAAAGTACTGAACTGTTTATGTTAATATCAAACAAAAAATATTTAAACTCCTTTCATTTCCTGTCAAATATTTGTCCTACAAGCAGAGAACAGTAGATGTTTATGATGTCAGATGTAAAAGTTAAAACTGTGTTCTTATCACAGTGTTACAAAAAACAAAAAAGTCTTGTTGAAAACATCCTCTTAACCTTAACCTTGGATTGTTGTCATGATCTCATTTTGTACTACTACATTTTGCAGTATGCAATAATGAATGTGGATATGTGTGAGTGTGTGTGTGATTATGTGTGTCTCTTAAGTTTGTTAAGAATAGTAATAGTAATAGTTAGTAATTTTAACTCCCTTTTTTAAATTTGGCTCTGAGGATGGTAATTAAATGCTATTCTCCAGTGTTACACTGACAATAAAGATTTATTACACTTTTGCAATGTTTACTCTTTGTTACTTCTGGTATTTTTAAGTGGCATTCGTGTACCTGTTGGGCTGTCCCCAGTAGTTATTCTGATTTCCATCCAAGTTGTGGCAGAAACTGTGTTCTTACGAGTCACAAAGGTCCGCTGGACACCGATCTAAACCTGTGACACAAGTCAGCTCCATCATGCCCATCGCAGCATCTTCTGAAGCAGAGATAAACTGTTGGAGACACATAGAAACATGTAAGAGCTGGTGAAGCCTTCGTGCATAATGAACATAAATAATAAATCATGTTTTCCATTGTACCACTGCTTTCATTTGAGTCAGTTCATTACAGCCAAAAGCGCATAAACTGGGTACAAAAACACAACATCTGGACCGGAACACAATCTGGCACATATGGCTGCACACCAGGCAGATCCAAGGCCAGCTAAAAATCTGGAAGAAACACGGTCAGAGAAACAGGAAAAAGCACACAAAAATATAGACTATATCATACATACATGAGCAAACTTTTATCTGAATCTCTATGTTTAGTCTTCATAAGAAGGGTTCACAAAGCTGACTGCACTCTTTCAGAAAAGGTTCAATTAACAGTGAATATTTACGGTGGTGTGAAATTTCACACCACGACATATTTAATTTACAAGCAGAAACACAAGTTTGCTTTCCAAGGAACCCTAAACAAAGGAAGTGTTTTCAAGAATTAGACTAAAGCAACTTCAAATATATATATATATATATATATATATATATATATATATATATATATATATATATATATATATATATATATATATATATATATATATATATATATATATATATATATATATATATATATATATATATATATATATATATATATATATATACACACACACAAACAAATATATATATGCCGTGCACTGGTTTGAGTTGAGGGGAACCTTTAAGAAGCAGTAGTTACAACAACAGGCCAGTAAATTACTTCAATCTGTTGTGGAAGCTGCTGTACATTATGCATGTCTTTGTAGTTCCAGGCTATTGCACAAGCTCTGGGTCAGATGTGGGGGGGGGGGGGGGGGGGGGGCAGCAGACTCCTCGCCCTCCTTTTTCTCTTTGACCATGAAACACGGCAGTATCCACCCTCACAACAGGGACTAATTGTACAGCATTCTTGTGATGCTGTGACAACACCGCTATACAGACCGCTCCAAGGCACTGCACTCACACTTGAAGAAACATTCAGTTTAGCGACCTATCAGTTGAGAAACCAAAAAAAAAATGAAACTTCAACTGACAAAGAAATTCTTAACTGTAAAAAGAAAAATGAAAGAAAGGGCATCTTCAAATGTAAGCCCTAAATTTAACATTACGCTTGACTGGATGCCAGTGCAAGGTCTCCATCATACTATCACACTGTCCCGCTTTGTTTCATATCTGATAGATCCCCGGTTGAAGTGGGAAGTAGACAATGCAGAGCATGCAAAGACAAACCCACTGCAAACAAAACAGTGGCTCATGAGTGTATTTGAATATTAATGTCCCCCTAAAACCAACCGTCTGTGGCGTCATTTTCAGCTGTGAGCCTCGGAGATGGAAGACACTGACCAATTATAAATTCTACCGGCAATTACTCAGCGTCCATGAATGGAACCACTCTCAGCAATGAATGGGCCTTTGTGCCACTTCGGTGCTGAGGGAGGCAAGCCTGAAAATACAAGTGAACTCTCCCATGAGGTTAGAACTAGAGATACGCCATGGAGACGAGCCGACGCGGCCAAAGCATGAGCCCGAGTCGCACATCCCCTCCAGGAGGATTGTGTCTGTTAGCATATTTGGAAGGACGAGCCACAGGCTTGAGAAAACAGTTTGTTTAGTTCATGCAGGAGCCTTGATGTGTTGTCCTTGGCAGTCCTTGGCAGCCCCAGTGTCCATTTTTTTCAAGCTATTCACATAACAAATCATTACAAATAAGCTAATTAGTGCATGGTGTCTGAATGAATGCTTACTTTGACACTAAGTTACAGAAAAAAGCCTAACAGTTTTTATCAAGAAGCATTTTTAGGCTGCCACAGACTGTTTTAATAGAATTGTAATAGTCCAGATGTGTGGGGCTCACGATGTAAATGAGATTGATTCATCATGTAAACATGTTAACAAGCAAGTCAGGCAAACAAAGGCAGAATAAAAAGCAACATCAACCAACAAACACAAAAAAGAGGTTTGTATTTAGAAAAAAGACCACAAAGACTATAATAATTAATTAATTCATAATTCATTAATTTACATTCATAATGTTTGAATCCTTGTCATTATTTACTTTGTATATATTTCTTTTCTTTTTATAGATTTGAGACTTTTGGAAGAAAAAAAAAGAAAAACCAAAAAACCTTGAAATTAAAAATTTTTAAATCCCTCCTATTACAATATTTCAAAATGTTTTAACTTTTGTGACTTCATCCAAAATGTTTCATTTCATCTTGAACCACCAAAGTTACCTATTATGGTTCTTTTACTAATAAAGAGATTCTAAAATTTAAAAATCCTTTATCTCTGTAAAACATCAACAGGGATGCAGCAATATTATGAGAATTGACTTATTTGCCGTAATCGAAAGTCAACACTGCACAGTTGCTAGATGCGCTTTGCTACACCTTGTCTAAGTAATAAAATTAACTTTCTAACAACTTGAAAATGCTTTTATTTAAATTAAGTAACTTTTGAATTTACCTTATGGAGAAATAACTGTGTTAAATGAGACGCAACAATCTTATAAGTAGACACATAAAAGGAAAAGCCCAAAGCTGCGCTGCACTTATTTCAGCCGAATCTGCTGAAGGAGCCGATAGCCCAAGCTGACCAATCAAGAGTCCATGTCACTAATTATACATAAATGTACTGCTTAATTTCAAGCTATTGCAAAGTTGTACATTTTAACATGGGGTTCAGTGGAGATGGACTCGCTCTTGGAGCCAGAGTCTTCCAGTGGTCAGTCGATGAACTGCAGCTTCTCTTATTTCCAGGTTGGCTTCAACCCAGAAGTTCAAACGTGGGTACTTTCTTCTCAAACTGGGGGTTTACAGCAAATAACCTAATTTGCAAAATGTTGCCATATGCCTATAAAGGAATTTTCAAATAACTTCAAACTTTAGCAAATGTGCTTAAATAGTGAGGACATGTTAACTTAAGTATTACATTTTTGTTAAAGACTAAAAGGAGCAAAAGAAGAAAATTTAACTAACTTTAATATAACTAGATAAACAATCTGTTAAAGTAACGCTAAAACTGAATAACGTTGATAACGTTTAATATTACACATTTGTCCCCGGGTAGGTCCTCAGCGCCCCCTACCGACTGACCGAGTTACGGGTCAGCAGTCGCTCATCCTGCCCGAACGCGGCTTCGGTCCCGCCGGACAAACACCCTCGCCTTTTGTGAGTTATTGGCCTGAATAACCCAAACAGACTAGTAAAGTCATTCAAAGAAATTTAACTATTAAGACATCAAATGAAAAATTAAAAAGTGGGTTTTTTTTCGCCCATGTTCCGACGAGGAAAACTATTGTGACTTTCTAACGAAGCATATTTTCTTTTTTACGAAGATTAGTCCATCACTCATAAGGAAATACATAGGTCCCGATCTTCCCGTTTCGGTACAGTTAAAACCAAATAGTCTTCAAATAAACAGAAAAAAGGCCACTCGATGAAAGCTCGACAAGTCTTACCAAGAAAAGGCAGACAGTTTCTCGGTCACGTGAAGTCGCCTCGTTGTCTCGCTTTCTGTTCGCTGAGTGACGACCAGGTCGTAGTTTGATCCAGAGTCCCATCAGGTCTCAGCCATGTGCAACATCCTCTCGCTGTCAACAACACTGGGAGGTGAAACTGAATTTGTCAGAGTGACGCGGTTCTTCCTAACTCCATATAAATAGATCCAACACCCAAAGCACGTTACTTTAACTCCACCCAGCGCTGCCTTAAAGGGGAAAGAAATGCTCCATAAAAGTCAAACTTCACCCAATTTATGCATTTTCCAAATACATCACGAATCAGTCAGTAATTAGATTTGTTCACAGGGTCCTAGCTCATTTTTAGGAACTGCTTTATACTAAACATAGGTTCTTCTTGTTATCATCAATCTCAGCGGTATCCATAGTAACCAGTCTTTTTTACGTCTTTTTAGGTTTACCATAGTATGCATAGTCATAAAATCTGATTAAATGTAAACCAGCGTAATTAATATAATACTTTTAGTTGTCAAAACAGTATATGTATATTTCATTTACGTCCAAGAGTAAAATCTGGTGGAGTTGACCCCAAATCCCTCTACTAACCTCATTATAAACCAAAGATTAAGGTCAGCTTAAGAGAGTTTATAGTAAAACTTTGTGTCTAAACTAAATAAGCCTGCAGTCACACAAAATACCACTCCAAAAATATGTGTTCTTGCCATTGGTGGAAGAAACAATTCGTAAATCATCAAGACTCATTCAGAAACCTACTAAATGAGAACCATTTTATCTGTGTTGCGTCATGAGGTATGAGGAGTTTTGTTTGTGAAGTAATGAAGAAATTTGGTCTGACCTGCAGGGTAGACAGAGAGTCTGTGGGTGGACTGTGTGCAGTGTAATACTGATAACGAGAAACAAGGTGATTGGCAGCTTGGCCACGGTGAAAGAGGACTTGTTTGAAGCCTGCATGTCATACCTGACTGTCTGTGCGTGTATGTTCACCCACGCTGAAAAGAGGCTGAAAAACAGCACAGTGCACGTAGTGAGGAACGTGAGGGCAGGCTGTTCTTGTTTTTACCAGGGTCCAGACTCCAAATCCTGTTTTTATCTGCCAGAGGCAAATAATGCACTAAACATTGTAAGTCACCCCATAGAAAATGAAAAATGCTAAACGGGCGAGTGTGATAACTCTTTTATAAGGCCATACAGAATCATACATTGATTAAGGAGTGACTTAAACTTGTGTACCATTGTAAATCATAAACCCAGGAAATAAATACGCCCTGTGAAATGGTGAAATCTGCTTGTGTTGCTGCAATCAACAACTGTCCCCAACGAACGCCCGCGTTGTTTTCTCAAAAGAATACTCACTCTTTTTTAGGTAGATAAGCATTTTCATCTGAATTTCATCTGGCAAGTTGATCAAACCGCTCAGCTTATTGCATATTTCATGTTTTGCAAGGAATTTGGTGGTAGTACACGTCTTCTTGAAGTTACAGGGATTTGAATCACATGTAAAGAAGGTTTGTCTTCAGGATAGAGTCATGATTTTCTAGATTTAGAAAAGTGTTAACGCCTAGAGTTGCTTTAAAAAGCTTTACCAAGTCATTTATTTTTATGTCATTGTACAAAGATGAACACACACACACACACACACACATAATTTAAAAAAAAAAAAGATTTGCCTCTGGAAGAGCAGTTCTGAGGCTGCTCCGTGGCCCTCTGTGGGCGCATGTGGTGACCCAGGATGCTCAGAGCTGTGGGAGTCATTGTCGGGGTGGGCCAGTCTCCCACAGCGGAGGTCAAGTCATTTCCTGCACTGAGAGACCTCTGTCCCTCACAGCTGTCAGTGCAGTCGGAAGTCCACCTTCCACATCTGTAGCAACCAGCCCACACACTTTTGTTTTAATTTTTCAAAGACGTGGAAGACTGGACTTATAAAAGGCAAAGACGTGTGCAAGAATAACGCATGAGTTAACAGTGAGATCTAACAGCAGCCCTTTTGGAAAACTGGTAGTCAAGAACCTTCGCATTTCCCCAGGAAATGTTGTGAATAGGAGATAACCCCCCGAAATCAGAAAAATCTCAAAAGGCGTTTTAGATAAATGTTTGCGCAGCACTCATTTAACGACGTCTTGAGCTGGAATAGGTTATGAAGGAAGTAGGTGTTAACATATGTTTTCTACAGTTTATATATTTGCGTAGGTGGACGTGGTGACACAGGGAATTCTCTTATAGAGGAACCAGCTGCGTACAACCATGTAATAGTAATCAGAGCACCGTTACAGACCGCAGACAGACATGCTGCTGTTTTCAGAGTCATGGTTGACCTGTCCTGTGGTTGACTTTCACATTCCTTTTAGTAGTAAAGCTGTTTCTGCCGTGAGGCTGCGTCAGATGTTGTAGTGACTAAAACCAAACTAGAATATGCACGTTGAAATGATATGATTATATGAACATAATTCATTTACAGTGACTGCTTTTGTAAGAATTTAAAATATCCGTCTGTAAAAGCACACATTTAAAAAAAAAAATATGACTAAATGTTGTGGGATGCTAGAGCTTAAAAAATGCAATTGTCATCAAACTGTGAAACTACGGAGAAATTCTAATGAAACAGTCTCGACTTTCTGACTCTGTTCCTTCCCACGGCTTCCCTCAGGCCAACAAAGGAGAACGTCTGTGATTAAGTTCTTTTGTGCTGTTCGTCATGGTGGTATCTGCAGAGTTACGGGCGATTTGAAACACACACCCTGGGCTTGATCTTATTAATCTGACGGATTTGCCGTCGGCTTTGATGAGTTAGAGGCGTCAGGAAGGACTCAAGATCCTCAAATGTCTGAGTGGGCTTCCCGTCACAGCCTTTGGCCTCATTCTGTGAGGGAACAGCTCAGTTATCAAAGAACCAGCAGCTGTCGGGAGGAAGAGGAGGCAGAGCTGACGAATGATGTTTGGGCTACCTTTGATTGCAGTATAGTTCAGTGTGACCAAATAAATCCGAAACATTAAAGACTGCTAACGTATAAATGGGTTTGAAGTGGAAAACACACACGCTCTCACACATTATCAAACCCACAGCCTTAAGAGTGCTGGTGCTATCTCTGTAAAAAATAAATAAATAAAAATAAATAAAAGAGCCATAGAGGTTTTTCTTAGAAACCAGCAGAGGAAAACAAAGCGTGGTCAGCTGGCAAAGTGATCGAGGAAGTGGCCAGTTGCACAGTGGGATTTGATTTCACGGCGACACCTACAATGAATAGTAGGGAACTTGGAGTGAAAAGTGCAATTCTTTGTGCTGGATATAAAACTCAAGGCTTGGGCAGCTTCCCGACTTGTGATTTGAGTTTCCAATCTTGTCAGAGGGTCTGAAGGCCCTGCAGGAGGCTCTCTGCAGGACTCTGAAGTTTGTTTTTTATTTCAGTTGGAGTTTAAATTTAAGTGAAAAAGGATAACAGAGAAGGTTAAAAAAAGGACTTTACACAGCCTAGTAGAAATGAACATTTTACATACAAGTAGTTTGTATAAAGGAAAAAATATTGTTCATCGTCATCACAATTTAGTTCAACAGGAAGCGTATTTCGTTTTAGGCAAAGGGTTAAGGCAAAAGTCAATATTTGCATGTTTTACTGTTTTCACATGTTGTCCTGAGGTCAAAGTCTTTTTGAATCACCATGACAGGCAGTCCAGTTGGCAACAGAAACTAGTGAAATAATATAGTGATAGTAACAGGAAGAGGAATAGTGTTGTTCGGCCAATGATGATCATGGTTTAGTTGTACAGAGTGTGCAGTGGGTGGAGGGATGACGAGGCTACGGCCCACAGATGTCCTCCCCACACAAGAAGTTCAGCGCTCTGAGGCACGACAGTCAGCTTTCAGCCCCCCGCCACCCCACCCCCCAACTCCAACTTTCCTCCTTTTCCTTCATTCACCTTATTTACACTCACTCCATCATTTCCTGGTGAGTCACAGACAAAGCCAGACTGCACCCAGAGTTCACTCCTCCTCTCTCTGCTTTCCTCCTCCACTTCCTTGTTCGCAGATTCCTGTCTTGTTAAGGGGGAATAACGCTGTAGTACCCTCAAAAAGAAATCCTACGTGGAAGCAGGTAAAGCTGGAAAAATGTAAAAGCAGAAGTACTTTATGTGTCTCTTTCTGGCAAAACGACCGGTTCATATGGATTTAGAAAAGAACATTTTTACCCCCACTTCACTCACCACAGCATGTCACCCGTTTTAGCAATGGATAAAATAGTCCTTTATTTAAAAAAAAAAGGAGGAGGAAGGAAAAGTCACGGTAAGGATCCCTTCCTGACATTTAGATCACAGAGTTGAATATTTCACTTGGAAAATAGTTCTCTGCTGCTGGTAGGTATTTGCAGATGTGGCCTGGTACAGTGGGAGGAAGTGATGCTGTAGTGAGGTAAGGGCTTGTGTTAAATATATTAATTACATGCTTGTGTGGGAAGCAGGGTTTCAGGCAGGGCACGGAGAAACAAAGTGGCTCCGGGGTGGACTGGTTGAGTCACTGAAAAATACGGCTGCTGACTCAGTTTGGCAAACTTGTGTCCTGGAGCGCGCCGACAGTCAATGTGGCATTTTGTGAACATGTCTAACCTGTTCTTGAGAGGACGAATTATCTATATATAAACAAGTGGCATCCTCCGAGACGACCTTCATCGCTCCCATAAAGAAAACGAGACAGGAGTGCTTGTTCTTTCCTCCAAAACTGCTAAAAGGTTCAAGCAAATTACTGCACATGGAAAATGATGCTTTGTTTAAAGGAGGCGTGTCTACTCAAACCATTGCTGCAATCCCATTCTGGCACTGGGTCAAAGTTTAACTGTGATTCAATCATTTCGTCAGTTCTCTTTACACTCCCACTCCCACTTTCCAAAGTGATCCTACAACTTTGACAATCCAATCCCCAACAGCAAGCGATCCATCCGAGAGTAAAGACTGTGGGATGTACTGCAGACATAGTCATAGGTGATGTGTTGCAAGGTCCAGGAATTGGCTCCTGTTGTTGACATATTTTGCGTTCAAGGGGTATTGAAGGACACCTCCCTCCATAAAGGAATGTGATTTCCTGATAAGACCGGGGAGCTCTTCTTCAGGTTAATTGTGATTATAGACCGTATATGATTATTACGCAGTATGAGTCACACTGATCTGGGAACTTGGTGTGTACATCACGCAGCTTCAAAGACCAGAAACCGCATCAGTTCATGAAACTATTTCCAAGATACACTGTGAAGTGTTTAATGCTGATCTGCACAGGTTTAACAGTTCATTTGCATGTCTAAAACACATTTGTCTTTCTCCGTTTGGCTTTTCCTAACAGTGAGGGGTCACCCCAGCGGACTTTTGTATTCTGCATATTGATTTTGCATATCTACAATACAATTTCCAAACATTTTAGTATATAAAATAATAAATTTTTATCTTGATGTAGGTAATCAGCATTCCTGATATTCTGGATAATCAACGGAAATGTTTCATGGCACTTGTTATTTATATAACTGTTTATTTGTTTACAAGAAGTTTCAGGAAACTATGAATGGATAAAAACAAATGGGGTTTTATGGTTTATATCTCAAAGGTCTTTTCTCAGTAACAGAAATCACCTTTTCCAGTTTTCGTCTCATTAACATTCTTAATATTTTATCATACATTATTGGATTATTTCATACTTCTTTATTATTCCTTTGTGTATCAGTGTAAACAGTGTTGATTTGACTATAGTTAATCAAAATTTGTCTCAGCTAAGATAACTGGGAGTTTCAGAGTTGGATTGGATTGGAGTCGGTCTCTGTGGCTCTGGATTGGACCAGTTAGAGTGACGCTCTCCGGGTTTTCAGCGATAAACCAAGACACGGACTTTATTACGGAAACTGTAGATCACTTTTCCTGAGGATGATTACTTGTGCATTTTGTGTCATCAATATGTTTATTCAAATCCAAGGCAGCATGAACATGTTTCTACTTGTTCATCACGGATTAAGTCTTTTTGACTGTCTGATGTATTTTATATTTTTAGACCAACTAGTTAACTTACTAATTAGTCTGTTGATTCATTGACTGTTAAATGAAAACATCCCTTAATGGTTATTGCCCTGTTACTCATCTATGATGGCTAATAAAAGCAAGGTTCCCAGTAATAATTTAACAGTATCATATGTAGAAAATGTCTCTTTTTATTTTTTAACTCGTATTCATGAGTTATTAAACAATAGTTCCAAAACTGCTACAGTTGAACTTAATAACGATCTATTTTTAATCCTAGTGAACATATTTCATATTCACAGTCATAGATCATGTTGGTACATTTGTCTCTTTATAAATTAAAGCTAAAATTGTATTTGATAAAGTAAGAACCAAAACATTTCATACAAAATAATCCACTTCCAGTTGCATTTTCTACTTTTAATGTTGACTAAAAGTGCATT
Source organism: Xenentodon cancila (assembly GCA_014839995.1). Taxonomy (NCBI): domain Eukaryota; kingdom Metazoa; phylum Chordata; class Actinopteri; order Beloniformes; family Belonidae; genus Xenentodon; species Xenentodon cancila. The sequence goes on along the minus strand of CM026204.1, from coordinate 23,078,673 downwards.
ACATGATAGGCTTCATAACACTTTCTCCCACTGTTTTGTCTTCGTACATTGCCTCATGAGAGATCCATCCTCTTCATCATGACCATGAAGAGATTTCACTCAGAGCTGTTTTCACTGATGGAGTGTCTTTCAAAACTTGTCCACCAAAAGGATCCAAGCTGTCCAACTAAATAAGAGAAGAAGTGGTGCCATGATTTGAAAGCTCAAGCTGATACTGTTTCCTGTGACCTGGCTGCACAGTGTAGTCCTCTCGACTTCATTACTGGACCCGTCAACGCTTTGTGATTCTGAAATGGGATGGGACAAAGCGGGAACCACCAACGATGAAGAAGTAATAACAGCAAATTTAACTTCAAACCACGTGACTGACAGAAAACAAGCTTCAGAGAATTAGTTTTATGCTTAAAATCCGCTTTCACCATGCATTTTATTTTGATTTTTTTTTTAACAGTGTCACATTTCATTTCTCAGATGTCTCAGCAGTGACACCCTGTGTTTACAGGATGTTGCCTTTTTTCTGCTGAACATGGATTCAGACCTTAAAAGTAATGTCTTGCAACATTTATACCTAATATTGCTTGTTGATTCATTTCACAACGAGGAAGCCCACATATACTAATTTTTGTGTTTTCGGTTGTCTTGGAGTGATTTTGCATAGCCTGAATCTGTCTGCTACTGAAACTCATAAATCACTGTAAATTAAAAAGAATAACAGGACACAACACTAACAACACTAAACCTTTGAGTTAAAGTGGACAGATCATCTTCTTATTGTTGTTGAGAAAGTTTCACCTCCCTCAGTACTAGCTGACCGCATGTAGGGCCAAGGATTTAAAGTCTTCTGTGGTCACTGAGCTGGTTTATAGCTGGTTCCTGGCACCTGGATAACTTTTGGGGTGATTGAAGTTCCACACGGGTATTTGACGAGATGTAAAATAACTTACAGAGCCAAGAATCAAAAAAAGAAGTCTAGTTTCTTTCTACTTCAGCTCTGAGGATTGCAGTGGCCTGAATGAGAGCATCAACACCGACTGAGACATCACCATGGGATCATCGTGGTTGTTAAATTAACATAAGGGAGGCAGGGACCTTGTGGTGAATGTATTTCACTTATGCCCTCATAGTGGAGAAGTTCAAGCAACCTGAATCAAAGAAATGGGGACTAGAAGATGTTGAAGGACGCTTCACGAACATCCTAACAGACAACACAGAAAGTGACTTTGTAAGGAAGTAAATTTCCATTTTAAGTTTATTAAAGCAGTATAAATTGTGCATTGCAATAGCAATCAAATCATGTTATGGTACACATCCATCAGTGAAAGAGAAGAGCAACACCTTACTGAAATCCTTCAACTCTCAGCACAACAAAGCTGAGATCTTCACAGGCTGGTTTGTAGGATTGTGTCATCTTTGTGTCTGTGAGTACTGATGTATGGGTAACAGAGAAAAGAAATAAGAAGTAATTATGTTGGTGTGACTAAAGTATGTAATTGGTGTGAAATAAAAAGTTTTTCTTGTTTTTAAATGAGGCGGACACGTTTGCAGCTGAAGAGCAGCAGCAACGATGACACTGAACGACCCCGTCAAGCTTATCGAAAAGCTCTCAGATCAGGTACAGGATGGGATTTCCTTAAACTCGCATTGCATTTTATTTAGTTGATTTAACTACATTTTTAAATCGTATATGGTTTTTTAAAAAGTGTTCTGAAACAACAGATATGAAACAATTTGGACTCCACTCGAATCAATGACCAAGTGATCAAAGTGAACACAGAAGCAGTAAAAAAATCAGCAGGCTAAAAAGTTGTTTTATGTATTTTCAGTCAGTCTAAAAAAGAAACGCATAATTTGCTGTAGGACCTATGATAACTGAGTTTTAACCCAGACTTGGTGAAGGTGGCGCTCTACTGCCCCTGGTCAGTAAATTGAACTACATTAATCATCAATCAAACATGTAAAAATGTCAAATAGCATCAGCCTCACACGCGCGCACACACACACACACACACACACACACACACACACACGCACACACACACACAGCAGAACAAAATCCAAAACCACGATCTCAGTCAACACATTAAAAAAACAGAAACAAAAACAACTGGAGGATGGAATTAGGGTCCTCTTTCAGATGGTAAAATCATTAAGGTGTTCATACTGTACTAGTTGTTGAATCCTTGAGCATCTGAAGAAGCTGAAACAACACGTATTCAGTCATACCATAATTACAGCTGAGCCACAATTAACTTGATGACATAGTGCATCACCTTCACTGAAGTACAGACTGTAATCAAACTATTAAATTCACAGCAAGACTCAAGCTTTCCTCTTATAAACCATGTCAGTCTCATTGTAAACTTTCAATTTTTATGTTGCTAAAAACTGACAAATTGATGTTTTTTGCAGTCTTCTTCATTATGTTCCCTTCCAGGATTAATCAAGTATTTTAAATTGAGACTCTAGCTCCGAGTGCCGTCACCGCAGAACACCACCCTGCTCTCCACTCGCGAGCGCTCGGCTTCGAACACAAGCAAATGGCTCATCAATGTCTCCTCAGCACCTGATCGAATCAGGGACGGATCACTCTTCTACACACGCAAACGAAAGAAGAGAAAGTAAATACAGTTAATACTGATAATCTGTCCTCATCCCAAAGTACAATTTAACTGTGAAGAGGCTCTGTTTCAAATAATAAGAGCTGTTCGTAACTATAACAACCAAATTAGCTGATTCTAAAGGGGACACACAAAAATACACAAAAACATGTAGTGGCAACTAAAAATATTTCCAAGCACTCACTGCTACAGCAGAAATGAAGGCATCAATGAGGTGGTAGTCCGCTACTCCATGTCCACTCAAGCCGAACTGCCAGGGAACGTCGCTGCTGGCTGTGTGCTTTGTGGAGCTCTGGCTGAGAAAGTCAAACACACGGATCTCATGGCCGTCATATGAAAGCTCGCCCTGTGAAAAATAAGACTTTATTAGACAGAAGCGCCATTTATTAGGCAATGCTCCATGTCTGAGGTAACCTAGGCAACAAATAGTGATTCACAATACTAAAGATTGACTTAAGCATGTTTTTAGTCTGGATCAGGAAACCATACATACCATACGTTTGACATGCGGAGTCACGCCACTTTGTTTTGAACTTTACTAACGATTACCTTGTTCTGACTGCAGAGAAAATGCGCTGTTTAATTAGAAGTGGGTGAATATGCAAATGGCTTTATTCTTTCCTGCTTTTTCATTTTCTCCTCACCACATTCTTTAGGTTGTTGGGAGGAAAACCCTGCAACGACCACCACACATCTGACTTCCAGATGCACAGACTGACTTTTAATGAGGGCCCTACGCTGCAGACAGCTGGCACTCCTTCTCTGTGCGCTGAAGAATACAATTAAATAGAAGAAACTCAGCTAATTATCTTATAATGTTATGAAGTAGCCTGCAGGAAATGGTCTCACACCATCTCTTCACTGTATATTGTGGTAGTTCGCTTGCGTCGGTGCTGGGAGGCGATGGTAGTTACTGAATATACTGAATATTGTGGCTCTCAATGCACTGAGAGTAAACACACTCCTACTGGAACAGGCTTCGCAGCTACTGAAGAATCAAAGTTACAGACGCAACTGGAAGCGCAGTGGTTTGAGTTTGTGCAAAACCACGGTGATACGTTTACAACCAACCACTGTCCCCTCTCACGTTTCACCAGATGGTTTTTGAGATCTTAACCGGAGACGGGTGAGATGAGCAGATGCATCACTGCTCCGGTTTGTCACAGCTGGACTGACCCGGCGCCTCTCCCAGTGGCCTACTCGGCACGCCAGCAGCTCAATTCCATCAACGGGAGAATATGACTGCACCAGGAGAGTATGGGTTGCAAAATGCTCAAATAAAATATTCAGCTACCCCAAAGTCCATTTGGGAGAAGTTAATTAAGCCAAAATGAAGTGTGGTTGATTGTAGTGGCTCTGAGAGAACACAGCACATTTTATACACTTGTCCTAGAATTTAAATAGAAAAACCTGCAAACTCAGAATACATATTGATTTCTGCCGTACTTTGACTTTAAAAGCTTTAATTATGATGTAAAAATGTTGTTTATGTTGCAGTCCTACCTTGCTGCCACAGATGTTTGTCTTTCTCTTGCAGATCTCCTCTGTGAACGCCACCATAGAAAAAGCTGCTGTCAACCCCCCTTCAAACTCCATGTTTACAACCTGCAAAACAAAATAATGAATAAGAAGTAAAAGGATAATAATAATAAAAAAAATAAAACAAAAAACATTGCAAATTTATGAGCTACAGCAGCCATCTGGGACAAACGACTGCTTATCTGGTGTATGGTCCACATCGTATGATTCAGGTCCACATCTTTCCCCACAGCAGGTGGTGCTTGGGTACAACAAAACAATTATCCCTCAGCAGTGTGGACCCTCACCTCGTGATAGTTATTGTTATTGATGTAAATTGACTTTGAGGGCTCATTTCTAACTTTCCAAGCCACTATATTATAGATGTTGAGTTTTTATTGAAGAAGCTCAGGACATTAGAGAGGTAAAGTTCTGTACATTGTACTGTGGCGATTGAGAGCCTGTGTTTTTCTAACCTGATTAGTGCAGACGTCATTATCGCATTCATAGACGCAGCGGCCATACGGTCCGGTCCTCAGAGCCTCCGTTACTGATTCGATGTCAGGGAATGAGCTCGGACAAATGACCGATACCGGCCAGCCAGTGTGACCCTGGAACACAAACAAATGCAGTGCATTGAAAGTGCATTTTTACGACATGAACAATTCTTGTCATAGATGTTATTGTACTCTTAGTGAGAGAACTCAGACTAATAATATTTACTTGTTTTACTCTGTCCATGTAGATTTTGCATGCTGAGTATGGACAGTCTCGTTCTACTGGACAATCCAGGCAGCGATCTGCAGCGCCTGTTGGCTGACAAAAAATAAAATAAATTAATCAAAAAATGTCTCAAGATGCTGCACAGAACCCTGGACATTAGAGTAAGTACAAAGTCTGCAGTCACAAGAAAAGAAAATCTTGAACAGGAAGAAATCATTATTAGAAATCATATGAATGAAACAAAACAGGGAAAAGACTAATCAGATGCAAGCAGACCAACTATACACATATTATTATAAGGAAAATGACCACATACTGAATAATTAAAACATCTACCCACAATAAAAACACATAGTTTATACAAACAGATAGTAAAAGTTTCTTGCAAGATTGGCAGTGGCTAAAATGGAGAAATGGAGCATTTAATGTGGTAATTATAGAACAGTACAATTCAGAAGAAAAACATGATATATGGGTATCTTTCATCAAATCAGATTAACAGTGACACGTGGCAACATGAAAGTAGCTTAGCAGTTTCAGACGATTCGTTATCTTATATAGCTGTTAAATAAAGCCTTTATAACTTTGAGGTAAGAGAAAATGTTCTTTAAACTACAGAAATCAAAATTTAAACATATACAGCTTCACTCTTCCTGCCAGTGTTAATATCATCTTTTTGCAATTGCGAGAACAGAATATAATCAATACCTTCTTTGTCTTTTGGAAGTGGCTGACTGACCCAAATGATGATACTTTCACACACCTGCCAAGAACGAGAGTTCACTGTTTACTTTCGGGACTCGCAGCAGACGTCCCAGTACGAAAGCTCCTGGGTCAGGAGTCAAGCGCGTCAAACGGCGCTGGCTGGTCAGCGACTGCTGCCTGATAGCGTACCTGCGCGCTCCTGCCCAGTGATGTATGAGGTCAATGTCATGGCACGATTTGCTCAGGAGAGCGAATGAACTCTCGGCTTCATTCCTCCAGTTCCCTCGAACAAATGAGTGAGCGAAGTGATAAAATCCAACCTGGAGCAAGAGTTTAATGCTATTTTTAGACATAAAGTACAAGTGTGACACTGCATCCATTTACTACTTTTCATTCAATGACGCTAAGCTTCATCAAGAAACAACGTCACAATGACGTTGGGAGAATTAGTCAGAATTAGTAAATGAGATTTAGTGAAGTAAAGTAAGAGAACCCCTTTGAATCTATTAGTTTCCTGAATTAATTCACCTCAAAATGTGATCTGAACTTTATTCATCACAATTACAGACAACCACAAGGTCCTTCAGCTGAAAACACAAAAACAACTGTAATTTCTCATGTCTCTGTTGAACACATCCATTAATTGTTCAAAGAGCTGGTGGAAAAAGTGAGTAATTCCACAAACTAATGACTTCAATGAAATCTAAATGAAGTCAGTGGTTTGCACGCCTGCAGGCCAGTTAACAACTTGGATTTATGAGAGACAATTAAGAAGTTTACATTTGCTGTTTACGAGAAGCATCTGCGGTTGTGAACAAAGACTTGTAAAAGAGAAAAATCTACTATTGTCCTATATATTGGCTTGCTCTGATGTAAATGTCTTTGCTTTTGTTATATATATATATATAAAAAAATCAGACAGGAGGTTTAAGGCCTTGCAATAACATGATAGTATCTAATGAGCAGTCTCAATATGTCTTACCGGTTCCAAGTGCTGAATATGAATCACATCACCGATGTCTCCAGCATCAATGAGCTCCTAGAAAAGTTTAGTTTATGCTGATAATTACAGTAAAAGAATCTATGTGTTAAAAACAAAATTCAGCTATAGGTTCACAGAGGTTTTCACAAGAAAAAACTGCTTTACATTTACTGCCTCATGTGACTAATTATTTACAATTTCAATATCTACGAGAGAATTATCATTCCTTTTACCGGATTTCTAACTTTCTAAAACTTTACTCAACAACACACTATTTTAATATCCTAATAATTCCGGAAGTGTTGCTGATTTACGTGTAGTACTGAAACTTCACTCCTTTAACCTCACAAACTCCTTTGAACAAACGTTCACCTTTATCTTGTGGATAACTGGATCATACCGAAGAACATGCCCGACGGACAGCATCACACCACTCTGGGTGCAGGCCTCCACGATCGCTGCGCAGTCCTCAGCAGTGGTCTGAACTCATCCGGACACATTAAGGTGTGAGGGAGAATTAAAAAATGCAGCACATGAGGGTAAATCTTAATCTGACCAAAGCATGACTATAAACAAACAAAAAAAAAAAAGGAAGAAGAAATAAAGTAAAATCAGTGTGTGGTCAAAGTTATCCCCTGTGCTCATTTACAAACAAACACTCACTGCCAGTGGTTTCTCCAGAAGAACATGGTAGCACTTCTTCGCAAAGGCCACAGCAGGATCCTGATCAAAATTACTTACATTACATTGGTTTACTTGGAGAAAAGAAAACCACATTCATGCATTATACATATATTTTACACTGAATGTTTTACCTTATGAAGGCGATCTGGCGTGCAAATCAAGACTGCATCTGCAAACTTCTCTCTTTCAACTACAGTCTGCCAGTCTAATCAGAATAAAAGAGGATTCACTTATGAAATCAATGCCAGATCAGTACAAACAAGTACACATTTCCCTTTTTCTAATGATGATTACCTTCAAATACATTTTCACTGTGAATTTTGTGTTGTTGTTGGAGTTTGGTGCGGGCAAACTTTCTTGGATCAGCCACGGCAACAACCTGAAAAGATTAAGCTCGTTCAGTGTTTAAATAACTGACTAAACCAATCAATTATCTTTGGAGTCACATTATATCAATATGTTTTTTGTACTTTTTTGTGTATTTAATGACCGTTTTTTTATTACCTTGTAAGATGATATGGATATGTTTATTAGTTTGTTTAAATCACAAAAAAAAGAAAGACAAAAATGTGCAGTCGTTACAATATTTGATCAAGCTCTCCTAACCTTCATACGTTTGGGATGGATGGATGCAAACTGGGAGTAAATCTCCCCTCGACAGCCAGCTCCCACCACGATGACATTTACTGGAGAAGTCATTGTGCAAACCTGTGAACTTTAACATACAACCATCAAAGCCTGCAGAAACACCTGGCACGTGAATGTAAACAGTTGCTTTCCTGAGCTACAAAGGAAACTACTCAAAATGCACATTTTTCTAAATGATCTATCATCTGCACCAGAACTTAAATAACAATTACTTTGACAGAAACGTTACATTAGAGAAAACTAGCGTAGATTACCGCGACATTCATCGGGATTGCTAGTAAATTATATTTGCCCGTTTATGATGTTTGTTATTTCTACCTGTTTTGTCCCGTGCGACAGTTTGGTCTCCACTTTTGTTAAGAAATAACTGCAGATACGTATAATCTGAGTTGAGGTTGAGTGCGGTGAGCGTCTGCAACCCTACTAAAAAACGCAACACGAGTGATTTCCTCTTGCTCGAAAAATAAGAATAATCTTGCCAGCTTTGTGACGCCACCTACAGTGTTCACGGGAAAATTCAGCTGCGTTCACTGAGCCTCGTAAACTGATGAGTCTTACAATCAAAAACGTGACATGTTCCAAAGAAAAGGAATCCCGACTGTAAACAGTCTTCATTATAACAATATATACAATATATATTTGAAGCTACCTTCCAGGCGTTTAAATATCTTGGACTGGTAACTCTGAAAAGTCAGATGATTCATGTCACACTGTAGTCTGATTCATAGGGACTGGTTGGCTTGTTTTCGCAAATGCCTTAAATCAGCATCTCCCGGCGTCGGTCTTCGGTTCAGCTCGCCTTCTGTTCGGCCATTTCCGTGAAAATTCCAAACGTACAGTTGGGGTCACGTGACCTGATTTACCGTAGCATGAGCTATGAACATGAGCTTAGCATACTATTCTACAAACAAACCTGGTAGCAGCAATTTCTGACTTGGCATGTTCAGATTGACTTACTTAGATTCATATTAACAAATGCAGTTTGTCGAGGGATTTATTTTGTAGCTATACGATACGAAACTGCACTGTTTTTGTATATTTGGACTTTCTTTGTACAGGCTAGCCACAATTAGCACGTTAGCTCACATCAACATTAGTATGGAGAGCGTGAACCAAAACGTTACAACCGGAGTTCAGTCCACGACGTCTTCAACTTCCAGTAATTGTGTCGCGAATGACAATGCAACGACCAACGTCGCCAGTATTCCATCGGTCACGAGTAACGGTAACGTTAAATGACTTTTTCGTTCCGTATTGGACGTCAGAAATGTGTTGTTGACTGTTGAAGTTGCGAACAAGCATCTGTTTCACGTTTCATACTTCTCTAAGCACAATGTCAGTTTTGGTTCAGTGAGAGGTTGTTGGTGTTTGGTTGTACTTCAAATTAATGATGTTTTGTGAACCTGTCATGCTTCTTTTGCATCCATAAGGGTCTGTAATCTTGTGCAATATCTTTACTACTTGCAGAGAGGGCTTGGCCTTTGGATGACACTCCCAAACTCCTAACCCTGGCATAAAAAACAACTGTCAAAAATAATGATTAAAAAAAATTAGATTGTGCGTTTTAACATAAAGTAATTGTTTTGATTCACAGCTACAGCCTCAGCAGCCGTAGTGGCACCATCAGCAGACACGTCGGTCTCCAATGGTGTCTATGTTCCCAGTGGCATCACTAATGGGGATGTAAAGCCTGCTGCCACCACCACACCTCTGGCTGATTTCCTCATGCAGCTGGAGGATTACACTCCCACAGTACGTCAATCAAATCTTGTGATAGTTGTTTAAGTGATGTTTGAGATTTATGTAAATGCCATTACTTAGTAGTTCTAATGTCTGACCAACACTGAAAAGCAGTATACAGTAATGTTGCTTTTGTGGTTTTTCAGATTCCTGATGCAGTTACAGGCTACTACCTCAACAGGGCTGGCTTTGAGGCTTCTGATCCAAGGATGTAAGTGGACAAAGTGTGGACTGCTTGCAAGTCTCAGGTTGCATCTGCAATAATTCAAATATCAAATCTTTCTCAGTTCAGGTGAACATTTTAGCACCATTACAAAATATGACTTGGCATACTATTCCGCCTGTGCTGGTGTCAATGGGAAGCAGAGGGTTGGTTTATCAGTTCTGGGAAAAAGTTGGTTTACTGATTGAAAATCAGACTAGAGATGTATTTGCTAATGAAGAAATAGAACAGATTAATGATAAAAAATAACTGTTCATCTGGCCAGGAGTTTCATGATAAACAAATTTGTCAGCATTGCAAAGCTAAATATGGTGACTTTTTTGTATATTCAGGGGAAAAGTTTCGGCCTTTTTCTACAATATGCATTTTCTGTGGGTCTAACTGTGTTTCAGCACTTTATACTGAAATCATATAAATATAAATTAACTTTCACTGTTGGTTTGTCTACCCTGTACTGTAAAACTCAATGACCTAAATGATGCTTGATCTTAATTTATCGTTGCCACACAAGTTAATTAGCCCCTTTTACATTGGCAACGTTTAACACTTGAATCTAGCGTGTCACCTGTCCTTTTATACATAAATTGACATGAGCTGGCCCCGCCAATAACTCTCCTCTGAGGGTGTACTTAATCGCAGGTCAGACCTAAAGTAAACAGAACTGACGTGGGTTGGATTTGTTGATGACCAGACAAGGATGTTCACCAGCTCCTCATCCTCAGAGGGAGGTGCTGGACATATTTGTGCAACACAATTTGGGCAAAGTCGCGACACAAATCCTGTTGTTATTCAGTATGAATCCACCACCTGCTCCGTCTCCTGTATCAGCCAGCTCTTCTGATGTTGGTGAAGGTAGAAAAGCCAACCAGACAGAGAGCGGGCCGTCATATTACACAGTTCCACCAGATAACACGTCCAGACTCGTCTTCCCTTCTCAACTCGGCTTCAGGCACCGAGGAGGCAACAACACGCCTTGAGTTTACTTTGCGCGCGCCAAACACGTGTTCTTCATCCAGGTATAATAACAGGTTCTTGTCTAAAAATGCCTACTGGAACAGAGTGAGAAAAGGAAATGTTAAACATTACTTGTCAGTTCTTAGTTGCGCCATTGAAAATAGAAAATTAATCAAGAAAGCTTGCTAATATTGAAAGTACAGTCTTAATAAGGACAGCATGGCGCTCTGCGGTTTTTATACCCAATAACACTGGACTAGATGGGACAAGCCAACACCTTTCAGCTGAAATAGTTAAATGCACGACATTGTCTGATAATGTCATTAACACTACTAAGAACAAACCTGATTATTTTGTTTTGTTTTTGTTTCAGCTGCTTTTAATCACGTCATATTTGTGAAGTTCTTAAATTTGTTGTGTGACGTTTCACTATACAGGTATTGGCCGTAAATGTGACCAAATATTAATGTGTTTGAAAATTTGCCTTTGTGGACTGTGGAAATTGTTCTGTATGTGTGCCTCGACAGTTTTGTTGCAGATACAGAAAACCATAGATAAATATAAATGATACAATTGTCATGATAATTGTTTTTATTTTCCAAAAATCTGTATATGTTGCATTAATGTTGTTGAAACTTTGGCCAAATAATTGTTGCAAAAATCTGATTATTGTAACTTTTTTCCTAATTGATGGTTTGTTTTGTTGTTGTTGTTTTTTTACATAGATAAAGACACTGATTTCGAAAAAAGGAAACAATTCCTTCCTTGTGCTTTTCTCTACAGAATCCGTCTGATCTCCCTTGCGTCTCAGAAGTTTATCTCAGATATTGCCAACGACGCGCTACAGTACTGCAAAATGAAAGGAACGGCTTCAGGAAGCTCCAGAAGTAAGACGAAGGTGAGTGTTGAGCTCATTTGAACTTGATTGAAGTCTCATTACTCCATACAATATTTTAAGAGTGTAAGTGCTTTGAGAGTCATTTGAATAGCTGTGATATTTTTTGCCACCACATAATTTATTGGTTGTATTATTTATCATATTTATTTCTAGGACAAGAAGTACACTCTGACGATGGAGGATCTAACTCCTGCACTCACAGAATATGGTGTTAATGTCAAGAAACCTTATTACTTCACATAGTACTCTCGTCCTTCAAAGTTTTTGCATTTTGCTCGCAACAACCCCCTCTGACCCTGTAGTTTTTCACCACTTTTGTTGCTTTGGTTTTTGATGATGATTTGCTGCCGCTTTGATGAATCGTTATAGCCACCTTACCATTTTTGTGAAGCTATCTTGGCATTTTGTTTACTTGTGAAATTTTGTTTTATTGTGAGAATAAACCCTTTCACAAAAACATTGTTCTTTGTGATTGTGTTGAGTTTCTTTTACTCTGGTGGGGTGTTGGAACTCCTCTTTTAAAACTGTTTTTACCTCGTGTTATGAACAGTACGTGGAGAAATATTTCTTCTGGTTTTCTTAAGACTGGCAGCCGGTTTTAGATGCACTTCACTGTGATCTATGAATGTCAACTCCTCAATCCTTTTGCACCTTTGCGATCCTCCAACCTCCTTTTTTCGTTGTTGGCAATATACCCTCGTGAGGGTTTTTCTGCCACATCTGCTCAGACCGGTTGGACTTCAAATGAAACAAGTGTTGTGATTTTACTTATGTATCCTCACTATGATGCTGATATTTACCAGGCTTTTTTCATGCTATTTTGCAAAGTTAATTTGCACTTATGTCCTTTTTTAAGGCAGTTATATTCTTGTAGAAAATGAATTTGTAGTATCCTTACTAATTTCTGACATAATACTGAGGGAGATGTTGATATAACCCACACTTTAGTTTTTTCCTGTTATATTGACTATGTAGTTATCCTCAGATGGAAGAATTTATGTGACTGTGGGCAAAAAAACAAATTTCCTTGGTGCTCTGAGCTGCAACAACAAAACCCGTAATTCAAATGCATCTTTTTCTGAATGTCCAATTTTACTTCCAAATTTACCTAAAATGATTACTCATAAATTAAAATGAGTTTCCATTTAACTTTACATGTAAATACATAGTTGTACAATATCTGTATAAAATTTTTTTGTAATGTGTAATATTGTGTGAAAAATACTTTATAAGTGGAAAATATAGTGCAGGCCTACTGTATTAAATTTGAAAATTGGAAATGTTCTTAACGGATCCAACAGCAGAAAAATCCGTTAACTGATATTAAAACTTGCATGGGTGTATGTTTGTATCTTCTGCTGCATTTTAAAAAAAAAAAAAAGAAAAAGTAGAAAATGAAATCAGGTTTTTACAATTATAATTATAAGCAGCTTCAGTGCAAACAAAAATTGTACTTGTGGCAATTATGAAATGGTCTGTAAAGAAAGCCCCAAGGGCTAAATTGGATTTCGCTGTCGGGGAACCTATGCCAGTAATATTTGGAATATAGCCTAAATCTGAAAATCAAAGACGTGGTGATCTGGGGATGTTAAGTCATGATGAGATGTGGGGCAGGAGTTCAGTCTAAATTCTGCAGCTGCAGTGAGAAAATGAATTGATGCATGGTATGACAGAGAGACCACGAGGACCAGCAACGCTGGGTGAAAGCTTAGATTTTCTTGTAGAGGCCTTGAGGAAACATCAAACGAAACAGAGAACAATGGTACTAAAGATGATACATAATGAATAAGAATCTGTTAGTAAAAAGAAAAAAATATCAGGGAATATTTTACAGTGAGTGTTATTAACACTTGTGATTCAAATCATTGTTAAAGAACCAGGTCATCATCTTGGCATATTCTGGTGAAAATGTTAGGAAAGGAAATTATGGAACAAAAACGTTTGGAACTCAATGAAAATACATCAGAGAGTTTATTTTATATGGAGGAATAAACAAAAGTTCATTTCAGGACACATCATTCTAGATAAATATTTAAAAAAAAAAGAGAGATTGAACAAAGGCAACTGGACTTCTCTTGTTGAAGACGTTTCCTCTGGCCCTAAAGAGTTCGTTAGTAGACGCAGGATCCAGTAGATGGCAGTAATGCGACTCCGCTGCCGTCACAAACCCAAAGAAGAATTCCTGTCGTATCCTGTCCCTAGCAGGCTACCGTCGGTTGTTTCTGCGCATGTTCTAGAGGTTCAAATCGCTCGCGTGTAAATTTCCTTTAAAAACTTTATTTTTCGGTCTTCACAAACTGTTAAATAATGTCCGTTCAGGCATCAAACCCCAATAACCCAGTTGTCTTCTTCGACATTACCATTGGAGGGCAGGTGAGTGGGAGACGGGTGGTTTTATTAGGCGGCTTACGTTCATTTAACGTTGCAGCTTTCTGAGCGTCAAACAACAGACGCGTTTGAGTTAAATATTGTTGCTTTAGCGAGCGCCGTTAATGACGTTTTATCGGCATATGTTTAATTTTATATATCCTACATACAATGATAAAGAAATTAAAACTTTTCTTTGTTCACGGGGAAGTTTATGTTGTGGCGAGCCGCCTATGACGTCAGGCCGATATTGTCAAGTTCCCCGGCTTTACACTCAAACATTTATTATTGTTATTATGAATATATCTGATTAAATAATATGAGTCCACACTGTAGTTACTATTCAGTACACGGGGTTTGCAAAGTTAATATAAAATATGTTACACATTAACCACGATGTTGTGACTTATACCAGGATTAAATTATTATAGCGATTTAATAATAATAATAATAATAATAAAAATCCATAGCTTCTTACGCTTTTTCTTGCAGCTTTGACAGCATGAACAGCTGACACATGAGCACATGTGCAGAACCGAACAGATCTGCTTCATTTTTCAATACCTGGTCCAGCTACTTGGACCATGTCAGAGCCTATATATCAATATATTGACACTAATATTGAAATGCAATGCATCCCTTATACCCTGCCTTGGTGTTCAGATGATTAGACTTGACAGAATCGGCATCACGAGTTTGAAGGAACCTTTGTGCAAAGGCTTAGTTTAAAAATCATGCATATGGTTGGGAAAAATAAGACCTTTTTGTAGAAACTAATGTTTAATGCAACAGTAGTGTCATTTAGACAGGTTGGGCTGGATTGTGGTTGCATTGTTTGTTCAAATTCAAATGCTCTTGTTCTGGTTTACACAAACATCCATAGTTGTTGTTTTCTGTCAAATCAAATTTGTTTTTGGATTAATTCTCTCCCAGACAGCTAGGGGGCGCTATGATTCAATTTACTTTGTGTACCTTCCGGTTTAGACGTATGTTAAACCTTTTGAAGTCATGGGGGCGGTATAGTTTGGCAGTGGACTACGCCATCGTCTGTCTGTCAACACTCACATCTGTTTTTAACTCTTTGAGGTTGCTGCCTGTTAATGGAGGTGAGGGTTGAACCAACCAGTTTCACCTCGGAAACGGTTTCAAATTTCATGAGAAATTGGAGCAGTCCTTCTCCAAAATTTTCAATGCCATAAAAAATGCCTGCAGTTGCTATTAATGTACAAAGTAACTCAACCACAAGACATATGACATTTATTTGCCATGCAGGGGCGCAATAACAGACGTGGTTGTGTTTAGTTGTAGTTGAAGTCGGGGCTATGATGTTCTGATATAGTTTTGTCCTTTCCTGGTACCAGTGCTGTTTCCTGCTGCACTTTGCTGTTAGAGCAGTAGTCGGTATCCACTGAAACTCAATCAGACAAGTTTGTCTTCAAGCGTGGGGTAAAAATGAGTTGAGAAGAAAACACACTGATTTCAAAAGTAATTGTTGGCGGATTTTTCAGTAAACTCAAGAACAGATTTTGATGCTCTTTTGGATTATGCAGCCATGAGTCAAAAAGGACAAACTTTTCTCTTTAAATAAGTAAATCTTTGTAAGAAAAACTATTCAATGAAACAAACACAAGAAAATGTATTTTGTTTTTTTTTTATTGAACACTTTTTTTGAAGTATGTTTCAAAGTCAAAGGATAAATGCATGTAAATCCATCACTGTAACAGTATTTTACTCAATAAGCTCAAATTGTCACATCTGATTTGAGTCACATCTACAAGTACATTTTTATAGATTGCCTTTATATACAAAAATTTTAGTTTTTGTTCCGTTTTTGTGCTGTTTGAGAGGCCATCGGTGCATTTGTGCCTTTGGCTTTTCAGCCTGCAGCCAAAGGATCTAACACAGCATTTATACAAGTGAGCCATTCATCCCTGTAATTTACATGCTCTCTTATATCACGACGCTTTGTGTAGGACATTGCCTCTCTGATATGAGACATTTGGTTGGCATTTCCTTACACACAGAGATGGAGTAAAGAGTTTCCTCTTCTGATGGGTTAAAGGCGGCTACAGAGAGCTGTGGCTGTCGTACGCCTCTGCTCAAATGCCAGTAAACCTGCCATGAGCACATGTTTTCAGGTGGATTGCTGTATGGCCCTTGAGTCTTGCTCTTTATCCAGAATGCCACACCCACCAGGAGGCTGTTGGCACACTCCAACCACATGAGGTTAACAGAGATGTAAGCAGGCACTGCTAGACCGCAGATCAGACAGGCCACAGACACAGCGAGATAGGGCATCCAGAACATAAGAAACGCCAGCGTCAAGCTGAAACACATAGGCGGCCGTAAGCTGATATTTTCCTCCTGGTAATTGTTCCCGGTGCATTTTCTTTCAGCGCTTTGTGTAAAGAACAAGTCGCTCCTCTTGTTTTCTTGAGCTTCCCGAGCTTCGTATATCTTGTCAGCCTCTCTCACCCACTGAGGAATTGCGGACCAAAACGGCAGCAGTGTGAAAAGTGATGCAGTGAAAAGTCCCAGAATGAAGACCGTGATCAGCGTTGACTCCTCTACCTCGCACACAAGTGCCTTTCCCCCCGAATAATCCAGTTCTACCTGCTTAGCAGTAACAGACCCAAAGGAGGAGTTAACCGAGTAAATCCACACCAGCAATGTCAAAACCACATTCCTGAAGCGTTTGCTGAATGCTGTTTGGTTTCTCAGGCAGGTTTCTTCTGAACAGTAATCTAGTAAACCCAGGCACAACATTGGCAGTGGCAGTCCTCTATATATCGCCGAGGCATTGGCCAAGAGGTAGCAAGGTGACATGAAAGATCTCTCAGCTCCAAGAAACCACACCGCTGCCATTAAAAATGTCATGAGTAAGTCAGCGAGCACGATGGACAGTCTGCACACGCTTAAAAAGTACGTGTACCTTTTCTGGGAGCATAAATAAAAGACTACCATGTCCAGTCCTGACTTGAAAAGCAAGAGTAAAAAATATTTCCCAATGTTGTTTGTGTGGTAGCCAGATACGTCTTCCCACTGTTCCAAGATGGCCAGCATTTTGACCGTGGGGTTTGTGTCAGAAGATGATGACGACTCTGGCAACATTTATACTGATGAGAGTTGAGAAGCTCTGGATAAAGTTCTGAAAGATACATTGGAGTTAGTTAGACTTATCAGGACAAACAGTTTGATTAAAATGAGAAGAATAGTTCGTTCCTACACAAGAGATATGCACACAGTTTCTGCGTTACGGGAGCGTGCTGCATCAGCAACACGCGTTCTCGGATAAGACTTGCATGACAGCTGACTAATCCCCCCTGCATCACTTTCCCTGCAAACTGAAGGCAACCTGGGTTAGTCTCCAGCAGAGCTGCACATCTGAGCTGCTGATTTTCTTTTACATTTTTTATAAAATATTGCTTGTATTCTGTACACAAATCATCTACAGACCTATTGGGAATTAGATGCTTTTCCAATATACCTACAAAACAAAATAATCAGTTTGTTCAGGGCTCAAATCTATGAAAATGTATATCTAACTTCTGCATTTCTGAGTTCCTCCCAAATATTTAGGATTGTTTCTTTTCTTCTTTGTTTTAAAAGGATAATTAAACACAAGTCACTTCATAGCAACATCCTAAAACACTTTTATTAAGCTTCTGCATGTTAGACTGACAGCATTACACATTATCAACCAATTTTTGTTGTTAATAAATGTTTCTTTCTCCAAAGAGATGATTGAAACACCATTACAACCAAATTTAGTATCGATATATAACCTGTATCTGGATTTTTCTGTTGGTGATCACATTGTTGATCATGCAAATCTCAAATGAGGCAACAGCTCACTCTGGAAGAAAGAGAATAAATATGTAAATGTACTGAAAAATAACCAGGAGCGTCTTTAACAAACAAACCTGGCGTATAGTTAATCAGTGTGTACAACGATGTTTGAAGTGAAAATTGGAATTGTAATACCGTTAATATAGTCATTGCCTTTTTTTTCTTTGAAGCACATTTTATGTATTTTTTCCATCTGTTGCCTCAAAAAGCATAAAATACTCCAATAATCAATTTTGAGCTGCATCATTAATGTGTATGTTCTCTGGTTTACTAATTACATCAGTTCAAACTGCAGTTTCAACTACAAGTCTGTCAATGATTCTACTTTAAGGTGGTGGGAGGTGGTCAACCGTGTTCCTGGGTTTTTGTTTGTTTTCGCTTTTTTTTTGTTGCTGAAATGTGAAGTGCTAACGCTTCCTGTTGTATCTACCTGGCTGTTGTGTAAAAAGATCCTGCTGACGTATTTATTTTTTATGAGTAAAATAGAGAACCTGGTACAAAACATAGACGTACAAATAAGTGCATATGTGAACCCCTGAACCCGCCATGCAATGTCTTAGACATTTATTATTATTATTTATTATTATGCTCTTCTTACTTCATAGTTTTTACAAACAAAAAAGATACAAATAAAACTGGTTGCCTCGTTATAAGTGAATACTACCAGTCTCATGCAAACTACCATCAACAGCAGCAAATGTAGGAGAGTTTATATCTTCTTCTTTTGATACTTGCTCATTTCTTTTCCTAAATATTTTAGTACTAATTCAGTTGTGAGGAAGCGGAGCCAATGCTGGAGCAGTTTGTGTAGCGTATGACTGTTGTCAGATGTCGACTGTAAATTAGGAAAAAAACCCTCCAGATCATCTTTTGCATCTTTTGATTCTTTGCCAAAACAGTGTATTTATCCCAGAAACACAAGGCAGACTCTGCTATAATTCGTGACAGGCAAAACAAATTTGTTTAAGAGTAAAATGAAGTGAAGAGTGTGTCCCTGGCTTGGTGTACCTGTCTGTCCAGTGTTGCTCCTGTCCAGGGAGTTTCAGTGGAGCCGTTTGTCCATATAACCTCCTCCAAGCTTTCATATCCGAGAATATGACTGCTGTCAGCTGAGTTGGATCTCTGTTCTCTGCTCTTTTGTGACTGCACTGTGAGTGCATCGCCTGATTAG
This sequence comes from Xenentodon cancila, assembly GCA_014839995.1. NCBI lineage: Eukaryota > Metazoa > Chordata > Actinopteri > Beloniformes > Belonidae > Xenentodon > Xenentodon cancila. The sequence continues at coordinate 23,059,593 of CM026204.1, read as the reverse complement.
ACAGGACACGCCCTCTGTCTTTTAAAGGTGTAATTTCTTTCTCTGTGTCTTTGTGGCAGAGACGTGAATGCGTTTGGTTACAATGCTTTGTATGTCGCATAACGTGTAAGTCCACTGAAAGTAGAGCATCTTCTGACAATGGGTTCAGATAACCCTACTGTCACACCCTCCTGTTGGTTTTGGTTTACCTGCAGAGCAGCAATATACTATTACACCATAATTCCAAGAAAACATCAGGTGTTAAATGTTGCTTCTAAGAAATATGACCTAACTAATGGCTTAAAACCTAATTTGTTTGCTGTTTCACTGTTTGCTCTTGGCGAGAATATTGGTCTTAACTTTGCAAATGTGCAGGAGATGGAGGGGGAAAGGGTGTGGAGGTTGTGGCCGTGGTGGCAGTTTTAGTTTGATTATTGTATCAAAGGTTTAATTTCATGTGTAAATTGTTGAAGGCGGTACATTTTTCCTCAACTTCTCCAGATATATATAAAAATAAAAATAGAGAGACACACACACACTGTTGAAAAACTGACCCATGAAGCGCCTTACCTGCTGGCGGTCATCACACTCCAGCAAAAAGGAAACCTTCCATTCACAGGGTGTTATAATTGATGATTGTTCCGTGTCAACAAGCTTATCTTCCGGATTTCATATCTTTCCCTGGAGGACATGAATACACTGCGCAAACTATCCAAGACAGTGCAACCAATGGCCACTTGTTGAAGCCGAGTATTTGCATGAAGCATCGAAGACTTGTGCAGTGACGTCGTGAGGACAGATGTCTCTTTGTGCACCACCACTTTTGTTTGCTTTTACACACAGGCACGCACTTACATTGTTGCATCGCCTGCCACTTGCTGTCCCTCCAGTGTTGATTTAGATTTGGAAGGAGAGACGCCCACACATGGACACACACATGGATAACTTTATCCAATGGATTCTGTTGTCAGGGTTGTGGTTCAGCCACATTTACATGTTTTAATTATGTATGCTTTTACCACAAATACATTTTACAAGAAGATAATGGAGGTTTTGATAGTTTTCTGCTTGTATTCAAGAACTAGGAGGAATAATTATGTCATTGAACTTCTACAAAGAAGAATGACAGAATTCCTGAATCAGTTAGTTGCTTTAGTGCTGGAAATACTCAAGTTTGAGTACTTAAACGGTTTTGATCATCAATGAAATGTGCTTTTTGGAGCATTCGCTGTAATAGTAGTGACTATAAAGTGATGAATAGGTCAATAAATAAATACTTGCACGATGCTTGGGTTTTTTGCTGTGGAGTTTGATTGAAACGTTTCACAGAATCTGTGAAAATATGCACTTACACAGCTTTTATGGTGTCGGTACAAAAGCTTTTAAAGCTGCAGCTCAAGTTTAAAAAAGGCTTTGACGACCAAGTCATCTTTGCCTTTTTGCACCTGTTTCTAAGTTGTTGTTTTTTTTTCTTCTTTTGTTTCTTTTTTTTCACCAGGATGTTGGACGGATGAAGGTCGAGCTATTTGCTGATGTGGTTCCAAAGACGGCTGAGAATTTCCGGTAAAGGACAAAACCGCGTCTCGTTCTTGTACTATAGTGGTGGTATAAGTGGTTTATATGTGGTGTTATCCTGTATGTGTTAAAATTATTTATTCATTTATTTTTACTGGAGTTGTCCAATAGGTACTAACATTTCCATTATTTTTTTGCAGGCAGTTCTGCACAGGAGAATTCAGGTAAGCCGGAAAAGCAGAGCCAAACCCTGTGCAAACACAGTGGGAGTGAACACGACTTAGTCAAACAGGACTAGCACAGTGATTGAACAGCATTTACTAGTTACTTGTTATATGATACAGAATCTTGCCCTTGCAACAGACTTATTTATTTATCTGCCCCCCCCCCCCCCCCCCCCCCCCCCCTACAGGAAGGATGGTGTTCCTATTGGTTACAAAGGCTGCACATTCCACAGGTACAGAACATTAAGAGCTTAGTTGGACCTTAACGTTTAATCTGATGATGGTGAGAGCTGCAAATGCACACCCTCAAGTTACTTACAGTAGCCTGTTTTTTGTTTGTTTTTTGTTTTTGTAAGCTGTCTCATTCGTTTTTTTCCTCATCTTTTGTAAAAAAAAAAAAAAAAAAAAAAAAAAGACAAATTTTCCAAATTATTCCTTAATAATTGAATTGAATAATTAAAGTGTGACCTGTAAGAAGCTCCTATTGGGGAGAATCCTCTCAGAGATGATGAATACCATGCTTTTGAAATGGATTTTCCTACATCTTATCTATTCTGAACACATGAGGAATCTAATCAGGCTGCAGAAGGAGACTGATCTCCTGAGGGACTTGACAACCCGTGTGTTTTGCAAATGTTCTGATGTCGTATCTACTTCAAGGACGCAGAAGTTGTCACTACGCATTTTACGACTAACTTTTATTTATGTACAAATGCTTCCCAGAGGCACCGAATTTTTGTGTTTGTAGTGAGCAAGCTCCAAGATTTTAATTTAATTGTAATTCCATTTAATGAAAAAGTTTAATTCTTGATTTACTAAATCTGTGCTCATTTTTTTTTTTCCATTTGTCTGCTGAGTGAATTAATCAGTTTAAAAAAAATCACCCATGCTTTGTAACACAGCAAGGGGCAAAAAAAAAAAAAAAGATTTAAGACAGACTTTTGAATCATAGCACATTAGTCAACATTCAAACTCGCTGGCTGCTCTGTGTGGGCAGCAAAACCCAAAATCTGATTATCAAAATACAAACTCTGTAACCAAGAAATGAAAGTCTCCAACCGAAAGTGCAATCATATTTCTGGGTTCCACTTTCCTTTTCACTCCATCAGTTTTAAAACTATTGTCGTTTTAAAGCCATCTTTAGTGGCTTTTTTTTTTTTTTTCGGTTGTAATTTTGAAACGAGTGAGCAAATCAGCGCTGCTTTTAATTTCTGCTTTTGATTTCTTGGTTACAGATTCTGGGATGTTGAGTTCACAACACACGTGGCATTTCTGCTCCTCTCACCTGTCTTTTTGATGCTAATTCTAGATCCTTAATGTCAACAAAATAGTTTGTCGGTCTTGTTTTTAAGAACTAAGAGCTCAGACAAGTTTTTTTTTTTTTTTTTTTTTTTAATTAGTTCTGACATGTAGGTGGAGCATAAAAACGTAATCCTGCCTTTCAAAACAAATCCAGCTGAGATTGCGAGAGGCGTACACGCCCATCTGGTGCTTTGAATCATAGATTTAGATTTGCATTTTTCTTTATTTAAGTTTACAAAATATTGAAGCATTCTGACATCTTTTGTTAAATGCAGTGAGCGTCTAACTAAACATGATCGATATGTTTCAACTGTAGCAAACATGGACAATTTGTTTGAAGGTCACGTTAATTGGACTCTTTAAATAAACTGGCAGCTTTGTCCTTTTATCCACTTTTTTTTTTCTTTTCAATATTTTAACTTACATTTGATCCACTAATAAATTTGTTCTTTTATCGGTCTTGCCAAGTTTCTTTTGAAAACATAAAAACATGATAAAAAAATGTGAATAGTTTTCCTGCTTCACTGAATGCTCGTCAAAGTGACACTTAACTAAAACAGCTTCAGCTTTGTTTGACTTTCATTGTTCATTTACAGGGTGATCAAGGACTTCATGATACAAGGAGGAGATTTTGTAAATGTAAGTGTAAATGTAACTCAAAAAGCCATTATTTAGTTAATATGAAAAACAGCTGGCAAGTCTTATAGGTTTGACTCAAGAACTTGCAAATGTGTCCAATAACGTTTATGGAAAAACATAGCTGTTAATTTTTTGCAGGCATGTTCATGCTTACCTCTTTAAAGGCGTCACAGACACTTTAATAAAAGCGGTCAGTTGAGATTAAAAAAAACAAAAAACACCATAAAACATTTTAATAAACGAAGAGAATCCACTTACAAAATACCCAAGCAAATCAAATTCCACCATGTTAAAGGGTAGATGGTAATGATGCACTGATTAAAAATAAATGTTCCAGAATTCAAAATAAAAATACTAGTGTTTGGTGTTTTTCTTCATCTGGCCAGGTTCTTTTGGTAACACAATACACACCTCTTGTGCTGCCTGGTTCAAATTCCTGCCACTTATTGGCTTGATGGTAACCAAAATCAGTGTTAGGGTTTCCCTCTCAGATGGACAGTGAACGTAATATGCATTAACTGATCTATAGTTGTTGTTTTTTTAACTCTGTATGTATGCTAAACCTTATTAACATTATTGCACAAAAATAATATGGCAGCAAACAAGGTCCTAGTTCAGGTTCAGCTCTGAAGTGAGCAGGTGGAAACTGCGCTAGTCTGTCTCCCTCTGGTGGTTATGAAGCGAATTACACGTTTTGTTTTTTCCTCCTGATGTGAGTCCTGCCTTCAAATGTACAGTTTGTGTTTTGTGAAGGGTGATGGGACCGGTATATGCAGCATCTACAGAGGTCCATTTGCTGATGAAAACTTCAGACTGAAGCATTCTGCACCTGGTCTTCTGTCAATGGTATGAGTGTTGTTGAGCACACTTATGATGGAGATACTTGAATCTGAAAAGGGTGTACTTTTTCCAAATACTGAGGGGTTTTAACTCTGTCATTTTGGATACTTATTGTGTACTATAGTGAATAAACAGTGATATTTAATACAGTTTTAAATTGTATAACCTTGAAAAATATGTTTCGTCCTCAATCTCTCACAGGCAAACAGTGGTCCAGGGACAAATGGTTGTCAGTTTTTCATTACATGCACTAAATGTGATTGGTTAGATGGAAAGCATGTTGTTTTTGGTGAGTAATACAGCAGTATAAACTATGTATGCACATTTTAAAGATTTATTTAAAGATTTTTTTTAGTTAAATTGCTATGTTTTTAACCATTTCAGGAAAAGTGGTCGATGGTTTGCTGATTATGAGGAAAATTGAGGTAAAAAGCCACTTCACCATTTACATTTTGTACCACGACACGAGATTTTATACGATTGATTAACAGTTGGCTCACCCAACGGCTACCCATTATCATTTCCTCATCTGTAATGTGGGTCACGGGGACCTAATAGTTCCTCTTCTTCTTTTCTTTAATTTTTTTTAATACAGTTTATGCTTAAAACGAGCATAAGACACAACAAAGTGCACCTTTAGTAGAAAATGATGAGCCAGGCTGTCCCCAGTTATTAGACCAGTATTATTGGTGGCCCTTTTGTCAATATAGCAACTCTACAGTAGATATAAAATCTGTATATCCTTAAATAATGCAGATTTCTAAAATATGACAATGGAAATAAATGACAAGAAAACAACTGCAAGACTGAATATTAAGATGAATTTTTAACATTCAAATATGACAGTGATCCAAATAACATGTTAAAATTATCTAAGAAATGGCCCAGTCAGACCCAAAGCTCAAAATGATCAAAACCACATTGAATGACCCAAAAAAAATATACTGTATTGTAATTGGGAGGGGTGTTAAAAAATGTAAGAATTATTTAAAATTGATTTGTGGTTATTTTTCCCCCTCTGAACTTCTATTTACTGAAATATTGCATTAAAGATGTAAACACATTTCTGTCTTTGCATTTTGAAAACTTGTAAATTCATGAGGATGCATAAAAGCCCCCCCATGTGGTCATACGTGGCATTGCTACATAGAGTAGGTTTAAAGCTGCAATGCTGCATAAAAATAGAGGAATTTTCACATTTGATCTCACTATTATGACACTATCCATTATTTACTTTAGTTTGATTTCTGGCTCAGTTACTTTCTCTTTCATCACTACTCTTAAAGTCTCCTAGTTGCTTCTGACTTGACATCCACCGTATCTGTGCATTACTTTAAATGTTGTTGAGGTATAGTAAGGTGCTATGCAGTTGTTGCTGAAGACTGTGGGAGTTCAGTCTTTCATATAGGTCTTGGTGTGTTTTTTTTTGTTTTTGTGTAGTTTTACTAAAAGAACCTAGACACAAAGGCAATGATCACAAGATAAAACAAAGTAGTTCATCTTCAGATTGTAACATTGAATTGTGGATTCACTGTCCACTTGATTGCTTTGCTGCATTGACTTTGTCTTGGTTGGAAGTCAGGTTTTAAATGCAATTTAAAAGTTCTAAGCTTGTGCCTCTTCTTCAAACAGAATGTCCCCACAGGACCCAACAACAAGCCAAAACTCCCGATTGTCATCGCTCAATGTGGAGAGATGTGATCCTGACTACTCGGTGTGCCATATAAGGAAAACCGAACCTTGTTAAACATTAAGTGGTGCCCAGATTATTACTTGATACTCATCTGCTAACATCGATCTTTTTTTTTTTTTCCTGCGGGAACGCCTTTTCCCTGCAGCCGATACGAGGACTTTGATCCACATCCTGGAGACTGGTTCTGATTTTACGTTAACAGCTGCATCAACATTCAAATGATTTACATCATATTCTGTTGTTTGTGTTTTAATATTTGATTTTAAAATAATTTCTATGAAACTTCATGTTGGACACTTTTGTTTGAGTTTTTCTTAAATACAAGTTGATATGTTCTGGATTGAATAAAGAATTTGTTGGCAGTAACAATGTTGTAGGAATTGTGACCAATAAATTGTTGTACATTTGTAGTCATTGCCATTTCAGTTGTTTTTTTTTTTTGTCTTACAAAATATTACATTTTTGTAAATGGCATATTTCCAAAAGTTGTCTTATTGTTTGGTTTCAGTAGACATTTAAAGTGTAATTGGGGAAATAGATTTATAATTGTACCCTAATAATACCCTAAAGGGACAAGTTAAAATCAATTATACTGAAGCTAACATCGGGTGAATTTTGACCAACATTCACTCGTTCATTTTTAAATATAAGAACTGTAATGTATTTTTCAGCCTGGGTCTTTTGCATTTCAATACACATTAGAGGAAGCTAAGAAAGTGTCCTGAGGTGTGTTGCTCTTCCTCGAGGCTCCTGACGTACCTGCCGTACTGGTCAGATGGCTGTCTACGAAGCAGACAAACCAGTTGGTCCATTCGAGTGTATTAAACTCAAATCTTGCAATGTCACGTAACTCCAGGTTGCCCTTTTGTCTGTTTAGGAGTGTGATGCATCCGAGGTGAACACCTTATTTGTGTTTTCCCCAGCGCAGTTCTGTCTTTACTGAAAAACACATGAGGTCTCCTCTCACTTTTTTTTTTTTTTTTTTTAAATGTACAAGGTTTTGTTTCTTAAGTGGCCTCTTTAATATAACTCCACTAAATTAGTTAGAAATTGTTGACAACCAGTTTGTGAAGTTTTTTTTTTTTTTTTTTTCTTGTCATGTGTCATTCATGCACATTTAAACAAATATGTTCTGTTCACATTAGTCACTGAATATCTTGAAACCAGCAAAAGTAAATCTGGGAAAATTAAACATTAATTTTGAATTGTGGTTCAAAAGAATCATTGCAAAAGAAAAAAAAAAAAAAGAAATTTGGTTGGAATCCTTGACTTAATATTTTGTTTTGCAGCTTTTTGAGCCAGTCGAGACTTCTGTTACTCCCCATTTCAAACCGAATTTATTTTCTTATATAAAGTCAATACAATTTTCAATATAAAGTATAGAACTATATAAATTAGCATCTTAAGATTGGTTAAATCCCTCAATGATTCTGTACTGTAAAAAAACAACCATTAGACATGGAAAGAATGTAAATACAACTGAATTCCTTCATTCAGCATCTGTTTTAAGCTGCCATGTCTGTTGGGTCTTATTCAGTTTGATTAAACTGGTCAGACAAAGTTTACATTTGTACAAACTACACAATTAAATAAAGATGATCAATTATCTCTGACCAGTCGTACCAGTGTTGCAGAAATAGCTTTGATAAATAACCTGCATGTGCAAGAAAACCTTTGTTCTTGTCGTAAGTCATCACTGCAGTTAGTAAAGACATTTTTAAAAATTAGAAATCACTGTTGCAAAGGAAAACATCAAATAAATATATTGAATAACATTTATTTTTTATACACCTCAATGAGTGTAACAGAAATGTAAATACGGCATCATTTTTTAGGCAAGAGTTCAACATGGCCTGCAGTCGTCTGGATTTGGGTCATGGAGGCAGCCACAGAGGAGATCCGGACCTTCCTTTCTAGTCTACTTCTTCCAGGGAGATACCGAGGTGTTCAGCCTTCACCAGCGAGTCCCTCCTCCAGGCCTGGGTGCAGGGTGGAGGCCCGTCTACTGCATCTGAAGAAGGGATGTCGGATAATGCTGCCATTTAAGAAGGGGGATGGTTTTTTTATGTGGGAGAAACCAGAGCACCAAGAGAAAACCCAGATTAAATGTCCTTCTTTTCTTCTTTAATTTCAGTTCATGCACCTTCTAGAACAACGTTTAGTCCACATAATTAGTTGGTGAATCAGAAACGTGTCCCGTTAAATCAGTTCTGCTGTTGGTGAAAAGCCTCTCGGTGTTTCCGGCTGCTTGTTTATGTGCATCTCGAAACGCTTGACAACGATGTCCGACAACGGGTCTGTCAAATTCATGCACATCAGTGCCGTGTATCCCGGAGATGTCGCCAGTGTAGAAATGTCTATTAAGATGCCAAAACTGAGGAAGTCGAACGTTTCTGGTCTGATATTAAACTCTTTTCTCTTCATCAAAGCCCACAGTTTACCATAAAGCTGCTTAAAGAGGATGTGACAGTTTTCTTGGTTGCATGGGACATCGGCACTTTTTAACAGACGGGAAACCAACATTTTAAGATGCAGGCGTAAATAAAATTTGCATCTTTCTTCCTGTGTTAGTTCAGGATCATCATCACTTGGTGGAAGGTCACTGAACATCTCCACAGGAAGTGACTTGGCCGTCTGGTGCTGAGGCTTTGGCTCTCTCACAAAAAAGGTCTTTGATATCATCTCCTCAGGTTTTTTGTGGAAGGATTTCTTGATGGTCTTTGAAATAGCTGAGAGGAACCTTTTGATGCCAGAAGGCTTCTTTGAAATGTGTTTTTCAAACGACTGGGCAACAATGTCATCTGCTATTGGACCGTCTGACCTTTCAAACTGAACCTGGACCACTTCTGGAAACGAAGTCTTTCTGCTCAGGTCCATGTAAATGTCCTTGTCAACCTTTTCAAAGTTTTCCTCTGGGATGTCAAAGTCCAACTGGTCAACTTTTTTCCAGATTGTTTCAAATAATCGCTTTGTCAGGATGTCATAATTTTTCTGAGAGCACGTCATCTTTGCATTTTTGAATATACGGAAAATCAGATCCTCCACGAGTTTGTTGACCAAGATTTTATACCGTTCTTCAATTTCTGCTTGCTCTTGATTGTGTGTCTCATCAGCATTCAAATCAGACTCCAGAGCACTTTCTAGTTTGAGTTTAGATGATTCTCCATCAAGTCCACAATCTTCATCTGAATCACTCCTTTCTGTGTCAGAAGCCTCTTCGTTTCCTTCCTCCTGGGTGACTTTGTCTGCAGGCTGAAAGTTGTTCTTTTCAGGTTTAACTTCATGTGATTCTTCATCTAAATAATTAATTTCATCGTCAGAGGGCTGGTCCGGTCCAAACTCTTTGTCGTCATCATCTTCATGTTGAGGGCTGCTCCTTGTTTGGACTTTTACAGTTGCACTGATGTCCTCGTCAGAATCTGTCAAGCACTCTGGGCTTTCTTTTATGGCCGTGGGAGTGGATAGGGGGTCCTGTTGACACACGTTTTCAAAGCATTCCCTCAAAACGTTACAAGTACTACAAACCATCACATCTATTTTTTCAGGGACGGCTGTGGTACCGGATGTGACTCTGTGTGTCACCTCTTTGACAATTAAAGTGGTCAGAGTTGTGGTGTTGTCTGAGCAGATGTCTTCATCGACGCTCATGATCTCAGCAAAAGTATTGGGAACCGTGTGGCCTATTAACCCGAACACTTCCACTTCAGATACGTTAGCTGTGTTTCTCTTATTTGCTATGATGAATTCTGAAATTAACTGGACAATTTCAGACAGCAGATCCTTAAGTATATCTTTGGTCTCCTGGTCAGGGTGACCTGAAATCAAGTATCCAGTCTGGAAAATGTTAATTTTTCTTAAATAACTTGTCATCACCGGTAGCAGCCCGTCCACGGACATGACGCTTAGGGATTGGCCAACTTCGACGGTGCTTGATGTCTGCATGGTCGTTGTGGTCGATTATTGTGTAGCTGAAACAAGGTCAAACTTGATTTCTCACCAACTTCGCTGAGGAAAGTCTTGGCAACTGAAGCAGATTCCGCCCGTGACTCTTATGTAGCCTGCTGTTGTTCGTACGTCATAAAGAGAAGCTGGTTCTAATGTAAACAAGAACGATCGTTCTAATCGTTTAGCAGCGAAGGGAAAAAAAACATCTGCGCTCAGAGCGCATGACGTCACTAGTTGCCAGGTTACGGTTTCAGTTCAAGGCACGAGCGCATTCATCAGTATAAAACATATTTTAGATGCGTTAGGAATAAAAACAAAAATCAAATAAGAAATACATTTACAAACCCAAATTGGAATCAGGGTGTGGTCAATCCAGCCACACTGGGAAATCCTAAATGGAAATTTGTTTACTCTCAGAAAACTAATGAAGCTTTTTTTTTTTTTTTTATCAATTATTGATATCAACTGTTAATATTGTTGATTACCCGATGACTTTGTTAGTCTTGGAAAAAGAGGGCAGGTCTGTGAGTTGGTCCACTTTTCTCACAGTTCTGCAACACATTCACCTTTCAACAGGGTACGTTCACTATCACTTTTGCAATACATTTACAATACATTGCAATACATACATATTCTGATCATCACTAAACTTTCCTGATGCAAATGTGACGTGTCATTCTTCCAAAGTCTCCAAAATGCACATCCTCATATTGTATTCTGAAGTGGAAAAGTCACTTTCCCTGAGTTCAGGTTCAACATACTCAGAGTTTGTGCAGGACCCACTTTCTGAACTGGACCCCTGGTGACTTTCACTAGTATATGAAACAGAGATATGACCTAAATATAACATCAGTAAACTAATGTTTATGTAAAACACGTCTGCACGTAGATGAGTATGTTGAAGAGTGCATTTACAGCCCAAGTTATGTGACACATAGTGACACATAGTGAGTCCAGAGTTTTGTCTGTCACACAGAGATCAGAACAGGACAGTTGTGGGGACATGTTAGTCCTTTACCTTCACTACTGCTTCACCAACATCTTTCCATGTTTCATGTCTGGACAAAGCAAGAATACCTGTGAATGATCTACAGTTTTAACTCTACAATTTGTCAAACACAGCCGTGCCTGTGCTATAAATAAATTCCTGAGATTAGGAGTAATTAAAACATCTAGTTATGTTTGTCCAGCAATATTCTTTCCAAGTTTGGGAGAAGGTTGATGAATGTTGAGTCTTCCAAATTTTCTCCCAATCCATATATGAAATATTCAAATCCAATTCTAACTCCCGTTTTAGCTTTGGTCCAGGAGCGTCCTCTCACTCACGACACTCATGATCTCAGCAAAAGTATTTGGAACCGTGTGGCCTATCAACCCAAACACTTCCACCTCAGACACGTCAGCTGTGTTTCTCATCTTTGCTCTGATAAACTCGTTACGGGTTGGGGGATGGGGGGTGGTTGTGCAAGCACACTAACTAAATTAACAAGTTTCTAATTTCTGTTATGCTGCCGTGAAAATCATTCTGAAGTCACTTTTTTTTTTTTTTACAATAAGCGGTCTTTTTTCCACAAGAAAACGGCATGCCTGTTTCAAACATTAAATGGATTTCTCTTCTACCACTCGGGTTAGTTCTCATCAGTAGCTCTCATTTATTGTACTTTTATGTTCATTTATCCATGTTTAATGACGCTTGGCTACCCAGTGACATTAAACCAAAAATGAACATTAATACAAAAAGTTATACACATCTCAATAAATTAAGCAGGGGCCCAGAGATTAGTAAGTTACCGGTTTGATCAGTGTCTGGAGCCGTTCACCATTTGAACATATGAATCATCCGCCTCTTTCCTTCTCTCAAGTTAACTACATTTGGAAATTCAAAACTTATTTAACTCATAGTACCAAATTGAAATTAAAAGTCTATGGGGAATTTAATTAAGCTTTAAGAAGATAAAGACAAAAAGTGGTTCAAATTCAGTGTTAGTGATACAGACCCCAAAGTCATGTTAACTTTAACATTGAAGTATTTGTTGAGATGTCTCCTGCTCCGTTTTCAGGAAAATTAACTCATCAAAAGGCTAAAAAAAATGTTTTCGTGACCAAAGAAAATAAATTAAAAAATTAAGTTTTAATTTAAAAAATAACAGCCTTGTTGAAATATTATAATTGCTTGCAGGTAAACACAGGTGTTACTCTGAAGAGATGGTGCAATCAACCTAAGACCTATGGAGCAAATGAGGGCAAACACTCTGGTACCAAGGCAATCCTCTGCTGGATTTATAGGCCTCTATCCCAGCCATCTAAACAAATCCTTCAGATCCCCTCCCCCATCCATACTCTTCCCCTCTTGGAAATCATTCCCTAGACATAAAAGAATCCTTTCAGATGGAGGCTCTGTTCTTAAGGAGGCAGGAAGAGGGGTTTTCTTTCTTTTTTTTTTTTCTGAAATGGGGTTCTCTCCGATTTATTTTTGTGTGTGGGAGAATTGAGTTCAGCATTAACAGCAAGCCCTTCACATATTGGTCAGTGCTTGTAAAACGGTGCCAGTGGAGCATTAACATGACAATAGATGGGGAGGCGGATTTGTGTGTGTGTGTGTGTGTGTGTGTGTGTGTGTGTGTGTGTGTGTGTGTGTGTGTGTGTGTGTGTGTGGGAGGGGGGTCAACTCACTTTTGTTCTGGTTCTACCCAGTCCAATAGAAGTGGAAGTGGATTTTCTTTTTTAAATTACAGGATGATTGCATTTTCTTTAATATACATGCTGTTTGAGCGGAGAAGCAAATGTCATGTCATTCTTTCTGATTTAATAAACCATTTTAGCTTCCTGTAGACTTAAAAAAGCTCTTATGTCTATTTAGTTATTTACTGTTTGACGTTAAAAATGTAACATGACATTCAGTTGTGACGCTTACCACTTTTCCAACATTGGAGGAGTGTGTGGTATTTCCCAGATTATTAGACAAGTCTTAAAACGGTTCCAGGTTTCTCACGTCATATTGCCTTAAATTACACTGCCAATCCAGTCTAACATAAGGTGTTTTTAGATTAGATCCCACTAATATTGCTGGATGATTAACTCATGTTTAACATGCATTGGGTAATATAAACACAAGGTGTGTTATTTGCCACCCCATGCCCGAAGTCGAGTTGAGCGGAGGGAAGACGTGACTCGCCCTTATCCGGAGGCGTTATCTGCGTGCGTAACATAATGTAAGATGTGTGGGCGTGTAGAATTACCATCCATATATTATATATCGTAATATCCATATCTCTCAAGATGAAATATGCCGTCAGACAGGTGTAATTTTCAAAATAGAATGGATGAACGTTGGGATGAATGTTTTTTGGCTGGGTTTTTCTTCTTGCAAAGCCCATTTGTCATTTTTGTGGTCAGTTGTTTAAACAATGGACCATGATTTATGGTTTCCGGACATATGCCGGTTTATGGCATCCTCGGCTCTGAGGCAGAGTAGCTTGTGGATCTTCTTGTTTCCCCAATTACTCATCTTGCAAATATAGGTCCTACCTGTGACCTCCTGCTGCTGTTGTTACTCTCATCAGCTGTTTCCTTATTTTATAAAATAATAATAATGAATAAATAAAAAACTCCCCTAGTGGGTTGTACTCAAGTTATGTGATCAACAAATTCCTCCCACATCTCGTCACCCATGTTAGTTTTGTTTACATCAGTCCTGACCCATGATTAAGTTTACCCTTAAAAGCCAGCTCAACCCACGTGTTTTTTTTTTTTTTTTTTTTTTTTTTTCTTCCCTTTCTTGTCAGTGTGGACATCGTGCACACGCTGTATGTACACCGAAATTAGTCTCTGCTTTTAACCCATCAACTAGTTTCACTAGTGAGCAGTGGGGCTGCTAGCAGGGCAGCGCCCCAGGGAGTTAAGGGCCTTGCTCAGGGATTCCCCAGTGATTTACCATTGCGGGCAGCCCTGGGCTTGAACCTGGGTCCTCCACGCCCAAGCCCACCACTGTAACCACTAGGCCACCACTCCCCTCCCCCGTGTTTAACGCAGGTATCCGCCAATGTAAAAGGGTATTCTTTATAAATCCCTTTAAGACAACCACAGTGAACCAAAGTGCTCTACAGAGAGCAAAAGAACACACCAGACAATAAAAGACATAATAAAAACGCAATAAAATCAGATAATATTTGATTAAATAAGATAAAAAGTCAACAACTCATAAGGTGTCAAAGACCAAGGAGAAGAGATGGGTTTTAAGAAAAGGTTTAAAAGCCAGCATAGAAGAGGTCTTTGTAATGTGTCTAATGAGTATTCCACATTTTTGGAACCACAAGAGTGATGGACCGGTCCCCTCAGGCTTAGTTCTAGGCACTCTTAGAAGCAGCTGATCAGCTGTGCCGAGAGAAGGGTGGGTATGTAAGGGCATAGCAACTCAGACAGACAGGGCAGGACTGGATCATTTAGGGCTTTAAAAGCAAATAAATTAAATAATTAAAAAAAAAATCCTATGTACAACCAATTTTAAACCATCTGGCGATGAGCAATGGAGGAACCACTAACCCCAATATAAGTGGATTAGAATAATCCGGCTGAATTGTGACAAAAGAGTGTCTCAGAATACTGCTTTGCTAGAGTTGGTTTTATTTTGACCATCCTCCTCAGTTTAAAAAAGCTAGATTTATTGATTGCCCTGATCTGACTGTCCAGTTTACAATTAGTGTCTATTTTAATCCCTTGGCCTGTTATGGTTGGCTTTATATACTGGATCAAAAAAACAAAAGAGATTGACAGGATAAATCTCAGTTGGTGTTGCCTTTCTAAATAAAATTTAAAATGTTGTGGGCCATCGAGCAGTTTTCTCTTCTGCTACTTCTGCTAGTCTGCTGCTACTCCAACAAATAAGTCTGGGGTTGAAGGAGCTGAAATTGCTCCTTCAACCCCAGACTTATAGAATCTATTCAACATATTGTTGAAGCATCTAAGCTTCCTTCAGAAAAACAATCTGCCACCGTCCGTCCTTGTAGTCAGCATGGGTGTTGTGTCTTTAGTCCAGTATGTTGCCCGTGTTAATACTGAAGTATACTCATCCACCTCTTATTAAGAAATAGCATTTGAATTATTTCTGGTTCTCATAAAATCCACTATCACCTCCTTTCTCTCATTCGTGTTCAGTACTGAATGACTGTTCCTACACCAAGCCACAATGAGGTTCACTACTTTTACTGTATGTACTCAGTCCATAACTGACACATCCCACAACAGCGTATCATGCAAGTACTTCTGGAGATGACAGGACTCTGACTTACACCGGCAAACACTGAATGATCTCAGCGTTGTTAAGAAGTACAGTCTAAAAGATACATGATTAAAGTCCCCCTTGATGTTCCCACTTCTTGATTACCCAATCAGAAACACTTAATTCTCACAGACTTTGGTCTGTATGTCAGTCAGTAATTCAGGTAATTGTGGAGGCATCTACCTATATCTTCAAATTTCTTTAGTGTCTTCTCATTTCCACACGTTTTCATAGAAACCTTTACTGTACAGCTACTGACAATTGCATACACTGTCAGCAGGTAACTCGTCTGTGGCTCATTACTTGCCATTCCGGTCATTGTGGTGAAGGTTCCAGAGGTTGACCGCCATTAGAGTCCAAACACATTTTTTTTCCATTTGCATGTGTGCAAATCCACCACACAAATTGAGAATTATGGATACACACAAACCAAATCAGGCTCCTAAAAACATCAGAAGAATGAGTTTTGGAGCTACGTCAGAGATTATTGAGCTTCTGATCACATAAGTGCACAGAAGCAAGTGGGAAGCAGCTGACAACAATTGAACTTCCCAGAATGAACCTAATCTGCCAGTCCAAAAATAATAAAAGTTGCAGTTCATTGACTGACCACTGGGGTTGCCTCCAAAAGCAAGTCAATCCTCTTTGACCTTCATGTTAAAATGTCCAACTTTATAGCAGGAATAAAAATATTTACAGCCTGTTTCTGTTCACATCCACAGCAGTTACACATTTCCCCTTAAGATTTTAGTGTTGTAAAGAAATGTTTGTTCATTGTAGTTGTTATGTCTTGACTTGACAGTAGTTTGTTCATACAAAATGTGAACAACATAAATTAGGGAGGTAATTTCAATACGTATTTGGAAGATTCAGTTGCTCTGTGTTCAGGTGGCTGTAGTAATCTGGTTCTATACAGTTACCGAAACTGGTTGGGTAACAGTGTGCTTTGGAAATGAAACCTATTCCTTCACGTTCCCCAGTGGGCTTTAATAAAAGAAATCACTACTGCAGCTGTGATTTTGCTGTAAAATTATCAAAACGGCCACTCCATATTTTCATCAAATTGAGGGTTTATTATTGCTTAAGAAACGTCTAAAATACAGTACTGATTGGAGATTGAGAATAATAGTATTTGCAGTTTCTGTAAACATTTTCAGTTAGTCGCAAATTATTAATTATACATTCAACATCAATCAAATGACTACTTTTGTCAAACAAGTTCTATGTTACTGGGACTCTTTATAGCAGAGCTAATTACTGGTTATTTCCAGGCATCCAAATACTTTTCTGATTCAATTTTATACTTGACTCATGATATAACCTAGTGACAGATTAACAAGACTTTTGTCAGGCAGAGTCCAGTTTCATTTCTAAAGCGAGAACAGATATGTCTTAATTCGTGTGATTGTGACATTACGTGGGGCGGTGACAATGGACAGGTAGAATCTACTCGACCAATCATTTTGAGGAACCCTTCGTTCCACCGAAACTGACAGCTGCCATAGCCAATTGAAATGCACTTTGTTTTCCCGTCAACCATTCCAGCCAATCCGAAGACACGTTGGGCAGGTCTTCAGCCATGACCATTCCCCGGCACACATACTCTATCTGCCCAGTTCGATCGGCAACGGGAGCGGAAAGAGAAAGCTGAGAGCCCGAAGGCAGTAGCCCCCACCACCGCCGGCCCAGGTTACCATCTAGCACCGGGAGAAATAGCAGAGAGCCGCCGCCGGCAGAAGCCATTACCAACCAGTAGTAACCATGAGCAGCGAGGCCGAGACACAACAACAGCCGCCGCAGCCTGCTGCCGATGCAGAAAGCCCATCCAGCCCGGCAGCCGCAGCTTCAGCGGGGGATAAGAAGGTCATCGGTAAGTCTGGTGGAGCTAGTTGGGCTAACTGGGATGCTAACGAGGTTTGTGTTACTGTAGGGCGATGCGCACAAGTAGCACTCGCTCTTATCACCAACCCGATCTTTGGCCGTCGAGTCACGCAACACTAGATTACATGAACCGGACAAATGTCAAAATGAACGTTAAACTGCTCAAAGACATCTCCCAACGTGTCTCAGTTACCGATACTGTGTAGCAACGCGTAGTGTTTTAACCAACTCGGCCATTGAGTAAGAAATAGTGTTAAGTTCAGTTTAATTTACTGTCCAGTAGTGAAATATTAGCCCCGATATTAATGCTAACTGGCAATATCGAATTTACGAACGTGTCCGTTGGCATTCGACTCGTGCCCTATTCGGTATTAACCTTAAAATTAGTTTTGTGTTTAATTTGAAATCATCTTAAAACATAATGAGAATATAAACGAACAATTTCACATTTTTAATTCCCTGCGTTCATCGGCCTCCCGTGAAATATCTAATGTAGTAACTGTCCAACTGGCCGTCACATGGGACCGCCGTTGGAGTCATTTGTAACCGCTATCGGGACCGGTACGTGTACTCCCACACGTTACAGTGGTCAAAGACACGTCCGTTGGTTCGTAAGAACCTCGACGTTAACGGTTTTTCTGGAACACCGTGTTATGTCTTATTAATAACTTCTCCGGCACGAACCCGTAGCTGGTTACCATCCCTTTGTTCGCACGGGAGAGCCCGACTCCGTGACGCGGAATTTTGTTAAAATCCACCGAAACACGACACTTTGTCACTTCCATTCGGTCAAACTGTCACACTAACAACCAGCTGTTCACGGTTCGGAATACGGCGTTCGGCCGACGGTTATTTTTGCTCGAATTGTCCCGCCGTCGTTGTGGCCTAGACGCTCGTCGGTCGCCAGCGGAGCTGCTTTAGCTTAGCGGGCTAACTGTAGCTATTTACATGGCTGAAAGGGCCACCCAAAATGTCCGCCGCGCGATCTTTTTTTTAGCGATTTATCTCATAATGTGGTCGAATTTTACACTCGACCACCACATAAATTACACGTTTTGATGCAGTGAGGGGGAGCGTTGGTCCCAGTGGAGGCTGCCGCCGGTATTGTGTCCGTTTCCGCTCGCTGGCTGCGCTCCAACCACATGGTTGTAAGTTTCCGAGCTACGCGGCTATGCTAACGTATCCGGGTGCGACTTTACCACGTGTGAACGCTCACGTCTCACTATGCGTCTCTAAAATGGGGCAGTAGGTCTATTGTAATTGAGAGTAGGAAAGACGGACAGAGACCGCAGCGTACTTCGTCGGTCTGCATCCGTCTTCGATATGTCATAAGCTACTGCAGTTCCATCAGATAGTCTGGAACCACGACGGGGATAATACTGGATCCCTTAAACCCACATAAGTAGTGTGTTTTCTATTGGCTCGTTAGGGTTCATGCCTCACACCAAGAGCAGCTGGCACTAGGCACTCCTATGCGCCAGGGTCTATAATAAGAACGACGCTTGGCGGTTATAAATAACTTCTACATTATTTGTGGGCCTTTTTTCTGTCTTATTCTTTATTCTTATGTGATTCATGTACTATTTGTCATCAGTAGATGTGGGTTTAGTTGTGTGTTTTTTAACAGTGTAGCAAGGATGTAATTAAAGGTTTACTAGTTTGATAATTCAGTTTAACTGGCTCTCATTTCAGCAACAAAAGTCTTGGGTACAGTCAAATGGTTCAACGTCAGGAATGGGTATGGTTTTATCAATAGGTAAGTGAACCCCATCCTTACTGCATAAACACTTCTGACTGTTGTGTGTGAAAGAACATTTGCAATCCTATTATAATTATGCTTTCAGGGCTGATCAGATTATTTTTTTTTCTTCTCATCTCTATACTGTTGTACTTAATTAATCCTTGCGTTGTGTGGCTCAGCGGGTTCCTGCTAACTGACTGTGGTTCTGTTCCTGTAGGAATGATACAAAAGAGGACGTTTTTGTACACCAGGTATGTTTTTAACTGTGTCTGTGTGTGTATAATGCATACATTTTATTTAGAGATTATAGATGCATGTTGTTTCGGTTGAGTAAAAGGTTGTTTATGTATTTGATTCCAGACAGCCATAAAAAAGAACAACCCAAGGAAATATCTTCGCAGTGTTGGAGATGGAGAAACTGTGGAGTTTGATGTAGTTGAGGGAGAGAAGGTAAACATTTCTTTGTTTTTTAATTGAGTTTTGTGACTTGGTCCAAATTGAATGGTGCACTTAGTTTGAGCACACCCTGTGTTGTGTGTTTTTTTTTTTTTCTTCTCTCTTCCCAATTTTCATTTGGAAAATGTATAAATATATTGTGCTTAGGGAGCAGAGGCAGCAAATGTTACCGGCCCAGGAGGTGTTGCAGTCCAGGGAAGTAAGTACGCTGCTGACAGGAACCGTTACAGGCGCTACCCCAGAAGGAGGGGCCCTCCTCGTGGAGGTGACTATCCAGAGAACTACCAGAGTGATGGAGAGGGTGAGCCTGGCAGCGGCGGACGCGACAAAAGCAACAAAGAGGGGGGAGAGAACGCCCCTGAAGGAGACTCGCAGCAACAGCAGCGCAGACCCACTTACCCTGGCAGACGGCGCTACCCGCCATACTTTGTACGTAGACGCTACGGCCGCCGGCCCCCGTACACCAACGCACCACGCGGAGAGATGACTGAGGTACGCCGTCACAGGGCTACTATCCTGAAGCAGGCACCCAGTTGTACCATACAAAGTCAGGTCACCTGATAAACTTAATGTAATGCTCAATTCTACCCTCTCCTTAGTAACATTAACGTGGCTGTGACCAAAAAAATCTTGGTGTATCGGGGGTCTTACAAATAGACTCAAATAGGCTCTGATTTCAGCAGAAATCCCATATCAATTATTTCTGCTGGAGATTTTTTACCACTGCTTAGCACTAAAGTCATTATTTATTAATTCTGTTAGATTTTTTTTTTTGGATCATGGAAAAAAAGAGTCATTTGTTGTTTGATTGTTTTTGTTTAATTTTTAAGGGAGGTGAGGGTGACGAGAGCCAGGGAGGTCCAGACCAGGGCAACAAACCTGTGAGGGACAACTACTACAGAGGCTTCCGACCAAGGTTCAGACCAAGGTTTGCATGTTGGCTTCATTGATGAAGGGTGGCAATAATGGGAAAGTTTAGCTGTGGGCCATCTGTTTGATGGCCTCAAATCCACGAGCTGAAAGTGGACCAAAGCTGATCTTTTCTAAAAAGCTATAACTGCAAGAGTTTTGGTCAGTTAAGTTTGCCATTTATTGCAACCACGCATCCGCAAAAGTAGCCTTTCAAGCAACAAATTTTGGTTTCATGTGAATTTGAAACTGCATCTTGTCTGAGTGAATGCTTTCATTTGCATGGATTTCTTTACCTCTTAGTCAAACAAGTTGTCTGCTCACAGCATCTTTCTTGGCTGTTCGTTTCAGGGGTCCACCCCGTCCCAGACCGGTGCGGGACGGTGAGGAGGACAAGGAGAATCAGGGCGGCGAAGGTGGTCAAAATCAACAGCCCCGCCAGCGGCGCTATCGCCGTAACTTCAACTATCGCCGCAGACGCCAACAGACTGGTGGCAAACCTGGCCCGGAAAACAAGGAGGCCAAAACAGGAGGTGACCCATCTGCAGAGAAAACGTCCGCTCCCGAGGCCCAGCAGGGTGGGGCTGAGTAGGAAAGAACCTGCCCACCGGCACCTACCATCTTTTACCATCGTCCGGGTGAGTAATGAGGTTCTACGTTAATGTTCTTCAGTTTTCCCATCAGTGCCTATTAGTAGAGAGGAATGACATTAGATGTGGAATGGTTGCCTAGATAGTATTTGAGCATGTCCAGTTTATTAAATGTTTTAAAAGCATTAGCTCATGTCGTGGATCTGATAGCCGTAGAGCCCTCTCACCGCTGTTCTGCTTGGACGCGAGCAGCAGCTTTGGATGTTTTTTCCGCTACGCAGTGATGATGCACTTTTTCGGACATCTCAATATGTGGCACCTTAAATGCTTAACCCCACACGGTTTAAATGTTGAATAAATGTGCAGCGTGTTGGACAATTGACTAATTTCCTTTCCTTTTTTGTTTTTTGTACAGTTTTCATTTTTGTCAACAAGAAGAAACATCAAACAAGATCTGAGCAATAAAAGATTTGACTTTACGATCGTCATAAGCTTGCAACATGCATTTGACCAGATTACCAACGATTGCCTGCAGAATCTATGCAGACTTGTGTTTTTTTTCCCATTATTTTTATGTGACAGCTACAAAACGTTTTGGGGAAACAACAAATGTTTTTCTAAATCTGTCCTAAGTTTTTACACCAAATGGTTTTTAAAGATAAAATGGAATTTGATATCTGGTCAGTTTGACATTTTTAAATAACTTTTTATGTATTCAAACATTTTAACAAACTGCAAGCTCAAATAAAAATTCCAGAAACCAGGAAAAATGTCTGTAGTGGTTTTTATTTTCTTCAAGTATACAGGCTATCACTGTCACAGACTACAGCATAGAATGTTTTTAAAATGTCAAAGTACATGGTTAAATTACAGTTTCCAAAAAAAAAAAAAAATGGACAAAGTTCTACCAAAATTAAGGTAATTTTCACAATATTAAAAAAAGTAAGCCCATCAACATTTTTGGCTTACTCAAATGATCCTTATCTAACAGTATTTGGCATTAGACCGTCATCTCGAGGTTGGGTGGTAAGATTCATAAGGTCAAAGTGTTCCTAAGAGTTTCCTTGCCCCCTTTTTTTTTTTTTGTTGGTACGTTTTACCTTTTTGCATCCACCATGTGTGTCTGTAGTAATAGTACAAAATCTCTGCCAGAGTCGGGCTCCACCGGGAGTTCATTAATAATACAGCATGTACATTTACATTCACTCAAGCAAAGACATGCTGCTGCTGCTGCATTAGTACAGTGGAGTAAACTGTATGATGCAAGGAATGCTGCTGTTCTGAGTGTGAGTACGTGTGGGGTGGAGGGGGATCCCAGAAAAGTCAGCAATTTATCGGAGGGTACTTCTGTTTTGTCCACCCTAGCAAATCCTGCCATGACAGCATGGCCACTTGGATTAACTCAAACATTAGTCTCCTTGCGTAAGCGCTTCATGCGTTGCACATTACTCTCCATTGCTGTGGGGTTGGTTATCTCCGTGGCACAGTTGGCGGGAAACCAGCCCCTTTCTCCATCCCGCATTCTCTCTCCATAGCACCATCCTTAGTAGAGCAGATGATTTAAATTAACCTTAAAAGACTTGCCTGATTTGATGTTAAAGGCTGAAAACAAGCAGACCTCACCTTCCTCTTTTTGCACGACGATGACAAGTTCGGCCTGTCGCAGGCCGAGCTCATCCGACTCCTTTGGCATGTAGGCTTTGGTGGTCTCGTACTGGGGCAGACCTGAAACACATTTTCACAATGTCACGCTCTGTAGTTGATAGAACCAGTTCAGCTTAAGAAGAAACGAAGAGTAGAAACTGATTGCATAAACAGTTAGAATCCTTTTAAATAATGCAAAACATTTGGTTTCTCTCTAACACACTGTATTACCATCAAGTGAAGCCTTCTGTGATAAAAAAAATTTACACATTTCTCTGTAAAGGTTCTTCTGTAACAATTGGTTTAAAAAAAAAAAAAAAGCATGACCATACTAAAGCATCGGGACCTACCATCTGTGCAAGAGATGACGTCCGCCTGCTTGTTCTCGGTAAGGGCAACTATCCAACGCGCCCGATCCACCCTTGGCAAAAAGAGAATGGGCGTAATACAATGAAGTCTGTTTCTTATAAAGTAGTTGGAAAGGTTGGAGCGTCTCAGAATGCAAATAAGACTTTGTCAGCAGAGGGAGCCAAACTCAAACTGTCAAACCAGATCGCCAGGATGTACAAGTGGATGACATTTTGAATAAATCACTGCTCCAGCTGTTAGTATATAAAGATTTAAGCTGTAGTTGCATTTATCCACAATACAAGAGATGTGCTGACGGTGAAAGATGAAATACCTGGAATCGGCTACTAGTGAGAGTTGCTCTGATCTCCCCTCGCTGTTCTTGTTCATCCGTAGTCTAAAAGAAAGGTGGCTGGAGCTGTTTTTGGCAGGCGGAGACATCTGCCCGTCTGAATCCTCCTCAACCTCCACCTCCACGTTCTCCAGAGTAGCATAGTCCAGCACCACAAAGCTCTCCTCACTGGACATTTGAACAGATTTAGGTTTGTCAAGTTCGCTGGCAGCAGCGGGCAGTGACCACCACAGAAGTAACATGATTTCAAAAGGCAAATGTAAATATATACGTATAAACGGGCAAGAAAATGAATGAGAAACCTTTTGAATTTCCTGGTTTTTCCATAAATTCTGACCTGGATAAAAGTCACACATTGTGCTTAAGCTGATACCATGCAATTATAATTTCCAATGTCTGTATGGAAGATCCTCCGTGTGGGAGGAAGAAGTCCATGAACCCTTGGAGTTAATAGCTGGTCAAAGCTTTGTCTGCAAGCAAGTGCTTTTGGTAGTTCTGGATCAGACCTGCGCATCATTTAGGAGAGATCTTTGACTATTCCTCTTCACTCTACTTCAGTTCAGACACATTTGTTGTGAACGTCTAACCACATCTTTATGAAGGTAAAGATCTGGGCTCTGACTGGGCTACTACTTTGATGCTTATGGTCATTGTCTTGCTGAAACCCATTTTTCTATCCATCTTAACATTTTAAAGTCACTCTGCATCCCTTTCCAGCCTCATACAACTATTTTAAATCAGCCAATCATCTGCCTTTGGTTGTGTGCCTTCAGAGAGCTCCTTTTTGAAAGGCAGGAGATGTTTCTTATGAACGGTAAACTCAAGTCACACCTCCAAAATGATTTCATTAACTGGACTCCCGTTGTGCAAACTACATTTAGTCTGTAGGTACACTTACGTTTTCCTCCAGCACTGTCAGTGTTTAATGGGTGTTGTAAATAAGGGCATGTGACACTGCAGTTGTGCGTTATCAGTGGAAGAACATTCTGTTGTGTGTTTTTTTTGTTTTAAATTATTATTATTATTGGACTTGGATGAAGATCAGATCCCATTTTATGGCAAATTGATGCAGAAAAGCAGTTATCTCCAACGGGTTAACAGACTTTTTCTTGCCACTATATAAACACAAAGCATTCATACCACATTCTTTGAGTATCTGAGAGTAGCCTTTCCCAGATATTATCCCCTAAAGAAGACGTTACTGTGTTGACTTTGCAGGCATTAAAATGACTGCAGTGTTGTG
This sequence comes from Xenentodon cancila, assembly GCA_014839995.1. Classification (NCBI taxonomy): domain Eukaryota; kingdom Metazoa; phylum Chordata; class Actinopteri; order Beloniformes; family Belonidae; genus Xenentodon; species Xenentodon cancila. Next base: position 23,035,014 of record CM026204.1, on the reverse strand, counting down.
GGCGACTCCCTCCTCTGAGCTGACATTGTTTGGTTTCTACCTAATTCAAAACAGCCAGCTGTAGACAGAGGAGCTGACAAGCCGAATGCAAAATTGAAGAATTTCAAGTATGCACGCACCACGTCCAGACTCCCTCCTGCTCTGTCCCCTTCTCCTCGTTTCTCATGATCCACGCCGGCAGCTGGATCTGTTTAGCATCCACGTGTCACGAAGAGTTAATAACCACATCATAAACTGATTGTGGTTCATAACAGTCGCATCTTTGGCTGATGCTCAACCCGTTTCCACCTTATTTTAAAGTGATTTGATTTGTGAAAAGGCTCTTTGAACTGTGAATTTGGATGTAGAGCATCAACTTTAAGGATAGTTACTGACTTCTTCACAAGATGTCAAAAAATAAAGTGACATCTCGCAATAATGTATTCAACTTCTTGGTTATGTGAACAAGTTGTGTGTACGCTCGTATTCCAACTCACGTCTTCTTCTTTGTAACGATGAGAACGTCACTGAAGAGAAACAGATAGTAGCTTCTGTTGCTGAAAGCCTTCCATATCCTGAGTTCTTCGCTGGAAATGGCGAGTTCCCCACGTTTCTTAAGCCATCGGGATGACGACACCAGAGGGAACGGCTGTGAGGACACAAAGTTAGTCATCAACCCACTGTTTCCCTCTTTATTGGATCTGCTTCCCCCTCCCTTTTCCTACATGTGGATAAAGTCAAAAATAGTGTATCTGGTTTCATTTCTACATTTTACAAAGTAAGTGTTGCTCGATCCTCCTTTGAATGGTTATCTGCAGAAACAAGCACAGCTCTTACTTACCTTGATTTTCCCAAAGTCCATTTGTTTCTGTATAGTGTACATCTGCTCTGTCCTCTCCATCCGCCTTGCTCCATCATTGCAGCTGGTGACCAACTATAGCGATGATAATCACATTTACAACAACCATCAGAACCACTGTAAAAATACAAGATGTGCGTTTTTCTTTGGATCCGTCCGAGTTCTCCTCAGCACCTGTACCTTGCTCATGGCTTGCAGTGCCCAAACAGCAGCAAAGTACTCTGCTGTCTGCGCTGGGGATTTCTGGCAAATAGTCTGAGGACGAAAAGAAAGTACAAAAGATGACTTAGGAAAAAAAAAAACAAAAAAAAAAAAAAACGAATCCATTATCATATTCCACTTTAAGTAATTTATTCCCTAGAGCTTAGCACTAATCTTTTATGGCATCATTGTCATTCAAACAATAACAGTACGTATGCAATATATACACACACACACACACACACACACACACACACACAGGGAAAAAAAAACCTTATGCAGGATAAAAAGCCATGAATCTCCCAATTATGAACTGAAATACTTAAAACTGACAAAAAAGAAGTGTGTGTGTGTGTGGGGGGGGGGGGGGGGGGGGGGGGGGGGGGGGGTGCAGGGTATCTAGAGGCCCGTTTTACTATATGGAAACTGAAAAAAATTAAGTGACTAAAGATGAAGAGTGATAAGGTGAAAATCACCCCTAAAGAGCAAAACACATGCAACATGAACTCCGACAGCCCGTCGAATGGAAGTAAAGCTCAAACTGACGTCCAGCAGCAGCGGCAGCCTGGTCACCCGCTGCATGGGCAGGATTAGGAAAGACAGCATGGGGAGGCCTCCGCATTCACTGCTCCTCTCAATTTGCTTCAGGGCCTCTTTGAAGGCAGCATTGTTGCTCCTAAGAGACACGAGAAATCAGAAGTTCAGCTGATGCCGCCACGTTGGCGCAGAAACCCGTTACGGGTTGCCTGCCACTCACAGCAGCTTCTGATGCGTCCTCTGTTGGAAGGTCTCATTGGAGCAGTAGACAATGTAGGGCTCAAAGTGCTGGGCAGCGTGTTTCTGAACAATATCACTGATGTCCCGGATCACCGGGTTGTCGTAGTGGCGTCGTTCCAGGTCCTCGAAAAACCTGAACATTCAGCAAAAGTGTTGGGAGGAGTTAACAATTCAAAGAAAGTGAAAGTTGTTCAGCGTCTTGAGTGATTTCTAGGTTTAAAGCAATAAGACTGTGTAGAGGTAGAATGGTCCTTTTATGCTTTTAAAAAGGAAAAAATACATTGAAATAAAAAATTAAAACAGGATTTTTGTAACTAAAAGAGCCTTTTAGTTACTTGTTAAAGTCTTTTCCTTTGGGAACAATCAATAAAAATACTTTTGGCTTCCTCTTTTAGATCTAAACATGTAAAATGACACTTAGCTGCACCCAGGAAGCAGCTATCTGACACAGATTCACATGCAGATACCGTACGGCAGCCAGTCATGTCCTGCGGAGGCTCCCCTGACACATTCTGTCCGGCAGTCTCACAGCACCAAAAGCCCTCCTCTGTCAGCTAAAACAAACACTCTGATTTTTCTATTTCATTCGTATGAAAATTAAGTGTTGGTTTCTTCTTCATTTTGATTTAAAAAGAAAAAAAAATGAAGCTGAAACTAACACACAAAAGAAACATTATCATTTCAAAGCAGAACAGTACCGCTCCACACCGAGGCTGCAGAACCAGTTTGGCCAGCATGTCTAAACACGCTAATGGAGCCTACAGGATACTGAAGACATGCTGGGGGCAAATGCTCTACCTGAACTGTCAAATCAACTCATTTCCTACAGAGGATCATAGTCTCAGCGGGGAATCAAAGTAACCATGTGACCCAATAGTAAATAGTTTGCTGCTTGCTGCTCTGAAAAGGCGTTTTAACGCCTAATACAGAGCCATCTTCTTATTTGGAGCCACAGGAGTCTGCTGGACCAGAAAATCAGCCCTCGTCGGGTAAAGACCAGGTACGGAACCCGCCTTCATCTCGATATGACGGAGGGGTGATACGTAAACATAAACCAGCACACCACCAACTAACATTTTTGGACTGTGGGAGGAAATTGAACTGGCTGTAGAGAAGAAAAAAAAACAAACCACAAAAGCATGGAGAGAACATGCAGCCTCCACAGAGACACGCCCCATCCACGATCAGGACCCTCTGCATGCGAGGCAACAATGCCAACCACCATCCTGCCCTAATGTGATCGTGTGAAATGCAGTTTAGCCTTTTTTGCTTTCAAAAAGCGGTTATTGCGCTGACCGTTGGCTAACTTTGTGGATGACGGAGATGTTGGAGAAGAGGTGGTGGTGCTCTGTGGCCGTCATCGTTTTCCTCAGCGCCTCATTGCTCTTGAAGTGATTTATCAGGATGCCCAGGCTGTGCAGGTACGAATGCTCTGAGGTGATGATCTCAAAAATGGCCTGTCAATGAATTATACACACTTGGATTTAAGTCAACACAAGAAGAAGCAACTCAAATATAAATATATACCAAGAACCCACAAGTTAATGCTGTAACTCATCTCTCCAAGCAAAAACAACAGCATTCTTAATCTGCTTTCATTTTGAACTTCCTTGAGTTTCCTTTCTTCACCTCCTCTCTGGTGTTAACTACATTTCCTAGAATTTCTTGGGCGAAGGGCCAAACAAACGGCTGTTATTGGTTATAATCAGATGTGAGTTTTTGCACAACTGTGAACAAGAGCTGTACTGACAAGAAAATTGCACATAAACCTCTACGAATTGTAGTCTCAAAAAAGCTGCGGTGAGAGAAATGGCACATGATGTTGACACAACATTTACAGCCTAAATTTCAATAAAGACAAAGTGGCTCACAGAGAGACCAAAAGGGATAAACTTAAGTGAATCAAGTACACCCTCTAAAAGTATTTAAAGTCTTTTTTTTGTTTCTTGGTCATGCTTGACGGTCAATCTGGAGCAATCCACTTTTGCACTTGAACTGGCCCGAAGGGTGAGGCGACGAAGGGTGCAAAGAGCAGGAGAAGCACCTGCTCAGGGGATTACGAGTATGATTACACAGGCGGGGTGTGGCTTTATTCAGCAAACGCAGAGTACACTTCATGGACCTTTGGTTTCAACACAACGTTTTATATCTTTGACTACTTGCAAGGACGCATCATAAAAAGGAAAAGCCACCCACAGAAAGTGGGTGGCTTGTGATTATCCATTTTTCTCGTGGGAGAGTGTTTTGAATGAATAACTAACTCAACATCATCTGAACCGCTTTTTCTGCTTTTTAGCAGGAGTGAAATAGCATCAATGAGTGGCTGAAACACTGAAAACAATATGTAAAGACAAGCACAAAGGCATTGTTGAAACTACGATGGTACTTAGATGCGGTAAAGTCGCGATACTACCACCGACGTGTTTTTACAGATGACATAAGCCTTTTTATGCTGAATGCAGAGTTTGCTTTTCTCCAAACAAACTCTTTTTTTAATCTCATCTTTATCCAGCATCCCTCTAGTTTATCCACAGAGACTGAAAACAGGAAACGATGCAGTTTCGTCAAAGATCAATGTTGTCATTTGTCTTATTGCAGTTCTGTCTTGCATCTGTGTTTCCAGGGTTTTACTGATCGTTGAATCTTGGACACCGACGTTAAGGGAGGCCTCTGGGTGCCAGGTAGTCCTGGCTTCACGTAAGACTTTGCAGACTGTTACACAGCATGCTTTCAGAGGCATAATGAAGTCTGGCGTTTCTCCTACTTTAATTTTCATAGTTAATGAAAAAAAATTAATTTAAAGACAATTTTGTTTCTTTAAGTAATAAAATAAAGAATATTTCATTGCAAATTGCAAATTTTCATTGCATCATAAACATAATACTCTACTTTATGACAGAAAAACATAAGAGGTTTCTCTCTCTATCCATTTAACTGGATAAGATGGTAAAGAAAATTACTTTATAAGACATTTATACATGCATATTTGAGGAGCACATCATGTCTATCTGCAAAGAAACAACTTGTTTTTTTATTTCCCTGAAGAAGCAAAAGTTCACATGAGGCTATTATAAAATGTATGCGACATATATGCAAATGAAAAAAAGCATAAATTGGTTATTTTTGTGCGTCCATGTTTAATTCAGATTTTTAAAAAAAAATTATAATTCAGAAGGGAAATTAATTACAATGTAATTAAAGCAACATTGCAGACTTGGTTACTAGTGTACCCTTTTGTTAAGGAAGCAAAAAGACATGAATAAAAGTGATTTTGAGCCTAAGTCAAACATGTATTTGCAGTAAAATGACAACTAAGACCTAAGCCAGACCTAGATAATAGACTCAAAAATGTAATTCCACCTACAGCAGTTAAGAGTCCCTACAGACAAACCAAAGCAAGTTTACAAGCAGAAACGCGTACATGCAAACACACACTTACCTCTTGTCTCTTTCTCTCTTGAGGTGTGATATTCTTCAGAATATCTGTCTCCTTCACCTTTGTAACGTATAAAAACAAAAAAAGCAAAGGGGGAAAAGAAAATCATAATGTTTCTGCATAGAACTTTCAAATTTGAAAAAAAAAAAACAAACAAAAAACAAAAAAAAAAAAAAAAACAACCTAAAACACACGTTTACATGCATGTGTGTGTGTGTGTAACACAACTGCCCTTTAAAGACCAAATGAAAACTACAAGAACAAGAAGCAACGATACTTGATAAGCATGCAAACAATGTTCTCTGGTAAAGGAGGTATTGACTGAAATAGATTAGGAAAAAAACATGTGAACTTGATAAAGTATAACTAAAAGTTATTATTAATTCAACTATATTTACATTTGAGTTCTTTTCTGTCATCACTTTCGCTCTCTTATATCTGAAGGTTTACCTGGGGCAGCTGGCTCCAGGTGAGCTGCGCCGGCTTGTAGCTTTTCACCACGATGCCATGGTCCTCTTCTGGAGGCTCCACCACCACGAACTCGTCCAGGAGCTCATCCTGGTTGGTGGAGTGAAGTCCACGCTCTCGCATCTCCTGGTAGAGGCACGGTGTAGCTAACGGTGGCACCAACATCAACAAAGTTACAAATCAAGAGCGTCTGTGTGAAACAGAGCATTCAGGATTCAGACTGCTCTGAATCACAGAGACAAATACTCTGCAACAAAGTCCGCGCACAGCTTCAAGGGTTGTTTTCTGTCAGAGTGAGTCTATGTATGCAGAATTTTTCTCTTCTTCATCCATAGATCTGTTAGATATGATGAATCAAAAAAACATAAATGAATATGTATAAAAGTAAATCATAACTTATAAGATATAATCAGAAGCTCTTTGTTGAAGAGCTGACAATTAGTTCGTTTTTTCATAAAGGAGACCATCAAATTGGTGAAAAGGTCACTAGTTTGTCTCATTATGTTTAATGAACCAATAAAATCTGATTTAACTATGGCTATCTTGCATGAAACAAAACATCTCTGGAGGATCAAACAATTGTGTAGGAAGAATTTGAGCATCTGACGTAGTTTGACATCTATATAAACGCAAACTTCTTCAATCAGCACTTCTCATGTCTATTTAATGGTAACTTTAAAAAGAAATATTTAAAAAGACATTTGCGTCTTAAGGTTCGAGACAAATGCCCTCCTCTTATTATTTCGAATGTTCAGAGAGACCGTTTTCCTGTTCGTCCCCTTCTCCCTGAAGCTCTTCTTCAAAGCAGTGAAGTGAAATTATTCCATCCACACATCAAATCCAGCCTGTGGTCAATATATTACAAAGGAATTTTACAATCTAATAATAAAAGAGTCAAACGTCAATGTCATTCCTCATCCATTTGTAGTTATGTGGCTAAATTAAGCAAAGTTAATAAATAAAATAAATGACACAAACGTGAACATACCATCCTTGAAGGATCCACGCTGGTTCCTCTTTCTTCCGAGGGTTCGCTGGAGAACAGACAATCCAAACCTGAGTTTATCTTTGTTGGGTTCATAATCTCTTTAGCACTGGCTCTCTTGTTCTATTTTTTTTAAGTCTGTATAAATGTGCTTTTTTAAATTTCAGTCTGGCAAAAATTATAAGATAACTTCCTCAATAGCAGTCGGAAAGGCAGGAAACAGTTGTGGAAATATATCGTCATCATATGACTAGAGTAGGATTCAACAGCCTCGTTGGCTGCGCCGCCTGTGATCGATGAGAAGAGAGCGACTAAACAACTGCGTGCTCGTCCAGTCTTATAATTATACCCATTTTTGGTGGCTACATCCCACAAAAGTATATTGAAATAAAAATGTCTTAAATCAAGTCAAACCAAAAGAATATTACATGAGCTCTTTGATTTCTCATCATAAAGATACTGTATCCGCCAGGTTTTTGTAAATCTGAGGTCCACCCCGCATACAGTTTACATGTGCTACTTTTAAATTAAAATAGATTGTTGATTCTAAATGATGCAATAAACAGGTATGTTTCTTTATCTATTTACAAATGTAGATTTCCCGACAGCAAGACGATAACTGCTTGTGGTATGACAGATTAATCATACATTTAAGTTAATAACAGAGATGCTTATTCACACTTAACTATTTATTGCATTATTTGTCTGTGGTTGTAAATTGAAAAAAAAAGAAAAAAAAAGAAAAAAAAAGAAAAAAGGAAGCCCCCCTTCAGCCTACCTTGCGTCCGGGCCGAGCGGGACCGGGACTGCTCGCCCTCTTCTCGTGGATGGGTTTCAGGGTGGAGGCGGCCACCTGCCCCGCCGCCATGGCCTCGACGTCCAGGCTGGTCACCGCGGCTCTGTACGACTTGTTCCTCCGGTTCCTCCTCAAAGCGAAACCGTCTCCGTCGCTGTCGTAATCCTCCCACAACACATCTGCGCCCTGGTCCGAGTATCGGTGGCAGTTCCCACTGCTGTCCTTCTCCAGTCCCAACGGGAAGGTCACCACGGTGGTGTGGTGTCGGTTCTTAGGTCGGCTGCTCGCTGCTAAACTCTTGGGGATGAGCTGATGGGTGCCGACCTTCAGCGCTGCGCGACTCTCAGTGCTCAAAACCACCTGTGGAGGCTCCACAGTCCTGTCCACAGTTTGGGGTGTAGGTGCGGGTGTGGGGGAGGTTTGTGACTGACAGCATGCATCACCCGGCTCGTGTATATGAAGTTCTGTGTAGAACTGACTCTCCAGGAGTAAAGGGGCCTGGTCGGCCGTGCAGTTGTCTGCCTCGCTTTCGGACATGATGTCCTCCTACTGTGATGGTGGACCCGTCTCCTGAGCTTTTCAGCACCTACAGCATTGGAGAAAACTGAAGGGATGGAGAAGAGTATAATTAGATTGATATTAAAATTCCTACTGCAAGCAGAAACTGGTTGTAAACGAATACATTAAAACAAGACCGCGGGGGAAAAAACGGTAAAAGGGTTGAACAAGTGGCCCCTAAATACCTCCAGAGACCCTCAGTGAGGTTCTCACATCTCCTCCCAACCATGTGAGACAGCATACCAGCTCTCAGTGGAAGGAGCAGCCTGTTGTTTCAGTCCACAAATTCGCACCAAGGGATTTAACCCATGACTCATTGCTTGCTACCCTGCACTTGCCTACACAAAGTCACACTGAGACCTGCTCCAGCAAATCTGTGCGCCACAGAAACAGGAAAACAAACTTTAGGCAGTCCATATCTAAAAAATAAATAAATAAGGATTAGGAGTTACGATATCTCATTAACAACAGACGAGGAGTTTAAATACTCTGCAGGTCTAACGGTGAATAAACAACGTGCTTAATAAGAACCTTATTTACCGTACAGGCGCAGTCTTGAGTTTATAATAACTATGCCACATGAAGGACGGATTAGGGTGGGAGAAAAATGTCCGCCTCACATTCCCACAGTTCATAACTGCGAGTCGACACGCAGCTACAAGTTCATCTACCTTACCTGGGAGAGGTGTGCCTCAAACAGTAGTCCTCTCTATGTCAGTGTGAGGGGTCAGTCCGGCGGTCTCGGTGGAGCAACGGTCGGATCCGCGGAGAAGCGCAGCAGCAGCAGCTGGAGTCCTCCTCTGTTCACGCTCACACGCTTCAGTCGCAGCACTTCCTCTTCTGCTTCCAGGCGCTCATTAAGCCGAGCTGCTGACGTCACCACAGGTGAGCTCCAATCTCCCCTCGAAAAATGACAGTTCTGATGAAAGCAGGCCCCCAGCACGACACGCCACTTTTCAAAGATAAGCGTTTACTCATACTTAGGTCTGACAACCAAGACGTTGGACCACACGATATACAAGTCGGACATTTAAAACACAACTTTTCAAATAACGGCTTCTAAAACGCTCTAAAATACCCGATTTCACTTTAATCAGGCTACAAACTATTTACAACCTTTAGTTATTTGTCAGTTTTCCATGGATAAGGTTTTGTTTATTTATTTCTTAATTTGTTTTTATACATCTTTCTAGTATTATATGATGCGTTGCTTGAAGTGTTTGGCGCCCCCTGGTGATCATCGGTAGCTGTTACACTCGTTACTGACTACATAGTAGGCTCAGGCTCTCGGATTATTTTTTTAAATCATACCCTAATTTGTTGTAGTTTCAGGAATTATTTGATGGGGAAAAGAAAATAAATAAAATCAATTTGAGAGTGATGATAGTATAAAATGTTTCCCTTTTTAGATATATTTTGTTGTTATCTTTTTCAATGGAGATCACCAGACACGGGGTTGTTGGGATATATGTATTTTTCCTTTCTTGTAAAAGGTGTGTGTGTGTGTGTGTGTGTAGAGAGAAAGAGAGCGATAGCAAGAGAGCACGCTTGAAATTTCTATAATTAGAAGCAACAATTTGCATTAGAGTTTATGAATGAACAGAAATGAAAATAATATGGTTTAATGGACACATTGGCTTTGGCGCAGAATCTTTAGGCTTGAAAAGAACTCCACAACTTCGTCTAATACATCTGATTAATTATCTGTTTAATTCATGTTGAACACAAACAAAAATACCCCCCCCCCCCAAAAAAAAAGAAAAAAAGACTGCAAGCACATACGCATATCTTTTGGTGATCAAAGATTTATTCTCTTCATATTTAAGTCTGAAAATACAGCTGTACAAGATTAAGCCAACTTTCTATCCAAGCAAGGCTGTAATATAATGCAATATGGAAATAATGAGGTGACAAACTTCTGAGGGTCTCTATATACAGAGGTTATGTATATGTATAGAAAATTAAATGGCAATGACATTTACATAATTTTTAATTTTAATATAATATGGCATCTGATGAACAGTGAATCAGAATATTTCCAAATGATCAAGCAGGCCCATATCATTCAAGGAGACATGATGTGTATGTCTGATACACTGTATTTGTAAAAATGTACATCCAGCATAGAAGAGGTATAAAGAATGTTTTCCATTATTCATGAAGATCCATAGTCAAAAACAGAAAAAGAGCATGGTTGTAAGGTTTCTGTTATTTTATGTGTCAGTGCATCGATTCATGCACATGCACAATTTAAAATCTCAAATCCACCACAGATTTGCCACATTATTGACATGAAATCTAAACGGTTAAACCTTTAGCAAATTGTAAGATGACTTAAAATCCTGGAAATGGAAGGAGCTCTGAAACAGCGAATGCAGCTTTATAATCAGCCTGGTATTTGTGTAGGTTTCTTGATGAAAAAAAAAAAAAAAAATTCTGCATGTCTAAATCGTGCCCTATGATCACATGCTCAACCAAGGACAGTGGCGATTATTACAGAAAAGTTGGCGTCATGTGAGGAGGAGTATATGTTTTATATGGCAGACAGAGGGCACGCTAGCACGTGTAAGCTGATCTGCTCATCAAAGATTCATCCAATGGGTTAGTGGGACAGAGGCCGGAACAGAGCACAGGACAAACTACGCCTTTTCTTGACTTGTGCAATATTAAGACTGTAGATAACAGGTGTACGATGCAGCTTGTCTCATCATTATTATTGCATTTCTGTTCAAACCTATGCTCATGTTGCCTGGCCAGCTGTAACCATTTAATTGAAGAATAAGATAAAAATTAAAAAAAAAAAATAGGATGGGTAGCCAGGATAATGCTCATACAGAAAAATGGCAGAATTCTAATATTTCTGTGCATTTTTCATGTACCTTTTTTCCTTTTCTGCTTTTATTTTGAAAATCCAGCATGCCCAATAGTATGCCACAATATGCCTGACGTTCATTCTGCAACAGACGCATACAACATTTAACATTCACAATCACACTAGCTAAACATTTCAGGGGAAATTAGTTCAATATTCAATTAAGATTTTTTACAGTGAAAATTGATCACGTTCAATCAACACATGGATGACATCAATTTGTAGAGAAATTACAATATACCTAACTAAATAAATGGACAAGTTTGAGCTGTGTTGGGACGTGCCTCACAAGAATTACAATTCTGGCGATAAAATGAAGCCTAGAAAGTGCTTCTATAAGCTTGAAACAAATATGCCACAACTAAGACATGGAAGACGCGGTGCTACTTACATACAGAATGCATCAGCTGCTTCACGATGCAACAAGCCTTCGCTGAGAAATCCATGTTTAGAGGACAACTGTTGGAGCTACTTTTCCATTCATTGTATACTGATGAGTGGGGTTCACAAAGGGACAAAATAAATGCAATAAGAGGCTCACAATTGGCCTCTTTAAATCTATCACAAAAAATCCAAATCTAAATGAAATCCTCTAGTGATTCCCAAGAATTAAAGAGACCCTACATGTGATTTTAATTTAGTTCTGAACACGTGCATCTATGGCAAATGCCTTAGCGAGAGAAGTCAGTGCATGTCAGAAATGTTGCACTGAACGACCAGGAGTTCTTGTCTTGTCTTGAGGTTCATTGGGACTTGAAGGACGATTCTGTTGCGCCTCCAACCCAGCTGAGCGTCAAAGCCTGAGTGGACAGCAGCGCTCACAGCAGGAGCCTGAGTTAGCGGAGGCCCGAGGAGGGACAACGGCATTTACTGGGGGGTGGTTCTTCCCAGCTGTCTGGTGTATAGAGTAGGGTTAGAAAGTGATGAAGGGCGAAGGTGTCGGGGTATAAGTGTGAGGGTGAGGAACGCTGCAGGACCGTTGGAGGGGCAGAAGATCCAGTTCACTTTTTGGCCATATCCCCTTTCTTCAAAATGATCTGCCGCTGCCAGGGGGCCAGTTTGGTCTCGTCGTAGCCCAGGGTCCGTAGTCGCTCCAGCTCATTCTTCTCTTCTATTTCCTTCGCCTGTTTGGCCTGCTGTTCAGCTTTTCTGCACGCATCCATGAATAAAAAAAAAAAGTAGAAGTTAGCATTGCACGGTAAAACAACAGTTTCCTTAAGGGTTGTGATTAGATTAAACAACTCTATGGTTGGATGTATGGATATCAGATCGTCTGGTTTCACTCTATCATCAGTGTTTTGAAAATGTGGTGATCTTTACAGAAGCAGGTGCTGATGTTAGCCAGTTGTTGCTGTTCCATATTATCCTAATTATATTATAACACAGAACTCAGGCTATTTATTCAATAAATAAATGGTAGACCATTTTTTATGGATGTGGCTTTGTTTGGGGGGAGGGGGGGTATTGACATATATGAAAAAGTGGTGTCTTTGCCACAAAGCTGAAGGCACATATTTGTCAAAATATTATAACAGATTTAACTCTTATGTAATCAGATGGCCAAGGCAAAGCTAAGAAAAAGCACTCATATTTTAGCAAGTTTATTGTGTTTCTGCAATAATCCTCCTCGTTTTTAGGGCAGGAAAGAGCAAAACTCTTTAAGCTCAGTAAGACTCAATACAAGAGAGACGCGGCAGTAGGTTGAATGAAGATATCATGAATTCACTGCTCAGTCTGCACAGATATAAGCTTTAAAAAAATGTTCTTGACACGCTTGTGAGCGGGCAGACTCTGAAAACTTTCAATGAGGCTCAGCTCAGGCTCAGCATCTGCTATTTCGGAAAAACTGCAATGCATTTAGTTTTCTTTCAACCAATTACATCCACAGCATCATGAGCATTTTAAGGCCCAAAAGAAAATGGGGAACATGAGCTCTTTAATGGCCAGCTTTTCTGTTTGTGTATCTAATGTGAGTCAAATGGGGAAACGCGCTCTCTAGGTTGGTAGTTTAATGCTACCTTAATCAACACAATTAACTACTATAGTTAAGTTCAGCTATGTAGTAACAACAGTTCAATGAAGGCAAAATATACTCAAACTGTGGCTTCCTTCTTGTAACAACACAGACATGATTTTAACATAAATATTGTCATGATGAAACTATTTTTTCCTATTTTGAAAGAGGTTTCATTTTATGTTCATCTCTTCATTCAAACAGAAAAATTGTGAGGGCTTGATTTATTTTCTTTGTTTAAAAATTTAACTGATTTATTTAGCATCTTAAAAAACATTAGTGCGTGAGGAAAGAAAAGACGATTTTTTTCTTACCTTTTTTGTTCCCTGTCACATCAAAAGACAGAAAGCACAAGGAGAACAAGAGTAAATATTCTAACCATCAAAAGCAGTTATTTTAAACCCATTTAAAATTATTTTAGGCTTTGTAAGCAACTAAATTAAAAATGAATATTCTCTACTATGTTTTAAATCAAGGTAATGCACCAATACATTATAACCTTAGATAAAGACTTTATTTTAAAGCCATTCTTGTGTAGCAATACCACGTCTGACCACACGGGGGCACATAGAAGCGCTGCGTTGATTTAAAAGCCACTGACAAAACTAACTATTCGGGACAGTCTGACTTTGTACTACTATTCTGTACCACTAGAAGGACTCTGTCGTATCTAATGGGAGCGGTTGACATATTAACGGTTAAGTTATATACTGCCACCATCTGGCCAGAAGTACAGTTACTACATGTAGTGGCTTTAATAACCTGCAGCGAAGTTGAAGGCAACAAAACCATCCACCAACCACCTAGAATTGCGCAGGGCACCAAAGCTCGATGAACAATCAGGAAAATCTCAGCACTTTTGGTTCAGTAATATCAAAGGTGAGGTTTCCAGACGGGAGCAGAGTGACACTGCATCATTACTCACTTCTCCTCATCCATTTTCTTCTTCATCATGTCTCTTCTCCAGGCTGGCATTGATGCAAGGCGCGCTGCCTCCTCTTCAACCTGTGAGAAGACAGAGGAGTCCGAGGAGAGACTGAGACACCGGCCCAGACGATTCAGTAAAGAACTGTAACTCTAACCACAGCCTTCACATCTCTTAGACTATTCTTGTTTATAAAAGGATTATTTTGTAAAAAACGTGGAACATTATCAAATTAAAAATGAAAACAAAAAACTATTCATGCAAAGGTGGTTGTTTTTAAATACCTCGGGCATCAAGACAGCGCAAACCTGCTCTTAGAAACTTTAGATGGATTATTCATTAACACAGTCAATGGCAATAATCTGTGTTTTGTTCTTGTGTAACAATAATCCTCACAACATACTGAGAAATGCAATCAAACACCCGCACGGAGAAAAGTTAAAATTTTTCTTTTAAGACTACTGAACAGACACAACACCTAACATGGTAAACGGTACAGAGCGATGTACAAGAAGAACTGTTTCGCCTTCAGTGATAAAGAAACTAGCTCTTTTCACATGTTGTGTTTTACCAGATGTTTTTAGAGTAAAAATACTGTAATCAAGTTTTTTTTTAAAATTTAATTGTAATTTAGTTGAAGCAGGAGGAAATCGGAAACTGTCTTCGAGTCGTCTCAGACTTATGATGCGTTGCTCTCTTACGTTCCTTTTATTGAAGGATTTCACCTGGCTAAAATGAATCCAGGTAAGATAATCTGCACAATTAATTTTTAATGATTCCCCTGGGAATCAGATGAAAAAAAAAAAAGGAGGGGGAGCGAGTGAAAAAGAAAGAAGGCTCATTGTTTGGTCAAAACTGGCTCAAGTATGCCGGATATGCAGCATCATTAACACATCTCTATTCACGGACAGTCAGTCCCCGTTTCACTTTTATAAATTCTTATCAAGCTGCAGTAAAACTGGTGCACACTGTCTTGACAACATGCATGGATCTGTGCTTACATTCAAGCACTGGTACCTTGAAACTCTAACCATGGCAATGTTAATGTTTTTTTTAACTTCTCATTTTGCTTGTGTTACATAAGGCAGATTACATTTGTTATAATGCTGCAGTTGAGTGGAGTAGCGACCCAGAGCATTGGTTCAAACATCTTAACACCCAGTGGTAACAGAAAAGGGCACAACTTGACTTTGTTACGCTTTTGTGAAGTATAACAGCTTGAAAAAGCTGTTGACGAGTAAACAAAGTTGACTTTTATACTTACCGATTTTAAATAACATAAACTAATGAGAGACAGAAGTCTTTCCTCTTCTGTCCAGCTATATATATAAAACAGTGAGGAGCATTTCCGTTGTATCAAACAGAAACGCCGTTATCAACATCTCTACACAATACAGACAAAGATACAGCACAAAAATGGAAAGCAGTTGAATAAATGGCTTTTAGTGTACCTGCTGACTGCCTTCTGTCTGAACTGTGAGGTGACGAAGATTCACTGTAACCTCCTTATGTCGTCTGTAAGCCACGGCTAGCATGACAGCGGGTGGTACTAAGAGGGTTACTTGGAGGTAATCTTGAAACCACAGAACAGACACTGTGAGAATAATTTGGATTCTTCAGGGCCACAAGCACCGAAGCGGGAGATTTCACGTTTACCAGCGTCGCGTACGGCACTCGCTCTTTCAGCTGCATATGTCTTTATGGATATTAAAGTTCGCAAGTCAGAAAAGTGTCAACAAACTTTATTTCTGACAGCAACGAAGAAATACAAATTAAATAATGAAAACTGAGCAAATGCACCCAAAAGCACTGAGTAGAAAAAACATGGAACAAACTTCACAGAACAATTACAAGCTGGTGCTTCGATGCTTCATGAAGTTATAATTCATTTGTGGACAGAAAACGGTAACTGTTGAGTCCCAAAGCACATTTATCATACCGTATAATTTTTGTAACTCATACCGCAAGGCACACGCTGCACTAATAGCTCGATGAGATTGTAGACTTGAAAACAAGGACCATGTGAGAACTACAATCCAACTTTAAACTGTCATCCCACTTCCTTTGTCTCTGAGCAAAAAGGACCAAACAAATCTTGTGTATTAAAAATCAAAGCTCTTGTTTAAATATTCTTTTTCCCTTTTTTTTTGTGACTTTAATTGCATACCCTTTTGAGGGGAAGTGTGAAATAAATCCCTGGAATTTCGCATACTCGGATACTGTATGAAGTCAGACACACAATGACCCGAGTGATCTGGAGAATAGACGTTCGGAAAAGGTGTGATCATGAACCGCAAGCTTAATCCACACGTTCCTTCATTTGTTGACTTCATCCAATCACATGATCTCTTGTGTCAGTGCAAAGCCAGTCAATGTAACTCACAAATCTCTGTATCCTGTTTTTTCTAAGGTTTTATTCTGAAAGTTGTATCTGGGACTGATTATTCGTGATGTTGCCTGCTCTGCTTTTTTTCTTTGATTGCTATACTTTCTATTTGAAGATGCCTACCATGTCCAATGACTATTATTCTAGCTGTGTCACAATCAGTGACACGTTAGTTTAGTTTACATACGATGCGTAGGAGTCATCTTAAAAGCAGATCATAGCAGTGCAGACTGATCCTTAAAGCTTTATTCATGAATGATTTTCAAAGTTTGAGTAGCTCAGCTCTGGTTTGTTAGATTGTTTATTAGACTGACATTTTTAATATTATTTATCAGCGGGGCCAAAAAAAATTATAGAGGAAGAAAAAGACCCCAGTTACATCGAAGTTATGCAGTTATCTGAGAATTGTCAGACATGGATGAGAGGTTTTTTTATGAACGGGCCCAGCACAGTCTGAAATGTGAACCAAGCAGACCCACATCATCTGCAGTCTGAAAGCAGTAAACAAGAGCGAATGACTCAGGGTAGTTAAACATGAAATGTGAATCCTTATCCATTAATATTTACCAATTGTGTCCATTACAAAGACGACTAAAATTACATTTATGGCAATGCTTCTCCCTTTAACATTTTTTTTTTGTCCAACAAACCAAAACAAAACACTTTAACATGGCATTTAATTACACTTCATTCAAAAAGCTTTTGTTTCAACACAACTCAAAATGAAATGACTGCATTTGACATTAAAAGCCTTTTCTCCACTAAAGCATATGAAAATAGAAAAGTCAGTCCAGCTAAATGGAAGCTCTTTGCTGCAGATTAGTTCCTTAGGCGAGGTGTCCTGAGTGCGAAGACACCAGATTATTTTCTTCTTTCGGCGTGTTTCCAGTGTGCAGGCGAGCCTCTCAGACCCTGATCTTAATGCATTCCCTCTCTGGCTGTGAACCGAGGATTTAGTGCTCTCTTACCCCACTCTGCGATTAGATATCAAAAAGTTCAGCTTCCTTTTCTTTCCAAAAAGCAAAGCTCCTATCAATGTATCTGATTATTTCCTCATTGCTGAACTCTTTTAGCTCGTAGATGACTTTGATTGAGTCCTCATTAGGCTCATCACTGTGTGTGGGTTTATCAACACGGTTGATTCCTAAGCTTTTATTTCTGTCCTGTGGTGCCTCAGCTAGTTTTAGACGTTCAGTCGCTGTGTTCTGCATGTGTTCCTTGTCTGAAGTTGTCCCATTAGGACTCACAGACTTATCTGAAGGCATCTGGCCGTTGGATGTCGCATTCTCTTGAGCGCTGTCCTCTGATGAGTCTTTAACAACTCTGAGCTCTGCAGATGGGCCACTGTCAGCTAAACCATGTTGGGCAGGACCAGGTGATGGAGAAACATCTGGTTGGGGAGCTATTGGTGAAGATTGTGGTGGGGGTGCAGGGTGTGTAGGAGGTGGAGGTGGAGGCGGCGGATGAGAAGGTGGGGGAGGGAGAGTTTCCTGCATTGGCAGAATGGACATGTCAGGAGACACAGAATGCAGAGACGCCGTCATTACACCTCCCTCATCCTCAGAGTCTCCAAAATACTTGAGTTTTATGTCCTCAAAGCCATCTGCCCAATCTCGCTTCCCTCTCTGAATTTCCTCCATGACTTCCTTGTGAAACTGTCTTATGACCTCCCACTTATGGCTGCCAAGACGATCAAACATCTCATAACACAAGAGGTGGCGAAATTTGCGCTCGCTACGGGACATGTTCATTTCAAGTAGCTGAAAGTATCCAACCATGAACAGGTCAAGGGTTAGGCTTTCATATCTCACAGGTGACCCGTTGATGTGTGGCAAGAAATGCTCTGGCCAGTAGACCATCTGTGCACGACTCAGTCTCCGGATCTGGCGTGTGGGCACTTGGCTCATTATTGTCCTCCAGTGGCCAATCAGGTTCCCTACTACCTGCTTTGACTTCATGAACAGAAGAAGTTTGTCATCCTCGCTCTGCATCCCCCCACTTACTTCAGCACTGAATTGCTTGTAGTCCTCGTGGCCCACATCTAAGTGACTTTCTCTTCTGCCTGTGTACTTGGCCTGGTAGGATTCTGAGATAGTGTACTTCCGCCAGTGTTCAAGGAACAAAAACACAATTCTCTCTTTTCTCATTTCAATGCATGCCTGCACATAGCTCAGATCTGTTTGTACCTCCAGGCTTCTCGTTAATTGGTCGCTGTTTAAAATTGGGTCTAAAGAAATAACCTGGTTAAGCTGTTCAATGTCTGTTGGAGCCATAACATCAGAGGACACATATGTCTGTGGAGCATGACATGCAATGATAACTGGTTCTTCAACAAGTGGTAAAAGGGATTCCTCCGGGGAAGTCAAATGTCCGTTGGTGTTGAAATCATGGACCGTAGCAGAAGAGCATGGACTATTATCCTTATGAGTTGTCTCTGGACAATATCTGGACTCGCTTACCACAGGGAGTGACCTTTTACGTTTGTAAACTCTATTGTATTTGTTATCTGCAGACTGTGATTGATTCTGAATTTCATAATTAGCCTTAAGGTTCTTCACTGAAACACCACACTGCTTTATTTCCTTCTCCACATCCTCTCTTGTTGAGAAGGACTGAGAGCGTCCCATGAAGCCAGTACCAGCTGATACTGCAGACTGAGACTGGCCTGTGCCCATATTCCTTGCCTCTTCTTGAGAATATCCAGGAAGAATATAATCCAAGATGTCTATCTCTTTCCCTCCCAGGGTGGCTAGAAGAATTGCCATACTCTTGAGCAGGGTGGAGATCTTGCTGCACCAGGCCGGGAGATCCTCCGCTTGGCCATGCATCTGCTTTGGGTTGACCGAGAAGTGCCCTTCATTGAGAGCAGCCGAAACGGGCAGGAGCTGATGAAGCTCTCGCTCTAGTTCTTCCAGTTCCTTCTCGACTTCTGATACCTTATGCATGACCTGCAGGTTCTCAATTTGCTTCTCAATTCGGTTCAGGTCAGCTTCGGTCATCAGTTCCCCAAATGGGCCCAAAATGGCATTGTGGATGTGGGAGTAGTGCCATTCCTGAGGCTGGTAGTGCCCACTTGTCGCAAACTAAATCAGAGGTCAAAGGAGACCAATAGGACAAGAAAAAAAATAAGGGAAGGAGGGAGGGATTCCTTCAGCTTGAAGTTCCTGGTATGAACACATGCTTCAGTGCAAATCCATCCTAACACACAGGATTTACATGGATTTAGTGGTGCAATGGCACAGCCTCATGCAAGGCACTAAACTCTCTACAGTAACTTAGAACAGAGAATTCTTTGTCCTTTTTAAACTAACTAGCAGGTTATATTTACCAAACAGACCAGTGTTGCTGCAGACCGAATGTTGATTTATTATCGCATACCTGTACTTGTATTTAAGCACTAAAGACCTTAGACATTTGACACCTATGTTTGCACAAAACCTCTTTACAAACTCTGCATCTCATTTTTTTCTTTTTTTTATGTATTTGTCAGTATTTGTGCTCTCTTTTATCTTAAAGAGACATTACACAAACACTGAGACATCTGATCATTCATCACACTAGATTCTCTGTAACCAAACTACAACAAAGTGCAACGGTGTTTAATTCAACTTTGGGTTCTAGCACCGGTGCGACAGACACTTCGGTCCTCACCCAACAATGGGGATAAATAACAATAAGTGTGCTGCAGATGCAAAACAATAAAGCCTTCTCTGCTTTTTAATTCATCACTCCACTCGCGTTTAATTTGCAGCATTCTGCAACGGTTAAAGTGCTATAGACATGTTGCTGTATGAACTGGTTGACCTGTAGTGTGAATGGGCCCGGCATCACACCACTGAATCTGCATGTAAGAACTTGGAGCCACAAAACTCCACCATCACACACCAGGCCACATCTCAAACGTTTTAGTCCAGTGTGTTAATGCTATGATGGTTGTTGCGGGCCAAGTATTCAATTCAATGCACTTCAGATATATGACGGCTTAAAAAAAAAAAAAAGCATGCAGAAACACCAACAGATGCAAAGAAATAAAAATATTTTGCATGTAGATGAACGCACGTAGAGCCAGCTTCTTGCAGATGAAATCGTCACACTAAAACACCCTACGCTCACCTTATTTCAGAACCTTTTGGCATTATAACCTGTTAGATATTTCATCACTGCCACAGCATTTTAACAAATTAAACACACTCAAAGTAAATTACTTGCCGGATCCTTTTGGAGGATAAGATTTCAACCTTTGCTCTGAGTAAATTATTAATTAGTCATATTTAATTAATAAATTACATATCACTAGAGTCTTTCTAAACTTACATTGGGCTAACAAGTGTTCAGATTGCTTCAGTATGAATTACTAATCAATTTCTTGCCTAAATAAACATAACATTAACAAAAGTTATGAGAGAAACCAAGTGGCAGGTGTGATGGATTCAAAAGCCTGCATTTAGAAAAAAAAAGACCGTTTTGAAAAATTGTGTTTACGAACTCTTGTGAATGAGCCTCAACATTCAATCTCAAGACATATAGAGTTGCGATTTCACATGTGATCAAAGTTATCAAAACCCCTTCAGCTTTTTAACAAAGCGTTTTTAACAAGCTACATAATTCTTCTTCTTTTGACTTTTCCCCTTTAGGGGTCGCGGCGGCCTGCGCAAAGCTGGGACATCTACATCACAAAAATCCACTCTCACATCAGAGCATTCAGCATCCCATTTATGCTCTCAATTAAAAAAAAATCAAGCTGCACACAATCATGCTTTCAGGATTTTTTTTTTTTTAATGTTCAAGATCATAAATGGGATAAGCAAGACACAGCAACACCTGGCGAGGTTCTGTAGACTTGAAACTGCACGCCTACCTTGCGTTTGTGCTCTTCCTCCTCTTGCATCTTGACCTGAAGCTTTCGCACCATCACCTGCCTCTTCCACTCAGGGATGGCTTTTCCCTGCTCATCATGAGTGGGCACTAGGGCTTCGACGTCTGCGAGACTCATTTTCCTCCCTGACTCAACTTTTGCTGTGCTGCCGCCGTTGATTACAGAGTTGGAGGGCAGCTTCTCGTAGCTCGCAGAGGTCGACATGGTCGTGGACGATCCAGAGCCAGTGGGGCTGGGGCTGGGGCTCGGGGTCGTGGGTGGGGAGGCGACAGGTGTGCTGGACGGTGGAGGGGTCGACGGTTTGGCAGGTGGGGTAGAAGATCGTGTCTCTGGAGACGTGGTGGTTCCCTTGAGGAACATAAAGCCAGAGAATAAGCAGAAACGCAGAGCCAGAAAACTTTTTAACTTGAAAAATTGCAGTTACAAGTCATTCTTGCAAAGATTTAAAACAGTAAACTCAAATATTGAGTAATTTACTTCTGTCTTGTCTGCATCAAATTGAGTTCTGGAGCAAGGGCCTCATAGGTGTGTTGCTGGCCTCTTAAAAGTGTTTTTGATGATTTGATACAATTATTCTTAATATTTTTTCCACGTTTAGCTTCATTTAAACAAGCACGTTTGGCTTTTTTTGTCCTTCATCTCAAATTAATATTTGACACCATGCCTAAGGCAATGGCAAAAGCTGTTGCTGCACTAACAAAACCTGCTTTTCTGATGGGGTTGGACCTACATTGTTGCCTGTGGGTCCGCTGTTGGAGAAGACAGTTGTGTAGCCTTTACTGTGCGGTGTGGGCTTCAGGCTCTTTCCTGCTTTGATCTCTGCCAACAGCTCTGAGTTGTCACCAGTGGGGGACATCATGTTGAAAGATTTTGTGCCTGCAGACAAAAGGAGAGAGCAGACGAGTGACACCAGGTAGAACGACGGTAACGAGGGAGACAGAAAGCAGAGAGAGTGAGAGAGATACGTCGAAGAGGAGAAGAAGGGTTGGGTGGCATTTCGGCGTTAAATATTTTATCCAATCTAGAACCAGTCCAATCCAAGCTAGATGACAACGCTGACCCGGGACATGTTGAAGAATAGGAATGTTGTCATAGTTTGGTTTTATACTGCTTTATACTGCTTGAGGTTACGTGTTTGCTTCACCCATGTCTGTCATAAGGCCACTGTTGCGTTAGCGGCACATGGAGCCAGCTGGGAATAGTGGAGGGAGGCCAGCTAAACTACAATATGAGAATGAAAAAACATGTTCCAGAAACTTAGAAAGGTGTGTAAAAGATTGAGGCCACCGCTGTGGGAGAACGATGTCGCACCTTCATCAGGACAACCTGACCTAAGTCAGGCCATTTCTGCCTAAGTAACGAAGCACATAACGTCACCACTCTCCTTGTTCACCTCATCTCACACCATGTGGTTTATATTTCCTAACAAGTCTACACAAAAGAAAGCAGCTCTGAGTCTGTCCAAGAGGTGACGAGAAAAGCGACAAGCAGCCGAAGAGGACTTGATCAGCGGACCAGAGACCAGAATGCAGGAGTTAACAGTTTCACTAATTCATGCTGAATAACAGCATTAGTCTTATTATTTAATAGGCTTGCATTGATAATAATCTGCTTACATTGAACAATGCAACAAATTGAATAAAACTCCGCCTACAACCTTATTTTTTTAATGCTTTAAGAAAGGATTGTGTTCACTTTTAAGAACAGAGAAAAATTGAAAAATTTTAACACATCCATCAGGGGATGAAAAAGTTTTTTTTTTAAATGAGACCATGTCATTGCTAAGAATAATGTATAAAATGGTAACAGTAACTCTGGAATAACTATAAACTTAAGAGTCAGTGAATGCCTCACCTGTTTTGGTGAATGTAAACCTCCAATGTAGCGAATATCCTCAGCCCCTCATTGTTTACTCATTCTCTATTTGTTGAAAAGAATAAGGACCTCTCGTAAAAGTGTTCCCTGTCGAGGTAACCACAGTGGTCTAGTCGGTTACAAAGGACTCGCTAGCGTGCCACCCCTCCTCGCTCTCCCTCGCTCTCCCTTTCACTGCGTCTCACTCGGGGAGGAGAGAACAGCTTTCTATTAAAGCTCCATCATCACAGTTGGGGGAAATCTAAAAGAATCACCAGTAACTGGAAGTGACAGCGAGCCACTGGAAAGCTGGTGAGGAATTAACACACAAATGCCCGCGCACACACACACACACACGCACACACACACACACACACACACACACACACACACACACACACACACACACACACACACACACACACACACACACACACAAACACACACACAGTGCCAGCATTCAATCCTCAGCTTCTCAGTGCACTGGAAGCAATCCTCCCTGCAGAAAACCTGACATATAGTTCACCCATGCAGTTACATCAGGCCTTTTCTGGATCAGAGAAAGAGAGACTGCCGACCCTGCACCCTAAAAGCTACACCTTGCTCTTGAGCGTGTCCATGAAAAAAAAAGCTGTGTGCCTGTTGCTTGTTCTGTTTAGAAAAGGCGTGTTGATTCAACAGGTCTGACCAAGTTAACGAAGGGGTGGAGGTGTGGCAGGTTGGTAGAAAAAACAAATAAAAAAAAAAAAAACAGGGTTCCAACTTTGACCTCTAACATCCCCTTGAAACCAGGAGTGACGCTTGTCTCCTCTCTCGCACGCCGAATGAGATGCATATAACTAAGTCACATGTCCTCAAAACAATGATGCATAAACGCACTCATGCAACAGCAGGCTTTAATGAGGGAAGGCTGCAAATGCAGCACGCAATTTCAAACGGTTATGGATGGTCAGGCAACTCCATCTAGTGACTCCGTACTGAGTGTGTGCTGTTGCAGAAGAAGTCAAATCTACCTGGTTTGTTGCTATGATATCAACTGATCTGTTTTCACGGATTCTAATTTCACGGCCTGTTTATCACTTGATCAACTATCGGGAACAGACGCTGTAATTACCGAGACCACACTGCTCCTTAACAAGCTGTGTCCTACAACATCAAAAGCTGCCGCCTCCTTCCTGTGTTCACCCACAGGGAACAACAGGGCACTAACCATTTACTCTGCTCCGGCGGTGTTTCCAGTCGGCCCCGTCGGCCACCTGCTCTGTCCTTGTCCTTTCAATAAGCGTCTGAGCTGTAAACTCATCATTCATCATGGTGGCTTCTAATTTTATGACCGCCAAGATACAAACTCGGGGTGTTAGTGAGCACTGACTGGTTTATTGCTTTCCTACCATTTGATTGCAGTAGGGGGGCATAAATGGACAAGAGTGGGAAATTAGCTAAACAAAAGACACAAAACAGAGTAATTCACATTTTACAGCTACAGTTGCTTTTACTGTTTATTACCAATTTCTTTAAAAAACCCACAAAGACGGGGCAATACTAGACTAAGTGAGCCTTCATTTAAACGTTCGTTTTGCACCGACTCGCAGATGTGCCCCAGGCGCTCACATTACAGGTTATTAGGAAATCTGTTCAATATAACCGATATTTATGTGCGTTTTTTCTCACACAGAGGTAGTCACTTTTCACTGCAATAGTAGTAGTCATTCATAAATTAAAGCACTTGATATATTATTTAGTATATTAATAAGGTAATTAATAAGTTTAATCATTGTAAAACTTGTATGATGGTTTGTGGCAGGTTTTTACTTTTGTTTATTACTGAAAGAAGATGTAAAATAGAGCATCATTGATTATTTGAAATGTCCAGGGTGTACCTGTGCTCCAGCAGACCCCTGTAACCCCAAAAAAGGAAAAAGCAGATATAGATATTTGATGGATGCATAATTACACAAGAAAAAGGAGCAAGTGTACTGAAAAATAAGGCAGATAGTTGCTCTTACTCTGACTTTAGTACAGGTATTCACGTCGTTTTGCAACTGAAAATGGAAATACTGCTTCTTTTATGTGTTGCAGTAACATGTATCCAACCTTACGAACCGACTGAGCCGACAGACTGACTCTACATCTGTACTTACTCTTCATCTGTCTAAGTGGTCCTCCTTCTGCCTGAGAGGCAGAGATATCCCCACCTTGACAGAGCAGCAGTGAGGACACACGCCGGCAGACAAAAGAGGAAAAAGAACAAAATGAAGACAAACAGGCGGAAAGGAAAAGTGACAGAAGCAGCCAGTTTACAGGTGAGTAACAGACAGAAGTAGCCGAAGAGCACTGCTGACTTGACGAAGTCCAAAACGAAGCGTTAGTGTGATATTGATCAATGAAACAAGAGACAAATACACAAACAACAAACCCCCACCTTTCCTTGTCACTCATGTTTCTCACTCTGTAAAGGTCGTTTTAGTGAACCCAAAAAATGGCTTATCAGCTGTGGTAAGTTTAGGATTAAGATATAATTCATAAAAGTGTCTTGGTGGAGCTTAATAATTATTTGACGGTAATCATGATTGTATTATTGTCTTTGTATGAACCTTATAACTTTTTCAGAGCACAAAACCACCTTGGAGAGTAAATTTACAACCACATAGGAAATGCATCACGGAGAACGGGTAATAGTAACCCTGCATCATTAATTTATAATCTGGTATTTAGATTGCAAGGGTTGGAAACAACTAATCTTTATCCAGGGTGATTACGTTGCTCTCATTACCATAGGCTCTCTGCTTTCTTGGTGTAAATCTATAACAAAGAATTCAGAATAGATGACCAGAATCAGAAAAAAAGTAGGAAATTCAGATGAATGAGAAGCGTGAAAAAAAAAAAAAGCTCAATGGCACTCACTTCCTGACGAGGAAGATGGACGTCTCTGATTGGTGGAGGTGGTACAGGCATTGTTCTGGGTGGTTGGTGTCTCTGGAGGGAGTGGAGGAGGTGGAGGGGGTGTTGGTAGGGGATTGCTCGAAGGAGGTGGAGGTGGAGGTGGAGGGGGTGGGGGCGGTACCGACTCCTGTGGGGTGCCATTTTCAGAGCTGGGGGCGGGACTCTCGGCGGGCTCCTCCAATAAAACAGAACCCTGGTAGAAAACACAAGAAGGAGGGGTGACAGGAGACAGATGCTGTCAATCATTTGGCTCTTCTCTCCTGGTACTACACTGGCCGATATTTGGTCACTGGGATCAGGGATGGGATGGATGGCCCATTTATCACCTAATCTCAACCAGTTCTTGAACGTTTTGCATTACGTTATCATAGTATATATATATATATATATATATATATATATATATATATATATATATATATATATATATATATATATATATATATATATATATATATATATATATATATACAGACAACAATAACAAATATTCTTTGGCCTACTTGTAAAGGCTTTAAGGTGGGACTCTACACCTCATACTGGACAAACATACTGGACAAAGTAAGCGTTGAATTCTTGCACAGAGGCTGCTGACAGAGACAGCTGTACGCGCCCCTCGTAGACATGTCCTCCCTCTGCTTCCTGCAGTCTCTAATCAACTCACAAAGACACAATACCCTTTTAGTAATGACACAGCTAATATGACCTAATCCCAAGGGGGAATCACTGAGGGCACAAATGAAAGGGAAAAAAAAAAAACATCTGTCACTACAAGTGATAGTCATGCATGCGCCCGGCACACGCCCAAAGCGTGGCATAGCTCTTCTGTGGGCAAGTTAATGGGCCGTGACATTTAATTCTCACCCTACCCCTCCTTTGCTCTTCAGACGCGTGCTCGTCATTGTTGCCCCTTTACTTTCCAAAAATCCCAGGAGAGTTCGGCGGGGGGGCCATGGCCAGATGGGCTCTGGCAGCACGCGCCGCTTCTGTTGATGAGCCCGTCCATCTGCTGGGGTCCTCTGCGATAAGGAGGGGCCCCACGGAGGCCTTAATTGGCTCAATGTGGATTATAGCATGTGTAACCCCAAACACCCCCCTTCCCTCTCCTGATACCCATGAGGTTTTAAGGACACCTCTCCTGGGACACTGGTGGGAGTCTAACAGTCTCCGTTCATTCAGTCTTTACTGGTTGTGATGGTATGTGGAGCAAACAGGTAGTTTAACTGGAGATTTGGGGAACAAGATTTATTAAATTTTTTCAAAAACGCTTCAAAAAAGCTTAGTCTAAAAGTTTATCTACAACATTTATGACCAAGATAACTCCTTTTTCTTGCAACATTTGTTGTTTTCCAAATAGATTAACCTCAGACAAATAGCAAACAGACCTCACAAATAATACTTTGCTGAATAAATCTGGATAAAAGGAACTCTATGTAAACACAAGCTGTTGTGTTCACCAATTAAAATACCTTACACTTGAAAAACAGCATCAAATTTGACTTTTTGTTATCTTTACATGCATGTATCATTTAAAAAAATTGTAGATTGTAGATTGCTGTTATTCACATAAAATACGAGATAAAATGCATTCGATTTTTGGGTTTGGAAAGACTTATCCTCAAATAAAAGGAGCGGTTTTCCTCTCCGTTTAATGTCTGTTTATTGTCAGCTGGCTGCTGAGAGGTCCCTTGTCAGGGAGACCGTCCTGAGTTTGTGCCCTTATAGCTGCCCGGGCAGTTTACACAATGGGATGGAGATTTAAGAGGGAATGGAAATGAGAGGGTAGTTTGCATCAGGTGGAACACAAAAGCTCAAGAGGCCAGAAGATTGCATAACATGCTGAGTGGTAATGCTCAAGCAAATAGTGTCAGTCAGTCTTGTAACCTAATGCCAGCACACAATCACCTCACCCAGCAAAGCTGCATCCAATAACCCCACCTCACAGTACACAGAGCTGGGATGCCCACGGGGGGCTGGGCACTGCATCCAGGGTACAGTACAAGTTTACAATCTAAAAATTTACAATTGTAAAAATGAAAAGAAATACAATCACCATTCAGGAAAAAATAGCTTTGTAAAGTTTGTATCCATAATTATTATAAGATATTAAGTGTTCACACAGCGTGAACTTTTGGGTAATTTTAACAGAGATGGGACCTGCCTCCTCGTTGGGCGCCATGCCTTTGCTCCCAGGGGGCTCGGCCGTGTCGTTGCCCAGGGTCTTGTAGTAGTCCCCAGTGCTGGGCTGCTTGCTAAAGCTCCTCGACTTCCTGTTTGAATCCACCCGGCGCAGTTTATCGTGGTTTTCTCCGGGCGTCAGCTGCTTCAGAGTTTAACAAAAGAAAGGAAAGAAATGTAAGTCGATTGAAAGCTTTTTGGTTAAATCTGTGTAAAGTTCCCCATGTATAGTATTAAGAGTGTGGTTCATACTATGCAGTTGAAAGAAATTTACCAAATTAAATATAGGAAATTAGAAGTTGCTGACAGTAAATGACAAAAATACATAACCGCTGATGTTTTGAAAATACTTAAATGGCAGGAAATAGCTTTAAAATGGCCAAAAAACAACACACTGTGCACAATATATTTAGTGTCTACTGGCAGATTAGCTCTCTGGTGTGACAAAAGCGGCTTTGTTTGAATAAAACAAGGCTTTAAACTACTTAATTAAAAACAAAAAACAAAAACAAAAAAACTGGCATCTATGTTTCATCAAAATTCAGTACAGCTGAAAGACTCAAATGCATTTAAAAAAATAAATAAATAAAAGTGAGAATATAATCAGAGCAGGCTCAGAGGTCAGACAGTCTTCACCACTTGCTGTTGTTAAACATATATGTGACAGACCTGAAATGTTTCCGATTATAGCACTGGAAATCCTTGTCTTTCATTTTCTACAGGCCTTAAAATAAGCAGGTTTTTGTTTTCTCCTTCCTGCCAATGTGTGGATGTATTTTACTAATGCAAAAAGCTTTGTATTTGCATTTAGCACCCGACTTCAAAAGTAAGTCTAAATTTAAACTTTGAACCCCCCCACCCCCACACCACCACCACCACACACACACACACACACACGCACACACGTACACACACACACAGACACACACACACTCTTATTTCAACATCAGGTTTATGAAAACACGTGTAAGCCATTCAAAGCAAAATGTTATTTTGCCTTTCAAATCCAGGACTTCAGCATCAGATTTGTATTCATTTACATCTTAATGTTTGCTCACAGCTTGACTTTCACAAACGCCGGAGGAGTCTATCAAACGTCTCAATGCTTGACGTAAATCTAAGCAGTAATATTTGTTTGCTGACCCCTGACCCGCCCTCCTCTGTGGTGTCATGTTCTGAGTTCTTCTAAGCCTCTTTAATTGTGTTGACTCATGTCTGCTGTCAAAGAGATGGTCCCTGAGCACTCATCAGGTGGGACGGTAATGTGAGCAGGGAGTGCTGCAGATGGTGTGTCATCCTCCAGGGAGGTGGGTCAACAATAGCAAATGTACAAAGCAATTTGGCTGCCCCCTCCTCTCCTCTCATACATAAACACAAACACTCATTCCTCCTTTTATGCAGACCGGTCCGTCAGCATAAAGTCATATATGTTTTGTTTTCTTTTTTTATTGCATGTGTATAACACTGGTCTTTTATGGTTTGCGTGACTCAATAAAAAATTATTTGGCTGGTTTTTGTTTCAAACTAATCCTCACATTTGCATGTCCTTGGCTTGCGTGCAAGCAGGTCAATTTGGGTTGTAAAATAACATGGGTTTAAAGTTTGTTAAAAGTCATAAACATAAGTCCATAACAACAACATTTTAAACCATGAATGCATTCGTATTCAGTGTCGGTCCTTACAAAAGCTCCACAACCTCTAGATTTGCTAATAAAAAAACAATCTCATAATATTGTTGCCTAATCGGCAACATAAGCCCCTATTTGTCGCCCTTTGCCACTTTTAAAGTGTCATTCTTATGTGCCTTACCTTAGCGTTAAGAATCCAGTCTCACAGCTCCTCTCTGGTCCGTACAGAGCAGCACCCACAAAATCCAGTGGAGCACAGAGAGTAGCTGTCACCAGATCCAGAGCTGCTTCACCTTCACTCTGCTCAGTGCTACACCTGTCACTCTACCTGCCCTCTCACTTTACCCGCAGGCCTCATCAATAACCTATTGGGCCAGCACAGCAGTGGCAGTGATGTCACCACCAACCCGTAGACCAACCACTCCCCAGCCCTGCCCAGTTCCTCTTATGCAAAACACAAACGCCCATGTATTGCCCTGACCGTGGACGGACGCACGCAAATCCTCCGGGCTTTAGGATTATTCGAATATTCCAGCCTTCTGTGCCCCCAATTAGCAGTAAAAACTCAAGAACGATACTAATCGGGAGGGAAATATCAAAGTCCAGGTTTTTTTAGAGATGCTGCAGTGCAAGGAAAAAAAATGTAAAAGGTAAAGTCATTGTTTGAATGCTTCAACCACATTAAACATCTGAGTTCAGTCAAATCAAGGAAATAAAAAGAGATGAAAAAACACTTGAAACTATCTTTGCCTAAAGGTTAATTCAACATATTTACAAGACTTGTCTGTTTGTGAATCAACAAACCCTGAAATGCTAGAATGATTTTGAGGCCGATCCATCAAATCATTCGTCTCCCTATGACACCTTAGGTGCCTTGCGAGTGCTTTTGTGCACATTGGTGCGTGTGCGCTGACTTTTATTACATTTTTAATGAGGGTGCACCCTGGGCTGGTCACCTGGGCACAGAGGGTGGAGGGGGGCAACACTAATTAAAACCTCTCTGCGTGCTAGATGCATAGACACAGTCTCTGTCTGATCAACTGATTTTCCTGTGAAATAACTATTCCAGCGTTTTACTGTCCTTCTGCTTCTCAGATGAAAATGTTGAGCACAGACGGGCTTGAACCAGACAGAACCAGAGATGAAAACGACTTTCTTAAACAGCAATTTCAATTTCAATTTCAAACACACTTGCAAAATATAAATACGCAGCCCTTTTAAGGTGTTTTTTTCCCCAAAGCTGAAAAACTATGAGTGAACAGAAGCATGCAGCTCTGCGTGGTAACAATCAAGAAATACATTTTTCATTAGGTGGAGTGGTCAGATTAGGTATCTCTGTTGTTATTGTTCCGGTTTTACCAGATAGACTCATTTATATCTCATTTATGTCTCAATTGGACTGAAAACTATACCAATTTTGAATATGACTAAACTACCAGAAGCAGCACTGGGACTAATGTTAACGTCAACCCCAATCGTTGCTTCTAATCAGCTCTTAAAATGCTTTTAAGTGATCCGAGGCCAGATTAATTACTGGAATTAAGATCAAACCCATCACTTCAGGCTTTGTCTGTGTCAACCCAGAGGCCTGTCACACTAACGAGCCTCTTCTGTGGCCTCGTTAGCCGCGTTAACACAATAACATCATTGTAGGCTTCCAGACAAAGCACATTATCACAGACGAGCGATAGCTGAACCGATGCTTCACACAAGGGAAAATAACCACTAATTGCCAATTTATTTTCAAGCATCCTGTTATTCCTGCATCTGAAGTGTTGCCTTACATCATGTGTCAGCTTCCTTAAGACATTCTGGATTTCCAAAAGGCAGAAGGCAGCATGTTTAGGCAACACTGACATCATCTCCACTGACATAATTTCCACTGGAAATTTTCAAGTGATCTCCATCTAGATCAGGAAATGTTTGCACAGGTCTGATGTTTTCTTGATAAGATTTCTCTTTTAATTTTTTCTTTTTTTCTGAATGCTGTGCATTCTTTGCACAGCTGCCCGTACCTCTTTTTTTCTGTCGTTGTTCTCCACATGCCGTAAGTTGCTTTTCACCTTAAGGAACTCGGCCGATGTAGGCTCTTGAGGCGGCTGCGGTGCCGGGTAGCTCGGAGGTGGAGGGGGCTGTGAGGGGGGCTGTGGGGGAGGCGGGGGTGGGTAACTCGGAGGTGGCGGCGGTTTGGAGGCGGGGTTGACAGGTGCCTCGCTCTTCTTGGACGCATCGGTTCCGATGTCTGGATTCAGCATGTCCATGTACGCTTGCATGTCTGAAATGGCCGACTCTGATGCACCTGTGGCACAGACGCGGTCCATGAGGCAAAAACAGGCATTTAATGAAACAGAGCAAAGTGAAAACTCTGGATTTGCTCATTTTGTTTTCTACTGGACCGTTTTATAAAGACTAAAATATGTCCTTGTGCCACTTTATTTAACCCAAACTGGTGACACACAGACCACTAGGGTGCAGCACCAGTATAAAGAGCGCATGTGACAATGTTTGTTGTTGGCTCCATTTTGGTGAACAAATTAGTGTTTAAATGACTTTAAAAGAGTAAAACCTGCGTCAGCCATCATGTTGATTGTGAAAATAATATATATAAAAAATGTTAAAATCAGTCTAAGTGTGTAAATGACTGCAGACCTTGATGTGCAACTGTATTCAGTTGAACGGGCGGGCCCCGTGACGTTGTTAAGCTGCTCCTCTTCTCCCCGGTGCTGGACTGGCTGGAGCTGGCCGAGTTGTAGTCGGACAGGGAGCTCGACGGCGAACCGATCTCGAAGCGTGCCGCCTGGCTGGCAGAGGGCATCGTAGCGTTGGGGGATGAGAGGCCAGAGTCTGGCTGCTTGTACTCAAGGTCCGTCGAGGGGTCTCTCGACAGAATGCGATGCTCCACACTCTGTCAGAGGATGCAGCTCATGAATGTAAGCCCCTACTCACAGACATTAGTATTCATTCAATGTAACGTTAGTATTTACACATTACTTGATTTAGAAACAAGATGATGAAGTCTTACTATACAAGACAGGCAGATTAGCTCATCGGTTCGTGAATCCTAATACCTCTTAGTCTCTGGTGTCTCACTTGTCGTGAAAACCATTATGACTTAATTACTGCTCAGTAATAAAACTCCTGGCAGCATGTCAGGGAGTCTCCCAGGCATTTCACTTTCCCCACAATGCAGGCCTCATGTGGCTGGATATCCCTCATGAGAAAGAGTGCAGGAGAAAGGAAATATGTTTCCACGGCACCAGAGAGTTCAGTGTGGAGCAGTTACTGTTATTCCCAAATACTCTGGGGCTTCAATATACCTTGACCACTGAGGCAAACGCACTTAAACTCTAAGCAGCTGTAATAATTAGTGGAGGGGAACTACAGTTATTTGACAGTTATTTGTGACTGACATTGATACAGGAATATGTTCTGCAAAGGTGTATTTTGTTTTTTGGGGACCAAACAGGTAATCTGATAAGCCAAATATTTTTGATTTATTTTTGATTTAAGTAAATGTTTTACACAATGCCATCTGGTAAGTTTTATTTCTCAGGATGAACCGGTTTAAAATTGAGTTTATAAACACTAAGAACAAAAAGTTCCGACTACCATGTCGTCACTACAGGGAGTTTTAAGAAAAGTACACAGTTAAGTTACGTCTCCAAGAAAAAAAATCCAAAAAGAGGTCATACAAACGGATGAACTGCAGATGAACCTTAATGACCTCGATTCATCTGCAGTAACGTGGGAAACGGCAGGGCCCTCAGCTGTATCCCTCAAACAAAAACTGCTTTATGCAACAACGTTCATGTTCGGGCTGTTAGAAACGAGCTTTTCTCATTTATGTCCAAGTTTTATTACACATGTTAATAAAGGTACAACCTGCATGCAAAGAAGTTGTATACTTGTTGAGGACAATAGGCTGATGCAATTTTATGTAAACTTTGCGAGAGGCAGAGCACACGTCTAGACGTCTACGTCTCTTTGTGTCGGCTCCTGTTTTAAACATTAACACTAGGCACATTTAATCGGGTTTGTAAGTGACTGGCCTTTGCTTCCATATGTGGAAGAACTGAAAACTGATCTGCGGGCAAAGAAAATATGAAATCTTGCTCTAATTAAATTTTGTAAAAGATTTTTAATTTACTCATTTTTAAAAACAATAAGAATATAAGATATTTTTCAAACGCAGTGTCATTTTTGAATTGAGCTTAAGTGAAGTGAAGTACTTTTTCAGTCCCTAAGCAAAATAAAAATGTTGCTGTGTATAAGTGACCAAAAGAAAATGTAAATATTAAAAAGCACAACAAATAAAGAGGCTGGTAGATCATTTCACTCTAAAGCTGTCCCAGTTGGCATAAATGACATGAGAACTAGCTCTATTATGAGTTGGAAATGCGAAAGAAAATACTTAAATATTGGACACAAACTCATCCATATGAAGTTATATAATTATTCAAATATTACAAATACTGTATAAGTCTACAGGCACGGTACATTTTATGTACTTTGTCACAGTTTACAGCCTTGGTGTTGATGTAAATAATAAACACATGTGAAAGCAGGGAAAGCAAATATCAGTTCCTTCACATGTCCGTGACAGATCCTACCATGTTCTCCACTGTCCGCAGGTATTTGGCGCACTGTGAGTGGCTGTTGTGTTCGGCCAGGTCTGCTGCTGTGAAGCCGTCCTGGTCTCTGATGCCCAGGTCCACGCCGTTGACCACAAGGATCTGACAGCACTGGAGCGCAAACAGCAAGTATCATACATAAAATAAAGGAAATTACAGTATTAGACAATAAGCAGTGATTAAACCAATATACACAAACACAAACCAGTGGCTCACCTGTGCTTCTAGACCTCTTGGTTTTTCCTCTGAACATCTTGCTGTCAATATTTTTTTGATTAATAAAGGTCATGGTTAACCACTGCTGCCTCCCTTCTCTCTTGCATTTGTGTCCTCTGTCATAGCATCATTGACATTATAAGGCTGACTGGGGAAAGAAGTAAACTTTTTCTTGTTTCTTTAATGATCTTTACATGAAACGAGAATAAATCATCAAAAGAAAACCACCAAAGTGTTCAAAGCATCTGTCCTCTGTAGAAAGATCTGTTGTTCTGCTTTGTTGGTTCATGTTTTACTTCTTTAAAAAGCCTTTTCTAGTCCGGTCGAGTTACAGTTAAAATTCTTGTCCTTCGTGGCCAATGCAAAGTTTTGTCTAGACACTGGGGCAGGGCTTCAGAAACTGTATGACCAAACTTGGTTACAGTTTAACTATTAGTCAAAGCAGTGGGTTGGGGAGGTGGTGAAAACAATAACGAGAGAGCATTGATTCAAAACAGATGGCTGCCAAAACCACTATGGGCAAGAATCACAATAGCTGTGCATGACCTTTTGAATATTTGCTTTTCATAATAGTTTTCACAGCTTGCTGCCTTCTGAAATTGCTCCTTCAATTAGAAAATAATCATGAAAATTACAAATTTGTTAAAATGAAATGTAGTCACTAAACACTACATCTATCACTAGAGTAAGCTCCGTATAAGGCACCACTCACTTCCAGTTCACCATTCTCCGCAGCATCGTGGAGGGGCGTCCCTCCCCAGTTGTCGGTGACAATCTCTCCTCCATGCAGCAGCAGCCAGCTGAGCACCTTTGCGTGGCCGCGACTGGCTGCAAAGTGCATGGCTGTGGCTCCATCACCATCCCTGTCTGTCAGGCTGATCTCTGTGAAGCTCATCTGCACGAGGGAGGATAAGGACACAACTCATTCAGACAGATTACCACTCCTTTTGGGGTAAATTTGGACATTTACTCACTGCAATGGTGAAACACGGCCACAGCACATTTTTCATATAAATGATAAACAGCACGAGTTGAAGTTAGGAGTTTGAAACTTCATTTTTTTATACATGAATCAATTAATCCATGATTTGATCTGCGGTTCTCCTGACAATCCGTCATACCAGCCAGACAATCACAGTGTTGTGGCCCATCTGAGCCGCAGCATGCAGAGGAGTCATCCCATCATTGGCTCTGATGCTCGATTCTGCCCCACAATCCTTGACCAGGTATTGGACTACCTCCAGGTGGCCCTCCTGACAGGCCAGGTAGAGCGGTGTGGCACCATTCTTAGTCTGGGAGTTGACAACACTGTTGGTAAATAAAACGGCAAAGTAGTTAAAAATCTTTGATGGAGTCGAAATAAACCAGATCGGTGAGGCTATTTTTAAAACTGGTTCAACTGGGCCTCTATATTTAACAGGTGAAGAAAGAAATTCAGCACTGTTGTTAAATTTATTCTATTCAGCTGTACAATAGGCAGCAGGTGATTTGTGGGACACAGTTATCTTGTTAATAATAAAGAAACACCGAACTTGTTTTAGAGTGAAGCCTCTACACGCATTTTCCCTCAATTTAAGAGATAAACTTAGCTGAGTGTTCATATGCTGAACACGCTTGTTTATTTGTAACAGTGCATAATGAATCTAAATACAGATGTCCAAGTTAAACGATTTGTTAGAAATAATTTTGTCCAACATGTAAATATCTATTTTAGATTTTATTTAGAGAGTATGTGAGATATGTGGGGATAATCCAAAACAACATGCAAATGTGAGAGCAAAACATGAGTTTGCCGGTGTCGTTTGCTATTTTAAGAGTAGACAGCAGTGATTCCGAGCCAAATCCCACTCTCCTTTATGTCCGAGGCCCTTAACCCCACCTCCAGAGAAAAACCTCACCCAATGCACCCATCCCTTCTTGTCCCAGATCTTCTCAGTCACAGTAGGAGGTCACGGAGTGAACAAGAGCTTCACCACTAAATCCCATAAGGTTGTGCTTTATTTGGACTCTGACAAATGAGCAATGAGTCTCCAAAGAGGATTATCAATCCACGAGCTTTGCCCGACTTGGTATGTGCTTAACAAAGAGCTGCCAGTGGGCAAGATGAACGGAGAAGGTAAAGGGGAAGAGTAGAGAAGGACGAGGGAAGCAGACTCGAGCATTAACCTGCCTGGTTTTGTTTGAATAAATCATGCAGAATCATGCAGATATTACGCTGAACAACAAAAGACACCTGTGAAAATGGAAAAGTATATTTGCCTTTGGAGGGAAATCCTGAAAGTCTAGTTGGGCGAGTAAGCAAAAAGTTCCAGGTAAAAACAATTAGACACTAAATATTTAAAAATGAGAAGAGGAAGCAATCTGTGTTTCTGTCATCAGGAAGAGGACAGAGAAATAAATGATTAATGCGTGAAGCCAAGTGGAGTTCCGTACTGCACACATTAGTCTGTGAAGGAGAGACATTTACTGGTCTTTGTCACAAAACTTTGCAGTAAAGAGGGTTCTGGGTTGGAGGCCATCATAAGAAAAGTACACACACAAAACGACTTTAAGTCAAGATGGTTGCACATTTGTCACATTTGGAGAACAAAGGTAGGTTTTACATGCTCATCAGGAAAGTGGCACAAGACATTCAATATGTGTCTTGCTCTGCTCTGATGAGCATTTTATCCCAGTGGTTGTAAGTCTGCTGTTACCTTCTTTACCACAGTAACAAATACAGCGAGGTCATCTTCATTACAAGTAAAGTAACTGATGTCACTTTTACACTGTGTGCCACTGGTATCCTGTAGTACCAAGGCAGAAAACAATATTAGTTCAGAATTCAGATGCTACGGAGATGTAAAATGAGTTTTTAAAAAAAGCCTTAAAATGGCAGCAAACATATGCCAAACGTATGCTAAATTAGGCCTGAAACAGCCATAAAGACATAAGAACTGAAAATATAAGACATTTAAGCAAATGTCTTGCAGAATTGCTACAAACTGACAAACACTGCAGAAAAATTAGACAGTAAATCAAGGAAACAGAGAAGAAAAATGGTCTAATTATAATAGATAATGACAAAGATGGGTAAAAAATAAGGACAGATTCAAAGTTGTATAATAATTAAGACATAAAATGGTGAAAGAGAGACATAATAATGTAAAACATCTGCAACGTACTAGATTTTTGGAGGATACCAAAACAACTTCATTTCACAGGTTTATAGTTATTTAGCGTCTTCTTCAGTTTAAATGTTTAGGTTCTTAGTAGAAAGAGGGAAATCATTTACATGTCTGTTGTTTTATAATCTATTCATAGTTGCCATACTCTAAAGCTGTTTCATTGCATTTGGAGGTTTGGAGGTTTAAACTTCCTGTTGAAAGGCAGAGCTGAAAGGGGCTTTGATCCAACTTGTACCAATAAGTTATTAAGAAGATTAAAATCAAGGAATGAAAGCGCTGCTCAGCTGCTGGCTCGGTTGCTGGCTCAGCTGAACTCTCAGCTATTTACCCCTTTCTCTCTTTATGTTTTAACACACTGCTTAACAGCATCAAATAAGACACATCAAAGTCTATTTATGAGCTAATATGGCACACAAGTAGCAGCAGGTGGACTTTATAGAGAGAACTAAATCTCAGAACAGATCTTGAACCATTTATTTAGTTGTATTTGAGTAGTTTTATTGTCGTGTTCTCTCTTATTTATGTACGTTTCTTCCTAATTCATTTCAACATCAGATCTTTCCTTTTAGGCGGGAGAGATTGCTTGTGAGAAAACAAACATGAAACATGAAAGTATGAACAACCAGGGTTATATGGATTTCTAGACAACAAAAGAAGTGATAATAATAATATAAAATAAATGAATAAATTAAATGATTTTTTTTAGTGCACTAACTATTCAGGCAGGTGGCTTTCTTGATTGTTTTGATGCAGAGGTGCGCTGTTTTCAAGTTTATGCTGGTTTTGTATCTTGGCCAAAGATCTTAATCGGTGCTAATTGATTACATAACCTGTCTGCTGCCTCTCTCTCTCTTCCCTGCTCCCTTTCACCGTTTCTCATTCATTCCCTCCTTTGTGTGTCAAAGCTATCAGCACAGGCACAGCACATTAGGCTCTTTGTTTTGGTTTACTGGGATGGATTGATGAATGAGCCACCAATTCAGATGTGGTTCATAAATCTAACAAACTAGAGTATCTGGAAACAAAGATGCAACTGCGCTCCCTCCCTCCTATACACACAAAAAACTGGTTACATAAATATTGCAGCTGCTTCATATCATAGCAAGACCTTCACGGTCTATGAAAAGAGTACTTTTGCTGTGTACATTTGGGATTTTTCTTTTTTTTTAACCTTCAGGTATGACGTGACTGCAACATGCACGCACTCATTGTTCAATGCTGGAGAGGCATTCTACGATATATATCCATACAAAAAAAATTTTGTCATAATGGGTAAGCAGAAAGCATCATCAGCCTTTCTTTTTGCTTTTTTTTTTTTTTTAAACTTTCTACTGCGTTACGAACAGGACTGGTTTAGACAGAGCATGTAGTCCATCTCATTTCAGCCCATCAGCTGATCAATCGCGCTTTTGTTTATTAAAAATATTCAGTTAACAAACATTACATTGTGTGACACCAAACCTAAAATGCTCCAAACAGAAAAGTGCCACAAAGGACTTCCAACGTGTGTCTGAGTTTACTACCTGTCAGTGGTTGTGCTTTCACCCGCTGCAGTTGCACTTGTCATGTTGCACAGACACGGCCTGATTGTTACTAAAGCAGCAGTGTACCAAAAGAGACAAGTTAACCTTGTGGTTTCACAGGTAGAACAATTTATGAACCACCCAACTGCCTGTTAAAATACACTGACGCATGTTTGCTCCGTGTAATAAACCCCGAAGCCAGAAGGCTATCTCGCCGCTGCAAAGTTCTCTTCCAAACAATGCCTGAGGCTGGTGACAAGAAAACAACCCGTCTATTCAAATGGATTTGTTTTCCTCATTATCTTATCACCAGTTGGTGCTTCTGTGTGTCGCCGTGGAGATGGTGGTAAACAGCAGTGGCAGGAGGGGCCGTGCAGAGGAGTGAATGGGGCCATGCTATCAGGAGGCCACCATGTCCCCGGGGATCATTAAATTTTCAGCAGGTGCACACCTGTCTGGGGTGCAACCAGACAATATTGGAGGTGCAGAGCATGAGGATAGCTGCTTTATCCTGCAAAGGTCATCAATGTCAAAACAACTGAAAACAAAAGGCTACTTATCAGTGGAGCCTTAATCACTTTTTTACATCTTAATGGGGGCAGCCAGCAATTACTTTAGATCACTGTGGTATAGACAAGGACAGACGAACATTCAGCTTAATGGTTAATGCATGTTCTCCATTAAATTATTACCCCCCCCAAAAAAAAGAAATCATTTTGATTAAATTAATCCCAAATAGAAAAACAAGCCAAGTACTAACTATAAGGTATGCCTGCATGAAAATTCAGTGTGTCAGTCAAACAGTAAGTCACCACAAACATAAAAACAGACGACTTTCTAATGATTACAACTAGACAGATTAACCGCCATAACGGTGTTAATTAAATATAAGCAACAGTTACTTAAAAGGGAAAACACATCATCCCCTTTAGGGAAGATTTACATTATCAGCTTTATTTGCTTTGCCCCTGTTCAAGTTTGTTTTGGTGTTACTTTTCAACTGTACGTGTTCACTTTCAGTGTAAATTAGTGACTGAGTGGTGTAGACACTTTTGTTACCTGGCCCTGGCCCTGGCCCTGGCCCTGGCCCTGGCCCTGGCCCTGGCCCTGGCCCAAATGTATTTACTTTCCATTTCAGAGGGGAACATTTTGAAAGATTATTTACGTTTTTAAAATTATGTATTTTCTTCCCCTACTCTAACTGGAAGAGTAGGCTGGTCTGACCAGCCAGCCTCTTCTATCGAAGAGTTAGTCTTGGTCCTCTGGATTCGGCTTTGATTTCCATGGGCGGGTGGGGAGGCTGTTAATCAACAGCCTCAGAAGAAACCTGACTGTCACTGCCACTGGATAGATATGAAGATATCAGAGAACCGAAGCATGTGACGTAGACAAGGCGGCAACTGGGCTAACACAAAAAAAAAAAAACCCTATCAAAATGGCCTGCAGTGAAGTAGGAACGCCAGAGAAACAAATCTTTAAATGTTTGTTAAGCATCTAAAAAGAAATAAGAGTTGTCTGGTTGATCCTGGAAAATCTGGTAGATCATTAATCAATGTAAGGCTGAAATCAGTCTGAAACTTGAACATAAGCCGGTACTCTGCCGCAATATGTTTTAATTACAAAGGACGAAAAAACTCACTGAGATTGGCCGTGTTTTTCTAAACAAGACTTAAAATCAAGTTTATGCTGCTGGTCTGAGAGAGTACTGCAAATCTGTGCATCCTAGTTTTGTTTTGTAAAAGTGATTTCCAAAGCACACAAACAGTTAAAAGTACCAACACCAAAAACAATGATGAAAATACTGATCCAGGCCAGTAAAAGGATGGACTAGTGTCTCAAAAGTCCCGGTCGCTGCAAGTCTCTGAAGTGCTTAATTCAAGTCTCCAAACTTTAATTGCATGTGAGACTTAATCTCATTACTACACACAGAACATAATTACATGCATCTAAGGAATAATATGTGTGAACTTTTATTTCATGGTATAAACTGTGCTTTTTGGTGATAAATGCTTATCAGACCATGCAATGCCTTGCTTGAAAATGGTTTGTGAGGATATTAGATTGAGATATATTCAATATTGTCGGTGTCAACAACACGATCAGTGTCAGCGTATAATTTTTACAAATCTGTATTAAAACTATAAACTATGAAAACATGCATTTTTATGACTGAATTGTATCACTGTAGACCCTACAAGAGTTTACAAATAATAAAAATAAACATTTAATAAAGAACTGGGACTACCAATGGTAGATTTGTCCGGCTGTATGTGTACGCCACCCAGGAATGGTTTTGCATCTATAGATTGTTTTCAAGGCAAGACTGTGCTGCTCTTACTTTGGGCTGTGCCCCAATAACAGTCGGAGCGAGGGCAGGTCTCCCTTGGCAGAAGCATAATGAACAGGTAAGGCGCCTGAGTCAGTGGAGGCCTCGGGGTCCACGTCGCCACTCTTCAGCAGCCAGTCAGTGATCTCATGGTGACTGAAGCGGGATGCGAGGTGGAGGATGGTGGCACCGGAGCTGTCCCTGTCCTGCAAACCAAACAAGGACAGCAGAGGTCAAATATGCTGGTTTGTAATTACACATCTTCTTCAATTTAAAAAGTAGCAACCAAAGTAGCTTCACAGTAAAGGCAATATTAAAGTGTTAAACTGTGAATAAAACTGAGAATTTTATGTGGTCTGAACTATACAGCATTTTAAAAAAGAAAATGACACATAGCATGTGAGCCAAATGAATCCATGAACTTGTGTTTTGTTTGCTGTAGCATAAACATCTGCAAGACAGGTGTTTCAGTTGTAGCTTTATGAGGTGTCCGATAGTATTTTGGCCTAATTTCCCCACAGGAAGTTAAAAAATTGATGTTCCAGACTAGTTCTTCTTTACTCATTTGTTGGGCATTGGGCTTGACAACTTTTAGTTTCTGCTGATCGTTACAGCCTACAGTGTTGATAAAACGTACTGACACACTACATTAAAACAAATGAACAGGTGTGTCAAAACTTACTTCTGTCACTTGTAATATCAGTTATAGAATTTAAGAAAACTGAATCAACTGTTATTGCTTAAAAGCGGTTACTGAGTAAGAAAGTTTTTAAGTAACCTAAAAGTTTTTACAACACTGTCATCTATCAATTCCTTTACAGTGGAAATATTTTAGGGTTTTCATTTCCTGTATGTGGTAAACTTTTATTTAGTTACACAGCTGATGCTCTTTGGGCAGATGTCGATTAATATGTGCGTCATCGCACCAGAGATGCTCTGAGAAGTGGAGTTACACATATGGGCATCTTTAACATGAGATAAAGTCAGAATGCAGATAAAGTCAGAAAGATCTTGCAATATCCCTCTAAGATTTAGTTTTTCCATTGTGCACCACATGGTCATTTCATCTGGAAAGCCTACATGAGTCTAAACACCAACTCCAAGCTACCCATCAACTCAGACCCATGTGGGATCTCTTTTGCATGTGAACCAGCACCAAAAGAGACGCAACATCTCCTCATAACACATTTCGAAGCCGTGAACTGGAAGTTTAAGAACCAAAACGGTCACAATACTTCTGCATAAGCTCTGAAGATCACCAGTGTGACCTGAGTCACAGCTTTTACCGAGACTCCTTTAAAACACATGCTTCATGTATTGCCGGGTGAGAATTATTCACATTCACCAGGGACACATCAGCAATGAAGTCAGCATGAAGTTTTAATCTAGCGTATGACAGCTTCTAGCAATACCACACCAAAAGCTCATCCGGCTGTCACATCATCCTGTTATATATTTGTGTTTGTGGACCTTATAACTCACTCTATCTGCTCCATATGACACACTGAATTTGCAAACACTGCTTTGCATACCTCATTACCATGGTAACACAAGGCAGTACAGCAAAGTGAATTTTAACCTGAAAGGAAAGTCTAACTTTAGTGTACTTCCACACTTCTGCAGCTGACAGAATTTGATCAATCCTTGTTTTTTTCTCTTTAATTTAAAATTCCTACAGGTAACATTCGCTGACCTATAGCAGCTGAGACAAACTATAACTTAGACTCTTCTTTTTGGTTTTGCTTTTGTTTTTTTGCAGGAAGTCCTCACCTAGGATTACCAAAACATGCCAAACCCACAACTGATCTCCACTTACTCTATAAGGGTCCTGCTTTTAAGTGAAATAGTAAGCTAGTGTTATGTTTAGGTTTTGAGTATAAATATGAATATATATCCTGATCAGTTGACAGTCACAGGGGAAAAAAACTACTCTGTAAACCCTGAAGACTCTGCTTCTTAGGTTGATGTTTTTAACAATATTTATACCCTCACTGGTCACATGTTAGGTATACAGGAGGCTGTTGTGTATATGTATGCACTCCACTCACTACTATGTTAATCAAGTGTGCCTAAATACAGTGGCCCATGAGTGTATGTGCATATTTTGTCCATGGAGCTCCTGTCCTCCCCACTTCTGTGCCTTTAGTTGTGGTCCAGCTCACTCACCTCTGGCCGGCATCCACCCTGACTCAGCAGCCACTGTAAGCAGGCCAGGTTGCCGGTGGCCGCCGCGTCGTGCGCCGGACTCGCCCCATTGTTGGCCAGGCAGTTGCCCGGTAGTCCGGCTTCCTCCACCAGGAAGCGCATGCAGGTCAGTTTCCCGGCCCGGGCTGCGTGGTGGACGGGCGAGGCTCCCAGCACATCCTTAACGTCGCTGTTGAGCACTTTTGCCGCTAATTGCACTTTCAGAGCCTGCACGTCACCCTGCCTGGCTGCGAGCAGCGTCCGGTCGCCCTCCACCACCATCACTACTGCTGCTGATGCTGCAGGTCGGCCGGCTTCTTCCTCCACTCACCTACGTTGACCCCGATTTAGTTCACTGGGAGACGGGTCACCATTGTATTTAAAGAAGCCTCAGATCATGTCAGTCACCAGGTTAGTTTCTTGGGGAAATTACCGCCCCATGGAGCTCTACAGGGCGATGGTCAAAAGCGAAATAATCCCAGAAACGAACAGCGTTTAAATATTAAAATAAGACCCATCAAGTTCACCCTTCATCGTTAGAGAGACAGACTGACCTCTG
Organism: Xenentodon cancila; assembly: GCA_014839995.1. Classification (NCBI taxonomy): domain Eukaryota; kingdom Metazoa; phylum Chordata; class Actinopteri; order Beloniformes; family Belonidae; genus Xenentodon; species Xenentodon cancila. The sequence goes on along the minus strand of CM026204.1, from coordinate 22,990,673 downwards.
TTTTTGCGCGACGGTGTGGCTCAGTTGTCTGCGTCTATTCTGCCGCGCACAAGCAGGATCCTCCCAAACACCTGTTGCAAACTATTTCCTCCATCCAGAAATCAATTTGGTGTATTTTATTTACCTCTTCTTTTCGTTGCCTGTAATTGGTTTGTCGTATTATGGGCCCCGGAGAATATTTGGTGGTGTTTTTCTTCCTATGGCAGATGGCGACATGGGACTCAGCACCTGTTAAATAATCCAGCAGGGGGAGGATCGCTGAGCCTGCTGCAAGTAGCTGCTAGTTGAAAATCGGCTCAGACATTAAAGGAGCAGTGCCCACAACCTGCTGGAAACTCCCAGTGTCAGCCAGCAGAGAAAGTTATACAAGCGCTGCCGGGTGTTGGTCGAGTATAGACCCACAGCTAAGTTCAACATCGCCCCCGTCATGTCTACATGCAGCTTCAGCTGCATTACGTTTGACATCTGGGATCAACATCTCTGGATATCTGGAGTTTGGGTGCTGTGGAGGTCCATCTGCTGGCCTTGCGTAAAACTGTAACTTATGTCCAATCGTAATCCTTGTTTATTTGTATAATAAGGATCCTGATTATAGACAGACAGTATATTGCTGATAAGAAAATACCAATTTAGGTTAGAGTAAGGCTCAACAGGCTGAAGCCGGTTTGTTCTAAACCATTTGCCATCCATGCAATTTTTTCTTGCTGATTCTTACTTACCCAGTGACAGATTTAACCTGTTTTTCTCTAAAGTTGAAAATGTTCATTATTTTGCAGCATTTAATTTTTAATTAAGAAGGTTTATGCTGGTGTAGACACTCAGTCACCCAGGTCGTTGTTATTCTTGACCGGTGTTTCACCTTCTATCCTAAAGACGGTCAGTTCAGAAGCACACCGAGAAATTTTAACAGACAAAATCTTCCAGTCAGAAGGCGAAATGTCTCCAAGAATGAAAGAAAATGAGGTCCAGCTGCCTTCTTTTATGCCTTTAAGAATTCAGAAACTCTCCTATAAACCATAAAATAAATAATGAAAGTCTTCAGAGCATCACTGATACAGCACAAATGGTTGGATTTGAGCTGGATCACAAACCTTAAGAGCTGCTGATCATTGGGTATAAATACTCTAAATGAACCCATTCTTTTTAATATGTGCAGTGACTGGTGAATCACATTTGCTCAAATGCGAGCTGCCACTTTAGATTAAGATTTTTTTCCTCTATTAAAATTCAGAGGGAAGAAACAGTTATATATTTTTTTTCCTAATTTTGATTGGCATATCTTAAAGTTAAAAATAATTATTTTACATTCTTAACCTTTAAAGCCACACGAAAGATACCAGAAAGATACCAGGGGCAACATATCAAGCGAAAGTTCATGTGTCACCTCCTTGTTTCCTCCTCCTACCAAAAAACAAACAATCAAGTTTTCCCATTTTCATTTGCAACATGGCACGATGCAGTAGGAGGAAAAGAGGCTTCAAAACCACTCTTCAAAAAACCGACATGATTTCGTGGAGGGGTTGTACTGTAATGTTGCAGTACATGTGTGAGAAACATTAAAGTCCGCTCTAGTAAACAAACAGCTCCACTGTCAGATTGATCATTTTAGTGGCTCTTTTGTCAACACAGCTTTTAAATGTGTGTAAGATAGTTTCATAATTGTCCTATATACTGTATAGTAGTCTAAGACTGTATATAGCAATGTCAAGTTGTGCTTTCCACCACTGTATATTCACTATTTAAAATGGAATAACCCCATTTTACAGAGCGCTCATCCTTATAAATAAATAAAAAAAATGCTCAGGCCAAATGCACAAAACATTCAGCAGGTTTTGTCTCCTGTCAAATAATATGATAAACCATATACTGGTAAGATTTAACAAACTCCTCTTATTTTGTACCATTGTACATTATAAAGTAACCATGAGTCACATGCACATTTTAACCTACACGCATATTTTCATAGACGAACTGTAATACTTTTTATCACCAAACGGTGGCAGGAAAGTCACACATGAGTCAGTGTACCTCCACCTGCAAAGGTGCAGACAGGTGTCATGTGCTGGTTTGGTACTGGCTATTTTAAATTGGTCATATAGTAAAGACAAATAACAGCTAAAAAAAAATGACTGGTCTCCTATTGTGGAAGTTTTGACGTATTTTTTCACAAGAATAACTGGAATAAGCATTTATAGTTTTAATTAATGAGTTATGTAAAATGCAATGTATTTAAAAAAAATCTAACAGGGTTATATTTCATCAATAATCTCCTACACACCTTATGTTTTTTTTAAAATTACCGGCATATTGGATATTTTGTTTTGATTTTTCATGAGAAATATAAAATAACGACCTCTCACAAGTTTGCGCAATCTTCCACGCCACTGTCAGATTTGGCTGATTGATTTTTCCGCTCGAGCGGTTTCTGGTGAGTGTGAGTGGATTTACTGCAGCGATTGTGAGGGCGGGAGGTTGTGGGCGAGGCTCGTGCTCGGCGCGTGCCTCTTCGGCCCATCTGCTGCACCAGTCCAACTGTCATAGACACCGCGCGCCATTTAGGACCAGAAGAGGGGTAATTCCCACGAGCGCTCTTGACTACAATTCCCCATGGGAAGTGGACAATAATGACTCTCTAGCACGCTTTAGGGAATGCCACGAGTCTCTGGCTTCATGTATCATCTTATGCATCACGGGAATAACTGAAAATGTGTTTGTTGTTATTATTATTTATTTAAAATTATGTCGTTAGACTGTAAGCCTCAGATGCCACCCTGCTGTATTTTAGGCCAAATGTTAGAACAATACTTAGACTTGTATTTATTTTTTATTGATGTATATGTGTGTGTGCACGAGCCTGATATTTAAACTAGTATCCCATGTATTTATGCTGTCTAAGTACTTATATTATTGAATACTAAAATAGTAAAATGTCACCTCATAAATTGACCGTCCAGAACTGAGCCTCGCTTTTTTAAATATCATAGACCTTGCCATTTAACGGTCATGTGCCATCTTCTTGGATATGTATTTAAGTATTATTAATTATTCACTTGTTTGCCTGGTATATATTTAAGGCAAAGCCTCTACTCTGCGCAGCCGCAGTCATTGTATGAGGATGGGTCTGCAACAAGGCTTATTCAAGTGAAATTAATGATGGATGTCTTTTCTCAGGGTTTCTCAAAGACATTCCCACAACTCGGGGGCGCGAGGAGCTAAATCCCCATTGAACTGGAAAGGGGCTGCCAACGGTTTCCCCCAGGGAGCTTGGAAAAGCTGGGATATTTCTTGCACGCGTCAGACATGCGACAGTTATTCAAATTGGACTCAGTTATTCAACGCGTGGGCCCCATCTATTATATGTTCACATCTGCTGCCGCGCGGGAACATTCAAATTAGAGGGCCTTTTCTGCTCAAGTTCGCCTCCTAAGACGTGACAAGCCAAGACTGGTTTATAATAACAATATTGGCGTAAATCCAGAAGGGGGCCAGAAAACTCAATGTTAAACAAGGATTTTTTAAATTTTTAAGGGTGATTCATACAGAATGTGGGTATAGTGAGACCCTTTGTTTCATCTTTGCAGCGGGGTTATAGAGGCCCATATTATAGCAACGACCCTTAGTCAAAACTTCCCATGTGAGACAGGACGCTCCTCATCACCACAAAAAAAAAAACAACAAGAAATTATACCTTTATGCTCCCTTGTACTCATCAGAGACACTATGACAGATATGGCAGGATCGTTGTAGCTGTAGAGCAGCTCCTGGCGCCCATCTGCAACCACTCAGCTGTTTGGCGCGTGCTACACAGTTGGCCTAATTGGTTTTGCCTGATCAAACTCGGGCGCGTGCAAGACGTCCATCAATCTAAACCACAAAAGTGTCTTTATAGTATATTCGACACTCATAACAACCCATGTTATTTGTGTTTTACAGCAGCAATACAATCCTGTTTTAATAAGCAGCTTGATATAAGTGGCTGTGGCCCATTTCAGATCCTGTTGCATTGTAAAATTCAGTATAGTATATTGTGTATTAAAAACAGACCACACAAAACAAACTTTATTGAACAGCTGAAATATGACAAATACACACAAAGAGAGAAAATACTTTATTGACATTTTTCATGCATATTCTTTTTTTTATCCGTTGGTTTAGTGTCTTTTTTTTAAATCAAAAGAACAAAAACTCTTAAACCTGGTTTGTACTTGATATATGAATATAATTTCACACTGTTCAAATGTAATTGAACAATAATTCTGAAAGTGATTTCACATCGTCTGTACATATGTCTATGCTTCAGTGAACATCAGAACAGAGGTTGTTTTAAAAGATCTTTTTTAAAGTAGTTGCACAGCTGATGGTATAAAACAGCCAATGCATTGATAAGGAAAATGACGTACCTTTGTTTTTACCTTTTTACTTGATTTATATCAATTTTTGTAATCTAAGTGTGAAAAATATGTGTCTTTACTATGTTTTTATGTTCCTCTTTTTTAAAATCAAGTGCAACTGCATGCAAATGTTATGCTATAGAAAATACTGTCCTAAATGCACATAATATGTTCTATTTTGACAAGAAGCACATAAAATCTGCAAGAGCAGTAGATATTTTATGATTTCTTCTTTTCCTATTGAAGCTGATACCTGGAGCATTTCAGGTCTTTTTTTTTTTTTTAAACAAAATTATGAACAAGTAAATATTTACTAAAATAACAACCCAGCTTATACGACCTATTGAAAAATGTTCATAGATATTTTTCTGATCTTCTCGCAGCCTCAAGTCATAACTTCTAGACATATACCGTCTTCTTGTATACTCACCACGCAGGCGTGATGTGTCACAGACAGGGAGCCAGACTTCCGTGAGCTGCAGTGGGAATTTCTGCGGTCAGACTTTCTCACACTCAGACTCATTAGCAGCAGGCAGAAGTGGGGCAGGACATTTGATAAGACAGGCGTTCAAATACTGACCATCTACAGCAAAAGTCAAAGAAAATATACATTTAAATCAATATGTGTTTAAATTCAAATGACTTATTTAATGCAAACACGAAACATCTTCTGAGAAAAAGGACAATTTCAAAATAAGAAATAGAGTAGATTACATGCAGTTTAATATTTATCAATAACCTCCAAAGTCACGTGTTACTGTTGAAAATACGTATACCTTTAGGCATTATGTACAATATAGATGCTATTTTCGCGTGACTGCCAATTTGCATAATTAAAACTTGGTAACATAACAGCAAAACGTGACACTATTTATTCTTTATTACGTATTGACAAAAGTTTGAATAACCTGTAGGTTAATGGACCACAAAGGAGCGTATATTGAGAAATATGAGCTACAATCCCATTGAGGCATGGTTACATGCACATAAAAGCTTTAAACATAATAAAAATGATCGAAACATACCCAGCTTGACAGCACTCCTGCGCCGCTCCCCTGTCATGCAGCGGGTCTCGTCATCTCTGGCCGGAGGCTGCAGTTGTATTGAGCGCCCTTCTGCACCACGAGGTTTGAGGCTCAATGACAGACTCGTCTCATTGTGGGCGGACACCTCGCGCAGGCCACGCCCTCTAATCGGCTGCGCGAATGCATGCAACCTCACTGCAGTTTTTGTAGGAAAATTAAAAGCTTTCACACTTAGTATACACAGTTTTCATATTCCTTGGTTATGGTTTATTTTAAGACTGCAGCTTTTGTTTAAGTTTGAACACATAAGACACATCATTACTGCTTCTATGCTGCAAGAAATTGTGTTTATTTTTTAGAGGTTTTATTTGCAACATTGCATATATTCTGAATGTGACACTCCCTTATTTTTCTTTACTGTTGCTGCTGATGTTAAAAATAGTAAAGTAGCACTTTATTTTGCTTTCCTTTTTTTATTTTTTATAAAGAATCTCGTACCCACTCGCTGATTTCCCCCTGGGCAACTCTTAATGTCCCCTGCGTCTTTGTAACTTCAAAAAATAATCTATCGGGCCAGGGAAGCCATCTGCTACTTTTGTTCGCACGGCTCGTGCTGTTCTCGTGCTCCTGATATGGTCAGAAATCCAATATTCAAAAACCCCGCCAAGAACACCTCGCTTGTTATGTTATATGCAGCCTGCAGAGCTCTGTAATAAATATAGAAGAAATAAACGGAGTAGAAACTGTAGGTGTGGTCATTCAATCACGTGTCCCCTGGATTTCAGTGGAGCAACTGCGAGTTTCCTTGCGGAGCAGAGACACTGCAGCGCATGAGCGTAAAGTCTGCCGGAGATGGAGACGACGGGGATTGGTGGAGAGGAACTATGCGACGCTTAAAGTTGATCTTCGTCAACTTTGACGACAAAAACAAACGTGCATCGCCAGATGTGAGCACGGAGCTTGGCTTTTGGCTTGGTTAGGCGTCTTTGAATATTCAAATCCTGTCTGAGCCATTCATCTGATTCACGCAATGTTAAGATATTTGCCACATCTGAAAATGCAAACGACGCGTAGGTTTGACGCGTTGCACTGAAGCAGACCTGATTTTACTGCGGAACAATGGATGAACAAATAAACAGCAAAGCGTCTGTACACAGTCGTTCATTTGGCTCATCTATCTCTGGTTTAATCCACCTTTGTTCCATTTAGTGATTTTTTTTATTTAGCTTTTAAATTGCATTTTTTTAACCATGAGATAACAGCAATACAATTTGTATTTTTCTGTGTTTTTTGTGACTATCAACATACAATTATAAGCATGTTGACTTTTTTCACGTATAAACAACAGCTGAATAGCACAACAGACCTTCTCCAGGACATCAAGAGACAATTACACATGTATTTATTGCATGTCGAGAGCTGAAATAACAAGAAGAGACCGTTTTAAATGTGATGGGAATTTAATTTTTTTTTCCAGTTTATTTTGTAACATGTATGCCAGCTTTGAGCATCTATCTTTTGTTGTCTCATAACAGCGACCTGATGGGACGCTGACGCAGGCTACTTCTTGAGGGGATTCAGTGACGTCAAAATGGCTTTAGACTCTCAGAAAAAGAGCTTTGAATTGTCGGTGTGGCAGGTGTTTTGTTGAAAAAAAAAACAGCGTTGGTTTAAGCGTGTGGAAGCTCAGAGGAACTTTCAAGATGTGCATCCCAGCAGGATGATATAATGTTACAAAATCTGACAAAATGAACTATTAAAACACATTATAAAAACACTGCATTTTCACTGGGAATCTATAGTTTTTATTGAGGCCTATATGCCATTTGATAAACTATAGGCTTACATAATCAGCTCTTTCTGATTCAGGTACCTTGCATATAAACAATATATTTTAATGTAACTTATAGCATCTGATCCATTATTACAAAGGGATACTTCACTATTTTCAGGATACTTCTCTTTTTTTATTGCATCTTTTATTACATGTTGCTCAGATATTCCGCAACATGACAGATCACGATTTTTGGTCTCTTTGTGATGGAGCTTCTGCCTATAATGGTACAAAGACATATATTTGTTTCTTTCAGGTTAAAGCCTAAAAATATCTCTTTTTCATTCAAATTCACTGATAAGTCAAAAGAAAAAGCAAGTCAGCCAAAACATGTCACTCTGATTCGGTTGAAGTCTAACAACAACTATAGGGTTCATGGCATGTCATGTCAGGTCTTTATCTGCCAGACATCAGCCATGGCTGTGTATCATCCAGGATAATCCTAAATCTTTATGTAGTAGACAAGTTCTGTCTTGTCTCAGTTCTTGAAGATGCGTCTTTACCGAAAAGACTGTTAAAAAACTCATGAAGAATTTCAGCTCCAAGTTCTTTTAGGGTCGTTCCAGTTGCAGATTGAAGAGTGTCCACCATTATCGATACCATTCCCACTTAAGGGCACAAGGATCTGCCTATCCTATCTTATCCCAGCTCACACAAAGCATATACGCAAACCCTGAAGAGACACATACAGTGTACAGAAACAACCAGACAGACTCCCTCCATTTAACCTGAAATATGTGCTTTTTGACTGCAGGATGAAGCCAGAGAACATGGAGAACATGTAAGAACCTTCTTACTGTGAGGCAACCACCAAACAACCCCCTGAAAATTAATTTCCTTTCAAACTCACTCGTCAGCTCCATGAACAGTTATCTCATCAAAATATTTTTTAAAAAGTCAGGCAGCCACATCTGACTCCTCCTGATCAGATTCCTCTCAGTATCTCAGAAATCAGAACCCGCATTACTCTTTTCTTTGTCAGCTTTTAAGTGTTACAAGATTATAACAATTATAAAACCTAACGATTCCCACTTGAAGTAAAACCGTCCTTGAACTTGAGGAAACATTCAACAGATGCAGGCAGCGTGGCTGTCTGACTCAACTGGCTGGGTGGAAAAGATAGCTGTGATTTTATTTTGTTGCTGCCTGAGTCAAATCATCTCTAAGAGATTTTAAGTCACAGTTGTCTCTGCAGCACTGTAATATTGAAAGATCTTAATGGAGAAAAGTCTAGTGGTCCCTTAATGTCATTAAAGGTGAACTTCACTGGAAGTCTGCATTAGAAACTCACTGATGGGGTTTATGGAAACTAAGCATTCTGCTTGATTAAAGTAAATCTGAATAAATCACCTAAAATTTAACTTACTGCACTTTTTTTTAAGAGACTTCTACTTTACTTATGCAAAGAGGAAACTTAGTGATGGAAGTCAAGATCACCTGTACAGGGTGAGAACAAAATATACCTAAAATTATGCTAGACCCCCCCCCCCCCCCCCCACACACACACACACAATTAGGTGATTCATAAAATAACGTAAGGTACAAAATTTCCATTCTTAATTCCTAAATTTTGAGATGATGCAGTTTGTCAGATCTTATCAAAAAGCCCACAAAGACTTCAGGTTGCACTGAATCAGATAGAAAGATAGACAAAATACTTAAATGTTTGGGATGTCAATTTCAAAAGAAGCTCCAGCTGTGTGTAATCAGCACTTTCAGATTTGTTTAGACGAATACAACACAATGGCAAGTCTGGCCTGACAGTGGCTCATTTCAGCGTCCGAGAAATATAAAAAAATACAAATAATCAACCATTCCAGAAAAGGGAATTTGAGAAGAGGAATCAGCTGAAATGTTGGCTTTAAATCCAAACTATGAATCCAGAAATATTTCTTTCTTTCTTTCTTTCTTTCTTTCTTTCTTTCTTTCTTTCTTTCTTTCTTTCTTTCTTTCTTTCTTTCTTTCTTTCTTTCTTTCTTTCTTTCTTTCTTTCTTTCTTTCTTTCTTTCTTTCTTTCTTTCTTTCTTTCTTTCTTTCTTTCTTTCTTTCTTTCTTTCTTTCTTTCTTTCTTTCTTTCTTTCTTTCTTTCTTAGGTGATGTTTCACCACCTCCAACTACTTTTGGAAGTTCATCACTACACACACAGAGAAGAAGGCAAACTTTGGAAAGTCTTGTTCCGTTTTCACCAAGAGACTCTTAAAAGCATCAAGTCTCGTGACCCAAAATCTTTCATTCACTTTAATCACCTTTAAACATTTAAACATTTAATTATTTTCTTTTAAACGTCAGACCCATTATAATAGCTATTTGTTCGATGAAAACCGAGTGTCCCACAGTCGTATATGACTTGATTTTCATATAAAATGCGTTTTTATGGTTTTTAAATTAATTCTGTATCTTATCTTCTCCTTGTTAAAATGGAAAAAGTTGAGTGGCTGCGGCTAAAACACGTCATATTTTGTCTTGGGAAAGTGACCATTTTTAAATCATTCTAAATCGTTGTACTTTTTTAAAATGATTATATCAGTCTATGAGTTTATCTTTAGCCAGTTTGGTAGAGGTTTTGAGTTTGCATGTTATACAGTTATTTGCCTCGGTTTTCTGTTCCAACAGAGCCCATGTCTGAGCTCTAGATGCCTCGCTGCCATGGAGATGACGGTGGCGTACATGTTGGCTTGGGTTGCCAGACCTCCTTACCTCCTAACCCAAACCCTAACCCGTTTTGAAGCCAGAAAACCAAAAAAGTCTGGACGCTTCCATGTGATACCATCACCTCCGAGGAGACCATAGACGCTTCTGGTTCACGCCGCGATAAAGAACCTCAGTCTGGGCGTTTTGGCTTGTGTCTGCCTCATCCCGCTAAAATAAATAAATAATAATTTAGCAGATTTTATTCTCGAACATGAGAACGGAGACTTTACAGAATCTCTTCTTTTATTTTCATATTTTCTTCGTACTTTAAATCTGAAAGCTTGTATTTTGCTTTCATCATTTTATAACAGCTCATAAAGCTTTGAGCCTAGTTTAATTTTCAAGCTTTGTCTTTATGTGAATGACATGTGTCACGCATTACGAGATTTTTAGATTAGTACTAAAAGAAATGAAAGCAGCATATCATCTCCCCTCACTGTACATTTGCTCGAAAACTGATTCCACTTTTTTGTCGTCCTTTAACAAAGAATCCATGGGCTTGCACAGATGGGTACCCACGCTAAAATCAAGACAAAAAAAAGGTCCCAACTGAAGCCTCTCTTGGATTTTTTTCCCCTCCTCTTTGGTCTTATCTTGAAGGACCAGTTCCCAGACAGGCTTGATGGCAGTTATTTGGGGCCCCATGGGGCTGGGCGCGTGCAAGTGTCCGTGTATACAGTGCTTCACAAAATAACAGCATTGGAAACCCCTCAAGTTGAATAAGAGCAGCTTTGAGCTGAAGACCAGTTCTACAATGTAATTTTTTGCTGTTTATGGCTCCTGGTCTTCTTTAACTTGAGTGTTGAGTTTCACCAACCAGTTTGTTCTTGAAATGTGTGTATAAAACTACTATTATCCACACGTGAACGTATTAAGTCAAAATAAAACCTGCTGTGGCTGATTTTAAAAACAAACTAGAATTTGAAATTCATCTGCAGCATGTTCTCTTGGCCTATTGTTTCACATGAACTTGCCATCGGGATTTATATGGAGAATTGTCTGGCAGTGCATATTGTGTTTCCTTTTTACTTTGTTGATATGGTACAATTGCATCTTTTTGTTTTGATGACGTGACCCAAATTTCTGCTCCCTTTCCGAGAGTTTACCAGAGCCGGAGCAGGGATGCTGATGGTGGGAACCTCCTGCTGCAGCCAGGGCTGCGCAGTCCACATGGGTGGAAGGGGGCAGGGTGTGTGTGTCGGAGGGGAGGGGAGGGGAGGGTGACGGGGCTTCCCATCTGTTGAGCTGTTGTGACGCGTGCCGAGCGCGAGTCTGAGAGGCTCGAAATGGTATCAGGCAAAATCCAATGAAATAAGCTGAAAAAACCTTTCAATATACTCAAATAAAATAGGTTTAATTTAAAACACTGACATCTTTGTTTTGCATTGTACTTATAGACTTCAAGCAACACGAAGCACTTAGAAAGAGGTTCAGTCTTCTTGGCTATACAAAATTAGGCTATTAGTTTATTTATATATTGTTTATTTACATGTATTCATTCGATCTTTTTTCTATTTAACAGAACAATGTGTTTTTTTTATTTATTTAAATGAATTAATGCACTTCGTAGACGCACGCACCTGCATTGCAGGCTGTTTAGTCTCCTCCCCCAGTGCAGGTAAACGCCACGTTGTTGATATTGGAAACAAGCGTTTTGAGGGTCCATAAGCAGATGTTAATCCTTACATAGCGTGGCTTGGCTTTCCGTTTTATTCATTTTAGGAATAGATTAATCTCTACGTCTCAGATTCACTCTTTAGGTGTGTTTTTTTTTTTAGTGGTGGGAGGTTTACACAATGCGTAAGCACAAATAAGCAATATATATTCAGCTTTTTGTAACTGAATACATTCTTTGTAGCTATTACTTACACGTGTTTTCTTTTTATATCTAACTTTTAAATCCTTAAAACATTAGTACAACTCTCAGGCTATCTGAAAAAAACATCTATTTGGTTTGAACATTACTGTTAATATCTAAGACAATAAAAAATAGAAAGCTTTGATGAGCAGTTTATTCTATTAACAAAGCCGTGTGAAAAAAGGTGTCGTCTTTGTAGAAAACTATAAGAGCAGCTTTGGAAATCTTAAGGTTAAACCTTTTTGAGTTATAGACAAATGTGTACTTATAGATTTTGGATAGACGTTGAAGACTTCACATTTAAACGTGAGACAAATCGGAACAATACCACGAGTCTCTGCATACCAGCGTGCAGACACTGGAGTCCAACAGGAGCAGATGGTCCAGGCAGAAACTTCACTCTTCTTCCCAAGGGCATCGCCCCCCTCTGCGTCCACCCCTCAGCGCAGTGGCTTGTGTTCCCTCCCCTCTGACGCCCCGGAGCCCTATAAATGGGAGGCTCTTCAACCCTGCTGCACAGTTGAGCTCCAAGTCGCTCTAAGAACAAGTGTCTCCCTTCTAAAAACACAAGAACCAGTAGCAACCGAGATGAGTCCCAGTATCACTGCTGAGGCCAACCAGCCTCTTCCTGCGCGGTCCACCGTGGCCCAGAGAAAACAAGCCAACGAACTCAGAAAGGTAAGGAAAAGCCAGAATCTGCGCAGATGTTTACATTTACCGGAACTATTAAACGATGTTTATCAGAGCAGCCGAATAACCTATTTCATGTTATTTTTTTTCTAGACATTGAAACCTTTGTTGGAGAAGAGAAGACGCGCTCGCATCAACGACAGTCTCTCTCATTTGAAGAGCCTGATTCTGCCCCTTGTCGGCAAAGACAACGCACGATACTCGAAGCTGGAGAAAGCTGATATTCTGGAAATGACCGTCCGCTTTCTTAGAGACCTTCCTTCCTCCCCAGTCAAAGGTAAAAATCTTTTAAATATAAAGTTTTGTTTTTTAATACTTCATCTGAAAGTCCAGTCACTGATCAGATTTCTCTTCATCTCCCCTCAGACTCTGCAGACACTTACAGAGAAGGTTACAAAGCCTGTCTCCAGCGCGTCTCTGCTCTGCTCCCCAAAACGAGCCTGGATCAAGACGCGTGCCAGCGGGTGCACGACTTCGTCCAACAGTCCATGTCTGCCACCATCACCCCAACGTGCGTGAACTGCTGCGCCCAGAGCTCCAGGGCTCTCCCTCAGATCCAACAGAGACTCCTGAGCCTCAAATCCAGCTTCAGCTCCAGGCTGGAGAGCCAGTCGCGCAGCAGCGCAGCTGCGGCTCCCAGCAGAGCGCAGTCAGGCGCGCAGCCGGTCGGCGCTGCCATGTGGAGACCCTGGTAGACAGACTGAATGTGCACGTAGCTCGTGTGTATTATTTATTTAGTCATGTTTACTGTATGTTTTCTAAAAAGGAATAGACTTAGCAAAGAATAGGAGTAAGAATGGCTGCATTTGATGTGTACTATTTATACTGAGCATTTGACAAATGTTGCTTTTTCTGCCAGAGGGCACAGATCTCAAAGAAACCGAAGTCTATGAACTTTTTTTTTAAATACGCAATCCTCTTTGGGGTTTCAAAGATATGGGTTGTAGACAACACTTTTGTAAAACCCCAAGGGTTATTTTGTTTGAGGGTTGCACGATGGACTTAAAAGTAATTTGGTCTGTGCAACAGGATAGTCTGTAAACACTGTGTGTTAAATAGGATTAATATTGTTCATTGACGAAAATGCCTTGTTTCGTGACATTTCTAATGTTTTGGCATGTGACAAGAGAACTGAAATAAACATTTATCTGACACAGATGGCCAAGTTGTTTGATCTTTGGTTTTGGGGTGGTTGAAGGATGTCAGATGTATAATTAAACACGTGCGCTTTAATAAGAGGGTTCTAAGCGAAATGAAAGGAATGAAAAAGGCGCGCAAACGCAGAGATCCACGGGTCAGTCACAGCCTATTGATGCTGATGAGCAGCTGCTCCATTGTTGCTGATGTGAGGGCCTCTGCTGATGCCGCCAAAACTTTCTGGGAAGAAGAAGAAACCCACTACGTGTTACAACCCGGAGAGAACCCACTCAATGTTTTTGCAAAACAGTTGTCTAATAAATAAGACAGCAGCTTAATGATATGTGTTGAAAGGATACTGGGGCATCCGAAGCACTTTAATAAATATACTTTCTCAAACTCTAGGTTGTTACCTTCACATTGTGCAATGATTCACAGAGTCAAAGAATAATCAAATAATATAAAAACAGATTTTGTAGACTTTAGAGAAAACTAGGTGAACATATATGTCACAAACTAGTTACAGATGATGACTGATATTTTATGCTCTTAAAATCTACCATAAAAAGGGTTACCTTAAGTGATAGTGGACAAAAACTGTTTACATGGGTTCATTTTACTAAATTAAAACATACATTGTCTTGCTAATATTTGAAGGGTACAAGATATTAATGTGTGTGTTGAACAATATAAACCTTTCAAAACGATAAAAGGTCTACAGTTGATCCATGTTTTATACCTTTGAAAATGTCTCATTTAAGGACTGCTTCATCCTCGAATCTTAAACAAGAAACAACAAAACTTTCTCAATGAACTCTTCTTTGTCTCTTTGTATTTAATATTCTCGGTACAGAGGTGTGAAAATTCAACCTTTTTAGGCAGATAATGTGCATCAGTGGCTACTGGAGTAAAGTATCGTTCAAGAGTAGATCTGCTGGTCTTTCACACTCAGAGGTACAAGTCAAGTTCCGTTCAGTTCTCTTCAATGAGACTTTATTATAACAAGAAGGGGAGATTATATTATATTATATTTTGCAGTAGTAAGCCAGTTAGTTACTCTATAAGTTGATTTAACGGATCCTTATTATTATATCTGTGGGCAGCAATGATCTGCAGGGCAATCTGTCACTGAATCACCCTGTTGTGAGCAGAATGTGCACTGGTATTTAAGCTGCAGGAGCTTCAGATTCTAATTCTTTGTCTTAATTATTTTCAAGGTGATTGTTCCTACACGGTACCACAAAGTGGTCCAGCAGATCTCTGCACCCAGCCCCCTGTCGGCTACTGACCCACCCCCAGGACCTCAGAGCTGTCTGAGCACCCCTGATGTTAACAGGATCTTGAGCTGCACTGACAGTGGTGAAGACAGGGTAGACAACACGGTCCTGAGGTAGACAAAGACATGTGGAGAATGGACACATGGATGCATTTGTTATTCTCATGGAGCTTATGGCCAACATTTTTAAGACTTATAGAGCAATAACTACGTATCTCTATAAACACTAAGAGTTATTTCTGCTTTACAAAAAAAAAGAGAGAAAATCCTCCTACCACTCCAGTGTTGGAGAACGACAGCTACATCTGAGGTTTTCATCTAAAATGTAGACTAGAGGTCACATCTAATTTCTCCATCAAAATCCCTCCTCGATTGTCTAATCTGATGGTGCTGTGATAACTGTCTACTGCTGGTAAATCACTAACCAGTGATAAGTATATCTTTCACAAAACTTCACTTCAAATCACAAAGATATCCATTTAAGACAAGCTTGATTATGCACAAGACGTCTTGCTGCCTAGAAGTAGAAATAAAAAAATTAAACAGTCTCACACACTAGACTTGGCAGTGACAAACATATGTCAGTAAGCTTATGCAATGCAATGCAACACTTCTATGATTTTAGTTTATTTCTCTCTTTATCACATGTTATGACTGATGAACGAGTGGTGGTGTCTCACACTAATCTCTTTTGTTTTGCACTGTCTGTGATTTAAAGCTTTCTGAGATACGGCTCGGTTTTATGCAATTTGTCTGAGCATCACATGGTCTTTTCTTGAACTTGCTGGGATGTTGACTCCCAGAAGACTGGGAACTGTCTTGAATGGTTTCTGCTTGTTAGTGATCTTTCCCACTATAGAATGAATGACTTAAAAGTATTTTTTTGTCCAACGTTGGTACATCAGAACATGCGATGAGAAACGGGCAACGGGAACAAGAGCTGCATGGCCCAGGGTGGAGAATATTAGACTAAGGCTGCTTTTATACAGCCAACCTCAGATGGAGGGATTATATTCATAGGGTGTGAGGTCTATATGGATACTTTGAAACTGAATGTCAAAGCTAACAAAGAAATCCTAGATCCTAGAGATGCTATACAACATTGATAAAAAAAGAAATTCACACCATGGGTTATAGGAAATGATATCCCTCATCGTGAAGAAAAAAGGTTTGAGGCTTAAAGGAAGAGGGCTGGAAGTGTACAGCAGTGATACTGGGACGTCATTATCTGGACTAGATCATTGATAAGAGAGGCAAATCAAACAACTGAGGGGTTGAAACTACCGGTTACACCTTGTTTAGATAACAAAAACGTATATAGCACCTATATAAGGGACTTTATAGAAAGTAGTTTGACAGGAAATGGGAATAGAGAAACTGGAAAGACACTCAGCAAAGGGCTATAGGCTGGAAGCTGAACTTTGTTGGGGTGCACCTTTTTAACCTTGTTTAGGTTCTACAAGGCCCTTCATATGTTTGTTACCCATGTCATCCAGGTACTAGTCATAACACAAGAACAGGCCCTGAGCACAAGAGCAGTAGAAGCCAGGATCTACCAGGATCTATCACATCAAACAAGACCACAGATGTAACCTGCACAAAGATCTTCCTGAGATGATCTAACCCATAAGAGCAAGGTGTAAGATGTAGGAAGGATCTACCACATCAAACAAGACCACAGATGTAACCTGCACAAAGATCTTCCTGAGATGATCTAACCCATAAGAGCAAGGTGTAAGATGTAGGAAGTGCAGCATACATGAAACACCTGCTGTGGACCTTATTGCTAAATTTTAAAAAAATTCAGTGCTTCAATGTTTTTCTTAACTTTATCATAAATACTGAGGAGGTAGTTTGCAGGAAAAATGATGTCAAAGGGCTGAGAAAAGGACAAAAGGTGAACGGCACAGGAAAAACATAGATTGGTAGATTGGATTGTGTATGGATGGCAGATGGAGTCCATAGGTTGTGTACATCTGCTTCTAAAAAAACCAAACAGAAGTGTGGGAGAAGGGGAAAAAAATCATTACAACGGGAAGAGGAGAAATCAGAAAAATCTGTCTCATGGGCAGATGAGACCAGAGTGGAGACGTCTGGGAATAATACACAGCACTATGTTTGGTGGAAACCAAGCACAGTGTATAAAGCAATAAACAGCAATAAAGGGGTGATGATTTAAGCTCATTTTGCAGCGACAGGACTTGGGTACCATGACGTCCTGGAGTGAATCACAGACTCTTCATGATATTCTAAAGTCAAATGAGAGACAACGTGTCTATGGATTGCAGAAATTGGGTCATGCAATAGAAAAATTATCCCATGCACATCAGTAAATCTACAACAGAATGGCTATAAATGAATGAATGAATAAATAACCTCAAGAGACATGTGCAATAACAAATTACTACATACCTTAATGAACTGAAGCAAACTTGTGTGAAACGCCAACACTGTGAGAGGCTGATAGCTTAATTGTGAAAAAAATCAGTTCACTTATTGCTGCTTTTAATGATTATTTAAGCTACTGAATCATGGTGTGTATAGCTTGTTTTTTAAATACTCCTTCTGATTTATTATAGTTATTAAAAACAATTAATCAAACAATGTAATATCTCCCATGTTGTAGTCCATCTCAGTGTGGTTAAAACTAATATTAAGACCTATAAAAACTATATGTCGTTTCTATAGAAACCCCTTACACGTAAAATCTCAGCTTAAGGAGACTGACATTACTGTACATGGACAAGCAAACGTTGTTCCCTACAGAGGAAATATACTTGAACAACAACAAAATAAGACAAAATCTGAATTTATAATCATGAATTCATTTGTTTGTCTTTGTAAGAAGTAAACAGGTCCCAGGCCACATATTGCCCATTTAACAGAAATACAAATTTGAAGACATTTTAAATCATTGTTAAACAAACAATGATGTCAGTTTGTACAAATTTTGATCCATACTCCATTCCAAACCCTTTTCAGTTACAAAATGGATTTAATTTACCTAATAGTTCAAGTTGAGCCATATCATGTCATCCATCATCTATACCCGCTTACTTCCTCTCAGTGGCCTATCCCGACGCATAGCAGGCAAAAGGCAGGGGTCCACCCTGGTCAGGACGCCACATACACACACACATGCACTCTCACATTCACACCTACAGGCAATTTAGAATGAACAATTTACCTAGTATACATGTTTTTGGACTGTGGGAGGAAGCCGGAGTACCCACGCAAGCATCGGGAGAACATGCAAACTCCACACAGAAAGACCCACCAGACCAGGAATTGAACCAGGAACCTTCTTGCTGTGAGGCAACAGTGCCACTAAGCCACCACACTGCCCCATATCATATCATCACAGTCCATTTTCTAACCCTGAAATTGAATTTAGCAATTTCTTGGATCATAATCTTGCTCTGTTTCAGCTTTAACTGTCTCAGAGATGGAATCACGTTATTGTCATTGTGATGGAAGGATTAAAATATTAGATATTATGTGGTTAGATATTATATACGATGGTTCGTCAAAACCTCACAGAGAGTTGGACATAAACAGGTCGCAGCCTCCAGCCTGTAGAGGAGATGAGATGTTTTTTCACGACTACGAGGCCATGTTAGGTGTCAGACAGATACTGTTAGTGTGGTAGCTTTCCAGAACCTGCCGTAATCTCAGTCTTACTTTTTAAATTACTCGTGCCATATTGTCTTGTCGGTCACTTTCCATTCATCTGCCTTGCTGTGAAGATGTGACCCTTTGCATGCAATGGAAGCAAATCAGATTAAATCCTTGTCAGAGTCAAGTCTTTCTTTTTTCAGTCTTTTAGTCTAGAGGACATTTTTCCACAATAGTCAGACACTAAAAAAGTCTTTGATATAAGCACTTCCACCACCATGCATCATAGCTGGTAGGTTTTTAAAATCATGAAAACATGTCTTTGCTCTTTACCTGTAGCTGCAGATTTCTCATTATGTTTTTCAAAATTTATAATTAAAAAAAAAACTAGTTTTAGAGCATATGTTAATTTTAAATTATCCCCTAATAATGTGACTGGATATCAATCAACCTTTATTTATGTAGCACATTTCAACAACTTGAGTTGACCATAGTGCTTCACAATTTAAAAACAAGTAAAATAGCAATACAATAAATGCAAAAACAAAATAAACTAAAACACATTTTATATAGATGAAAGAAATTATAAGTGAGAAAAGTGACATAGTGCTCTCATGTGCCAAAAGCCAATCTGAATAAGTCTTGAGTTCAGCTTTAGACCGTTGCAGGTCAGAGATGGTACGGTGCTCAGGGGCATGAGCGTTCCAGGGTTCGGGTCCTGTGATGGCAAAGGAACCATCACCCCACTGTTTGCTCCTTGACTGTAGAACCTCTAGCAGATACTGGTCAGTAGAACGCAGAGGTCTATTGGGTTGGTGAAGACTTAAAAGCTCAAATAAATGTGGAGGTGAAAAGCCATTAACTGCACCAAAAACAAACAAGAGCTTAAAATGATTTCTGAATTGAACTGGGAGTTGGTGGAGGGACATATTCATGTCTCTGAGTGTTCGTCAGCAGCCGAGTAGCAGCATTGTGGACAAGCTGCCGGTGACACTGAGAAGTTTGATTAATTCCAAAATAAAGCGCATTGCAGTAACCAAGCTGGGAACTGTTAAATGTGTGGATGGCTTTCTCAATGTCACTATGTCACAGGAAGGGCTTCACTTCAGCAATGAGTCAAAGTTGAAAAAAGCTCGCCTTGACAACCAAGTCATTCTGCTTATCAAATTTTAAACTGGTGTCAAAAGTAACAATAGATTTTTGACAATGTGGTGAAGGAGAAGGGCCAGAGCATCAAGACCTGAGCTACTGTAGACGGGACACTGCTAGGCTGCCTTGAGGGGGAAAACACTGTACAGTCAGTTTTGCTCTTGTTCAAACAAAGAACATTGTGTGACTGCCAGAGTTTGATGGAACTGAATGAATTGATGAGCTGGGCATTTTAGGCAGATAGACTTCTAAATAATCTGCATACAGAGGAAATGAGAGATTATGTTGTGAAATAACTGATGGCAGTAGGTATAAGGAAAATAGAACAGGGCCCAAAGCGGATCCCTGTGGCACACCAGAGTTCAGAGGGGCTGTGGTGAGGTTCAGCATCACTAGAAGCACAGTTTTTTTTTTGTTTTTTTTTTTTGCATCCAGGGACAGGAGGATGTCATTCTAGACCTCAAACAAAGCTGATTCAGTGCTATAATGGTTTTAAATCCAGAACTGAATTTCTCAAAAATATGATTCTCTTCCAAAAAAGGGGAGCAACGGATGGATAAGAACTTTCTTAAAAAAAACGGTAAATGGGGCACTGGACTAAAATTTGACAAAACTGTAGGATAGCCAATGACTTCCTCCTCTGCTAAAGCCCTTCATTCTTAACTAATAGATTTGAGGATGTTATAAATGTTCAGACGTTGCTTTTTCCATTAGATATGTGTATTAAAACTGATAAAGCGAAACACTGTGTACATTGTGCAAGACTCAAGAAGTTGCTCAGTGTCTCTCGGCTCACTTTAAAAAGTCACAGTTTGTCCCCCATCCCTCTCTTAATTCCCATGAAGTGTCTGTACATTGTCAGACAAAGGATCCCTGTTATCCGGCCTGCACAGATGGGTTGCCGACGCCAAATTTGCTTCAAAAGACAAAAGAGGACTCTAACCGTAAGAGGAAAACGGAGACGTGCTGACCCCCCCTTCCCATCACCATCACTCCTTAATCCCAGCGGGCGGTGAGGGGCGCGTGCAGCAAGTGTGCCTTTCGGGGTGGCTCTCAGGGGTGTTTGAAACACCACAGGATCACGTCGACACGATGCAAACCATTTTGAATTTGCAACATTTATTTATTGACTTTTAACACGATGCAAACCCTTTTGGATTTGTAACTTTTATTAATTGACTTTCATGTTGCAGAAATACTGTGACAATATAGAGCTTATACACTCGAGCTCTAAATATATTGCATCTAATATTGAAATCGTTTCCTGCCATAACAAAGACGTAAACCAAACTGCATGTGTTATAGAGAGGGGAATAATTTAAACCATGAAAGGGACAAAAATACTGGGAACAGTAAAACATAATTAAAAATGGTACAAAGTAAATTGCTGATTTTCAGACTGTCTGCAGCCTAACTTGCTTTTGGTGGAGTCTTGTCATCTTAGGCTGCAAAACAGTATTATTATTACATAAATGGTTTAAATGTTTCTGTTTTAAGAAGCTTATGTCACAATAAATCGCATAATTTCCCTGTTATGTGTTCCCAATGTGAATGTTATTCCTTCGGAATCATGCCAAAAGAGTCATGCATTAGACAAGCATCTTTCCTCCTCAAACAGATTGGCCTTTGTGTTTCGTGATCAGCTTGTAGAATTGATAAACAAGCATTTCATGATCGCCTGGGCGCTAAAAATACCCAAGAGTCAAGCTAAAGGAGACAACTGTGGAATAAAACAGTGAGACTGAAGGGGGTGGAGATGGCGTGTTTCGGTTGGACACTAACATCATGGACTGATGTGACGCATGCAGATGGGGTACCCACGCCAAAACTGCGTGGAGATCAAGTATCGTGCATGTGAAGTTTACAGAAAAAACACGCCGATAACAAGCTGTATGTGTGTTTGCGCGCGCGCAAGGATGAGAGATGAACGAGATCCTCGTTGGGTCAGGGACTCTGGATGCTGGTGCGCTGCAGGAGGTGGGGGCAGGGGAGGTGGGGAAGGATCTTTGTAACAGTTCGCCATCTGGTCGCCGTGGCGCGTGCTGCGCGCGTGGTTCCCCTGAGTGCAGAGGCATTTGATGGGCTGTCATGTTTTTTTTCTTCTTCTCCAAAATCAGAAATCTCCCAGTTGTTATTTGATGTTTGCACAGTTTGTATCCTCTGACAGGGAACCAAGTTTAGATAACAAACACTTAATGTCCAAGTCCAAGTAAACACTATTTACGATACAAAAAAACCCTAAAAATTTAGAGATATTTTGTATTTCTCAGGGGTTTTGTGGTCGAAGAGTATGCATCCCCACCCCAGAAGCTGCACTCGTCAGCCCCCACCTCGTTGCATGAAGCGTTAGCAGCAATTACACACACCCCGCAGAAAGAGACTCCCCCCCGGCAGAAACTAAACGAAAAACGTGATATGCAAAACTATTGTTGTCAAAATCTAGGAGCAGATGTTATTTGGAAGCAGCTTGGCTTGGGTATGTGATTGGAGTAAGAGTGTATCTCTGTAAACGCTTTTCCATACACGCAAGCCTGACCCCTATACAAGTGATGCGTGTACTGCATCCCCTTGTTCTAAGCTTTGTTATAAGTTAGGGACAAACCATTAACCGATATAAATTATATCAAATTAATTCTGGGGTATGTTATACACACTATAGCTAAATTACAGTAAAATGTTGGGTTGAAACCATACCAACGA
The DNA here is from genome assembly GCA_014839995.1 of Xenentodon cancila. Taxonomy (NCBI): domain Eukaryota; kingdom Metazoa; phylum Chordata; class Actinopteri; order Beloniformes; family Belonidae; genus Xenentodon; species Xenentodon cancila. The sequence continues at coordinate 22,968,307 of CM026204.1, read as the reverse complement.
CTTCAGAAGGCACACAAATCTTAATAGTCATTGGAAACCGGCAAAACTATTTGAAATATATACAATTTTGAACGTTACGTTAATTCTTTATTTGCATTAAAATGAGAATAACCAATATCTTCTCTTTTGCTTCAATTGTTCTTGGACCACTGCGTAATTACGCATCAGTATCCCTAATTATGCTTGTATTCTTTATTATAAATATCTGATAAACAATAACTGAAGTTTTAATGTTTAGTTTGGTACAAATACAGAAATAAATTAGTATTTTTTGAAATAGCACTGTGTGCATTCAAAGTTGAAGCTTCTTTACGCACGCACTTCTCCAGCTTTTTGACGCAGCTTTTGTTTGGTTTGGTCTATGGATGATAAAGCAGACACGCATTACAGCCACACATAGATTAAAAGCAAAGACAGATGGTTATTTTTGTTAATATGATGCTTTCGTGATGCTTTCATCCAATACGGGGCCGGTCCAAATCGTTTTGTGTTGGCTTGGGGGCGTACCCGTGACGCACGGAAACCGACGCCAAAGAACGGGATATATAGCGCAGCTCCTGGCAGTTAGAGACACATCTTCGTCTGTTTAGGTGTTGAACACTTCTGTGGCACAAGGACGACGCCGAAAATGTCTCCAAACATGACCTGCGAAACTCTCCTGCCCTTCTCTCCAAAGCTTACCCTTGCTAAAAGGAAAGAAGCACTTGAGCTCAGAAAGGTAAGCGAAGTGACTGAATTTTTTCCTAACATTTTCATAAGCATGTTCATTGATGTCTTAAAGTAACGGGAATGATAAATAATACACACTTTCTCTGCATTTTTCAGACAATGAAACCGCTTATGGAAAAAAGAAGGTGCGCTCGTATCAACGAGAGCCTGAACCGCCTGAAAACTCTCATCCTTCCTCTCACAGGCAGAGATGTAAGTTCTTTATTTATACATTTTCATTATACACAAATGTATTATTCAAGGCTATACAACTAGATTCCAGAGTTTAACGCTTGCTTTTTTTTTTTTGTTCTTCTATAGAAAACTCACTACTCCAAACTGGAAAAGGCCGACATCCTGGAAATGACTGTGAGGTTCCTCAGTGACATTCCCATTGTGGACACAAAAGGTGAGTTATTGTTTTGGCTACTGAACGTTTGTGATTTCAAATGAATAAACAGAATACTTGATCGCTTTTGAACAAGAAAAGTAATATTCAATTGTCCTCGCAGACTCTGCAGACACTTACAGAGAAGGTTACAAAGCCTGTCTCCAGCGCGTCTCCGCTGTCCTCCCCAAAACCAGCCTGGATCAAGGCGCGTGCCAGCGGGTCGACGACTTCATCCAGAAGTCGATGTCTGCGACTTTCGCCCCGACTTGCCTGAACTGCTGCGTCCAGAACTCCAGAGCTATACCTCAGATCCACCAGAAACTCCAGAGCCTCAAATCCAGCGTCATCTTCAAACCGCAGAGCCAGTCGCGCAGCAGCGCAGCGGCGGCTCCCAGCAGAGCGCAGAGGGGCTTGCAGCCGGTCGGCGCTGCCATGTGGAGACCCTGGTAGACCTCTACAGGTCTACCTCTACCTCTGCCCGAACGCTGTGAAAAGACTCTGTTATGTTTGACATAAATACAATATGTCAGGATAGCATTACTTGTAAATATGCACAGTATTTCACTGCGTTGTTACCGCTGATGAAAAGCCAGAATTCATCGTGAAATTGTTTTGGTTGAGTATTATATACTCACGTTTTGCGCGCGTCTTTTGTCCGGTATAAGTTGGAGGTTTTAGACGACCGTATTGTTTTTCTTAAATCTACATGTATGTATACGTTGAATATTTAGTCCTCGTACTGGACTAAGTTAAAAAGGGCCGTTGAAACAGCCCTGTAAGACCCAAGGGGTCATTGTAGGTATGAATCTGCGGGACAGACTTCAGTGTAGAGTCTGTGCAGATAAATTGTGTAGACATAAAATGTCACAAAAGGTATCTCTGTTGGGATGTGTTTTACTTTTTGCTTTTTGCAGCAAATCCTGTATATATGTTGTAAACAAATAAAACTGCGATGTCGTGGTTACATTTGTTGTTGTCTTGTTTTTAAAAATCTTTGGGAATTCGTTTATAGAGCTCTGGGGGGGGGGGGGGGGGGGGGGGGGTTAAAAAGGTTAGGCTATGAGTGTAATTTGAACTGACGTTAGACTAGTAAAACTCATGCAGATATGCACGCCTTTCACTGGACGGCAGCAGAAGAAGTCTGAAAACGGAGAACCCAAATATTGAAGCTGTTTCTCCCAAATCGTGTTTACTACATCCAAATAAAAGCCGTTGGTCCGTGTGACTTTTTTGTGGGATGATTCGGCCAAGAACAGACAAAACAATGCGCCACTATGGGAAACATTTACGTGGTCTCTGGTGCCCTCTTACGGTAAAATCGGGTAGTGCGTATTTACGTGCTTTCGATTTCTTCTGCTCGATCAGGTCCCATTCATCTCTGAGCAGGCCTGGGCCACATGTAAATGAACCGACTCTTGTTTCAGCCGCTTCATACAGCGCCACCCAAGTGAAAACACGCTGGGAAAAGAAACGTTATACGAGTATCAAGCAACACCCGCTTGGTCTTTTGCTTTTGTTTTTTTACTTTTCATTTGAAAAGGCTATTCACCCCCACTCACAGTGTCCGCTGCAGCCGGCGGATACACCGGAGGAGTCACATTTCGCTCCACATGACACAGGAATCTCGTTGCATCCCGAGAGCTCCTCAAAGCCATGTCGCAGACGCACGAAGCATCTTCTTCCCTCCAACTATGCAGGTACGAATGTTTATGAGTCGTTATCACGTATTGTGGGCAAGATACAAATGCCATTTTCGCGCTGTCGGTCGATAAATGATAAGAACACTGCAGCTACCGGCGCCGTCTCATGAGCGTTTCCTGACAGGATGTTAACCATCATAATCCGCTGCTGCGCGTCCCATTTTAACGCAAAGTGAAACCTGCGCACTTTCCTCTCGTCTCTGTCCTGTCGGTGCTCGACAACATTCATTTTGATCGGGTTTATGAACCAGTGACTGTGCTATTTTAGCTGAAGAGCTGTTATTCGTGCTGTCGTCCGTCTTGCGTCACATTTTATGACCTTAGCGCAGCTCATTAACAGTCAGCTCTCAAGGACGAGATAGTCCACCCCCCGCTTGTATTTTTTTAAAATTTTATTTATTTATTACCCAAAGTCAAATAAAGTTGGGGATCGAAGGGAAAATTTGGATTCCTGCTCACCAGGACTGTAGTGACACGCACGTTATAGATCCGTTATTTAAATTCTGGCAGTTTATAACTGAATGACAACACTGAAAATATACGTTAGTTAAGACACAATTCAAGGGTACGCTAAAGGCTTCTAGTCTGCTGTCCAATAAAATATCCCGGCAGTGAATGAACCGTGTTTCCCAGAAGCAAGCAGAGTTGGTAATACCTCTTCTCGCCTGTTGGGGGAGCCAAATACCTCTTCTGTCTGCAGTGAGCTGCTGGTGAATTTTAACTAAACAATTACGTAGCTGATTTGGCGTATACTCAACGTGATGGAAACCCTCAAAGGCTTGAAACAAGGCAATTGGACTTCATTTTCTTTTGTTCTTTAAGCCATTTCACCCTTAACGCTGAAGACGTGTTTGCAGCCTGGAGTGATACAACTTTATAATTCATATGTAAATCAGTGACCCCTCCCTCCACTTCTGTAGGTCATTAGTCTTTTGTGTAAATGGTTGTGAAATTGCCTGTGGTAGGGTGGGTTCCTTCAGGGAGCAACGCTAAGCCACTGGTTCAGATAGACAACTGGGTCAAAGTTCGTAGCCAAGAAGTAGAGGCCTTCCCTTAAGAGGTCAGCTCAGTAGACGGCAACATCAGTTTCAACAGAGGGGGTGCAAGAAACAATGAACTTTGAGGAGGATGGAAGTCTTAACCCTGAAGGTTGCTGGAAGCCTACACACACAAATCAATACTTCCTTTTTGATTCATACCATCCTCTGGAACGCAACCTGTCGGTCATCAGAAGTTTAAATCATTGGATGGAGGAAAAAGAATAGCAGCACGAGCGCATCAAGACAGCACTTCAAACCTGTGAATGTCCTGAGTTAAGTCAGCCAAGATCTGCACGAAACAGAGAAGAGAAGAAAAAAGAGGAGCACAAATGTTATCCCATATGTGGCAGGAGTGTCTCAGAAACTCAGAAGGATCTTCTCCTATCACAACATACCAATTCAAACCAAAAACCGGTCCACCTGAAGGACAGAACAACCAAACAGAAACTCTTATATCTTCCACAAGTGAAATGCAGCCCAATCCGGTTGAAATTAGATGACTGACTCATCATTCACAGTGAACTTTACTTATTTACTTTAAATGTTTTGGATTATTGTATGTCTGAACTGTGATGTTCTGTCAAATCAGTTTTGATGCCTTTGCCTGAATCTGAGCTGGCATTTTTTTAATTTTTATAACATCAGTCCTAATCTGCCTCCTTCTGTCTGTTTTTAGAAATCCTGCCCTGTTATCACGATGACTCCATATGTTTTACAAATGATTTTATATGCTCCAGATTGCGATTGATTCTTTATTCTTATGTTCTCCATAATCTAACTTTCCTGTCATTTTGTCATCATTGGCCCACATGGCTCGCCAGAGCCATGTGTCCGCAGGATCAAGAGAGGCGAGAAAGATGGGAGATACAGAGGGAAATATTCATTCAATTTGATCTGTAATAGTGCAAAAGATGCAATGTCGTTATTAATTTAAAGATCCTCCACTATGGACATGCCCAGTAGTCCGCCCAGTATGGACAAGCCCAGTATGGACAAGCCCAGTATGGACAAGCCCAGTATGGACAAGCCCAGTATGGACAAGCCCAGTATGGTCAAGCCCAGTATGTAAACACTCTGTTAGGCTTTTGACATGCAGGAGCAGAAATGGAAAGATCTTTGACACCCAGCACAACCTTAATTTGTTTCAGAATCCTGTATAAATTGCGCAAAATAAAATCATCTTTAATCAATTTCATGGATAAATTTAAATCGGAAAATCGAATAGCCGCTAAGGGAGGCTCCGGTACGTGACAAAGCAGCATGGGATTGGATTTCTGGCCAATGGCGGAGGGAGCATCACCAGGGCGTAGTTGCAGAATACCCAGGCTCTAGCATTACAAGGCAAGTTATAATCTCGGAAAACCGGTGAGGCCACCAGCAGCCGAGGGTTTCTGCAAGTGCAATTTGGAAATGCGAGGGGGTTTGTTGGCCCAGATAAAGGGGGTAATGACGGAGTCTAACTGATTAAAAAAAGAGGCATTGAGAAATATAGGAATATTTTGGAATATATGGGGAAATCTGGGGAGTACTATTATCTTAATAATGTTAACATCCAATTAGAGAAAAGGGGAGGAGTTTCCATCTATCTATCATAGACTTAAGCTTGTCAGTCATTTCTGAATAATTTAGTTTGAATAAAAGCTTAGGGTTCATTGGGGGTGGGGGGTTAATCCCTAAATAATTAAAGTGGTCAGTGGTGGTTTTAAAAGGTAGATGATTCAGAAACCCAGAATCAAGGCCATTGGACAGGGGGCATAAAACACCTTTGTGCCAGTTAATAATGAACTGGCTAAAATTTTTAATTAGATTTTTAATAAGACATCTCTCTCCCCCAAAAGAGGGGGGAGAGAGCCCTAACATGTGACATCATCGTATAGGCCAGTGCATGCAGTTGTGCCACACCTGATTCCAGAGATTGAAGGACTGTCTCTAATGGAAATAGCCAGAGCAAAGAGCATAGGGGTTAGGTGGGAATATTAGAGCCAACCGAGCTTCTTTTGTGCTGCACATTTTTTTGTTTACGAGGGTTTTTGGCAGAGTCAGCTCCCGCCAGGATAATGTCGTCCAGAGCACTGACAGAACAGCGATCAAAAGCTTTCCTGAGAAAATTCATAGCTGACGTCACACAGGATTTACTCAGTTTTTTAAATACAGTCTACAGTTCAGAGCTGATGTGGACATAATCTTGTCTTTGAATTGGTTTGTACTTTTCAAGAATATACTTCACACTAACCCTGTATTTGTTTAATATCTGTGATTGTTCAACTTCTTTTAAAAACAAGTGAAAATATTATTTTATAAAAACAAAACAAAGGACACTGTCTTGACTTAATAATATCCAAAGGTCTCAACATCTGTAAGGTTATGAAAATATGTGCCATAACTATGCAGATGACACACAAAAATATAACCATCTTACCAGGAGACTACGATCAAATTCAAACACTGATCAAATGCATTGATCAAATTAAAGAGTGAATTTGCCTGTTTTCTTCAGTTAAATGAAGATAAAACAGAAATAATAGTATTTGGAGCCAAAGAAGATTGAAAGCCAGCACTCAGCTGACGCTAAAAACCAAGAGCCAAGCCATGAATCTGGGAGTGGTTCAGACCTGAATTTTAACAGCCACATAGTGAAGTCAGCCTATTATCACCTAAAGAACACATCAAATCCAGGATTTAAGGGAATGATGTTTCAGCAGGACTTAGGAAAACGTGTCCATGCTTTTATCTTCAGTAGTCTGGACTACTGTAACACTGTTGTCATGGGTCTCAAAAAGGTTCAAAAAGGTTGTGCCTTCCTCAGGATTGCTGTGGAGTTAGCAGTCCAGGTTAGGTCCTCTCTGATGTGGATGATCATTAAATGCCTCAATTAAACATTCCCAGTGTTGGAGGGAAAAGTATGTGAACCCCTTGGATTTCATAAATGGTTAAAATTCCTTTGTAAGCAGAGACTTCAAGCAAACCCTTTTTGGTAGATGACGTGCTGTTAGACGGTCTCTGGAGGAGCGTGCCCCAGGTGTGCAAGGGCACGTGGCCTTCCTTGTTCCTATTGAGAGTCCCCTGGGCCCACTTCCTGATCTTGATCGCCTCCTCAATCCACCGCTTTTGTTTGTCGCTCTCTGACCCGATGACTCGTGTTGTCCATGTCCATGACACGGATCTTTCTTTTGTAATAGTCACACACACAGATCAATATCTTCTCTGGACATCAGAACACCCCACAGCACACAAACTGTCAGTTGTCAGAACATGATACGAACGGGCCAGCTTCCTAACTGAAGAGGAGGACAGAGGAGAGAAGGAGGACCATGTAGAAAACCCAGTCACACGCTGTCAGTATCCGCAATGGACAATAAAAAAAGGGAAACAACCGGTCAAAAACAAGGAAAACAAACAAACAAACGGAAAAGAAGAAAAAAAACCCTGCAAAAACCGGAAAACGCTCAAACAAACATGGTCACAATTCCATATATACGGGGGATAACGGAGCGCATACAGCAGGCCACGGGGAAACAGTCAAACCACACACAAAACTTTGCCAAGCAATAGCAAATCCCAAAGATAAACAAATGTAACGTCATCTACAAAATACCATGCAATACCAAATCACACCAGGGAGAATGTACAGACCCTTCGCTGGTTTTTTGCATTTATATGTTTATCTTTTGGCCACTTGTTTGTCACAGTCTGAGGTATTTCTTACTCTTCCTGTCAGCTGTGACACACATACGTCAGTGTCACGGTGGGAGATTTTGTTGGCTGCCAATAAAATCATCAGGGTGAGCTAGATCCAGTTTGACAAGTTCTGACTTGTAGGGCGGTGTCAACCATTGCACCTTGTGACATCACTCACAGAGGCGATGCCAAAGGGTTAAGATCCCAGACTTTTACATGTGGAGATCATACAGCAGGGAGTCACATTAGAGAGAGAGTCCGAAGGCTTGAAAGCTGGAAAGGATGAGTTGCTTTAGGCTGTCGACCAGAAAGGTAACAGATGAAGTGGATAAAAGACAGGCAACGGTGGACAAACATCAGCATGGCCAAACTCAGCGGGTCAGCGGTGACGCCAGAAATGATGGGGATGCTGGATTTCAGCAGGGCTTAAAACCTCAAGTCTGCAGGTAAAAAGCATCTTTAAATGCTGACAGATTCACAGGTTCACAGGTTCACAGATTTGTGCTGGTGTCTTAATGACACTCACTGACATAAAGCAGAACCTTGTCCCTTATCCAAACATGTAACACAATTAACTAACTAATCCATAAACTAACACTAACCTTAAACTTAAAAGAAAGTCACCAACAGGTCTGTGAAGCTCATAACTTGACGTTTAAGTTTAGAAATGTTTGTAATAATTGTTGGCAGAGACGTGTTTTTGGCATTGTTGTAATGGATATACAAACAGTACGTCATAAAGCCCCTTTCTGACATAATAGTTTTCACCTTCTTTATAAAAATGTTTTTTTTTTTTTTAATTACATTGATGGTGTTTTGGAATTTTAAAGAGTTACTCATTTTCAAGTCACTCTATTGTTATCAGCAAAGCGTTATTAATCATAGTCTGTTGATGCGTTTTCAGGCTGTCCTGCATTTTTTGTGAAATTCCCTGAACATCTAGATGATGTTTTACAGGATATTGTCAGCACTCGGATGTCTAACAGGAAGAATGACGGGTGCGCAGTTCTGAAGAAAATAAATGTTTTCCTTCCCATAAACTATGAGATCACTGACCAGGGTTTTTTTTTTTTGTATGCTTATTGGCTGAAAACTGAATCATTGTTATTCACAGTTTGTCACTCATCTTAGTGCATCGGAGAGTTGCGTGATTATGTGGTTTCTTGTTTGTACCCTCAAGAAGATTAGATTGTAACTCGTAACACTAATATAACCCACACCCACGATGATGGTGCCGTCAGTGACAATGACGTGTGGTCAGTATATTGTTATGTACGACTACAAAAACAGTTTTTTCACCTAATTAGGTAGTTGAAAGAACTGCTCTTCCAATAGTTACAGTTTGTTTCTTAAGGGGATTGTGTCAAATTTAGTTGTTATATCAACTCACAGCAAATCATTTCTTCACGTATGGATGTTGAAGAAAATTTAGAATCAAAGGGAAAAGATGTTTGGTCTCAGTGATCTTTTTCTTTATTCTTACACGAAGGAGCAACATCTAACATAATTAACCACATCTGTGTGGCAGCTGCTCAACTTAAATATAGTTATAAAATATAGTGCCTCTGTTATATAGCTACACTAAGATACAATTTGGTTTGTTACAATTCCAGTATTCCAGTTGCCTGATGCATTTTAAGGGCGTTGTCGTCTGAAGAAGATAAACAGAATCTAACTGCTATGAAATGTTGGAGTTGTGGTTGCTCAGCTTGGTTAAAGAAAATGAAAGTTGTGTGGTACAAAAACCTAAATAACTCAAATAAGACTCCAGGTGCATGACTGGTCATGCAAAGTTCATACAAGTTTTACTCCCTGAATTAAAATAAAAAAGAAAGAAAAAGGAATCTGAGTGTAAATGTCATGTGAACTAAATTTAATTTAAGACTGGGTAGAAATATAATAAGATTAAAAACACACGTAGTCATCCGACCATCACACCCACAGTCGTGTTAATACATCCCTCTCTGCTGCAGGATAATGGGGCCAAATGATGCCAACATTATGGGCACCGTCCATGGTGGCATCATCCTCAAGATGATCGAGGAAGCTGGAAACATCGTGGGAACCCGACATTGCAACACACAGAGCGGGGTAAGCGGCATTCACATTCCCGCTACGCTGTCTGCTGTGCTGGCGGTATAAAGTTTAGTCCAGTATCATGGTATGATAATTCATCAAAGCAGTGTCACTGTAAAGGCTTTTGAGATCAGAAATGGTAATGATAATAAAGATCGCTTTAATGTAAACACATTTGTTTATGTTCAGCATTCCCCCACCCAGATTTGTCTTTTCAGTGTTGAGGTTTGTACCTCTCACCCGATGAACTTGTGGCAACTTTTGACTTCCTAATAATCTAACTTTAATCTCATCAGCTTCAGCATTCCTTTCATAGTCTGTCGATAACATGTACTTTACTGTTTAGATAGGACAATAAGTCGGAAGCTTACTGCACAGGTGTTTTAGGAATGTAGTTCAGGTACATTTTTTTCAGTAAAGAATAAAAGTCCTATTTAGGGTGATATATAATCAGAATCGCTGGCCGTCGCACCAGAGCACAGTTGTGTCCGGTTCTGCTCCAACTATAGGATACATCATTGTAATAAATGATTGAGAGACGATCCTACAGTAATTTGCATTTTCTTCTTTTAGCATTTACATAATTAATAAGTAACCATAACTGCTAATCCCGTTTCTGCACACCAAGTGCAGTATTAGCTGTTCCAGCACTGCGGTAGTTTTATCTTTACTGGTTTTTGGGTCTGATATTGTCGCTGAAAACATTGTTTTTGGGACACTGTAATACCTTTTACACTTGACGTCTCTGTGGCCATTTCACCCCCCCTGAAGGACCGCTGTGTGGCAGCTCTGGTTCGGGTGGAGAAGACGGAGTTCCTGTCCCCTGTGTTCATCGGTGAGGTCGTTCACGTCTCGGCCGAGATCACTTACACCTCCAAGCACTCCCTGGAGGTTCAGGTCAATGTCATGGCTGAGAACATCCTCACGGGTCAGTCATTTTGACATTTTGTCACAGAAAAACATTCACGATACTTTGTCAGGTTACGATATTTACCCTCAACTGCTCAGTGACGTACACGCTACCATTCTTTATAGAGCCTCCGTCACCTTTTGTCTAGATTTCCAGAGAATCATTTATCATTCCAAAGAACAACAAGAATGCCAGGCATTTAGATGCAAAATGATTCAGCATCAGCGAGACAAAGACACCCAGAGATACACTCATACTAACACGAATACCAGTCATACAAGCAAAAACACAGACATGCAAACCTACACACTCGTCTCTACAGACAATGTAAAGTCGTCATTTGGCCAAACGTGCATATTTTTTGACTTTAAGAGGAAATGTAGCACCTAGTAAAATCCTGTAAAACACACCGTGGCCCAGGAAGATCAGGCAAACACCTTGAAGTAAATCGATAAACATTTCAACTGTCAAAGACAGTGAAAGCCTGAACTAAGAAATGCAGAGACGTCTGTCTGCCTCATGCTGATATTGGTTCAGGTTTCCTCTGATCTGAACAGATGTTGGCGATGATTGCATGGCAACATTCCCGGCGTTGTGCACCTGGCTCCCATACAGCATTCTTCGAGCTAAATCAAATTTGATTTCACACCTTGCTGCACCGAACATCGTGTGATTATTATTTACTCAAATCAGTTTATCCGCTGTCTGCTATGAGACCGCTGTGATGAAAGAGACATGATAAATGAATAAAAGGTTAAGTAAATAAACGGCTGCATTCATGGCCTCTTGTGATATTCGTTAACGTATTTGGCTGCAAGTTGCCTCTTCAGTTTGCTGTGAGGCAAAGATTTATAGTACGTTTTATTGTATAGCTTCCATGAGATCATTCCCCTAATTATGCCAGTAAGTGTAATTAAGAGTTTATGTGGAAATCTTTAATTTTGTACTGCCTTTAAGCAGCAATGCTGTTATTTCTAAATTAGATGCAGGAAAAACAAACAACCTCACCTTGGTAGTCTGTATTTTGGTCAATAGAGGGCAGTACATAACAAGTAATAATGCTTTTAGAGGGATTAAATAATGTAACCGCTTTCAAGAGATGCTGCATTGTGTACTGTAGTTTGCCAAACAAATCTATCTATGTTTCATATTTCATGCATGCTGTGCACACATAAAAGCATACACACACTTCCAGGTTAGCAGCCTTCTACACATACAGACCTACACACATCCTTTTGAGTCAGCAGACTGCGCTGACTCAATGTTATGTCTGGACTTTTAAATGTCAGCTGTTCAGACGATCAAAAAGATGTAATGTTGTAAATGCTGGAATTCAAATATATATATGTGATATGTCTTCTGGGTTATGAGAAGTATTTACATTGTTGAGCTGGGCATTGTAGATGAGTTTAAGCAACTTATGTGAGGTTTTCAACTTCAAAAAAATAACTATCACTGGCCTTTGAGCTTATATTCATACAAATTATTCGTTGGAAGCAAAGTCCTCCAATACAGCAGCGTGACTTACCTGCACCTGATGAAATCAGAGCGTTTAAGGAACAGAGGAAGAGACAGAATAACACAGGAACGAGGGACGGGAAGCAGGCAGACATATTAAGTGACAAGATGATAGCGAAAGGCAGCGAAAGATCACAAAAGAGTGAGTGAATGGGGAAAAAAATGGAAAGATTCGTGAGAAACAAAAGAAGTATCCCCTAGATGGCTGTTGCCCTAGCAACAGGCTTGTACTGGTTGGTTGGCTCGTTGCTGGGCTGGAAGCAGGTTGACGGAGGCGGAGGGAGAGATATGAGGTGACAGGTGGAGAGCTTTGTATATACGCGCAGGCATCAGCATGGACAGCCCTCTTTGGCCTCTTCTGGAAGGACCCCTGAAATGGAGGGAGCAGGAAAGGACTTGATGGAGTGAATACATTCAGGCCATGCGGTGCAGTGCAACATCAGATAACGATAGTTGTTATTCTGCTATAAAACTGTAGAGTATATTTTAGAACGTGGTATATATAAAAAAGTATCCTCAAAAAATAACAACGTTTTGCTGCGTCCGGTTGTATTTCGCAGGATGATTGCCTTTCTGACCCAGAATGCCTCTGCACAGTGCAACATTTGTAACATACATCACAGCGTTTCCTACAAGCTCGATAAAGGTCGAGCCATCAAGACAGCAGACAAAGTGATATTAGACTGGGTTGGATATTTTAGATTAAGTTGCAGTGTTGTGACAAATTGTATGCGTGCTGCAAGCACCAGTACGTCATTTATACGATGAGATCCATTATGTTCTCAATGTAAATTAAAACATATGCAGCTTGGAATGCAATGATAGTTTGGGTTCATGCACATTAGGGAATCCATGATTCTTTTCATCAACATTTATCATTGAGGAGGCACTTTAATCAAGTCCAAATCAGTTTATTATGTTTATATGGGCAAAAACAACATTTGACTCTGTCCATTCTGCAGGCCTTTGAATTAGGACTGGCTCTGTTATGAAAACACAACCACAATCAAGGCCGGTATCATTGTGACTAAAAGTGTGTGTGTTGTGATTTGTTGTGCTTTTTTAAGCTGCAAAAAAACCACTCAAGAGCAGCAGTTAAGAGTTTATAGCACAGCTTCAATAGAATTAATGTTATCCACTATTGGATCTTTAGTTTTGTTTGTGGAAGTAAAGATGCCAAGTTTTGTTACAGCTTTTGTTTTTTTCTCTTTTTCTCAGTCTCATTCTGGCACGGTGAGAAGACTTACTGTTGTTAAGATTTCTCCCAAATTGTTTTTAGTCTGTAGAAAAGGAGAACATCTGTTGGTAACTGAATGTAAGGATATTTTAAAGTTTTAAGTTGTAAAAACTTCAAAGACCAAGACTGAAGGAGACACAATAAATAAGCCTTTAAAACCTAGAAAACGATAACACATTTGAAAAAATCTTGTGTCGTCACCTGTGTAAGCGCTACGTCCGCAGTTTGTGAATCAGAAAATTGCGTGCTGCATGTGTATATTGGCACTTTCTAGAATGATTACCTGGACTTTTATTCTTTATTATTTATTTTCAACATGTGAAGTTCTAATTGCACTGAACAAGTTCACAATTGTGCCTAATATAAACAGAAAAATCGTAAACAACTCTAAAGTGTCGGTTCAGTGTCAGGGCAGCGTGGGTGTAAAGTAGATGAACACAGCCGAGCTCATGCAGAGAGGTGACATCCTCCGGGATAAACTTTGCTTATGAGGTCCTGAGCTTATCTGAGCCAAACACAACATCTGTAATGCAATCTGTTTTCATTGCAACACGAATTATTAAAAAAAAAAACTAAATTATATTCTTTTGGTCCATAAGGCAACATAAGGAAAAAAAGTGGGATACGCAATGACAATCTAAACAGGCAAAAATGAAGTGGAATACCAGCCTGTAAAAAATATTTTCCACTATTTTGTAAAGTGAATAGGTCCATTAATCTCATCTTTTGTTAAATACATCAGCCATTTAACCTATATAAGTGTGTTTGTATGGGTCTACTGAAGTAAAATGTGCACGTTTTGATTTGAATGAGCATGTTTCTCTTTTAAATATGAAAAAGTTAGATGTTGGGTTCTTTTTTGGGGTTTGCACTTAGATTCATAATTTTGCATGTATGCACAATGCTTGTGGACGTTTCATATGCATGTGTGTTTGGCCCTTTAAAAGGTTCCTGCGGGGCCAAGGGGGAAGAGAAGATAACGGGAGCAGACATTATTTGCTTCTGTCATGTCGGTTTAACGTCAGGCCTCACATACTGTGGCCCAGTCAGACATGGACGCCAAGTGGATGTACCTGCACCCATGCTATGACACAGTTGATGCACGTTCCCAACACATAGATGCACACACACACACACACACACACACACACACACACACATACACACACACACACACACACACACACACACACACACACACACACACACACACACACACACACACACACACACACGGGTCTCATGCTGGTGCACGGGGACCAAACGGCGTGCACGCCGTGCCTAATATGCTGACACATTAATCGCAGAAAGCGTCCCAGATCTGCACGTTCTCATATCCACACATATGCATCCCGAACACACACTCACACATACACACACACACACACACACACACACTTCCTCTTTAAATGATGTATTGCACTGGTGCGGTTTTACACATTCCTGTCCAGATCTTTTCTCAGTCAAAGGGTTGACGGATGGCTTAGATGGAAACACAAAGAAATGTTACACATTGATTGTAGACTTGAATTTGAGAGTTTTCATGCATGATTGTGTACATGAGAGGCTGTGCAGCCAGGCGTGTTTTTGTAGCTTTGTAAAAGCGCCTTGTGTATGATGTTCTTCTGTATTTTTGCATTTAAGTGTGTTTCACGGGTTTGAACGTCTGTGTGTGAATGTGTGTGTGTGTGTGTGTGTGTGTGTGTGCTGAGGGAAGAGGCAAAGCATCCAGGTTCCACAGTCAGTCAGGCAGCATCTCGTCAGGCAGGCCTCAGTCACAGACCCCCAGGGTAAGGCTGCCTACTGTGGGCATGAGCCGTGATGATTGTCCCCACTGGGGGTTTGCACATGCGTACTAACAGTCAGACCTACACATGCCGAAGCACATAGAGATTTGCACAAACCCGTGCACATGCAAAAATGTTTTATAATACAAATGCATACATGGAAGACACACTCCTACACACACCCTGCGTGTAGAGAGCTGCATGTGCACGGGATCATGCCTAGCCGCACACACAGTGAAAGATAACACACACACACTCACACACACACACACTCACACACACACACACACACACACACACACACACACACGTGTGTAAAAGAGCTAATTTATATAAATAGCTGTTTTTGCACTCTCGACACATGGAACAAAAGTGCATGTACAAAGATTTCCCACAGAGGTAGTGCTGCTTGTATTGCATGCACAATCAGGCGTGCATTTGCATAAAAATAGAATACACAGATTGTGCCCCCTCAGCACATGCACATACTCATAGACATAGCTGAGAGCAATGCATTATGGGTTAAGGCTTAGAATACTGTAATCATGATGCTTCCTGTCATGATCCTGGTAGGACATGTACGAGCGCTGCATTAAAATGTATTGTTTTAGGCTCATAATAACGGTGCATTGAGCTGAACAAATTGAGATAAAGTTGAGGTTAAAATCCTTAGCATAAAAAAATATGGTTTGTAATTGTTATTATTAATATTATCTTGGGTTTATGAATCATAGAATAAAAATGTAAAGAAGGTGGTGACTACATCTGAACACAGAAAAAAGAATCTGGTAGCGTATCGGAGGTGGATAAAGGGAACTGCTGCAGAGGTAGTCGTGTGCAGCAAAGAATTATTTATCAAAACGTGCTCTGGTGTCTGTCAGCTGTGAAGCAGCTGGTCTGAATTTTGCTTGTGATGTGAGGCGCACACAAAAACATTCTTGGTCTACGTGCACGTAAAGAACTAAAACATGTACAATTATGTTTAACTTGTGTGTTGGAACTTCAGTCTGTCCTTTTGACTGGTATGCTTTAATCTAGGACTATCAGGCTGCAACATCTCACAGCGCGTCTGCAGTGCATTTAAAAGCTAAAATAGAGCCTTGGCTCAGCGCAATGGAAAATTTGTGGTTTTGATCACGGGGACTGAGCGCAGTGAATGATCCTCTCTGCACTGTCTCTGAGCCGGGAACATGTGTACGGAGAAGAGAAAACAACGTTTTTTTTTGTTTTTTTTTTCTTGCAGAGGAATTATGGAAAGTGAACAGGCGTCCATGGGGAGATCAGAGGGGCGACTGAGGGGCGACTGAGTCAGATTTTGGTGCAGGACTGATTAAAATCTTAAGAAAGAAAATGCGCATCTAGGAATTTTCAGGAAAAGGTTTAATGTCACAAACTTGCCGGTGCATACTTACTCATTTTAAGCACCCACCTGAGGTTAGCCTGTCTCTGTGAATATTCAAAAATGTTCCCAAAAAAATTACCGTTTGTACTGAAAGTACATGATGGATCATGTACATCATGTACAAAGTACATGATGTATCATGTTAAACAAAGAAAAGCAGTGTATGTGTGCACACCAGCTAAATGAGAAGGTTTGTCTTCCGGCTTCATGTTCTGTAATGAGCTCAGAGTCAAATGTTTTGAAGAGGACACGTGAGCGTTTTGACTCATTTTGGTTTACATTTTCCCAATTTGTATCAGTGTTTGTTTTTTTTTTTTTAATGACTGGCTTCATTTGCTGATGCTGTACTGGTTTAAATCGTCCAGGTCATGGCAGATGGGTTGTCTGATGAGTAATATCTTCCATCTCACAAGCCTCTCATCTGCACTGCTTCACATATTCTTTACACACCTGTGTTCTTCTACCATTATGCCATCAAAGCTCACTTGCTCAGGGGTCATTTTCTGGGTCTCCGGAAGGCGCATACTGTGTTGTAATAGACAAATAGATCAAATTGAATTGAATAAAAAACAAACAAACTGGTAATTGTCTCAGCTGTCGTCACAGTTGCTTCACAACTGAAAGTCCTCTTTCGAAACCTAACAGCAGATAAATTTAGTCCATGTACGGGTCGGTTTTCTCGTCGCTGAGATATTAAGTTTGGGTATTTGTGCCAGCAGATTTGTGAAATTTGTGTCCATGGGGAATGGAGCCAAAATCTTTACGTTTAATAATTTATCAGTCCTAAAGCCCCTGTCCCTCCCATCATCTTCTGACAATAATTTCAGTTTTCTGTCGTCACATGTTGCATTAAAACCAAAACATTTTAAAAAAACGCCTCAGTTGTAAGAATATTTTCTGCAGGCAGTGATTCAGAGCTGTTTGAGTGGGGACACCG
The DNA here is from genome assembly GCA_014839995.1 of Xenentodon cancila. Lineage (NCBI taxonomy): Eukaryota > Metazoa > Chordata > Actinopteri > Beloniformes > Belonidae > Xenentodon > Xenentodon cancila. The sequence goes on along the minus strand of CM026204.1, from coordinate 22,950,923 downwards.
TGCGGTGTCACAGGTGCAGCCGGCGATGATATGGTCACACACTGACGCTGTCTTATTCTGTTTCAGAGGGATTTCAAATTCACAGCTAGTTCCCCGGGTCCACTCTGGCCAGAAAAGGTCATCAGTCAGACTTGGAATGGCCGGTCCTTTCATGCCGTTGCATCACCCTTTGTCTTTCTCTTATTCCTCGCCCCTCCTGTCTCCATCCTAAACACGGTCCACCTGAAAGGCCTGACAGGTGCTATTAATAGACTGGAATCGCTCAGTCCCTGGTGGAGTCAAGGATATGTAAATATGCTTTCGTTCCTCCTGTGGGCAACTTCCTGGTTGCTGGCAAGGGCAGAAGCCAATGGGTGGAGGAGGATGGAAGTGTGGGCGTCATGGAAACGAGGCCCAGCTGCCTGCACAGTTTTAACTCTGGTGTAAAATGCAAATGTTACTTCCCAGGAATAGCCTCTCTTCTCTTAACTTACTGTGTTCTTGTTCAAAGTCTCTGGGGGGTTTGCAGATAATCACAGGGCACAACATAAATGGCACGATTCTCTATTTTCATCAAGGAAGCTGCTCTTAAGAAATGTTCTTTTTTAGGTCTGAGTTGATGCAGTGCACATAAATAAAACAAAGCAACAATTTAAGTCTTTGGAAGATCAATTAATTGATAAATAAAATGTGAAATGAAATGTGCTGAATCTGAGTGAGACAAATCCACCCGGTGAGAAACAAGTAAAAATAATTATTTCCATTCAGTCTGCTGCCCTATCTAGTCTTTAATCCATGGGCCTCCCCTGTGTGTCATAACACCAGCACCTCAAAATAGCCCGTCTCTTTCAGTTTGTAAATTAAGTGAAGAAGTGTGGGCAGACTTGAACAGATATCACTATGACAACCTCACCGCCTGATTGCCATGAGATGTGATTTTTCTGAGTTTTACCTTCTGGTCTTAACTTTCTGCGGCGAGGCATAGCTCGAGCTGCCGTCTCCAGAGACTCAAACCGTTCACGTGTCACAATATAGACAGCATAAATATTTACAGAGAGATTTTATGAGTTCTGTGGTGTTTAATCCACTTTTTAATCAAAACACAGAAATCCTGAAGCTTTGGGATTTATGAATTTGGCTTTTGGCATTTTGTCTTTACACGATTGTTTGCAGGATAAAGACTAATCTTGGGTCATTATGAAAAAGAATACTAAAAAACTGGACTGACTACAGCCACTTCAAGAATATTATGGTTTTATATCACAAATATTTCACAGTCTCCGTTATAACACGACTCTTGTCTGCTTACTTATTTGGTAGAAGAAAGTTGTAAAATACCCTGATGACATTTTGGATGACAAATCAGCCTGTTTTGGGTTTTTTTTGTCTTTTTTTCTCATGACTGCAGGTGCAAAGAAGCTGGCCAACAAGGCAGCACTCTGGTACGTTCCCTGTTCTCTGAAGAACGTCGACAAGATCACGGAGGTGCCACCCATTAAGGTATATCAAAACTTGAGGCTTCTGGGCTAATTTCTTTTTTTTTCTTTCTTTTTTTTGCCTTTTAGTCTCTCTATGCCTCATTGACTGTTAATGTCAACATAAATAACAAAAACACAGAAGATAAAGAGAGGGAATCCAGAAGAAAGGTCAAATCATCAATACAAAAAAAGATATTGACATTGGAGATGGTGAAAAGTCAATTTCACTCCGTCTTTGCCTTGAATATCATTAATACTTTAATTGGTATTGATAGTACTTGAACTCAAGTTGAGTGGACGACATGACGTCAACCAAATGAGACAAAAAAATAATAATTTATTGAGGAGAGCGATACAATGTTTTATATATTTATGACTGGTAAATGTACAAAAAAGGAGTCTGTGAAAGATAAGCTTTCACAACAAATGTTTGGGTTTCTTGCCCAAACAAAAGAGATTTTTAAAGACATCAGAGACGGTTGCTGATGATCGTCAGGCTGGTTTCTTGGCGACAGGGCGACCGTCTACCAGTCAGGGTGAAGGGACAGCAAGAGCAAGTGAAAGAGACGACAGTAGTAATAAATAAGAAGCACTGGCCAACCGGTCAGGCCAGAACAGGCTCTCACACACACCTGTGATATCAGATCCTTTCCTGAGTAATGATACTCTGACATCTGACTCTGCTTTGTATTTGAACTTTAGGCCGTATTTATGCAGAGATGGCAGAAGCGCTGACTCCATCAATGTGTATGTTCTTACTGTATATATTGTGGCTGTAGTATGCCAGTGCAGAACAAGAGGAAGAGGGCAGAAAGCGCTACGAAGCCCAGAAGAATAAGAGACTGGAGACAAAAGCGAGAGTTGATGAGGTGATGCCGCCTTTGCCAAACGCAGGTAACTAACTACTAAAAAGGCCCCAGGCCAGATTAAATGTCCCTTATGCCTCATGTTAATAGTGCGTTGTTGGAAAACATGATCATGATTTAGCCTAAAATTACTGCACGATGAATGCAGCGTGCTGTTTGTCCTCATGTCAGTGGTTGAAGTGCTATGAGAGGGTTTAGACAGAGCACAGTAGGATACAGGGTTATCTTTGTGTGTCCACTTCTGCACATTTTACAACTTTTTTGTTCCTATGAGAAGCAAAAACAAATATTTATATTTATACCTGTAATGGTCACGTAGAAAAGTCATATCTGTGGGCAGTTTTCTTAGTGTTGTTACACAATATTGTTAAATAAAAAGATAAACTGTCCAACTGTAACATGTATAAGACACAACTGAAACTTTTTGCAAATTATTGTCCAATTATGATTTTTTCATGCTTGCTCAATTCCAGAGGATGCACCTAAAGGTATGTGTGCTACATCGACAGATATCCTTTCTCTCTCTGTCTGGTGCTTTTAGCTGGAAATAAGTTTGGAATCGACTGGCTTGCTTCGATAAAATACACATAATGTTTGTTGATTGCAGAATGAACCTGTACACACTTCCTTTGTTGAGTGTGTGTGTGTGTGTGTTTGCACGCAGAGCGTTACACTGTTGGCTTCAGCCAGTCCAGTCTGATCCATCTGGTGAGCCCGTCAGACTGCACACTTCACGACTATGTTCATGGAGGTGAGTTCTGATTCTTCGTTCCTGGGTTACGTTCTAAAGTTAGTTTTGCTGATAAATATCTGAGAAAATGGAGGATTATTTTGCAATTAGGGAGAAGTCATACTGTCAAACACGCCAATTTCTTTTTCCCCTTTAATGCTTGTATTTTGTTCTTAAGATGACCTTCTGTCTCTTGACTACTCCTGTGTAAACCTGCAATAGTTGTCTTTACCTACGTTACATTTGTCCCAGTTATCAATGACTGAAACTTCAGTCCACTGAAACTAGAGCTGCCAAATTAAAAAGATTATTATAGTAATGCACAGTGAGCTATGAATGAAATAAACTTACATTATTAAATATTATTATAATGACAGTATTACTTATATGTTCTTGTCATTTGTCCATATCACTTTTATTAACCCTTTTTATTCAGTCTAGTCCTACAATATTCACTCTACTGTACCTCTTTTTTATATTTTCTTTTATCTTGCGCATTTTACATGCATACTAAATGTTTTAATATTTTTTACCATTATTGTTCTATTTATGGTATTCTCTGTCAGCTGCCAGCTTCTTCCTCTCCTTCCAGATGTTTGTTTAACTCTGCTTATTCATTATACTTCAGGGTTTCGTAGAGTATTTGTATTTCTACGTTGTAGTTTGATGCACCGACACAAAGACAGAAACTCCTCACACAGCTAATCTACTTAGTGGTAGGACTGGATGATCTGGACAAAAATTCACATTCTGGTATTTTAGTGCTAAATACCAAGATATGCATAACAGTAACAGTAAATATGAACGTGTAACCTTACCTTACAAGTAATTGAAAAAGTACCATTGTGCATTGTTACTTGACTGACCCTGAGTTGATGAAGTCAGAACTTCATCAACTTCAGAAATGACTTCAGAAATGCTGAAACTCTGACTTTTAATAATATAGTGTCACATAAGTTAAAGACTTCTAGATGAAGATGCAGAGAGGACTTAAAGTTAAGCCGATAAGAAGGCCAGAGAAAGCTCAGCTGGAGGCTTGCTATGGATTCGGAGACAAGATGAGAGAAAACAGCTGTACTAAAAAAAAAAGAAGAAAAAACTGTAAGCAGCATTAGGTTCATATCTATATCACAATACATTCCCATTTACTGATATTATAAGATGTATGTACTGACATATCTTATTATCTTGGTATTCTGCACAGCCCTATTTGGCAATAAAACAACATTGGTTTTCTGATTCTGATATCTTCTTTTAGGAATTTAAATAAAGTTAAGGCTAAGACATCACATTAGACTAGCCGGCTTTGTTTGAGCAAAGACGGTTTGTCCAAAGTGATCCAGTCTCTGGTTCTAGTCTTGTGCTCCATCTGTACATGGCACAATTAGACAGTAAGATGGGCAAAAGACAACAGACTGTGAAAACCCATGAAAATAGATCTCCAAGCTGCACATTATTGTAGGAAAACATTGCCATCAGTTCAACACCTTTTCTGAAAATAACAGAATTGTTTTGTTCTCCAGCCAAACGCTGCATGAGCGAGTCTCTTGGCTCTCACATCCCCACATAAACTCAGCAGAAAACAGGTTCAGGTGTGTGTTTATAGCCCGCTCAAGGTAAAAAAAAAAGAAGAAGAGCTGATGCAAACCAAGTGAAACTGAAGAGCAATCATCAAACTGCCAATATGAAGGTGTTTCTCTCAGGTGTCTGCGGCTGCAACTGAGGACGAGTGAGTTTGAAAATGTTAGCCGGTTTCAGTATGTTTGCTCTCTGGTTATCTTAAATAATTAATTCAGTTTTAAGTGGCAAAAATAAGCAGAATGCATTTAGTTGTTATTGTATACACCTAATGTATTATGCCACGATTTTTTTTACCTTCAATACGGTCAGTCTTCTCAACATACAGCATCAGATGAACACAGAGCTCTGAGCAGAAGGGTGGAGGTTTACAGGCAAAATACAGAGGACTACAGATAGAAGGAGAGGAGTTAATGATGTAGTAATGAATGCATTATGTGAAGTACTGCATGTGTGCGGATGTTTATGTGCTGTAGCAACAGAATCTACGTTATTTTGTTTATTCCACTTTAGAGGTTTTCTTATAAATAATAAACATTTTAGAGCCTTTGGTAAAAACATTGAAAGAACGGAGCTGCAGTACAGAATAATAATTATTCCTACTTTTACTCCAAGAGGAGTAGTGGGCTCTGGTTTGGAAAGACCTGGACCCAGCTTTGGTGAACTGCACAAACACCAGCAGGCGTGTCCAATTTTGAAGGAGGTGAGATTAAAAAATTTAAATATATACAAATAAGACACTGTTTGACAAAGACAGACACAATCAGCTTATTTAATTATTGACCAAAGCAGAAATCTCAAATTAACGCAAAGTTAAAACAAGCAGACTCATGTCACGAGCCCATAATTCAATTCAGTTCCATTTAATTTTAGTTACAATATAAATTGTCTGTAGGTGCTGTTCAGGTACCCACAACATGACCCCCAAGCAAATATTAAAGAAACAATGGCAAGGAAAGAACACCGCTGGCAAGAGAAAAACCTTAAAGCCAAGGTTGGTGTCAAAACTCCCCTTTAAGAGGGAATGAACCTTGAGCAGAACCTGGCTCGTGGGGTAGGGGGTGGGATGCTGGACAGAGAGGAGGAAGGGCAGAGAGAGGAGAGATACAGATGCATTCTCAGTATTTCATAAGGCAAAATATATTACCAGTTATTATCCGTTACCAACAAGAATCACTGTTTCTTGTTACGACACAGGCCATGTTTAACCTAAATTACCTGTCATGTTGAAATGTTTAGGTCATGTCTATAAGCATTGTTTATTGGGTCTACTTTGATAAACAAGTAAACCTAAACTAGTAAACCTAATTGAACTAAAATTAGTTTTGAGATTGTTCTTGTCATTGAAGCATCATTAAACCCATAACAACACAGAGCTAAATAACATGAATTAGACCTTACCTGACATCCAGCAGTCACTGCAGACTTCTGTCCACTCCACACAATGGAGGCACGTCAACGTTAACCTGCCGAAGACACATTGATTCACCGACACTGATTTAAAACACAAGCGATCAAGCAAACATGAAAAGAAACCATGAAGAGACGCAAAGAGTTGCAGTTTGACTCCTGCTCAGGGACCTTAGGGCATATTATACTCCCTACTGTAGATTAAGACGGTTGCTTCCCAAACAGTAACTTTTGATAAGGTCTTTTCCCGTCATTCCAGTTACATTTACATCAGCTGATCATGTACTCTGTCATTCCGCCAACATTGTGGAATACCTCCTTTGAGAGCCTTTGCTCCCCATTGCCTTGATGTGGACGTTGTTTTCTTGTAGTTCTTGTAGTTCTGTGTTTCCTGCATGAGAGTGTAGCTGTGGTGGTGAAGAATAAAGTTAAGAGGAGTGAAGAGGGAAATGACCAAAGGGGAACAGCGACAATCACAAGGTTATTAACAAAGGAAATGTATTGTGCCGAACTTTAAATTGCCCTTCAGGTACTTTGCTTTTGAGTTTGGTATAAGTTGCTTCCAAAAAAAAAAAAGTTAAGTGCTTTCTCAGCCTCATAGAATAAAATAAACAAATAAAAAACGTAAAAAGCCATTCAGCGACAATATACCATGTGGGGTAAATGTGTAACAAATAAAACATTTTATCAGCACAAACCAGGTGCTTTCTCTCAGCTGAGGTGTATTGTCTTGGCTGGGTTTTTCTGCCTTATGTTGTCATTTGTCTTAACGATAGCTCTGTAAAGAGGCCATCAAAGAGATGCCACACAGTGAGGGGGAAGAACAGAAGAGAGGTGCTGAGTAAGAAAGAAAGGCCATGAAAAGGACCCCCGGGGGAGGATGGCGAGGTGGGAGCAGGAGGGAGCGGGGAGGGACTGATAAGCCCTGCACGTGTCATGGTTAGGTTTCTAATTTGGCAGGTTTACTGGGATATTTCTCCAATTAAAGGTCAAATGTGGGACAAGCAAGCAGGTCATTTGGAATAGATGTGCACAGATGCTGTTGAGTCTTGTTCAACATTGCTTATAAGGTAATGTTCCCTGTTGTATGTTGATGCTGCTGCTGCTGCTGCTGCTGATACTGCTGATGCTGATGCTGCTGATGATGATGCTGCTGCTGATGCTGATGCTGATGCTGCTGATGCTGATACTGATGCTGCTTCTGCTTTCACCACACGTATTTTGTTAACAAAGCCAAGCCAGGTCAGGCTGTCTTCATCCTTGCTCTCTTTCTCTTAATGTGTCATGCGCCTCTCAACCCCCAAAATGCAATAAATCTGTAATGTCTAACTATTAATATGTATAACTTCTAAGTACATTAAGGTTTTTTAATATCTTAAACCACAGAAATAATAACGAGGGTTCATCTGAAAACATGGCATTGAGTTCAAGGGGTAGGAGTCCATACGTTTTTTACTTCTTCCTGCTCCTTTTCTTTGTCTCTTGCATTCCTGGTTAAGTATGTTCAAGCATGTGTGTTACTTGCTATCATGCTTTATCAATCCTCAAAGGGACATTATTTAAATTAATAATTACATTTGCATAGTAAAACCCAGGTTACTTGTTTTTTTTACACGCATAATAGTTTAGGAGCATTACATACTGCCACCCGGACAACAGGGAAAACATGGGTTTTAGGAATTTCAGCAGACACTGTGAGCCCACTTCTTACAGCCAGGCTTCAATTCAGAATTGTCACAAACTGAAAGTATTTGGTGAGTTATGAAATAACAAAAACAACAAATGAGGATTCTGGACTGTTAAGCAAATGATGCCCCATAAATTTTGGGGAATTCTTTCACTTTTCTTTAGATTTCCCAGGGGAATTTGCAGCTGCACAGTCCTCCAGTCTATTGCTGGAGTCAAATTTTGAATAATAATTTTTCTTTTTACCCGACAAGGAATGAATTTTGATGGCTTCTTTTTGAAATATTTCTGATCTGCTGAAGGAATGGTGCCAGTTATGTGAGAGATGGTGCAAAGTAAAAGCGTCTTTGGGAATATGGTTAATTGGTTTCATTTACCCCAGCAGGGAGTTAAGGAACAGATGCTTAAAAAATGCTTTCATACATCCAAAAATGTAAACTATACACACTTGATGGAACCAGGAGCAAATGAGAAGGTGTATAGTTGTGTGTTTTGAACAGTTTAGATGCTTTGTGGGTGTAGAGTATGTTTACAGCCAGTAATTAGATAAAACAAGCATGCACTGTTCTGCAGAAGAAAAGAAGAATAGTTTACCCTCTTATTTGAAGGAGCCTTGTTGATGAAGACACATGTTTTCACCAGATGTTGAGAGGTTAAGGCCTGCATAGTTGCTCTTCAAATAGTGGACACTGTCTCAAACACATCAAATAAAAGCTTAGAATTATTCTGAATAATGGAAAAAATAAGAGGAGCAGGAGCTTCGTCACAAATTCACCCCATTCAACTGGGTTCCTTCTCTGTATGCTTTTTTCTTTTATTTGTTGCTTATTCTTTACAGTCTGCCTACCTCTCCTCATTATCTCATGCTCTCTTCTGCGTCTCTCTGCTTGCACAATCCCCTTCCTCCCTTCATGTTCTAAGTAAGTGTACCATCTGTTTCCATGGCAACAGCCATTAATCGTTACAGGTGGGGTATGGTCTGAATAAGATTAGACAGAGAAGAAAAGAGAATAAAAAAAACATTATTAGCTGCTGTTTTGCTTTGCAAAGTTTTATTAAGAGACATAATTTGCTAATGTGTGTTCTTGTGCCATTATGTTCATGTATGTGTGAGAGAAAGTACAGGAAATGGAAATATGTGCCTGTAAAATGGGTTCTTATGGCTAAATTTAATGCAGGATGTGACTTTGTGACATAGATGAGCCTGGAAGAACCTGAACTCAGACCATCTACTGCCGTGGCTTTTTAATATCTGTCATCTGCTCTGATCTGTGCTGAATGAGGATATAAACATGCCAGGGAATGAGACAGAAGAATTCAAGGAGACAGGGATATGTCTGCTGGAGCTCAAGTGATCAAGCTATGTGTATGTGTGTTAGTCCCCCATCCTTTTAAATCCACCCTGATTCAGACATGTAATTGTCAGTCAGCCACTTTAGTGCAGCCTTTCAAGAAAAGAAGTGTCCTTAAAGACGGGGACATCTAGGGAAAGTTGAGTTCATTGTGCTCAAGAGACTGGTTCTTCCTAGCAGAGTGAAATCTAGGTGAGTGCTCGAGTGACACCAGAGAGGACCAAGCACAAGTTGATTAATTGTGTGTCTGTGTAGAAACCAGATAAACTGATGGCCTATCTTGAAAAATATCACCTAATCTACCTCTAGGAACTAATTGACACCTGCTGGGTAGACAAATCAACAAATGCCAGGGTGATTTACGAGCCAAATACTGTATTGTCATTAGAACTGTCCATCACATCCAAGTTCAGGTGGTGGGGGTAGCAGAGAGGCCCACTCCTCCTTTTCTCCTTGCCTGGTGGGCAGGTCAGCTCAAACAAATGTTGTTTTGCCTTCCTGTGACCTCACCACTTGCAGGCGGGGCCGATCTGGTACACTGACCACATAACTGCGGACGCTGCACCAATCCATCTGTCAATCTCACGCTCCATCTTTCCCGCACTTGTGAACAAGACCCCGAGATAATTAAACTCCTCCACTTGAGGCAGGACCTCTCCACCTACTCTGAGAGGGCTACCTCACCCTTTTTTGGTTGAGAACCATGGCATCGGATTTGGAGGGGCTGATTCTTATCCCAGCCTTTTCACACTCGGTTGCAAACTGCCCCAGCACATGCTAAAGGTCCTGGACTGATGAAGCCAACAGGACAATATCATCCGCAAAAAGCAGAGAGGAAATCCTGTGGATCCAAAACTGGACCCCCTCCGGCCCCCCCTCTGGCTATGCTTAGAAATCCTGTCCATAAAAATTAAGTGTGTCCCCTTATGCTCGAACATGGTCTTTGTTACAGACAGACTGTGACTAACACAGAAGTCCAATAACAGAGCACCGCTCGGGTTCAGATTGTGAAGGCCGTTCCTCCCCAATCTGTTGTTTTGTTTGTTTCTATTACAGTATGTAAAATCATATGGCAAATACAACCTCATCTGAGCAAAAAAACATATATCTTGTCAGATATTCAACAAACACTAAGTGAAAACATAGCAGCAGTGTGTAAATACAGGCTTACAGCTTCTATGGTACTTAAGAGCATAAGTATCTGACAGCTGCTGGTCTTTAATTGACCATTAGTAAGTGTGACCATCTCTATAGAAGTAGAAGCAGTTGTATTTTTCTGGTATGGGGTATTCAGGTGTGTGTTAATACAATGGTAAGGAGGAAAGATGTCATCAATGATCTTAGAGAAACTACTGTTCCTGCCCCTAAATCTGGGAAGGGCTGTAAACCATTTCCAAATAATTTGGAGTCTATCATTATACAGTGAAAAAGATGTGGAGATCCCAGCGACTTCCCCTCAAGAAATTGCAACAAACTATGACATTAGAATTAGAAATTAGAATTAGAAACCCAAAGTGCAGATGTTCGATCAGAAGAGAGGCGACAATGAAAGCAACGGCAAAGAAGTGTAAATTTACCAAATGGAGGAATGTAGAGAAAGGAAGTATGTTTGTATTTGGTAATTTCTGGTTTTGAAGTTATAAACAGAACAAAACCTGTTAAATAGGGTGCAGGAGATGATGTTGAATCTTAGCCAAACACATAGCTTGAATATTGAGTTAAACCGTGCCTTAGGAGCCTAACGATGTGCCTGCTCTTTTCCTGGCATGTTGTGCCACAAACTCAGAAATAAGGAAGTATGCTTGTGGAGTGCATGGAGATTAGTTAGGATCTAGTACAGAACTAAAAGCCACACGTAATGAAGCTGTCCTATGTTTCCTAAAGCTTACCTGGAGGGATAAAATGGGATAGAAATGTGGGTGGGTTTTGTGCATGGGAATAGTGTTAACAAAAGTAGTTTCTATAGTAACCACTCATTAGCAGCCAGTTTGAGCTGTTTGAAACTGTCCATGATTAAAACACTCATTGGGGAAAGAGACTGGGAATCATCAAATAATAGTAGGCAGTGGGCAAAAATGGGAGAAAGCTGGAAGGATGGATGGGAGTAAGTTCAGGAAGTGATGAGAGAGGATGAAGTCACTCACACTTTGCTCTCAATATCAGTTGGTCTGCTTTTCATCAGTGGGTGGGCTTTGTGTAGTTTGAACTCCTTCTGCTCTGGTTCTAATTAAATACACTTGAGGTGCCTTTACAGTGGCGTTGGGCAGCAAGAGCTTCCTGGAAGATTATCTTCACTGTTCTCATGCTTGTTGCCCATGGACAGCATCGTGCACAATGATTGAGGGAAGTCGTCATAAGGCATCTAATCACAGAGGTATTCTGCCCCATGGCAAACTGGGCTGCACTGGAAACTTGTCTAATTGCCCTTTTTTTCTCCATTTGGAGTGAGCTTTCTTTTCTCCTCACAAACAGACCACCCCTCCCCTCTCGCTGCCTGTCGTGTTCCCACCCCACAGCAAAGGGAGAGTCATAGTGCCATGTCATCCTGTGAATGTGTAATGTCATGCCTAGGGCTGTCTTGGCTTAGACTGTCCTCATTTGCAGTCTTGCATTGAGGATCACTTCAACCTTCTACATTGACTGTACAAGGAGATTGTTTTTGTTTTTGCAGGAGCTACATTAATAGTTCCAGTGATGGTAGTTATAAATAAAGACACGCATCTGCGGTCCTCCAGGACAATGTAGCCCTTCACGCTTCCAAGGTTTCCTCAGTCAACATTTACTTTTGAAGCTAAATAAAGCAATAAGTAAATAATAAGACCTTATCCAGGTTTTTGAAACTTGTCCAACACGTAACCAGGACAGTCCAAAAATCTAATCACAACAACAATGTGTAAACATGGTCTCTGTTAGGTCAGCTGAAAATGAGGCTCTGTGGAAATGGAAAGGACATTTTGTAGTTCGGGTTCATTTGTGCAGTCACAAAAAAGACTCACAGGGTCCTTGACACACAACATCTGTATCCTAATAGTAGCTGCGTCTTTTACGGGTGGCGTGAAATAGTTACAGTTGGTTGATCCCCACCCCCCGTCACGTGTCACTATATGGGGAGGATGGTCTAGTCTTGCATAGTGATATTCCTCAAGCCTGAATAATTCTAGAGGGTTGTGGCAGGAATGACATCCAACGTGGAGGGTGAAAAAGTAAATAAAAAGTCAATTTGCAAAAGGAGAACTGAGAGAGGTTACATGGTGAGATGTCTTTGAAGGTGTCACTTGACCAACCCATCGTTAATCAATTAAATCATGTGGGCTATGCATTCCCCATATTTCAACCAAACTGAGTACTTATTTGCCAGTGTTGTAGTAAAAAACTGTAAGTCGTTTCAGAGTCAAGTCCAATACTGATCTGAGTCGAGTCCGAGTTGAGTCCAATCCAAATGGCACGGCTCCCAGCTTTTTCAACACATGCACAGTCTTTAAAACACATTTTAAGCACCTCTAAGAATACATGTTCTGGTTTAAAAACACAACACTCATGTAAATGTTTACTAGTCCTTGCAGCAATTCCTTTCTGATTACCTGATAGCTAAATAAGCAACCTCAATTACATGTTTATAGCCTAGTTCATAGTAGTTTATTTTGTCCAAAGCAACCAAGAATGACATTTGCAAATGAACAGTAAAATCAAAAACCCAAGTGGCAAACCAACTCTGCTGATTTTATGGACTTAACTCAATTAGAACATCAACAGGATGCATCTGCAGCTCAGCATGGTAGCAGCAGGCTATCAGCCTGTGAAAGAAGGACAAAATGTGTTTTTAACTCCAGTTTTTTGCTCAATAGGCCTTAAGCTCACGGTCATGGTTTTTTCTACTGCTCTGTCCCTGGTATAAACTGAGCAATAAACCTTCTTGCAGCAGATACTTTTCTGGCTTGATTGTTCTCAGTTTTTCAGACTGAATTTGAAAGTTGTCCTCGTTATCTCCTAGATGTTTCTCTTACAGGTGGATCACTTAGTTGTGCCGTTTTTACTTCAACATGACAAATCTGTTAAAGCAAAGCAGGCAATTCTTATGGACGTTTTCTCCTGGCATTTTAGCACCATCAGTTTTTAGACACGATGCACGTATAACATGAACTGATGTCATGTGGAAATGGCATCTTACACATCATCATTGTTACATACAATAAAATAAAATAGAAAACTGAAGAATCCATCTGTGATTTTCAAGTGTTAATGCAGTTAAGTGCACACTTTCATTTTTTAACAGTGCTTAAGTCTGAGTCCATTCATAAGTCCTTAAAATTAGGGCTTGAGTGTGAATCCTGGACTCGAGCTCTACAGATCTGTTGTTTGGACCCACTGGTTTGACAACTGTCTACAGGACTATCACTAAAATACCAAATGTGAAAATACCTTTAAAAGACTGGTGTCACAGCCATCCAGCAAAGTTCCTGAGACTCGAATAATAAAGTTCAAGATAAACTTCATCTGTTTTGCTGGCAATAGGCTGCCCATCACTTTTGACATTTTATGTTGGCTTTTACTTCCATAAGCCCATGTTTGATTATAACCAAAATTTTAAATGACATTGCAACAGTACCCATTCCAGACTTCCCTAGGGTAGGGAAGTCTATCATTTAAGAGTTTAGATTAGGTTTAAATCAAAATACTGTGGTGAGGCAATTTCATTCCCAGGCCACTTTAATAAACTTAGGTCCAAAGGTTCATCCTTTTAATGTAATGTGGTGTTCTCTTTCAATTTCACCATGTTGTTGAGGTCATCATCCTTCCTACATTAAGTGTTACATGCTCAGACATGACCACTCCAGCCTTTGAATAGCAGCAGCCTGCTGTGCCTCGCACCCAGGGGAAATTTTCAATCTAAGGTGAGATCCAATCAATTTTCACAACATAGGAGGGATGTGGGGCGGGGGATTGCAATAGTTTTGCAACAGGCAGTTGAAAAAAAGTGATGTATATTTTTTTAGCCAGCACAAAGATACAGCATTTTTATGTGTTTGTATTGTCATAATAAAACCATATCGGTGCTTTGAATATTTGTGATAAAATGATGTCAAAGTAAAAGCGTGTTGAATTCTTAATCAACTCAGTGGGCTCACTTTTACAGTGAATGCTGCATTTGGGAGTAAGCAGCACATTCTGTTTGTACTCCCACACATTTGGCGATCTTAAATAGAGCTGCTCAGTGCAGATGGTAGGAACCTTTGGGAGCAAAATCAGCCTCTAGCAAACACACTTATTGATTTTCCTTAACATGAAAGATATATAATGTAACTCAGAAAGAAAGACTGGGGCAAGTGGAGTGTGTATCATGAGTCTGACTGTCTTTAAATGAACATAAATTCACAAACATACACGGCACACGTGCCAGCAGACTGTCTCTGACATGAGAAGCAGATGCCATCCTCTTGATACTCCTGTCTCTTTCCAACCCACTCCAGACTAGATGCAATTCTTTGTCTGAGAAATCTGCAGACAAATGTTTCCTTTACAAATGACACCAGCTGAAGAGGGTGTGTGTATATTATCCTCTTTGTGAGAACTAATTAACTGTAAGCTTTTTAATCTGAAAATCTTGGTCTCTTGATATATATATACATAGCTTTTATTGCAATTTAGATAATTGAGAGTGTGTCCTGACAATGTTTCGATGATAAATTATTTGAATATAAATGGGATGCCTCACCCTAAATCATTTTTTTTAATCAAATACCTCTCTACGCTTGAGAGGTGGCTGTTAAATACATGTCAATTACCTCTCGCAGAGAACTGGATTCATTTTACTTATAGTGGATTCAAACTCACATATTCTCATGACAGTGATTGAAAAACAGAGAAATCAAGTTTGCAGCTTTTGATAACACTTGTAATAAATACAAATGCATCAATAGCAATTTTCTTCCCCAATTCTGATTTCTGATTTTCATAAATGTCTGACCTTCCAATGCCTCAGCGAAAGTGATTCGGTTTTTGTTCCTTCACAAATTCTTTTATGCCACACAATTTATCTAAATTATGTTCTTTGTTACGTATGAATTGTGACAAGTTGAACAGTATGCTCCCCATGCCTCATCACGATGTTCTTACTAATTGCAAAATATATTTGAATTTCTCAGTATTCTAAGCTGTGGTCTGTACACTTCGCTAGTGTACAGACCACAGCTGCAAGATGAATAAGCTGTGATTTGCAGGTTGTAGAAAATGTCTTACGTTACGTTACGTTACGTTACGTTACGTTACGTTACGAAGTTGTTCCAGACCACAAGCTCTGAAGCTACAGATTGTGAAGCTCACTAATTGGTGATTCGCTTTGTTTTATTTTGTAGTCTATATGGTTTTTTTATTGGCAGCATGGTGGCTTAGTGTATAGCACTGTTGCCTCACAGCAAGAAGGTTTCTGGTTTGATTCCCAGCCTTGGGTCTTTCTGTGTGGAGTTTGCATGTTCTCCCTGCAAAAACATGCATAATAGGTTAATTGATACATCTAAATGGCCCGTAGGCGTGAATGTGAGTGTGCATGGTTGTCTGTCTTTGTATGTACCTGTCCAGGGTGTACCCCAGCCTTTCGCCTGCTATGCGTCAGGATAGGCTCCAACAGACCCCCGTGACCCTGAGAAGGAGTGAGTGGGTATTGATAATAGATGGATGGATGAGATTTCTAGTTTGAACACCAGTTGGTTTGGCAATGGCATAAGCTTGTAAGCATTTGTTTATCCTTTCCAATAAATACTTCATTTCCATTAAATTTGGCTATATAATCTCCAACAGTCTTTGAAGTTTAACAAACATGATTTTGCTGGTGATTAGGTTCTGGACTGTGTCATGACTAAAAACAATACCACTCAGGACTTTCTGCAGGTTGTCTTTCAAAATCCTTGACTTTTTTTTTCTCTTTTTCTTTTTGCAGTTGTAGTAAAGTAGACATGGTGCTTAAATCATTTAAGGGCAAAAAAGATCAAGATACTTCATTTTAAACATTTCAACAAAACAAAGAACTACAAAAAAACCATACTTGTTTGTTGACTTGTTATCAGATAATAGACATTGAAATAATGAGTCTGAGAATTAAATTAATGTTGAGAAAATTGCAAGTGGAGTCATTTGTAATATAGCTTAAAGTTGATGCTTTTCTTACTGCATCAGTGAATCCATTAGCTTTCACAGTCTCATCTCTATCAAATGGCGTCTCAAGAGTTGGCTTGGAGTCTTTGCATTTATTGACTCCATTTACCTTTAAAGACTTGTTTGAATCTGAAGAGAATAGGAAGAGTCATTGGTAATGGTAGGATAATGGTAGGGTAAAGGTAGGGTAAAGGTAGGGTAATGGTAGAATAATGGTACGGTAAAGGTAGGGTAATGGTAGGATAATGGTAGGGTAAAGATAGGGTAAAGGTAGGGTAAAGGTAGGGTAATGGTAGAATAATGGTAGGGTAAAGGTAGGGTAAAGGTAGGGTAAAGGTAGGGTAATGGTAGAATAATGGTAGGGTAAAGGTAGGGTAATGGTAGAATAATGGTAGGGTAAAGATAGGGTAAAGGTAGGGTAAAGGTAGGGTAATGGGTTCTATGTGATTTCTAACACAGAACACTGCCACATTCACGTACTCCTGCTAGCTGCCCATCTTGTGAGTCCACTTAAAAAAAAAAAACAAAAATAAAAAAATCCAGTCTTCATACTCAGCTCTGGCTCTTTAACTAGAAACAAACTGGCAGCCCACGCCCTCAAACCATAAGGAACATTAGTCCAGTCAATCACAGACAGGGGGAGGGTTCATACTTTTGCAGATGAAGTGAAGGAGTGGTTTGGGTTATTTCACAATGCGGCACGTTTGCTCATGAAACACCGGAGTGGTGGCAATGAAAGCGCTCCCTCACCTTGTTTGGCTGATGTTTCGTTTAAAATATACAGGTTATATATAATATAACAGGTTTATCCTTTACCTTTACAATTGCACGCAAAACACATTACAGCGAGTCAATCCCCTTAGACTCTCATGTTAAGAACTCCAAACTTGCAGAAGAAACAACCACGTTTTCAGTCTGGTCTTAAACATGGCTTTCGTCTCCATTTGTCCATGGAATACCAACTGTTGAGGATATTTGAGTTATGTTAGCACTTTGAGTTACAGAGATGAAATTATATTAGTGTAGATGTGATTGAAACAGTTCCTACAGGTTGAATCAGATGTGTCCACCTTTCTGCCATAGCTCGGCACTCAACAGTTAGGCTTTAGTAAAGAAAGTTAGATTGAAATCAGATTCCTTTCGAGTTATATTTCAAAAAGAAAATCCATGAATCTTTCTGTTTAGAACTAAGCTTGTGTTTACTGCAGGTGTGACCATGAAGCTGATGGATGAGGTCGCTGGCATTGTGGCGGCTCGGCACTGCAGCACATTTATCGTCACTGCATCTGTGGATGCCATTAACTTCCATCGCAAGATCAAGAAAGGTAAGGATGGCACGGAAATACGCTTATAAATCTAAGTGAATGATATATACCCTGTTGTGGAAAAATGTATTAACACCCTTGCATAATATGTTTTAACAAAGGGTGACTACCTGAGCTGAAACTGAGTTCATTAGATTATCATAAATAAAGACATGAGAGATGATCCAAATTTAGTAGATTTATTACAGCAGTTGCATTCAAGTTGGTCAAACATCCATCAGGCATCTTGATGCAGAAATGACACAGAGACTCATCAGTACAACAGTTTTCCAGAGCAGAGCTCGGTGCTCTTTAGACAAAATAACATGCAGTTCTCACAACACCATCTTTGCAGCTGTGTTGTGTTTGTGACAGCTAAACCCAAACTGCAGAGACACGATACTGGTCTGACCTGAGTGGACTCATCAGGACCTCACAGAGACAGACAGGTCCAAAGGATGCAAACCACTCTCAAACACTATAATGTTGGTACAAGGCAGCGTGACGCTACTTCTAGATTAGGTTTTCATTGGTCTCCTGTTGATCGCTGAACAGCATGAAGCTGTGAAGAAAATCAGACGGTGTAGTTTTTATTTGGGCTAGCCAACACCGACAGCTGTCACACTGTTGCTGAAAGATTAGTTCTGTTTTGTGGGGCTGCTACAGCATCTTAGAAACATGTTTTAACTGATAATTATTCATTTCAAAGCAGCCTGTGAGGTCCACATTTCCAAATGGAAGTGCATAGACCCTCTATTTATAATTTCACTCAAGAAAAGGCCATTATTAAGTCCTATTTACTGTATATTGGTTTTCTATTGTGAAAGTTAATACTTAGTTCAATATTTTATTGCCAGCAATGTTTTTACAACAGAGTTGATGCCAAAACAGATCCAAATTGTGATAGAGGAAGTTACTGTCAAAGCAAATCAAGGATCTGTGCACTATACTGTCAGCAAAAGCTCCCTGGTGCATCATTTCCATCAGTGGTACTGTTGGCGGGGTTTCAGTTCCGAAGTTCGGAGAAATAAACCCAGACGGACATTATATGTTTGGTTTTAAATTTTGCAGTTACTGCATAATCGGACCACTCATGTTTCTGCCAAATGGCGACGCAGAAGCCATCCTACTTGAAGGGAATTTCTAATAATAGACACAGGATTGCTTAAGTGGCGGAAGCTGCGGTAACTGACTCCGATGGTTTGTTGTATCCGGTGTTTTTTTTCTTTTTTCTTTGGCACAGGTCTCAGTTTTTCTGCTGGGACCAGGTGGATTCAGTTCTCAATGAGACAAATGAGACAAAAAAGCCAGATGGACATATACAAGACTAATGGTTATGGTGTCTGTCATGTAGTATTGTCTTCAGTTCTAAGTAGTCATCTGTTTTACATGCTAAACCCCATTTCATCATTTTAATTCTTGTCAAATGGGACTGAAGGTGTCTTGTTAAAATTCATTCACCATAATGACTTTTCACACTATTTCTGAATGCTACAGACAACTATCTTCAAAGTGGCATAGGCCTGTTTTCTCTCAGTCTCCATTGCTGACGTTCAAATATCGTGACTGCTTTAGGATAAGTTGGTCATAAAAGAGCAGCTGCATCTTTTCCCATAACAGAATATGAAGCAATGAGAAAATGTCACAGGTCAGCACGGCTCTTTGCCAGATCAGCTCTAACACGTCTGCATTTACAGTATGTGCATTAAAACGCAGGCGACTTTATTCAGGCAGCATAAATCACTCAGCTCTTGCGTTTTCCTAAATAGAGCTGAGCATTAAACAGCGGTAGGATGCGAGTAGGGAGATGTTTAAAACATTTGAAATGGAAACCCCGTAATGTGATTGAGTGGAGTGCATGCTTCGTGAGCACAAGCGCCTTCAGCAGTTCGTCCCTGGTTGGATTCCCAGCTGGCCAGACGTTCACAGGATGTCCTTTTCCCTGCTTTCTTTTGTGACTTTCCTGTCAGACTTCCTCACACTTTATTTGATAAGAGCAATACAATTCTCCAAAATGCATCTTAAAAAATAACCAAACTCTTTTCTCAGAGCTGCAGGATTAAATAAAAAAAAATCAAAATATTTAAAAAAAAGCAAACAAAGTGAAATGAAGAGAGCGGGTAATTTCAGATCCATGTCCACATCTCTCATCTGCTCTTAGTTGTGCCAGCTCCTGCCCCAATCTGTCCGTTGTGTTTATATTGTGTTGACGTGATTTCCCTTGACTCCCACTGTGACTTAGGTCTTATATCAACGGTAGTTTTCCCATTTTGCTTTAGGTGGCCTGACAAAAAAAATCACGAGGTAAGTTTGGGAAACTAATGGTCAACTATCAAAACATAGACTCCCAAAATAATGCCACTGGCTCAGTCAAGCGCACCGCTCGCTTATTTTGCCATTTTATGGTGAGCTTTCTTATTGTTGCACTTCTTCTAACTAGCTGTACATAAGTAATATCACACAGTGAAACATTTTAAAGGACCGAAACATCAGAGTTTCCGAGAGAAAGCGGTTGTCCACCGTAAAGCCACCAAAGATAAGCACTGTGGTTGATTGGGATTTGTCAGTAATACGTTGGGATCACGGGACCAGCCACAGAGGCTAAGCAAAGTTTATGCTACCTTAAAATTCACGATTTAATTTCTCCTTGGACCAGTTTAAACCAGATAGATGCACTGAAACTGGACAGACTGAATACAAGCTACACCGCTTTCTGCATTAATTAAAAGAAGGGGCATACTGTGTTAATTTGCTCCATTAGTGGGCTGGACCATCTCAAAAGAAACTCACTGTGCTTTGTCAAGCAGTGACGTTATTTCCAGAGCATCTAAAAGGTCTGTTGGTCTCATGCTAAGCCTTTTAAGAGAAGCGGTGAAATTTATTTTCTCTTCCAAAACACACTATATCATAACAACTGGCAGAATTATATATTTTTGCATTCTTTAGAACAAAGAACAATATACAGCAGATGCTTCGTTGCCACTGTAAAAAGTTCCCATTTTATATTTCTTAAAGCCGTGTGTATATATTACTAAAGCTTTAATATTTGCACAAGATCCTTTGGTACAGTGAAACAGTCGTCATAGTGATAATCATGGTGCGATTATAAGCGTCCGGTTTCCCTGGTTCTCTGAAGGATACGATGCCAACATTTCATTCTGTCGACTGGACTCAGACAGATGATACCTGACGGAGGAAAAATACCAAAATGTGGAATTTACCCTTTAAGTGTCCGTTAACACGCTGCTATAAATAGTATTGGGTACAAAAATGTTTAACTTATGCATTTGACTTTTCAAACAAGTGTGAAGACAAACAGACAAAAGGAACATTCAACACACTTGAGTGGGAGGTTAAACAGACGGAGGTGTGTTTATGGGCTTTTGGGGGTCCTGCAGCTTGGAGGATAGTTATCTAGATTTGTGTGTCATCCGCTATCTCTTTGTGTGAATTTGTGGGCCAAATTCAAGAGCTCTCACTCAGTTAAAAACAAGAGATAATATGCTCTTTGAATCATTTCTCCTTTTCGTTTACTAATGGAATGGTTTAAATTGACTTTTTCTTTGCACTTTGATCATGCATTTCTGTAGGTTGCATCTTTAAACTGAAGTTATACAATGCATACACAGTTTGGATGCAAGATTTCACTCTACAGAGAAAATAATCCCAAGCTTTGTGGCACCTAAACCATCAATAGCACACATTTTCCCTCGAACTTTAGACTTTGCAAAAACGCCAATTAACTGCAGTACCTTATATTAAAAATAATAGGTGTGATATGACAGTGGGAATATACAGCACAGCTGTTAGACAGTAGCCATTGATGTGACATGAGAGTTCAGTCAGTTCTCGTCTGCAGCAAAACATCCAGAGGTACAAATAAAGAGAAGAAAGGCATAAAACCTCTAAAGCAGAATGTCAGATGAAAAGAAATTTCAGCAAGAAAGGAAATGCTGACGGTGAAAGCAAAGCTGAAGAGAAAGAAACAAAGAGATTAGTGTTTCATGATCGCTCGAAATGCTGTTTGTTTACAAAGATTTGGTTTTGGTTTTTACAGTCAAAGCTCCTGTTAGAGTTTTGATCATTTCAATACTCGTGAAAAAACATGAATGCTCAGCGTTAGTCACTAAAAAGAACGGCACAAAACCACTTACGTGACTAATGTAAAGCTAGTTTCTCAGCAAAGTCTCAGATTAACCCGTACACAATGAGGTCTGGGCTTTATGGGCAGTTTTCCATGTTGGCTGACCTTCAAGGCTGCACACGTGCAAGATCTTCTTCTCGCAGAAATCAATTATTAATCACGGATGCGTTTTAACAATCACCCGTGATCGGGGCTCATTTTTGTGTCATGTCACTGAGCCGAGCAGGCTTCGCTCGGCTGAGCCTCGTACATCTGAGTCAGCCACAGTTTATCTGAAGGAGAGCGGGCTCTCTGCTGATGGCGACATGTTAAACCACTCAAAGGACCAGACAACCGGCAAGAACACAAATGGCTTCAGTGTATGCGCTTGTGCTCTTGTCAAAGCTCATCGTGACATGCGGCCATTTCACTAAATCACCCTTTTAAAGTTTTTTACTTAGAACTTCACTGGGTTTTTTTGTTTGTTTTTCCATCATTTTTACCTTTTCACTGCTACTTAGGATGCACATCTTATAAAAGAGTGGGGCTACACGTGTTTATAAGTGACAGGCAACTGAATCTGTGATTGTGCACCCCCACCTTGTTGTTCTATAACCTTAAAACCAAGCAAGTTTTAAATGCAGTCAACATAAAACTGTCTGACGAGGTGAAATTCTGTTGGTTGGTCTGTTTAGGGTAACCAGTCGGTACTCACTAGTAATTGGAGGATGCAATCATGGTGTCACACTTGGGATGCCCAAATGTTGGAACTTTTTTTAAGCGATTAACTTTTTATGTATTCAGTTTTATAAATAAACAGAGCTGCATAACTGAAAAACAGTCAGGTCTAAGTCTAGTCTCCAAGTCTATGGATAGACTTAGTCACATCTAAGACTAGTCTTGTGCATTTGTGGTTTTGTTGTTGGCTTATCTTTGGCATTTTGATGCAAAATAGTGAACCATAACCCATCCTTTCATGAAAAGCCTTCAATACCCAGTCCTGACAATCCTCACCTATTGTCTATTAAAGTGCTTAATGTAAAACAGTGCAGTACTATTATGTATTTAAAAATATTCATATTTTATTTGCTTCTCCTCCTACTCTTTTTTTTAATTCCTGCAATGAAGCTCCAGATTTTCTTAATACAATGAAGTCTTTCTGTGATGCTATTGAAGATCGACTGCTTGTAATGGAGTATTTTTGCTTGGCTGACCTCATTCTTTCATCAGTGCAACATTTGTTAAATGCCTTTCTTTCATTTCATATGCATATCTTATATTACATGAGACTAACTGCCTTATAGGATCACATTCATTTCATCTATCTATCTATCTATCTATCTATCTATCTATCTATCTATCTATCTATCTATCTATCTATCTATCTATCTATCTATCTATCTATCTATCTATCTATCTATCTATCTATCTATCTATCTATCTATCTATCTATCTATCTATCTATCTATCTATCTATCTATCTATCTATCTATCTATCTATCTATCTATCTATCTATCTATCTATCTATCTATCTATCTATCTATCTATCTATCTATCTATCTATCTATCTATCTATCTATCTATCTATCTATCTATCTATCTATCTAATAAAACATTGCAGGCACATTAAAGAGAACAAAGAAAACACATCAGTTATGCCCAGAACTAGCAGTTAATTTTTTTAAACCTTCCTGCAATGGTAAAAGAAAAAGAAACAACACATTTTTAACAGATTTTTTTTTGTTTGTTTTTTTTTTTTTTCATTTTTCAAACATGGATTCGATGCATCTCTAAAGCAAGCCAGAAAACTGCTCTGCAGCCATACAAATGTGTCTGGATGCTGCAACAAATGTTTAAGAAACATTAGAGTTAAAACAACCCTGGGTGTGGTGTTAGATGGCGAGAAGTGTCAACCTTCATTAGTTACCAACAGAAAAACAAATTTCCACATACCATCATACCATTCATACCATCTAATAATAGACTTTGGGTTGTTGTAATTTCAGAATGTTAAAAATCTCTGAAATCAGAGACGCAGCTTGATTTTTACATCTGTAAATACTACATTTTGAGAGTGATTGTAGTCGTTAAAATACTTCCAGCCAGGGATCATTTGACTGTCTCGGTGGAACCGACGTCAAGACGTCGAAGCTGCAGTCGTGAGAAAATGATGGCAGGAGCTCATCTTACAAAGTCCTCAGTAAATTTCTCCTTAAACTTATGTTCAGCGTAACCATAAGTCATGGTTCTTAATTTAATTTAATTATTATTTTTCATGATGATCCATCTCAGAGGGAGATGTTAACAGTTCTCGCTCTAATTTTTTTCCCTCTCTGGCAGCTTCTACTATCCACACTTGTAAAATCCCAAATATTCTAACGAAATCAATTTTTTATTGACAACTGGAGGGTAGAGGAGCTTACATGAAACATTAAGATCCTGAAAAGTTGAAGTTCTCTTGTGAATTATTCAGTCAGGGTGATCATCCTAATAAAAAAGCATACTTTTGTCCAGTTTAGTGCATTTTCATTTCCTTTTCTTCTTCCTTCGTAGGTTGTGTGGTGACGGTGACGGGACGGCTCACGTTTACCAGTGCCAGGTCTATGGAAATTGAAGTGATGGTAGATGCGACTTCCCTGGTGGAGGAAGAGCGAGGGAAATATCGTGCTGTTTCAGCGTTTTTCACCTTCCTCTCCCTGGATAAGGACAATAAGCCTCTGCCTGTCCCTCCTCTTAAGGTTGGTGCCACCCAGTTGCTTTCTAAAGTCTGTCCAGTATTAACTGGCTTATCTAGTATGAACTATTATTATACGGCCTTTTGTGTGTGAATTTTGCATCTCACTCTCTTCAATTCATTTAATTCCTTGCTTCACCATGGTGTTATGACTGAAGGTGGAGTGCTGATGCACCCAAAATATCCTTGGACAAAAGTGTGTCTGACTCAGCACTTACTCCCTGTTTTCTCTGGGAGTAAAGAGTGCATCTTTACCAGCAGACAGGAGAAATATCCCTGCTGTTTGCAGTGCACAGTGATCCATGCCCTGTTTATGATGCAAACATTATGCATTCAGGCCATCTGTTTAACTCGGGACATTTATCACACTGATTGTCTCTGTGATGATCGTTTTAAAACTGTCCAAATGTTCTTCAGCCCTCCTTTTGCTTCTATTCTCCGTAACGGCATGCACCCAGCTTATTTACCGTTCATACGTAAAGTCAGGTGTTAAATATGGTTCTGGTACATTATTTACTCATAATTTCTCAAAACCTGTCTCAGAGTGGAAATTAGCCGCTTCAGGGTTGAGACCTCTGAAGAGTTATTCTGCTTAAGGATTCTCAAAAAGTAATAACATCCCAATAAGAGATGCGGACGTTGGTGTAAACAGACTCTTTATGATCCACAGCTTCTGGCTCCCAATCGCAATATTCTGCAGTAAAAAAATCATGTAATGTACTTTACAGCTGCTGTACAGCACATCAGCCAAAATGTCAAAACGGCTCTACAAAAGCCAGAGACACGATACAGTGAATGACATGATGCATACGTGATGATTCTCATCACTTTGTTTTATCTTAAAGAAAAAAAGGATTGGCAGGAGACGAGAGGGTACCCCCAGAGAGACTTGCAAAGACCAACAGCAGGTCATTATTCTCTCCAGCGCACAGACTTACCAGCTGGATTTAAAATGTCATTCTTAGTATGAGCAAGCCACTACGTAATCCAGGAAGTGAACAGGAAGAACAAAGCTCCTTTTCCATTAAAACTCAGTAACATATCAAAGATTTTTTGAAAAACGCTGCTTATATTCTAAGAAATGCTACATAATCTACACTGAGAACTATAAAAGACCAGTAATCCATAGCCTATTGCCCCGCTGCGTTTTAAATAAACCAGTGTGAAATGACCAATTTGCTGGTAGAAAGGCTGGGTGGATGAGTGTGAAACATTGAAAGGAGTTGTTATAGGTGCTTGTCATGCCACTAAATGCTACACTGAGTCCTGACCACAAACTTCCCGACACACTTGAAGATACAGCATCAGTCTGAAGCACCGTGACATATTTCCTTCAACGGAGATTTCTCTGCTGATGCTCCTGCCAGTTAAAAATGCAGCATTTTCAAAAGCTCCTGTCCGTCTTCCTATTTCCATTTCACAAACCCCACTGCCCAGTTTCCCTCTCTGCATTCATTACCCAGTTTTCCATCTTGCATGAGATCTTCTTTGCATTTGTTTTAACAGTTGAGGCTTTCTGTGATGATTAAAATCATTTTTATGTGTCTTTGTTGCCGTCAGTTTTATGAAAAGCGGATAAAAAAAAAAAAAAAAAAGAAAACAATCTCGTGGTGGTTTTAAAAATTCATCCCCAACGGCTTAGAGAGAAAACTAAATGGAACCTCGGGTGTCACTGCTCTGAGTTAATTCATCAAGTAAATCAGGAGAATGAACAAAGAGAAACCATGCGTCTGCCCATGTGATGATGAAAATGTGGGAAGGGGATTCAAAACAAACACTTTGTGTTCGCGGGTATGAGAATCAGAGCTCAAGGGCAAGGCTGTTCGTGTCTTAGTGGAGTTAGGAAGGGGTTAAGTTGTCAAATCACTTTATATCCAAATTTCACACAGTAAAAATGGAAGTGTCAGGGATGGAAATGCATTAATGACATTAATTTGCCTCATAAGACAGATGTGGAGTACAAATCCTGGCTGCCACCAAACTGCTGCACAGTTACCTCCCCAACACTCTTTTTCTCTCTCTCTCTCTATGGAAGTCTGTATGTTTAATCATTTTTTATCAAAGTATCCTAAGACACTTAGTCAGTTTTCCTTTTCTTCCACTGCCACAGCACAGAAAAAAAATTGCAATTATAGATTTAACCATTGTATATTTCTGTATACATTCATTATCTACAACCTAATAAGAACTAATTAAAGGACCTAATAAAGCGCAGAGGCCAAACGTGAGATTCCAGTTCTGCGTTGTCTCCCTGTTCTCCACATCATTCTCCATCCAGCTTATGCACAGGACAAATATTTCCCTTTCGAGACATTGATCACGTTTTTTATGATATTTCAGAGGACCGCGCTGAGTTTCCTACTTCTTTATAACCCTCCCTTCCCGTAAGCTAAAAACAAATGCCAGACCTTCACTCATAAAATTTTCATGACACGATGGCAGATTTTGCCCCAGTTGTGTTCTATAAATAGCTCGATCGAAAGGCCAGCCTCTGCTATATTTGACTGCAGGTGCTTTTCCCCACATTCTCTTCCCCTCGGTTGATCTTCATTGAGCGCTCTGCCTTTACTATCTTTAGATTTTCTGTTTTTAGCTCAGCAAGGGACTGGGGACTTTGCGAGTGTGTGTGTGTGTGTGTGTGTGTGTGTGTGTGTGTGTGTGTGTGTGTGTGTGTGTGTGTGTGTGTGTGTGTGTGTGTGTATGTGAAGGGGGTGGGGTTGTAGATTGACTGACACTAATGTAAGCTTACTGCTAGTAATGCTGAAGTAGGGCATTGAGGACAGCAAGAGCAGGGAGGATATCAGGGAATGCCTCTCCACCATTACCCTTGAAAAGTATTGAAATGGCACATCGGCATGCTGGGCCAGTGTGGAAATAATTTTCAAAAGCCAAGAAGCCCCTTTGACCAGTGTATGTCTCTGCTGAATATCTGATGATGTTATTACTTGTTTTTTAACCTCAAGGGTCAGCACCTCTTCTGCTCGTGGTTAGTTGATACCGGCTACCCGCTGGTGGTTACCTGCTGTGTTGCGGTTGTGCACTGAGCCCCGAGCCCGGATGTGAAAAGGCAGCTGTTGTTCAGTACTGTGTGCATTCAGAAAAACCCCTTTGCAGAGGCAGAGGCTTTCACTACTTGATTTCACTGACCACACAGCAGGTTTGCTTACATTTACACCTTGCTTTCAATTCTTTAAGTCTTTACTCTAAAGCACATTCCCATTTTTTCTCTCTGTCTTTATCATCCTCTTTTTATGTTGCTGTCTCCTCCAGCCCCCACATCCACCCCTTTCTGACAGACTTCTCTTCATACTTCCTCCGTTACTGTCTTCTACCCCCCCCCCCCCTTCTTGGCGGGGACTCAGCTGGCCTCCACTGACACAAAAACAAGGCCAGTTGTCATGGCAACCTCTTGTAGTCCACATGAAGTGATGCATATTTATTTTTAGATGCTTCCCATTCAAGACGATCAGAAACGGGTTAGCAGGTGCACTCACACCAAAGTTGCGAATATTTTTGGCTGTGGCAATCCCAGGCACAACGCAGAGACCTTTGTGCCACCTTTTCCTTTTTTCATGACTCTGTAGAAGACTTTCAATCATGAACATGAGTAGGGTCAGGGTTTTCATTCACAGAAGCTTAAATATTTATATTTTTAGTTCCATAACTAAAACTAGATCCAGGTCAGGGCAAACACAAAGGGAACATCATGGCATTAAGTCACTTAACTTTTAAAAATTGAATCACTTGGAATTTGTGAAGTTGGCTATAGTTTGCAAATGATTTATTCATTTCTTCTTCAAACATGCCTTTGTTGTTCAGTAACTCTTAACTAAGGACCATCCATTTCTGAAAATCCACTTTGGAGACAAAACTTTCCTTGATCTCAGTAACAGTGATTATCTTGTTTTGTTGTCATCAAAATTAATGAAACTGTTGTGCACTCGACAACATTCATTGAACACACTATATAAACAGACCCATAGCACAATAACACATAAAACAAAATGACTCGGGAATGTAAAAGTTAGTTGACTGATGATAAAAGACTGATAAATGACAAAGTGCATGTTGCCATTTATGCAACGCTGCTGTAGATCTGCATTACTGTGGATTTTAAGATGCCTCCTTAACAGTCAGAAAAATAAACACATTAAATACGACTGCAAGCAGAGATGAAGCAGCCAAGCAGTTCTCTAGGGTGTTGTCACCATGGCAACCTGATCTGATCATGTTAAAACTGTGGTTGTAAAACACTGACGGAAAAGTGTGTGTGTGTTTTTTTCTCTTACTGCTGCACTACTTAAAGGTCAAAATGTTTTCTGTTCAATGAATAACCTTAGTAAGTAGCCCGCGCCGCATGTAGCGGTTGCTGCAACAGCATCGAGCGTCCTGTTTGGCGGCTTTGCAGCTAAATGTGATTGGCTGTCAAATGGTTACAAAAAATCTGAATCTACATCTGATCATATTTTTGAAGCTTGCTCCGAAGAATATCAGCACCTTCGGTGAGAAGTAGAAGAAATTAAGAATTTTCTAACCTTCTTAATGTAAACTGGATTTTGTATCAATAGGTTTAACAACCACAACAACAACCATGGTAACATTCATTAAGTAAAAACATGCCTTTTTATTGAAGAATCTCCTACTGGTCAAAATTTGCTAATTACAGTTTGTGTTTTCTTAAAATAAAATTCCAAGTGTTTTGATCTTGACGGGTTACAGCTGCACATTTTTAATAGCTGTGATGGACATTTTCAAATAGGAGAAATAAATAAAAGTCCATATAGATGGAATTAAAAGTGGTTTGTTAAAAATTTTTATTCAAAGAAATCTGATTATTCTACAGATTGTCATCGCGGCAGAAGATGAAAAATATGTTTGTAAAAAAAGATACAACAGCATAGAAACACTATTGAGCCCAAATATGAATCATGATTGTAATCATGTGCATTTAAAGGGTCTGTTTTATGAAATGTCTTCATCGTGTACGCTTACAATAAAACATGATGTAGGTTAATACGAATGTTCGTGCCGCCCAGATGGCTTGTATTTGTCTAAAGCCAGTTGCTTACAGCTTGATGACACTTTTCAGACAGTGACATTTGGCAGTCCCACAGACGCCCCGCAGCCACTCTGATAACACCATGTGCCAACTCAAAGGAACCCTCTGGCACTTTGCTGGCATTGTTTGAGCAAATCCCTTTTCCAAGCTTTGTCCCTGTTTCACGGTTACACTGTTTGGTCTGTTGACTTTAAATCAACTGTCCCACTAACTAAGGTAACCAGCGCAGAGGTCAAACATCTGTTTTTTCTTGGCCACTTGATCCTGTTTATTTCTTTGTAGAAGAGATGTACTGGAAAAGAAATACCTGAAACCCTTTTTTTTTTTTTTAAACAGCTACATGGCTCAAGTGATTTCAGGTCACAGTTTTTTTTTTTTTTTTTTTTTTCCAGGTCAATCCTCCACTTTGCTTCAGGCAGACAAAATTTTCTCTGTAACAGTTTACCATCCAATAGATGGATGGTTGAAACAGAATAAAAGCCCATTTAACAATGACAAAACCCAGAAAGACAGGGGTGAGTGCACATAAATACAAGTTAATTTCTCGTCTGCTGTTACAACCCCGGTATGTCAGTGCTGATCTCATAAGTCACTCAGTCTTACATCTTTTCTGCCAGAATCATTTTTAACTGAGTCTAGTCTGAGTCCGTTGTTGCCATTAGTCTGTCAAGTATACAGCTTTTTATAACTGCTTTGTTCATTAAATTATCCATCTCAAGCTGAATCTCAGTATGGTTATAGAAGTGTAATTAAATTAAATAATGGGCCTGGTATGAAGGGTCTGAAGGAGAGAAACAAATTTTCATAAAGGATCTTCATAGTTTTTTCCAAAGGTTGACAGATTTCCCTAAGGTCTTAATTAAATATATGTTAAATGCTGCAGTTAACATATTACAGGGACTGCGCCACAGTGCTCCTTTCAACCATGTTTTCACACTCTTGTTCATAGCAGCCAGTTTTAGTTTTGTTCAGTTAGCAACTCAACACCAATCTACGGCTCTTTCAAGATTCCTGTACAACTTTACGATGAAAATGAATTTGGTCACAAGTGATATCATTATATTAATTATAATATTAGTTATATGTGTTAAATTATGCATTTACAACCTCTCGAGTACACGTGAATGCGACATGATTTTAGTGTGGACATCAGGTGGAGATGAAGACGGGGAGGCTGGATATTTCTACTCTAATCTGGTTTTCTGAAGTATAAACTTTTACAAATACAGTGATGCTTGCTTACATATTTTATTAGCAATAAACTGAATAATTCTTCTTTCTTTTTGTGTGATTTCATAAGTACCACTGGGTGTCTGAACCATGATTAATCCACTCCAGTGTTTAATCTGATCTGATGGATGCTCTTTTCATGAGAATCTGCCAAGAAGTTCATCTTTAACTTGATCAGGTTTGCTGAGGAGATCATTTGCACATAAAAATGATTTAGAGCTTAAGATGGCTCTTCTCTGAAAGTGGTGCATACACAGTTTGGACGGTTGTGACTGAGTCTGAATATACTTGGAAGGTATTTGTTTTTATAGGATTACAACGAGCTGTTCTCTGGGAAAGTCTTCTTACTTTTCCATCCATCCATCCATGCTTATTCCCTTTAGGGATACACCCTGAACAGATTGTCAATCCATCACAGGGTCACGTATAGACAAACAACCACACACATTTAGTTTCTATTTCAAAGTTTTTTAGTGATAGACTCAGAGAAAGAAAACTAAAATAATAATTTTACTAGTGTCGTCGCCTTGGCTTTGGTAAATGGCGGATGTCTTTGGTACACCTATGAGGTGCGTTAAAAGTAGGATGACAAATGCGTTTCTGTCCGGTGTGAGACTGTTGAATTACTTTGTAGAGGTTGACCTAAACGGTACTAAATGCACCAACCCCCTGTTCGTTCTGCCTCTTCAGTCCAGTTGGGAGTGTTAACTAGCGGGGGATTATCCACACAGAAGCAAATGTTGTGACATAAAAGGTCACATTTGGGTGTTTGTCTGTCTTCCAACATGGCTACAGTAGGACAATTCTGCTTTTTAAGCAGCATAGTAGGATTTACTACAAAAAGATGAAGGGAAAACGCCCAAAGTTGCTGTCTGTATATGAACAGAGTGCAAGTCTCATTTTGAAAAGGAAACAATTCCCGATTCCCCAGCAGGGATTTGAGTTCATGACTGATTTTAAGGGTAGTATATTAAGTCATGTGCTTTTTTTTTTTTTTTTTTTTTTTTTTTAACTGTTTTGAAACTTGGTATCTCTCTTTTTTCAAAGGCAACGAACTGGAATTAGTCATTACTTTCAGCTGGATGGCAAAAGCTGAGCAATATGTTGCCTGTTGCGTAACTGGCATACAGCAAACAAAGCAATACTACAGCTGGACGATCCTGAATGCGTTCCCTGATAAGAGTCCCTCCGGTGTTCATATTCTCATCCCGTTTGTGTCACGACCCTCTGGCTTGTCCCTGCCAGGATGTCTTGTCATACTCGTTAACCACCCTGTTTTTCCGTGAATTAAAGGTGTGCCATCTGCGAGCGGCGCGCCCTCGTCCTCTGAGTGGCAGGTGCTCTTAAACGAGCCGACCCACCAGGTCTCTGCACAGCAGACTGTTTCCGTCTAAACGCGGATGGACTGCATATCAAACGGCGCATAGACATGTCAGATGCTCAGATTGCCTCCTCTGTGTGCACACCAGAGAGGTAGTGGGTGAGCTGTGCCATGACACTGTGGCGGGATTGTTAAAATGTTCGGTTGCCATGCAGCTTTTAATTAACTGTGCTAGTGCACAGAAGTGCTTCTTCCCTCTTACATGCAGTTCAGCAGCCAAGCTGAACTACACAGAAGTGCGTTTCAGGTTGTCAGTGCAAATATTCACGTCCAGAGACGTGTACTATTGATATATGTTGTTAAGGTCGAGTAACAGTTTGATAACACAATGATGTAAGTCCTAGAAATCAA
The DNA here is from genome assembly GCA_014839995.1 of Xenentodon cancila. Taxonomy (NCBI): domain Eukaryota; kingdom Metazoa; phylum Chordata; class Actinopteri; order Beloniformes; family Belonidae; genus Xenentodon; species Xenentodon cancila. The sequence continues at coordinate 22,918,512 of CM026204.1, read as the reverse complement.
TGATAATATATATTTACTGGATTGTTAATATCAATCAGATAAACACCTTTAAAAGCACCCAGATGTGTCGATGTGCTGCAGATGTCCCATAAACGAATTGTGGTTTCACTCAAATTTGCATTGTTCTGCATACATTACTAATGAAGGACCTCTTGGAGTTTCATTTGTGCGTTTCACCGAGATGATGAGTGGCAATTACAGTAGCAGAGTGCGGTAAATTAGATCAGATCTTTATGTGCATGGATAATATCGTAAAAGCAGAGGAAGCATTCCAGTGCACGATGTGTGTGGAGGACAAATGTGTCTGAAAAGAAACCTTTTGTGTGTTTGTTTTCTTCAGGTTGAAGGAGAGGAGGAGCAGAGACGTTTCGAAGAGGGCAAAGCACGTTACCTCCACAATAAAGCAAAGAGAGAAAAGGAGCGCCAGCAGTGACAGCAGCTCACTGCAATCAAACACCTGCAACAGTAATATCAAATAAACCACACAATATCCACAATAGGAAGGAATTAAAAACCCCTGTCTTCTGTTATGTGACTTAACTCCTTTTGAACTTGAATCTGTTATTTGTTTTCTTGCAGTGTAACACACCAATTTGTGTACAGTATATAGGTAATAGTACGTATTTAATTTTAGGATGAATTCTCTTAAATTAATGAAATATATTCTAATTGCTGTCAGTATGAAGTAACAGCCTGGCTGTCTATAGAGGCAAAAACAGTATTTTGTTTGCAGAACCTCTTTAACTTTAGACACTAAATGATGATGTCACTGTAAAGGGACACTCAGCGCAAGGGAAAGTATGAATAACGAGTGATTTATAATGAATAAAGGATCCAAGTGTGAGTCTCAAGCTCTCGCCTCGTGTCCTTTCTAGTTTGACGGTGATGTCATTGTCTTGGGCATGTCTTGGCAGAGAGGGCACGCACCATCCGTCTTTTCATCACAGTGTCTTTCACAGAGAAATCAGGGGAGCTTGGGGGTTTTGAGTCAACCAGCATCTCTCCCACATCCCTGCCCCCTCCTTCGTTTGCGCTCTCCTCTGCATGTCTGTCACACTCTGACTCCATCCCGTGTCACGTTCTCATCCGTCTCCATTCCCGTCCAATGTTGCGTTCTTGCTCATTTGGTCCATTTATCCTTCCCTTCTTCATTCTCTCCTTACTCATCCCGCTCTCGTACATCACCATACATGTTGCCTCATCAAGACTGAAGACTATGATTATTATCCTGCCATAAAAAAAGGCTGTGTACTGTACTAATTACTGATTTTTTTGAGGGGAGGGGGGGCTATTTTATTCTATTTCTGAGTCATTTGAGTGTAAAACAGTAGAAAGGCTTCAGTCCTGTGTAAGATGGATTTAAGCCTCTGTGAAAAGCCATTTTAAAATGGGCATTTGCCCCCCCCCCCCCCTAACTGCTGTTCATAAACGGATAAAAACTGATTTGTCATTGGATCTTGAAGGTCATTGTTTTTCCCTTCGTCCCTCCAGCCAGCGCAGTATGTGCGCTTTTCATTTTCCCCATGAAAATAAAGTTAGGCCCGAGCTGCACTGGGGGGGATATAGCTATTTTTAACCCCGGTGAAGTGGAGGCATCTTGTGGGAGAAGAAGAGCACCAGGGAGGGAGAACACAATACAGTGAGGACAGGATGTGTTTCGGATGGCAAGACGAGGCTTCTGGGAAATATGACATCACTGAGAAGCATCTGCCTTCTGTACAACATCTGCATTTGCCTGTTGTTCCTGTACTGCAAACATTCAGAAACTGTTTGAATTTTCATCGCTGTATTGATTTTCATCACTTTTTATAGCCATTTCAGCTGGTGGCAGCTGGCTTTTATTAGCAGAACCACATTATGGTTACCATGGTTACTTATGTGGAAGTTCAGACTTAAAATGGAAGACATGACACTATCAGAAAACAATTATCTCTTCCCGATTGCAAAAAAAACCAACTGAGTTCTGCTTTAAATCCACATGAGAGGCACATGAAACTAATGTTTGTACCTGCACACACGACCTACAGTTACTGTGAGCAACAGACATTGACCCTGCTGGAGCTGCGTGTTAAGATGCTTATCCCGAAATGACAATAATGAAGGAAGAAAATTATCAAGAAGCTGATCTCATAGTTCAACTCATGTCTTTGCATCTAAATCAAAGGAAGTAGGCATGCATGTTCATGCAAAGAGGCTGACAAGGCAAGTTTTATGAACAATCATCTGGCGTCACAAAAACAAAAAACAAAAAAAAAACATGCAGATCTTTAAAGGAGGGATCGATGATGAAGCAAGGTGGCATTTGGAAAACTCCCATTATACCTTTAACGACAGAGTGATATTCTTGGTATTTCCCTGTTTGATTGTTTATAGCTCGTGAATGTCTCATCAATCATGTTTGGGCAGCAGACTGTTTCTACACATGAAACGCAACACACACAACTGTGTGGGCATCACACTTCAACCCCACTTGTGCAAATAATTTTGTCAATATTCGTTTGAGGAAATGATTGCGTTAAGATTGCTGGCAGAGACGGCAGTGCTTAAAAACAAAGGCCTCACACAGAAAAATAGTTTTAAAAAAAGATCAATATTGCTGTTTTCAGAAACAAAATGTTGTTTTGCTTCGTGGAATACCTTCACAGAGCGGAGATACAAGCCCTATTTTCAAGCACCCCATGTTTTCTGGGCTCGGAGCCAGCAGGGCTTCCTTAGAGAGGCCAGTAGGTAATGATCCAAAACCCTGTCTAGTCTGGAACCTCCCTCTTTTTATGCTTGATCAGAAGTTACTGACAACTAAAGTTGACTTCCTTTAACTGTAATGTACATACATTTCTCGGCAAAGAGGAGTGGCAGTCCTGAGAGATTGGAAACGGATCGTTACAGAGCACAGCAACGTCCCACTCTGAGCAGTACAAAGTATTAAATAGCTGCTGTGTTTGTGCTGGCCATCCTGGAGCCAAAAGAAACTTCTGTTACTTTAAAAAATACTAGCTCTCTGCTCCGGTCCAGTACAAATGTCAGACATATTCATTAAAAAAATAAAATAAAAAAAGTATTGATCCCGTCTTGCATTAAGTATTAACCTGAAATTTTTTTTTCACAAATTCAAACAATTGAGTCAGATTGCATTATTCTATAAAGGATGTCAAAAATGTGCATGTGGCATCCCAAAAAAGAGACTTTTGATCACAGCCCTTTTACAACCCTCCATCATTTCTTTCTTTTCTCTCTCATTCAAAAATGTTTGGTAGAACGTACAATTGACTTCTGTTGTTTAAAAAAAAAAAGATCTATCTTCTGAAGTTTTCTTTCACCAAAGGGACCTTTTCCTGGGTTACTTTTGTTTGAAACTGTAAGGGGAAATAATAATAATGGGGAGTTTTTCATTTAGTGTCAAGATTCCCACTTCTATAACCTTGCTGAAGTGAAGGATTAGAGTTTTAGTTTTGATAAATAAGTGGTACTGGACCAATTTATTATGACAAAGTTTTAACGGGTCAATGTGTAGTGGTTTATCTGTATGACAGCACCTCACCTGTTTATCTTAAACAAACATTTTACCAAAGGTTTGGTTTCTGTTAAAATTAAAAAAAATAAATAAAAATAATCAAAGACATTATAAATTCAGGCTTACACGTTAAAGTAATTCCAAATGACATCCAGTATGTATTCCTGTAGTAAAAGATCTCGGTGGCTCCCAGTAAAATGTCACTCATTAAAGACATTAGCTATATTATAAAACACACACAAAGCTTGACATTATTTGCACATTATTGCTTTCTGAGGCAATGTGCATACGATCTCCTCAGCAGGTTTGATCACGCTACAACGAAATAGATTTCAGGAAAAGAACACAGATCCAATTGTTAAACAGGAGATCGATGTGATCTGGACGGACTAAACTAAAACTCCTGTGCCATTCGCTTTATTAGAGAAGTGCAAAGTTGAATCATTTTCCCTTTTTCTCTTTTTCCACCAACAGTTATAAGTATGGTTTACTCAAGACATAAAGAAAGTTACATCACAAAAAAAAAAAAGACTGGAAGTTGCCATTTCTTTTACCATGTAAATGTTCTAAAGGTTAATTTTTAAGAAAGTAAACATATAAACAGTCACTTATATTACCTGCATTCATTCATATTTTATATATATATATATATATATATATATATATATATATATATATATATATATATATATATATATATATATATATATATATATATATATATATATATATATATATATATATATATATATATATATATATATACATATACATACACACACACACACACTATATTGCCAAAGGTATTTGCTCACCCATCCAAATTATCAGAATCAGGTATTCCAGTCACTTCCATGGCCACAGGTGTATGAAATCAAACATCTAGTCATGCAGACTGTTTTTACAATTATTTATGAAAGAATGGGTCGCTCTCAGGAGCTCAGTGAATTCCAGCGTAGAACTGTGACAGGATGCCACCTGTGGAACAAATCCAGTTGTGAAATGTCCTCACTCCTAAATATTCCACAGTCAACTGTCAGCTGTATTATAATAACATGGAAGTGTTTGGGGACGACAGCAACTCAGCCACGAAGTGGTAGGTCACGTAAAGTGATGGAGCAGGGTCAGCGGATGCTGAGGCGCATAATGTGAAGAAGTCTCCAACTTTCTGCAGATTCAGTCGCTACAGACCTCCAAACTTCATACTTCAAACTTCAAGATTATGGACCAGTCTTGGTTTGGCGGTTACCAGGAGAACGGTACTTGTTTGACTGCATTGTTCCAAGTGTAAAGTTTTGGTGGAGGGGGGGTTATGGTGTGGGGTTGTTATTCAGGAGCTGGGCTCGGCTCCTTGGTTCCAGTGACAGGAACTCTGAAGGCTTCACCATACCACGATATTTTGGACAATTCCATGCTCCCAACTTTGTGGGAACAGTTTGGAGCTGACCCCTTCCTCTTCCAACATGACTGTGCACCAGTGCACAAAACAAGGTCCATAAAGACCTGGATGACAGAGTCTGGTGAGGATGAACTTGACTGGCTGCACAGAGTCCTGACCTCAACCTCACAGAACAGTCTTGGGATGAATTAGAGCAGAGACTGAGAGCCAGACCTTCTTGGTCAACATCAGTGAGACCTCAAAAATGTGCTTCTGGAAGAATGGTCAAAAATTCCCATAAACACACTCCTTAACCTTGTGTACAGCCTTCCCAGAAGATTTGAAGCTGTTATAGCTGCAAAGGGTGGACCAACGTCATATTGTACCTTATGGGTTAGGAATGGGATGTCACTTAAGTTCACATGAGTCAAGGCAGTTGAGCCAATACTAATAATACTCAGTGTAACTTAAGTTGCTAAATACTTTACCAGTATTTGCAGTGAATTCTCTGTACATCCATTGAGCTTTCTGTACATCCATTTCTGTCTTTTTTGAAGGGTCTTCACTTCACACTGAACAGCCAGCTGTGTGTTGCATGGTCGAGCTCCCACCAGGTTGAGCAGCTCATCTCTTTTAATGAATGGGAGGTAGGAGACTGTGCACTGCGCAGCCGACCATTCAGCAAATACATGAAATAATCCTTATAATTGTGGCAAAAAACCAACGCACCAGGGACCATTCTGCGTCTCTGCTCACATGAAGGGCCTATTAGTTAGTTAGTTAGTTTTTATTTTTTTCATTGGGTACAATCTCAGCCCTGGGGGAAGAAAAAACATTCTAACTGAATCATCCAGGAATGGAGTCTTACATAACAAGTCGTATAATGTCAATGAAAAGGGCCCATTTGAAAGAGCATGAATAACAAGAGGAAGTAACGTGCATCAATGCGATTGATACATGAGGTTCAATGCAATATTTAATCTTTAAATTAAAAAAATGGCCTTAATGAAAATGATTAGCGTGGGATTAATAGTTCAACTTTAATCTCCTGTTTTGTATGGTTTAATAAATGAAGTTATTCAATTAATTATGTGCGTTTTCTTTAAAATGCAGAATGACTTAAAGAACAAAGAATTAAATATCAAGGGAGCGCTATTATTGTACCCCATATGCCGACCTTTTTCGATGAATAATTCCTCATTGCGGTTCACTCCCACGGCCACGGAGCGTCTGAGTCGGGGGCGCGCTTGGTCTGCCGGGAGCGCGCAGCAATCATGTCTCATCCATCGCCCGCCTCGCCTACGTCGGAGGGTAGAAGAATAAATTCGTCTTTTACCTCCAATTAGCTCACCCGCTGTCTCTGTGGCTCGACTGCCCACTTCCCCAGGAAGAGGCCGACGTCTGCGCTTTTAAACAAACTGCTCGATGATTTCTTGTTTTTCCAAGTGAATTGAACAGAAGAGGGCGAGAAGAAACCGGAGCGGCTACTGTACAGCTGTGTGATGTTCCAGGGCTCCCCAGTAATTACGCAGGTCATTCCTTTAACTTAGCCGTCGACACTCGTCTCTCCGCGCAGTTTTGGGGATTTAAATACAGAAAGACACTTTAAGGGACTTGAACTGACGCGACTTAAGGACTCTCTTTTCATTCCCTGGAACAATGAGCTGTTTGGAGCCCAAACATCCCGTGTAAAGGTGAGAAAAGACGCACGCAGCTATTATGATAATGTCAGACTCACTGGTAATTATCAGGCTAATTCATAAAGGATGCAAAACAAATGCAAACAACGAGGCTTATTCCAAACAGGTGGCATCTATCTGCACAAACAGCTCAGCTGTTGAGGAAAAGTGCTTTAACGCAAAGAAGAAGGAAAAAAAAAAGAATAAAAATCTGAATATTTCTGTGGACATAGGCTGCAGATCTGACCTACATTTAGGATTGCTATACAATCAAATGAAAGAAGAACATGCAGATTGAGAAGTGGCATAATTAAAAGACGATTGGCATGTATCATACGCTGTAGGCGTTGTTTGAAGCTAAGAGAACGGAACTAAATGAAGAGATTAATTTACACCTCGTGTATGCGCGGTTAGACTGGTAATTAAACAGAGCATAGTGGCGGTGATTGACAGACCACCCACAGCAAGAGGGACGAATAACCTCGATGTGTTAGTGTACTTATTGACTTGGCTGATGTTAAAAAAACAAAACAAAACCAGCCTGCTGAATTTGCTGGCATCATTAATTCCTATCAAAGATAGAAGTGACACATGCAAATTGCATTTTGGCAACGTGTTTTAAACAAAATTGGCATGCTTTATTCCTTCACCGGTGCCATTTAACACCTTCTGTGGCCTTTTTTTTTTTTCATGTTATGTCACAAATGTTCTTGAATTTTTAACTTGGCTTTAGGTGATGAAGGATGTTACACTTCTCACAAGCAGTTTCGTTATTCCATGAGCACCAGTGTCAGCAGCGCCGCTTCATTGTCTTTTCGTGTCATAGTAAGCTGATGGTTGATCATATTTGATCTAATGCAGTTCCTGCCACAGACGTCACAGCAGATATGGAGGACAGAGTGGATGACATGTTGTTTTGGGTCAGAAAGTGGCCGCACAAGCCAGTGATCCCTTTCACAGCTCAGAGAAAGCACTGTGGCCTGCGTGTAACAGTTGCTGCTACACCACAAAGCCTCACAACAGATCTCAGTGTTGCGCGGGGCATGTGTGACATTTTGTTTGTCACACATTTGCCTCTGTCATTTTGTGATCGTGCTAGCCTGTGTTCACACTGTTCACTTTTCCACTCACCAACAGCACATTGACTGTTTTCATCAAGACGGCATTGTATGATGTGGCGTTAATGGCATGAGAGGTTCTATAGAGATTATTATCCTTTCTGAATTATTTAGTTCCTTTACACTGGTTTAAAAATTGAGTCTAATGCTCGTTGCCTCAACTACAAGCTGGCTTATGAGACAAACTTTAATTCGTCTCATATTGAGTGCCCAGCGTTGTAGTCGGAGTTAGAGCTGGAGGTAGCTCAACATAAACAGGAAGAGAGCCTCGAGGGTTACATTTGTGATGGAAAAATCCAATATTTAATATATGAAAAGCTGCTCGCGAAGCTTAAAAAAAAAAAGGATGCATGTGCTTTTTTTCTAAAGTGATAAAGTGATTAGTTTGATTCCTTCTTGTGATTGTTTGGTACTTTTTCATTTCAGATGGAATTCTGTACTTCCTTTTGCACTTTTCTCTACTTTTTTACGACTTCACACCATTTGCTGAGGTCTCAGTGAAAGGTTCATGACATGCTTTGGTCAAAGTAGCGCAGAAACCAGAAAGCAGAAAGATGGTCTAATTGCTCAGTTTTCAGCTATAATTTAGACCTCTTTTAGGAGCAGAGTGGGACTCTCAGCTCAGCCTCCAGCTAGCATCCAAACTTACATTTGGACACAAATGACACTCGATAATCCTTGAGGCAGTAACCTTTGTTGAGCCACACTGCCGCAGCATTCACCACCTTCAGAGCTCACACTAGCTCATGCACCATATTAAGCTCACATGACCAAACATTAAACCGATAAAAATACTTAACTCAGAATTTCATTGTCAAATACTTGCATTTGCTTGCAGTTTTCCTGTTATCACTCTTTTAGCAACAAACAAACCAAATCGTGAAATAATGCAGGTTAAAACGAAACGTTGCAGTTACCTTTTTATGTACGAAGTCCTTTCACAACTGCCAACATCCTACTGAAATCACATGAATTAGAATTAATGCAAAAGTTAGAAGTCAGATTTACTCGTCCGGGCATAAAACATTAGACCAAATGCAAATATATATTTTCTAATTTCTCTCTTAAGTTACCTTTTATAGCTCATTATAGGCTGTTATGAGGTACAGTAAATGTGGTACGATTTTAATTTTTAACTCCACTATGAGGTAGGTGGCTGACATACCAATACACAGCAAATAATAACGGCTCCCTATGTGATTTTTACATTTAGTTGGAAAAATCCAGTGATATTGTAGTGGTTTTCCAGTTTTTTGAGCTGCTGGTGACTTCAGACAACCAAACAAATGTTCCCAAACACAGAGGAAGAGATTACTACCCTAGTTAAGTAAACTTGTGGTATGGTATCTTATCCATACCCTGAGTGCACCAACACGGTAACGTTTGGTAGCTGCTGCTGCTTTTGGAAGACGGCGGCTTCGTCTGTTTCTGGTATGAAACAAAGCCCCACTGTCAGCAGCACATGATGCAACAGAAGTGCTGTTTGTGCGAATTCTAAGACTTTGATTTTTCTTTTTCTGAAGCCATGGTGCGGTTGATTTTGATGTGTGCTTTTAGTCATTGATTTGTTGGAATGTGAATTTCTTCATTTTCAGCTTCTTGACAGTTGAGAGAGAGTTTTGCAACAACATATTTTGATGTTTGGAGCTGTTCATTTTTCCCTTCTAATGGACAAGTGCCCCTAGCCCAGCTGAAGAGAAGCCCCCACACTATAATGCTACCCCCACCATGCTTTACTCTTGGTATGGTGTTCGTTTGATGATGCTCTCTGTTGGCTTTGCGCCAGACATACCTTTTTTCAGACTGTCACACATTTTTCTACATGGTTTGGGCCGACAGGCTTGCATATTCTTTGTTGTAAGAAAAAGCTTCTGTCTTGCCACTCTCCCCCACGACTCCGACTGGTGCGGAATACAGGAGATGGAGGTCACATGAAAGCAGTGACCAGAACCTGTTAGAAATTCCTGCAGTTCCTCCTGTGTTGCTGTCATCCTCTTTGTAGCCTCCCAGATAAGATTTTCTCCATGTCCTCATCAATTCTGAAGTTGGAGAGTCATCCGGACCTTTGCGATGCTTCTGCGGCGCCACGTTGTAGATGATGAGCTTGACAGAGTTCCAGGGTTGGAACTCAGCTGCCTTCAATATTCTTTTACATCCCTCTCCAAGCTGGTACTTTTACTACAATAAAGTATTGCAGTTTCTTTGCCAACTCTTTGTTTCCCAAGGCTCTCAGTAGAATGCAACCGAACCAGTCAAACAACTACTCTAACAACCGATTTTAATCAGACTTGTGTAAACAGATTATTGCTGTTGCTTTATTTTGTTTCACTTTAAATACACTTAATGTACTATATATAAATACTAAAATATACCTGACCTAAAATTATACTTTAAAATACCCCCACACATACACACATGTCTAAATGATTGAAAACCCTGTTGCTTTAAGATAAAAACTTGCATCTGTAATGTTATTGCCAACTGCAAATATTTATGTATGATATAACTGAACTGCACACTGTCACATGAATGCGCTGTCATGAACGGCAGCAGCGCAAAATTTGGAATATGATCTGCTTTTCAGTATCTCTGAGATATCTAAAGTACATAAATAAATAAAAAAAATCTGTCAAGTTTCCAACTCCACTGTCTTTCCTACAGTAACTATATGCATTGCCTCACATTTATTTCAGCCTCTAAGTTAAGTTAAATAAACGAGACCAAATGATGCTCAATGTTCACTACAGTGTTGTAACTGCAGCTCCAAAGTTGGGCTGACAGATGAGGCTGGACACGCATGGCAAGCAGCGTGGAGAAGACAGCGAACCCGAGTTCGGGGAACATTACCTTTTGTTGCAACGATGTGCAGTAAAAGCCTTTGGAGTAAAAAGCCATTAACAGCCTTCTACCAGCTGTTCAAGAGGCTTTAACATGAATTTTATATTTCTGTATTTGTAGTTTGTTGACTGTACCACTGCTGGCATTGCCAGACGTTTCTCGCATGAGATGTTTGTTTAAATCAAAATTTTCTTGGTTAAGTAAAGGTTAACATAAAAAAAAAGAAGATAATTTCAACAATCCTATTACTACTGTTAGATTACCTACAGTCCCAATCTGATATGAGACATTATGCCAATGTGATATGTTGATTAAATTCTGTTTGTCTTTGTGGTTATACGTCCCTACATGTTGTACAAATGCCAAATACTGCAAACGTTACATTAATTGCCCTTGTCACTACTGTGGATATCTTTGATTAAGCTATTAGATGAATATATACGAAGATGAAATGTGTATCCCAAATATAAATGAAGTGGTTCGGACTTTTATTTTCCTTTTGATTTTCCAGTGATTGGTATATTAGATGATAAATGCTGCATAACCGTGTTTGGGTATTTCTCTATTAAGCTGCTGACTTTACATGTTTGAATTCTGGAAACCACTTCACATTAAAGGATGTCTTTACGGTCTTCATTTTCTATTTATTTTACAGATAAGGACAAGCTCCATTTCTGCTTATGCCTCCTTCCACTTTCAGGTATAAATATTTATATTAGCCTTCTTGCCCACAGCTGTTCAACTATGTGTTTGGACGAGTGGAAAGTTTTCATGCCGTTCAGCGGGAATGAAATGCCATGCCTTAAATTATTTACCCGTGTTAAAACACACATTGTTGTTATTAACTGTCCATGATGCGTTGTGCTGAATCAGTCATAGACCTGGTTTACGTCAGAAACGTTCCCCCAGGTCAGCTGCAATCAGGAGAACGCCATGTTCTCTTTTACTTTATTTATTACAAGTTCTTGAAGAAAGCAGACACCTAAAGTTAAATAAAACTCAATTACTAATGTGTTAAGTTAAATTCCTGTGTCCTAGTGATGTATCGAGAACCATTTTTAGTACTCAGTTCAGAAAAAATATATTTTCCAGTTTCATTGTGACATCTGCATTAAGAATACATTTATTTACCTAAATAAAAAAAATAAAAAAAATCTCTGGATAGGGTATCACAGAGCGTTCTATCTTGTGATGACTGGTCTGAGTGTACTGGTCTGGTTTAGACATTGAAGCAGAGCTGGGGTTGGGGTTTGATGCCAGTAAGAGGGCCGACTGCCAGCTTACTCTTCCCCCCTGCTGTGCATTATTGAAACGGTGTGATTAAATGGAAGGAGCGTGTGCTCACAACATGTTATTGTTGTTATTTGAGGCTTGAACTATGTGCACTTGCACAATTGGTGTCTGTTGTCATCTGCTGCAAGCATATACTTTACAATGATGGCACCTAAGGAGAGTCGGTGTCTGAGATCATTATAGAGTATGTTATCTCGTTTCTAATCTTGTAATATGTAATCATCTCTCGACATTCACAGGTCCATCCCACTCAAATAAAAGATGCTTACACATCAGCGTCTTAGTCTCTGTTAAACGACATTATTCTTTTGCTGTTAAAACATATTGTTACAAGTTTTCATGTGAGAAAATTGTCTATGACATCCTTGCTTGTCAATTATCATCTTTCTGATGGGGTCAATGCTCTTCCATGCCCCTTTCCTTTGGACCAGTTGCACTTCTACTTAATTAGTGTGGCTGTAATGTTTAACTTGGTGTCAAACTCATGATATTACTCCATTACCCTGTCATGTGCACATGTGGTTCAATCTGCAGCCTAAAGTTAGAATGATCTCAATTGCTGTGACCTCAAAAGAAAAAAAAAAAAAAAAAGAAGAGTGTCACAAAAACCACTACATTAGTTTTTTTTTTTTTTTTTTTTTTTTCCTTCATGTTTGCTTAAACATGACACGGGTATATTTTAGAAAAAGTTTAAGTAATATCTTTGGCACAAGGAGACGTGTCTCTGACCCATGTCACTCTATTTCTAATTTTGTAATATTTCTCATTTAGGTTCTTCTAGAATGACAGAAAATTCATATTTATAGTGAATTCTATAAAATTGCAATATTTATTCATTAGATCGTGCAGAAACGCACATGTACACACAGACACAAAAGATATTGTTTGCAATAATACGTTAACTGGCTTTGGCCTGCTGAGGATTAGAGCGTCACTCACCTGAGTGTCTTCTGTTGCCAGATGATTTGGCAGGAGCATTGACATTTTCAGGCTCACCTGGTCCTGCAGGACCCTGAGGGAGGGAGTTTTGTCATTGACAGGTTTCTGCGCATCGCGTTCATGTATTTCCAGAGGGACATTAAAATTTTGGCACTCCTGGATTTGCTCCTAGGGAATCTGCTGTGAAAGTGGCCCGTCGGGATCCACCGTGCAGCTTTGCATTTGTGTGTGCTCCTGGTTTCTTTTTGAGTAGCCTCAATACTCACAAGGACAAATGTGATGTCACTGAATCTAAAATTACTTGTGGGATGTTGCTGTAATTAGCAGCTCTAGCCGTCTTCAGCAATAGTTCTCACTGACTCTTGAACTCATTTTATGTCAGTCAATTAAACTGGACCTGCTTGGCTTTTATTTACACCTGTTGGTAGATCATTTATCTTTGACGGACTAATTTTAATTTCACATGCTGATCATTGCTGTTGGTATGAATTCAAAAACTACGGGAAGTGAAAGAGGACTTGAAGTTTTGTTGGTGTGAGAGTAGAGGATAGGGATAGGTGGAGGTAGATGATTCGCTGTGGCGACCCCTGAAGGGAACAGCTGAAAGGAAAAGAAGACCAGAAACCAGAGAAATAAAGCTTTGTGCGTGTATACGGGTCTTTACGGCCGCCCCAGGATTTCTGAAGTATGACCGCAGGCAATCGCAGACGAGATTCACACATGTACAGTCTATAGTCGCACATTTGGAACGAGCGCTTTCTAACGGTGCTCTGTATGATACACTAGACATGGCAGTAAATGTATGCTGAGCAGCCGCCGGCAGCTTTTAGTAGTGAGAGTTCTGAGGGTTTTATCAGGTTATGAAGAGACATTTCTGAGATATTCGGGCCTTGGTGTTGGAAAGCGAACAAAAAAAGACACCAAGCATGTTTTTGGTTGTGCGTTTTTAGAACTTTACACCCAGTGGACAGAGAGCACGTCTGAAAATATGTCGCCTCAACCCCCTGAAACTTTTACTCTTTAAAGCTGTTATATTGACTGATGTCATGAAAAGACAAACTGATATGTGATGACGTAACCAACTAAAAGATGGAGTATTAAATCCATTGGCAACTAACTTTGTCATCAATCATTTTTGTTGACAGCAGAAATGGAAGATCACAATACCAATACACCAACCCAGGGGTAATGCACACCACCTCACCGGCAGTAAATGAAGACTATGCGTTTGTTTTCTTGAATGTGAGTTTTGCCGAGTCAGCTGCTCTATTACTGGAATAGTATTCTGGCTACGATCCTTTTATTGTAATGAACCTCTGGACTGTACTGGCTTACTTTCACCACTGGATGGATGTCAGTTTCTTAAGCTACATGAGTGTCATTTAATGTTTATCCATTCTTCACCCAGTGACAACTGGGATGGATTCCAGCAGCACCTGTGACCTTGAATAGGATTGAAGTGGGCTTAAAAATGAATAAATCCTCTTCTTCCGACTTTACTTTTTAGCGCCCCCACAGTGGATCGTCTATTTCCATCTCAAATGTCTTCTGTTTATGTTCATGCTGTGGCTGTTTTACATCACAAGCAAGTTTACATTAGTCATTGATAGCTGTTTCTAGGGCCTCTGGTAAGCTGGTATACTGTTCAAATGGAGTTGTGACTGCATTCTGCTCACTGCACAACTGACATACATTGGTGTCATAAAGCTGTAGACCAAATCTTAAGTTTAATCTTATGTTGATGTGGAAGTATTACATTTATTCCTTACACGATCTGTAACAAAACACTTGTCTGCTGGATTTATATTGTAGAAGCAGGCATTCATTATTCCCACGTGTATATGTGCATCTTCAGCGCTGCACTTTAGATTCTCATGGGTCATTTTGCAGGCAGTTGTAACCAGGAATATTTGTTACGAAATGTTTTTTCTAACTAATGTAATGAATTGGATGATGTGGAAATTTTCAATTTGAACCACCAAATTAAATCACAATTAAATTTAGGTTCAAGGTAAAGCTAGAAAGTCAAAGGTTTATGTAAGTCCCCCATGCCCTCTTACATAAGACTAAGTGACCTCAGACGGATATCAGCAGGGATGGGAAAGTTGGATTCATCCTTTCTAAACGTTAGATATTAGCATGAGGTTCATGATACACTACATTTTAGATAAAGCAGCTTTTATTTTTAAAGATTTTTGAAAAGTGCGCTTGACTATTACGTTTCACACGTACCTGTGTGTGAGCGTGTGTGTATTTTTGGGATTGGGGAGTGATAGCGTTCAAACAGTAATTTTTTTTTTTAATGCGAAATGCCCTGAAACAAAAAACAAAATCAAGGACAAAAAAAATGATTATTACATTTACTTTGACTTTTATTTCTTCCATATTGTATGAACTAAAGTATAAACCCATGTTGCTTTTTCTTTTCAGCCTAATTATATTTGTTAATATACGTCAAAATTTACTTTTACGCTTCATCATATTGAAATAAATGTTAGTATGGAGGCACTTTAGTGCTAGTAAGAAGGATAATGGAAAAATATATGGGTGGCTGTTGCATTATGCATCCTGATTAGAAAGTTCCAGATAATTACTTTTATGTTTGTGTTTTGACAGTATAAAAATCAAAATAGGCGACATGTTAACAGTAATTTTAAATTCCTGTTGCCTTAAAAGTTGGCATTAAATTATTATTATTAATTAAAAGTAAAACTCGCTGATAGTCAACCTAATCTGACAGAAAATACAGCATTGTTCAAATGTCAGACAGCCACAGTCTTGTTTTATAAAAGTTTTAATGACCATCCGTATACCTTTTTCTTTATTGCTTTATTAGTACGTAAACAGAAAAAAACAATGATAATATTTAAGGTAGACCAGATAGTTAGGAGGCAGATCAATGGGATTTTCTATTATTTTATTATTAGCAATAGCGAATCAATCAACCCCAAGCTAAAATGTGAACAAAATCAAAAAACAAAATGTTTAGTATTTATTGTGACCTCTCAGAACCAAGCACAGATGCAACTCTTTTTAAGGAGACTATCACATACAGATGTTTGAAAGGATATTAGTTAGGATTCTAATATATTTATGAGTTAGATTTCTATATTATACATTTGTGCCTTAAAAAAAAATGTGCCGAAACATAACCATGGGTGCACAAGACTTTTGCACAGTATTGTTTGTGATAAAAACACTCTGAGACACGACTTTATGATAAATAAAAGCTAATATGAGAAAACACTCCTCATTGTGCTACAGTGCAATATTCTGCTGGCATTCACACTGATGTCATTTAGGCAGTTGCCACCATCCTAAACCTTTTTGCTGACCAATCCCCCCCCCCCCCATCATGGCAGCGTCAGCAGTGGGCTCCTTCACAATTCTTTTGGCTAGTCAGTGTATACAGTCTCAAGCGAGCAGCTTGAACTGTATAGAGTAAAGGTTCCCACTGTTAGGAGCTAAGCTGACCTGGGACCCATCTAGTACACTACAGATGACAGACTGATGGAAAATGTTCAACATCTTGGTGCAAACGTTAAAAAGGTGTAGAGTCTGCTCGTGGTCCTTTTTCTCCTGAAATCTATCACTATCTCCTTGGTGTTGACCTCATTCAGAATTGGGTGATATTTATTCATAGATTATATTCAACTAAGACAAAAAGTTTAGTCCTATGGTATGGTTAATTTATGTATACTATGCATGAAAAGTGTAAATACAGACAGAGCCACTGCCGCTGTAACCCCCGTTTTCTTTTTGGACACAGTGCTATAATTAAATCTTGTCAGTTGGACTCAAACACTCTGCTACCATCAAGTGTCTAATGGTAGCATTTGCAGTCCACATTGAAGCCTGTTAGGCCTTGACTCGTTAGCCTGTTTCCATTTTAATTCCATAATCACCATAGCTGATCCCCTAAAGACATGATAATGGCATATCGGTCCACTAGAGGTGACATAAAGAGCTCTCTGGCCGTCATGTAAATTGGCTGTGGTTGAAGGGATTTCTGGTCAGTATTTGGTACATTGTAAATGTGTGGTGTCTTGCTCTTTGACTGCCGTGGAACTAAGAACCGAGTGAAAACAAGTCCAGCGTGTTGATTAATGCCTTTTAATATACAAGCCATTGGCATGAATGTGTCCCATCACCTCCGTTCTACATCAACTCCACTGGCTTTCCATCAAACACCGTATCAACTATAAAATCCTCCTCTTGACGTTCAAGGCCATCCATAACCGCGCTCCCTCATACCTCTCTGGCCTCCTATACATCAATATCCTCACCCGGTCTCCCAGATCTGCCTCCTCCATCAGCCTGACTGTCAGGAAGGACCCGGGAGGGACATTTTGCCAGAATGCATGAAATGCAAGTAGTTTTACTGTATTTGTCTATTTTTCTTTTCTTTTTTGCTGTTGTGACTGTTTATAATGATGTCACAACCCACTAAAACCCTTATTAAGAAATATGAGTCTGTCTGTTGCCGTTTTCCTTTCTGACAGGAGTACCCCTTTCATGCAGCGTTTCATTAATAAGCCCTAAGAGATAACAAACTTTTGCTTTTTTTTTTGAAGAAGAAGAAGAAGCTGACTGCACATTAAAATATTTTTGTCTTTCTCCTCCTGATTTATCATGCAGAATCTGTCTGGGCCTTTTATTCACATCTAGAATAGGAGAATTTAATGCAGATGATAAGAAGGACCCACCTGAGGAGTTGAGAGGCAGAATACACCCTGAAGATGTCTGTACTCGCTCACAATTTAGAGTCCCCAGTCAGTTTAACATGCATGTTTTTGGACTGAGAAAGAAAGGTACCCTGGAGAAAACTCATGCAAAAAAATGGGAGAATGTTTTTTAAAATATAAAAGTGAGGCTGCCGTAACACAGGACGAAGGATGATATTGTCCAGAGGTTGATCTCGCATGCTGCCGTGCCCTAAGATGATTGGATTGGCTATAGGAATGCATTGTAAAATACAGTACATGCTGATCAGCATGATTTGTGTTTTAGGTTTCTTTTGCCTTAGATCCTGATGTCTTTTCTTTAGTTTGCTTCATGAGATTTTTGCACAGAAATATCTCATATAGTGAATGTCTGGGTGATAAGTCTTGCACCGATATTTGGACATATGTTCCGCCATTCTTCCCTGAGTATTTTCAGTTTTATTGGCGTCTGTCATGTTTGTGTTTCTGCAAAAGGCTTTGCGATTGAAGACATGGAGCATTTTTGGTTCATACACCTTATATGTATATAATGTTGTTATATGTAAGATATCATCACCATCGGCTTTGAAATGAAGAGCAGATACAGGGGTGTAACACTGCAGGCGGTTGCCGGGGGGGCTGGCTCCAGATCTTCTCTGCTTTCAACAAACTCCTCTTCAAAAAGCACTGATTTCTGTAGCTTCATACATGTCAGTAGATATTTTCCACCAAGACAATGTAATAATGTTAATTTAATTAATTAAGATCTGTGTGTTGGTGGTTTATGTGAGGTAGAAAATACCAGGATTTATTCACACTCAGTCCGTCATCACATGTCTGCGGTGTGTGTGTATGAGTGTTTTTAACAATCTGAGCTACTGGATGCTCTCTCTCATGTGGTTATAATGCTGTTCAAGAGTTATTGACTGCAATTTGTTTCCAAATTTCCATTTCCATGGCGGTTGTAAGCTGTTACACCAATCTCAAGTAAGTCCATCTTGGGGGAGGAGAGTGGTAGAGTGAAGTAAAGTGGCTCCTTCCAGCACATAGAACTAGCTACCATGAAAAGAGGTATAGATTTGTGGTTGGAAAGGGCCTTGTGTGACTGAATCTGTGGTATTGTGACTAAATTGTGTCCACACATCATTAATACCACAGAAAGTTGTGTGCAAAATTACATGTTTTCTTTTAAAGAGTTATTAACAATGTCTGCTCTTGCAAAGCTTTTTGATGGCAGGTGTCTTGCTTGGTAATGCATATATAGTAAAACTAATATAGTCTTTTTCTATCCCTTGTAACTCTCTTTTTGGTCTTCACAGGATCTTTAAAAAAAATTTGTTCATGGAATTCATGTCAAACGGTGCTATTACTTTGCCAGTAAAATGCAACGGCTGCTTCATGATTTATTTCCATAAAAGTCGCTTTTTCCTTCTATTCCAGACAAATGTCCTTGTGTGGCTATTTGCAGCCCTCAGTCCCTCCCATCAGCAGTGCAGTCCATGCAAAACTTTCAAAACTTATATAACTTGTTTTCTTCATATCTAACATCAGCACAGATCATTTCAATGCATATGAGTATATTGTCTGCTGCTGAGTGATTTATATAAACACTGATAAACTAAGCGGTTATTTTACGAAGACGGGAGAGGTCAAAGCTCACAGATTTCACTGCAGAGATCGGGTCAAAGTATCATTAAGTCCACCTTTTCTGTCAAACAGTTGCTCATGTTTGCATGTTAATAGTTCATGTAGGTCATGGAAAGAATAAATTAGTTATCTTTAAAATGCATGACCCATTTTTATTTTCCGTTTCGACATCACTTATATCAGCGCCAAAGTGAATCTGTGCCACTCATTTAACATTCAGTAACAGTAACAGTGTGAGAGAAAGAGAGAGGAGGAGAGACTTCCCCAGTGTGGTATAGAGGACAGATTTGGCTTGGAGGCCCATGGGATTATGGGTGATTGAGTTGTTAGCTCTCCTGTGGCTAGAAAGTGCGTCAGTCCAGTGTTCAGCACTAAAACTACAAGCTTTCCTCATCCTGTTATACCACTAAATACCCTTTTGAGAACTACCCATCCTGTCACCTTAACAGCAGAGATTACTTTAAACTCATTTTTCTAAATCAGAAGTTCCTGATTGGAGACTTCACAATGAGGAAAATATCCAGGTATATTATGTCTGTTGTTTTTCTTTAATATAATTCTTTTAATGCCAAACAGCAGCCGAACGTAAGTCCTTCAGAAATGTGGTTAAGCTACATGTTGTAAGAGGGGACGTTGTCACTGTTGATAGGCATCTTAAAAATGGACGAATGTGGACAAAAAGTGGACAAATGTGTAAAAGATTGTGGTTTTACTGAAATAATGCTACACTTACTACATGTTGTACTGCAAGATCGGCTATTTTAAAAAATAACTTTCTAGGTGATCAGATTGATTTGTGAATATTGAAACTTGTCAAACACTTTTCAACACGTATAAAATGAGTTTCCATTCAGATGTGTCTTTGTAATTTAACTGCTGTTCCACTTTTGTTGCTGGAAAGAGCAACTTTTTTAATAAATGCGGCTTTGACAGTTACATTTCGAGTAAGGTAATAGGTGTAGTAACACTCTTAGACCTTTTGACAACTTCCTCCAGTGACTGGCTCATCAAGTGAGGGAGCCAGAACTGTGCCAGAGACAGAGGTCCTTCCCAAAAGTGCTTTCCGCTGTGACTTTCCAGCTGGAGAACAAGCAGAGATGAGGGAATTCACGTCAGTAACTTTGGTTTCCTTGCTGGCTGATGGCCAGTACGCACATTTAAAAGAAATTGTCAGCATGACACAGTGAAATGTGAGATGGACTGGGAGGAGACAGGAAAAGTCAGAGTGGTTAAACTGTCAGCAGTTGTATTTGATTAAGTTGCTGACAGAAATTTAAGAATGGGAATTTGTGTGACTCACTCTGTACTCAAGACCTGAATGAGACTCAAGCTGGGATTCTGACGGCACAAACACTCCTACATCTGGTCATTTGTGGTTGAAATAGCTCACTGTTATCCACCCTGTCTCCAATAATGAATCCCTGTATCCCTTCATATTTCATGATACCAGTTTCACTCAGTTCCCTTTTGCTGTAACTGCATTTGTTTCTTCCAAAATCAATACAGATTTATTGTATTTCCCCATTTACCTCATGGGACCTGTCGGACTGGGAGGAGTGGAGTGATTTGGGTGGAGGTGCAACGCTGCTGCAGTGTTTGCTGTTAGATTCAGCTGTGGTTCCTCTTCAGTCAACATACAGACTGTGACTCAGTTCACCCCAACCACCTGGGGATTTCTACATCAAAACTATGAATCATTCTTTTTATATCCCAGACTGGTTTTGTGTGTGTGTGTGTGTGTGTGTGTGTGTGTGTGTGTGTGTGTGTGTGTGTGTGTGTGTGTGTGTGTGTGTGTGTGTGTGTGTGTGTGTGTGTGTGTGTGTGTGTGTGTGTGTGTGTGTGCGTGCGTGTGTGCGTGTGTGTGTGCGTGTGTGTGTGTGTGCGTGTGTGTAAATAGAGAATGTGAGGCCAGAAAGCAGGAAAACTTTGGCTAGCTTTGGCTTTTTTGGTCTATTTTGACAGAAATTTCTTACATTTTTGCAATTTGCATAACACAAGCAAGGTACAGCTGGATTATTACACGGCTGTTTAGTAGCAGACATTAGAAAAATAAAAATCCACATTAAGGCCTTTTTATTGGAGATAAGGACATAAGTTGATGAATTTAGCATTTTATAGTTTAGGTGAACAAAGGAACAAGTAGCGCTACATCCATGGATCATATGGGTGCTGTTGCAGAAGAGAGTGAGAAGGAGAACTAGACTGGTGGAAGGAGCAGGGTGATGATTAAGCAGTGTTCCCTCTCAGGGGTTCTGCCAAGAGTACATCAGTGTTTGGACAAGCCAAAAGAGACAGGGACTAGATGTGACAACACACTCCAGCTGTGCCAAGCATTTTTAACTGCACAGTGGTGGAACCAGTATTATCCTCTTCTGACAATTGTCTCTCCTGAGCTGCGTGATGAGGAATTGAGCCTGAATTTATTGCATTGTATTTCTTGTGTTCTTATATTATGTTATGTTTATTATATTATATCATGTTATTATATTATATTATATTATATTATATTATATTATATTATATTATATTATATTATATTATATTATATTATATTATATTATATTATATTATATTATATTATATTATATTATATTATATTATATTATATTATATGATTCTGTTTTGCTTGTCAGTCCTTTTGATTTACTTTATTATTCTAAACAGAACCACACTCTTTTATCTCCACTGGGCAACGGCGTCTAAAAAAATGAGTAGCATGCAGCTGAATCAGCACCTCTTCGACAATAATAACATCAGTGTAAGTGTGACTGCAGCTGCTATTTCAATTCTTTTAAATGCCCATCACTGGTCAAGGTCACTTTCTTTTTCCTCTAGTGTCAGTTTATGTTGGTTTAACAGTGTAAAAATAAACTTTAGACATGAACTTGAAACTGTATATGTATTTTACTTCATTTTACTTCATTAATTTGCTTAATTTTAAAACATTCTTGATAATAAAATTCTAATTAGGTTGTGAGCTTGTCAGTAGTTATACTGGAATTGTGTATATGGTGATGTCTGTCACAATCGGCCAACAATCATATAAGACATTTTTTGAGATTTTTACGATCATGTCTCATCTTTATTCACCTGTGTGGCACAAGGAGCCTAAAACTGTCAGTTACATTTTCATCAGTTGTTGTGTGGACACGTGCTTATCTTTATGATTTGAAAGAGTATAATTTGCAACTAAATGAGTGGTTTGTGTGGTGTGTTTTAGATTAAAATGCTATATGCAGTGGGAAAACGGCATTCTCTACAAAGAGACCAATTAGCAGGAGCAGGTTCATGAATCAAACATCACACAGTGCAAAGATAGTCTCTACACCGCCATGCACATTTGGTAAAATGCCAAGAGGGGAGCTCCAACAGTTCCCACTGCTCTAAAAGAGGAAACATCTCAGTGGAAACGTGTGTGCTTGGCTCAGCACGTGAATATTATTTGGGAGGAACTCTGGTCTTGTTTTGTTGACGCATACACCTTTAACATTCAGACCTTCAGCATGTGTTGGATGGTTCTGATTTGGTTTGTCAAAGGATGTAGTGTTGTACTCACACTGGCCTAATACGCAGTTTCAGGGGTTATCCTCCAATTAAATATGATTTCTTCAGCACTGTTGGATCACACCTGGCATTTTTACTCTGGCTATCGGTATGAAGCAAGACTATCCATCATTTTTGTGGAATGACATTTTATTGTCTTGTACTTTTTTCTTTCTTTCTTTTAGTTTAACTTTAAATCATGCTTATTTTCCCCCTACCATGTGATTATGTTCTAATGTCTCTGTAAAGCCCTTTGAATCACCTTGTTGTTGAATTGTGATATACAAATAAACTTGCCTTGCTTTGCTATGGAAGAAAAAAAGTGATTGTTCATGAAAAGAATTGTGGACGTTGTTAGTTCTGTGGGCTGGAATTAGGCTTTTATGTAGCTGCGTGTTGAAGGGTTTACCAACAAAGATTGGGAAAGCTGGGTAGTGTGTCTTAGGCTTCACAGTAAAATTCCTTTTAGATTGGACTGATTGTTTAAATTTCCTTTATGTCGTCACTCCTCCTGACTCTGACCCCTATCTTCTCTCTTCCCCTCTCCAGGTTCACTTAATGGGAAGTGACTCATTTCTGCCGTCCTGCCCCTCTGACACCCATAACATTTGACATGCCCCTCTAACTTGGTTTCTCCACCACCACGTGCTTTCGCCGCTCTGCACAACCCATGGAGAGTATACGCCCACCCAGATAGGATGCCTGCCTCATCCAGCGTGCTGCGCCCCCTCCTGCCCATCACCACCTCCTCCTTCTCCTTGCGTGTACCTGCCAACAGTTCCTTGTGGCCCACAAGGCTCCACTCTGCCCCAATACCACATGGCGGATGAGGTGACCACCATGAAGGATGATGTCATCAATGCCAACACACTGGCTTGGCTGGTCTGCTCTGGCGTGTCCATCCTGGCCAACACATGGAGCATCCTCAGCGTCAGTGCCAAGCAGAAAAAGTGGAAGCCATTGGAGTTCCTCATCTGCACCCTGGCAGGCACCCACATCCTCAACATGGCCATTCCCATTACCATGTACTGTGTCATTACACTGCGGCGCCAGCACTCCAACTATGAGTGGAATGAGGGTCTGTGCAAGGTCTTCGTCTCTACCTTCTATACTCTCACACTGGTCACCTGCTTCTCCGTCACTTCGCTCTCCTATCACCGTATGTGGATGGTACGCTGGCCTGTAAACTACAGGTATGACATCTAGTTTAAGATTTTGGTCATTTAAGCTGTTCCATTTTCACAAGATAATTTAATTCCTGTTACAAACTTATATTTATATCCTGGTCAGCTGTTGTGCTGCTCTGTGTTTGTTCTGAGGCTGCAGTCGAACAGTCGGCACTAGATGTACTTGGTTAATGTTTTCTTCTAAGTAAGGAACACACCTGTGTTATAATGTCACAGTAATGAACCAATGCGAGGTCTCGCTTTGCTTGAAGCAGAGAGTTGCAGCATCTGTGACTCTCCTGTACAAAAAGAAATGATTGTTTGTTTAATAGGTTGCAGTGTGTGTGTGTGTGTGTGTGTGTGTGTGTGTGTGTGTGTGTGTGTATACAGTAGTATAATCCACTATTTTGGATATTAAAAAAAATAGAAATATGTTAGTAATTTGCTATATATATATTTATGCATGTTTTAATATACCTGAAGAGCCCACCGGGATATTAATATACTATAGGAAACCTTAAGTCATTCTCTTTTATAATTTAAAAGGTATTACAGTGGGTTTTCTAAATCAAAGGTTTTCTATAGGATACAACAGAATAGGATACAGGATACAAGGACGATAGGACCTGTTGATAATCTTTATCAGGTCTTTAAATCTGGTATATAAAACCTCAGATGAATAAAACATACAGGATTACACTGCATTGTGTCATCATTTATTGAACAATAACTAAGCCAAACTATAGAAGCAGTGTACAAATAACGAAGCACACGTTCAGCAGCTAGTAAAATCGGCTTTAAAATCAGTAAATTAAAGTAAATTGATTGTTATGTCATCTTTTTCAGTCCCTTATATTGTTGGGGAGTAACTTTGGCCCACTCTTCTTTACAGCTTGGCTTCATTTAATTGAGGTTTTAGGGTCTCAAGTAAGCATATAAGCACTTTGAAAGAGAGGAAACATTGATTTAAAGAAGACAATCAACAACAGATAAGATGCAGAGCTTTTGTTGCAGGTTTCTAATATTTGATGGCATCCTGCTCAGACTTGTGCCACCTGTCAGGCTGTTTACAGTCGTCGAGGGGGATATGCTGCATTAGATGAAATATCTTTCCTCCCAAGACAGCTGCTGGTTGCGGTTATTTGGGGTAACACCATGTCAAACTCTGCATCTGCCAGCTCGAGTTTCCACCTTCATGTGGCACCTCACACCATATGATATCACTTAGCAACACTGAATCATACTAATCAGATTCACCTCGCAGTCACAGCTCTCACACCATTTCGGTACTTCCTTTAAAATAGGACTTTGATGCTACATCTGCAGTCGGAGACACACGTCACATTGTAATATACTGAATATTGAGAAGCAGCCAATTTTTGATGTGTGCACAGCGAGCATTTGGATGTTTATCAAATGATGCAATCGACAATACAAATGTTTGTACATTTGTGCAGCATCTCACACCTCGGAGGTCTTGGCTTTGGTCAAACTCAGCTTTTTCAGGCCATCAAGCAAAGAACAATCATTTACAGTTAAATGCATTTCTAGAGCAAATAATGTGGCAAATACAACCAGAACCTCCATGAAGTCAGTATTCATATCAGCAGATAACATAAAAGCCACAATGTGGGTTCCTGAAATTTGGATATGGTGAAGATCAGTACTGTGTTGCCTCCCCCTTCTTCCCCTGCTGAAAAACGGTGTGATTTTCTTGCCTGTGGCATCAGGATTACAGATGCTAAACCTACGTAAAATTGGCCAATTTTGCAGATAAGCAGACGTTCAGATAAGATATGCACACTTCCTTTTTAAATTGAAGCTCAGCCTTGCTATCAATATAGCCTGTGCATCTGCCACTGTGGTTAATGCTGGCAGAGTTATCACATTTTACACAAAATGCTTTTTAACATATCTTCTCTATCCTCTCAACCATTTGATTGGCTCACCTTTCCTTCTGGAAGCATAAACTCTCCTCTCTGGCTCTTTCCGTTTTCACTTTTCACAAATAGTTCAGGTGGCGTGCCGTGTAATTTGTTCATCCTTCATTTTAAACGCTCTGCTTTCTCCCTGCTGACCTGGCATAGCTGCCTTGTCACTGACATTAAAACACTCCGAAGTCGTGAATTATGAACCTTGTACTTGGGCAGCTATTCTCATCACCCTGCGCTCAGCTTGTCATGAGAGTTATTTCCTTTATGACGCTCAATTCCTCTCTGGTAATTGATTCATGCAGCTTGGTGACGTAACCTCTCTGTGCACCCCAGGCACACTCAGCAAAGGCTAGTATTTTTACGTACTTGTCTTTCCAAAACGCTGCAGTTAAATCCGTTAAAAAGAAAGGATTGCAGTCTGAAGTAAAGTGGCTATGTAATTAGGATTTGTTTTTAGACCATACATACAATAAATACTGAATACATTTAGTCTAAATGTGTTATTTGTTGCAGGTGCATTGAACAGTTCAGCTCTATAAAGGTTAAATGTTAGGAGAGCCTCATCCCATGAGAACATCAGTCGCCGCTTGCCATGTTTTTCGACATATGAGTGCCACATCCACAAACCTTGCAAAGTGCCACACCGCCAGAGGACACAAACACATTGAGTAAATTCTTCATTGTAGCAGTTACCTGGCGGTGAGAGGAAATAGAAATCCCTTCATGCTGAAATTGACCTAGCTGAGATGTAGACTGAGAGATGTGACAAGCAATCTCTCGCCATCAGCAAAGAATTGATTTTCCTTCACATTCATCTCTACTTTATCCAAGGCATGACTTTATATCTGGAGTGCTTTTTTTCCAGCTTATAGGTGCTCAGCTTGCTTTATTTTTATTTTTTTTGGTACAGTGTAGTTTCTGTAACTTAGGTGTGCTGTAGTGTTGCAAAGTTTATGTTTGCTGTCTCTCATCAGTAGTATACACTTATAAGCTCCCTGATAATGTTTTATTTAACACAATTTGTAAACTTATATGAGCTACAGGACCTAAATAAAGTATAAAAAAAAAAAAAAAAAAAAAAAAAGCTATTTGACTTGAAGGACTAGCAGCTCGTCTGACTTCATACAAAACTCTGTGGTTGTGTTTCCAGGCTGAGTAACACCAAGAAGCAGGCCGTGCATACAGTGATGGGCATCTGGATGGTGTCTTTCATCCTGTCCACACTGCCAGCAGTGGGCTGGCATGACACCATCGACCGCTTCTACACCTCCGACTGCAGATTCATTGTGACAGAGATTGGCCTGGGCTTCGGCGTGTGCTTTCTGCTGCTGATCGGTGGCAGCGTTGCCATGGGCGTGATCTGCATCGGCATCGCTCTATTCCAGACCTTCTCCATTCAGGCGGGACATAATGCAGACAAGAACAAGTTCAATGTCCCCACGATTGTGGTGGAGGACGCTCAGGGGAAGCGCAGGTCATCCATCGACGGCTCAGAGCCCCTCAAGACATCGCTTCAGATTACTTACCTGATCAGTGGGATTGTCTTCATCTACGACTTCCTGACCGGCTTCCCCATACTGGTGAGTTCATCGACAAAGCAGAATTGTAGTTAATCAGTCATGAAAATAAGCACGTAAAGCATAAGACACTGTTTGGTTAGTTGGTCCCAATGAATGTAACCTGTGTTTGTCATGTCTTATAACATGAAAATCATTAAATTTGTTTTTCAGGACAAAAAGAGATGAAAACATTAAAACCGTTTTCAAAAAGCCCAGAGGGTTCAAAGAGACTTTCTGATTATACAACGCTAATATAATAATGTTTCCACATTGCAGTGTAGCTTTAATCCTGACTTAAATAAAATGCAAGAAAGAAAAGTTTTAGTATTAGGTAAATACAGCTGCAGGTGAACTTTTTACGTCATACTGTGGTTTATCTTTGGTCTCATCTGTCCATAAGACGTTGTTTCAGAGGTTTTCTGGTTTACACAGATACATGTTTTGTTAACCTCAGCTCTGTTCTGTAGAGACAGAAGAGGCCTTCCCACCTCAGCCCTCCCAAACCCTCCCGTTTTTGTATTTCTCTGACATTGGGGTAAATTTGGGGTCAATTTGCTGGGAAATCCACTCACTCACTCACTCTTAGGAAGATTGGTAACTGTCTTGAATGCTTTTGGCCTGCAAGTGAATAATCTTTCTCCACTGTAGGATGTTGGACTCCAATGTTCACCATGAGGCTATGCTTTATTTATTTAGTTTTTATCTTTTTGTACACATTTTCCAGTTGCAGCAAGTTTTGTCTTTCTCTCTGAGTGGCATGTATAGGTTAGTGTGAAAATGTAAAACAGGTCTGTTGTGTGTGGTAAGGTAAGAGGATGTAATAAATAAATAACGTAACATCATTACTATTTTTTTATATAATTCATTATCTGTACCTACTTATTCATATTTAGTGTTAATTATTATTAACAGCCAAATAAGTAGATATATGATAAAAGCATTTCTGGCCCTTACAGAGCCCTCAGGCATTCTAATTCTTGCCTGCCGTTGCTTCTACAGTCAACTGAAGCAGTGGTTTGTTTAAATGGTTTTAAAAATATATTTTAGGGTCTCTGTCCCTACTTTTTCTATGTCATGCAGTCTCATATTGTGTAACAATAAGTAAATTGAATCTTGAGTGAAGGAGTGAGTACTGTCGTAGTGTCACCATTTGGTTTGCAAATTCTGCCCTCAGGTTCTCATTTATTTTTTAACAAGTTGGCTCACTAGGGCTCTCTGCAGATTGAAGTGCCTGCAGAAAGCTCAGAGCTTATTGCTTGTGATTGAGCCAAACCGACCAGCGTTGGCCTCTGAAAAGCAAGTCACCGTGATAGAGCTTTTTCCACAACGATTTCGGAGCATTTTTACTATTGTTAAGCAGGTATTCTTATCCTGTGTTTAGACCAAAAACACTTCAACAGACAGTTGTTGAATAAAGTTTAACCTTTTTACACACAGATTTGTCTTTTGCACCTGAGAAAAGCCAAATGCTAACTTCCACTTAAAAGAGCATTATATGGAAAAGCTTTCAGCGACGAAGCCAAATGTCATGACTAAATGCCTAGTTTGTTTTTGTGTAGTTTATAGAAGAAGTGTCAACAAAGGTGAACTTTTACCTTATTCTCATTTGACTTTTAGCATCTCAAGTTAGAGTAATCTTTCATCTGCCTCTCATATGTTCTTTTGCCTTAAAATTAAAATTAAAACTTGACTAAAACTGATGCAAACATTTCCTTTAGTGTTATCCACATTTTCACTTACTTTCTTTTTTTTTCTTTTTTTTTCTCCTTTGTTTGCACATATTTTAAGGCTCAATACCAAGTTTGGTAGAACCCAAGAGCTATATATATGCATTTTAATCTTGCAACACAGGGTTTTTTTGTTTTTTTTAATGTGCGCATAGGTGTGTGTGAGTGTATTCCCTTCACCAGCCCTCATGACAGTCTAATCATATTTTATTGATCCCTGGAGAAAGAAAGAAGGAAAAGAAAAAGGAGGGGGAAATAAATATTCTGCCAAAGAGGGCTTAAATCACTGGAAATGGAATGTGAAAGACAAGAAAAAGGTGGGACTTGTAAGAGCAAGACAGCGAGACAGTGGTGGGTGCAGTCTGGTGTCTGTGTGATGCATTGTAATGTGTGTTTAAATGAGTCTATGACGTGTTTTTAGAGTAAAGGTGGACACAGGACAATCAGAGAGGACAGAGAAAAGGAGGAGGAGCATTCTATTTATTATTGTTTTATTTTGGTGTGTGATGTTTTTCACTGACTTTCTAAACTCCTCTAGATAAGCTGTCCCACCCACTCAAAGCGTCCTGTCTTGTTGGCTGATGATTTAAATGGTGTTAGCTGCTTCCGTGTCCAGAAAGCCTCTTCCTTTTATACCGACAATGACATCATCAGAAGTAGCTACTTTTGAAATGTGTAAATACCGGAGCAAGAATAAAACTATTGCTTCATGGCAAGCTCATACCTCTACAGTGAGGTGTATTGCTTGAGAGCTACAACTGCATTGTTGTTGCGTCTGGAAGTTTCTGTAAAACAGTTATTTGAAACTTAAAGTTGAAATGGACACTGTTTCAGCAACATCATATTGTATATGTTTTGTAAGTAAAAAAAACAGAGAGAGAAGTAAATCAGTCAAGACTGATTCACTGACAGAGAGCACATAAGACCATTTTTATGATCCGACCTAATGAGCCATTTAAATGCATAGAAAGCTGCAACACACAAACAAGTACATTTTTTTAACCTCCACGACTGTACTCAGGTTTATGCTCAGTGAGGGCAGTAAAACATATTTTACAATGTTGGTTGTTTAAGAAACTAGAGACAAAAGGTTGCTAATTTACTTTATAACAACTAAAGGGGAGTCTTGCCTATGTAGCAGAAACAGGACAAAAGGATATTATTATAAAACTTTTATTTTAAATTAAAGAACAACAAGAAAATAACATAATCCGCAAAATTTAAAGCAATTATTGAGAAACACACCTCCTTTTCTTTCAAGTCATACTGGAAGACAGTAAAACTTTCTTTAACTGTATGTATAGATTACGTTTTTAGTGTCACATCTTTAAAGCATTACACTAAATGTCCTAAGTTTGTGCATAAGTTGATTTTGAAATCACTTCAGCTTAATTCAATGGCTTCAGTTCCTACTTTCTACCTCATCTTTCTCAGGACTTTTCGCACCAGTTTGTTCTCCAGCTCATCTGTTTATTTAGATATCTCGTAAACGTATTATAGGAATCCTGAGACCATTCACTGCAGTAGCTAGTCAGGTGTTTTAACTATATAACAGATTATTTAAAATGCAGTGAAGTATAAAACCATACTTCAGATAAAACCTAATGAGTGTAAGCAGTGCACTTGTTTGTTGGTTAATAAACTAAGTATATGGTTTTCAAAACCATGTACTTCACTACTTCTGCATAGTAATTTTACCAAAATGCAGCATGAAAGATTGTGTAATTGTTTACATTCTTTATGCCAATCTACAGTATTGGGTTTACGTCTGTCAAGTCCCCCCTGGCATCCCATAATTCAGAAGCTGGTGACAGCGGTCTCTTTTCCGGCTCCTGTTGGTGTCATAAACACTTGAGTTAGTCGGTGTCTTCACTCTACTTTTATTTAAACTTCTGTTTTGAGTGTTGTGTTTTTTTTAGACTGTGGTAGCAGTAAAAGACAGGTATGTTCTTTCTCGCGCTTTGTTGGCTCCTACACAGGTGGTGAGCTTCGCCAGTCTGAAGTTTGACCGCTCCTACAACTGGATGGTGCTGTGTGTGCTCTGGTGCTCAATTGCTCAGTCCATTCTGCTGCCAATGTTCATCTGGGCTTGCGACCGCTACCGTGCCGACATCCGTATGGTGTGGGAGAAGTGCGTTGCCATTATGTCCAATGATGACGTGGACGAGGGTAAGCTGCTGTCAGGCACATTTCCCTCCCCCCTCTCTTATCCCACCACCTTTTTTCCACCTTTTCTCCTGATGATTTATAATGATATATATTAATTCCTAATCGCCGAGAGTAGAGTTGAGAAGCGCTGCAACGACATACTTCCAAACTTCATTGGCGCTGGAGCTTCCAAAGATAATTTATTCCAAATTGTATATAATTTTAAAATAAAAGATGGATTATGTTTATACACCCTCCTGAGATAGTAAAAGATTAGCCATTACTCTGTTCATCATATTTGTTGTTATTTTGCTCACTATAAGCATCTTTTAACCCTGGACTGTTTTGGGCTTAAATTTAAAATATTCTTCATCAAAATAAAAAAATATGTATTCATTATACTAATTACTTTATATATAATAATATATACTATATTTTAACATTGTTTAAGGTGTTTGGACTATTTGTACTTACTCAAAATTAATAAACATCTCTGCAAGTGTTCTTTTTTTCTTTTCTTTTTTATTGGATTTAACATTATTTTACATTCACCAGTTTGAAATCAGTGGTCAGATGTTATCATGTGACCTATCATGTGACCTGTCAGGAGATAAAACTGAAGGGAAAAGTGTCTGTGTAATTTAACCTTTAACATTAAGGTAGATGAGTGTGTTTGTAAATGTGTCTACTTTTTAAAATACTTTACCATGCTGCGAGACTGATGTCAAAGAAAAAGAGAAATATTGCAGCGCGTCTGTCTTTTCACTTTAGTGTACAAAAACTGGTCTTAAGATAATATGATAAATGATTTTACGCTTATTTGTTTCTCTCAAGAGTGAATCTAGAACAAATGCTGTCCAGTTGGAGAACGTAGGCTCTTTCATGTCATTATGATGGTCATATTTCCCTCAAGTCAGAACAAGATATCCTCAATTTATTTTTGTTATTATTTATTTGTTTTCAGGATACAAAACTAACATGCGTATGCAATGAATGATTTAATTGTACTTTTATTTTGTTTTTATTTAATTACTTTGTTTTCTTTATTGGTATTGTGGTTGTTTGATTCATTCACCTACTGCTCAGATAGGAGCGATTTAAAGCAAGACTTTTAGGTTTAATGTCACTTAGTTTTAAAATCTGAAGAGCAAATGAAGAGAAAGCCTGTGGACTGTTGTCTTTCACCACATAAATGTGTATGTTTTCTGAGGGGGGCTAAAAATGAAGCATTTCAACAAGATACCACAGACACTTTAACTAAACCCGGTCCCAAAATTAGGTCACATGATAATCATGTTATTATTAGTATTATTATTATATGAACTACTGGCGTTGTTAAAACTCGACCCCTTCTCTCCTGTTTCTAACCCTCCGAACCTCTGATCCTCTCCTCCTCTACTTTTTCTCAGAACTGCTCTTTGTTCACTTTAAACCACTAAACAAAAAGGCAGTCTATATTCTCTGTAATAATTAACACTACCAGTTCTCTGCTTTTTTTTTTTTTTTTTTTTTCCCAGAGGGCTTGCCATGTATTACTCACCTCAGTTGTATGTATAAGGACTGTTTCCTGTTTTTCCAAAGCTACTGACTTGCATGCAAAGCTGCCTGTGCAAATGCTACTCTCATCTTTCATCCTTTGGACCAAGCATTTTCCTCAAGATCAGCATTTTACACCCATCTGATCCGTAATGAACATAAATGCTGCAATAAAACAGTTTTGGTATATAAATGCGTATAAATGAAATGATATTTAAATTACTTAATTTTTTCCAGATTGTAAGCCCTGATTTATTTATTTATTTATGTAGTTTGTTTGTTTTTAATTCAACCAAATGGCAGGATTTTCAAATTTGAAACCAATTGGTAACTTTTTTTCTTGAAAAAAACATTGAATTTGCTTGTCTCAGATTTTTTTTTTTTAATCTAAACTTTTACATTCCTGAGCAGACAAGAAGGAAAACTCAACAAATCAGAGAACAACTGAATTTCTCTCTTATTTATTCGTCTGTCTGTATGTCTGTCTTGTGTATGGAGTCCGTTGCTCTCTAATCCTGACACTCGTGCTTTTCTGCGCTTTGCAGAAAACAGCCAAGATGGAGGAATTCATGCCGACTTAATATATGACAGACCATATGACTATAGCTTGGCGCCTGAAATCGTGACGATAGACCGTAATGCCAAGTATGAGTTCTCAACCTTAGAAAGGGGGGTTCTGCAAGGGTATCCAGTGAGGGAACAACAGGAAGATAAAATGCAGTATTTGCAGGTATATTTTTTTTCATTAATTTTCTTCATTTCTTTTATTTGATCAGTTGATTACATTTATTTTATGTGCATGGTGAAATGGCCTTTTGTGCCGATACAGCATCTTGATTGAATTTTCTGGAATCATTTGACACTTTGTGATCTTATCTCTTTGATTTGCTACAGATTTTATTTTGGTCTTTTTTTCAATTATCATTTATTTTTATTTGTTTTACCTGAATCAAAAATACACTTAGGCTGACTAATGTTTGGTAAATATGACCATCAGTAGTTCCATATACACATTGCATGTACTTTTATTTGTAACATGGTTTGTTATAGTTATAAAGTTGGCAACATTATTAGTGCATAAGAGGGTAAGAGTGTGCAGTAATAACCGACTTACCTTCTGCATTTCAGGAATCCCTCAAGGCTTCAGGAAAGCAAATATGTATCTGCTCGTGTTTTGCCAAAAAAAAAAAAAAAAAAAAAAGCATTGTGTCCATTAGATCCAGCGTTCATCCCAGTCAGATGCAGAGCTGCAAAATGCTCTTTTTCAGCCTGCATTAAACAACCAAGCTTGAACTAACATGCAGCCTTCTGGGGCAATTCAACACAGTCTTAACATCAGTTTTAATTCTAATGTTGATATATTTCTGTAAACTACAAGCTTCGAGTAAACTGTTATTTTTAATTATGTTAAGAATTACTAAATGTTGAGATGATGAATTACGACAGTTGGCCTGGAAGACTGTGGTGAGGATCCGCAACTTCAAAATCAGCTGATGTCACCCACATAATATTAACTTTAACAAAGCATCTTCCACTGTTACTGTGTCATCTTTGTACGAAACAATTTGACAAGGGCAGCCTAGTCCCAAGCTGTTCATGTAACTATACTAAAAATAAAAAGAAACTGAATTGGTTCAGTACCAGAGATGTCCAGCATTATACTGGACTTTTTAAACATATTCAATTTGACTTTTTTTTCTAAAAAGTCTTAAAACAGAGATGTATACAGTAGCCATCACTCAATCACAATCATTCCTTCCTCCATCGCCTTTGTGTCAGATTCACTCCATAGTACATTAATAATTTATAGCTGTGCTCTCCTTTTGTAAGTGTGTGATTGTGAAAACAAATAAAGTATTTATTTTTTTTCAGTTACCGGACGACTAAACTGTGATTCAGTTACCTCATTTCTCTTGCTCCAGATAAGAGTTTAAGTAGAACATAAACCAAGAAAGCCCTTTAAACATTTATCACACCCCTCCTTCATTTGGGAATTTCTACGTGCCTCTCAAGTGGTCTGACTGCAGAATAAAGCCTCTTTGGCTTTATTGGCTCTCTTTAACCATCCTTTCAAATCTGTCCCGCATCTCCAGTCATTCTAAAGCTTGTGCTGCCCTCTGCTGTTCTGCCCTCTCACTTAACGACACTCAATGCTACTGTATCGTCTGCTGTTTATTTTCTCTGCATTTACTGAAAGCCACCACAGGGGGGCAGGCTGATATCAATCTTGAGGCTCTTGACGTCACCTTGACAAACCCTCTGTCACTTGCATAGTTGTCAGAACAGAATGTGAGTATAACATATAGGCGACTATCAACCTTTAAAGTTTGCATCTCTAGATGATTAAAAGGAATGCGACTTTAATCTTGATGTTTAATATAAGTTATATGTAAGTTCATATGTCTCCTGAGGGATTAAGTAAACATTTACAAAAAATCTATATGCTATTCTGTACAAATAACAGAGACATTTCCTGAGCCGTTAGTCATCAGCCCCAATATTTCCAGAGCACAGTTTACCGGCGCCACGGTATCTGCCAAAGACGATCGATCCTGCATGTGTTAATCTTTGTAGTTGGTGATGGGGTTTAATTAAAACACTGTTATAATCATATTCAGCATGAAACTAACATTCTGTGCTTGAAATAAAGCCAAAGTCGTTTCTAAACCCAGTGTGTTTGGTCTATGTCTCTCCTCCAGGTGCCCCCTACAAGACGATACTCCCACGACGAAACCGACATGTGGACCAGCGACCGGATCCCCTCATACCTTCACAGATGGGGCTCCACCGAGGACATGATAGTGAGTGCCCATTACAGCTCCACCTTGCCACGCCACGAGAGGCGCAAGAACAGTCTGGTGTCCTACCACGAGGAGAGCCACCATCATCATCACCCCCACCGCAAGCGGCGACGCTCTGAGGACAGCATGCACTCCCTCAAGCACCTGCCCCGTGTAGTGTGCGGCGGGGAGCGCTATGAGGACGAACTGCGGTGCTTCAGCCGCGATGAGGTGATCAACTTCATAGATGAGACCCCGTTGCCAAGCCCCAGGAAAAGCCCCCGGCGCGCATCCACCATGTCCCTTATCCCCAATGTGTACGAACAACACATGGTTATCCTTCCTCACTTTCCGCTCACAGACTTTGAGCGTGAGCCTCAAGCTCTCAGGCGAACCCCGCAGCACAAAAGAAGCAGCAGCAGGAGCAACTCGCCAGAGGGTTCGCCCAAACCAGACAGACCTGCTGGAAGGAAGAACCATGGGTCTTGTAGCTCGGGTAAAGGCGGCAAAGATCGCCTGCAAGATGGGAAACATCAGGATGAGGTTGGTTCGCCAGGGAGAAGCCAGCAGACTCCAGGCCACTCTGGCAGTAGGCCCAGGACCGGCAGAGGTGCTGGTTCCGGTGCAGGAGCTGACTGTGCACACCAAAAGCACCTGAACAAGGCCGAGCGTAAAGGAAGCACAAACAGTTTTGTAAGCACACCCTCAGCCTCGTCGTTGGGATACATCACTTTTCACTCTGATTCTGTAGGCTCCACCACCTGAAAGCTCTGCTGTGTTAATATCAACATTGTTAATGACGTTTTTATTATAGGGAAATCCTCTAAGATATCACTGCTTAAAGAAAAGCGACATGCTGGAATATATCAGCCTTTTTACATGTGCCACTCTTCAGTTTCATTACATACCAGAAACAGACCTGTTTCGTGAAATAGCCGTAGGGGCTCTGGACGTATTTCCTGAATCTTGATTTAGTGGGTAGGCTGGCGGCGATGTCGATAGCGGGTCCAGATATTCAGCTTTCACGTCACAAATCTCCACTGAGGAACACTGTTTTTTCCAGCACCTACACACACAAAACCTTTTTAAATGGTGAACGTTCATGAACCTTGTTTTTGCTGTTTGACACTGCTTCTTATGAAAGGATAAAATAATTTGCGGTCGTACTAGTTAGGGTGGTTCTCTCTCTCTTTCTCTCTCTGTCTCTCTCTCTCTCACGCTGTCGCTCTTTTTATCACGTAAAAACTTGAACTCATATTGTGTTTTGTTTGGCCTGCAGTTTTTTGTTGTACAAACACAAGCAAGCTGCAAATCCCTGTTGCGCTTGACTTCAGAACATGACACATTTTACACATTTGCTTTGTTATAATTACTACACACAAGTTTTGTATCTGAATGATTATTCACAACACATGAAAGGTTATTTGAGCACTATATTTTGAAGTGAATTAAGGTAATTCCACACTATTACATGGCCAGTAAGTTCCCGTGTGAGATCTTGAGATAAAGTGTGACAACCCCTGATCCTGAATGAAAATGTGAGGTTATTTTAAAAAAACAAAAACAAAAAAAAAAGATTGACATGTGATGTATATAAGAAAGGTATTGGATATATGTTATTGGTGTTTTCTGTTTAATGAGACTTTTGGTAAGAACTTTTTTCTCCCAAATCTTTTTACTCTTATTTTGACTTGAATATCATCAGACACAGCAGTTGCTCATCGCTTACAGATCATGAGACTGATATGCAAACGGTGCTGTATTCTCTTCAGCTGACCTCACCTCCGACTCATTTCAGCAACCTGTTGGAAAGCATCAGTAATTAATTTTCTACCACAAGTAAAGAAGAAGCTACGTCCAAACGTAACGATTGCAGTCTTCAGACTGAGTCAGATGTCACGTAAAGCGCTGGTGTCGTACCAAAAGTCACAAAACTAAAGCACAAATTAGAAACATTACAAATGGAGTGAAGCAAAAAAAAAAAAACTTTACTAAGTCTACTGCTTTAATAAAAGCATACATAATGCATATTACCCTCTAACATCCACAAGACTGCTAATGGGCCTATACTGGGAGGTATTTTTTACCTTTTAAAACCTCATTAATGTAAGCCATGTGTCATATAATCTAATATCAAATATCCTCAAAGAAACAAAGAAGGATAGGGGACAGTTAAGGTTTACATTGATTTCCATGGACATGTATTTATCTATAAAACAAAGTATAAAACTGAAATACACTATTATTTTGAAACATTCTCACTAAGCAATCTCACTCAAAATAAACACTAGCGGTGCAGCTGACTGCACAAATACATTTAAAATTAACGAAGAACGTCCCACCTCTATTAAAGTAATAAAAAATACCCCCCTAGACACCATTATACTCGTGAAGCATCTTTTTTTTTGCTATCATCTGAGAAACTTCAATCATTCTATGCTTTCAGTCATCTGCCATCATTTAAGTGTTTTAACTCTCGCGTGTTTGTGTAACTTTAATTCATTTCTGGCTAT
Organism: Xenentodon cancila; assembly: GCA_014839995.1. Taxonomy (NCBI): domain Eukaryota; kingdom Metazoa; phylum Chordata; class Actinopteri; order Beloniformes; family Belonidae; genus Xenentodon; species Xenentodon cancila. Next base: position 22,880,500 of record CM026204.1, on the reverse strand, counting down.
TAAACTGAACAAATTAGCTGAATATGCCTTTCTTGGGAAGCATAACGTCACATCCCCTGTCAAACTTTGCTATGCCATAGACCCCATTGCATTTGTTTGTTGTGTTTACAATATTAAAATATAATTTTGTAACATATTAAAAGATTTATGACTCAAATATGAATTACATTAAATGTTATGATTTTCTTGTTGAGTTGATGACTTTGTTAAGAACAAAACAACCAATTAAATCCACAAGAAGATGCTTGAGAGTGTGTTTAGATTTGCACTGCGGAAAAACCTTTTAATATGATGATTGGATTTACATGTCCACTGGTTTCTGCGTCCCTTGTCTCTCGCTTATAATGAGCTGGGAGAGGCTCCGGCAGACCCCCGTGACCCTGCAAAGGATTAAAAATGGGTAGAGAAAACGGATGGATGGTTGGCTTATGTTAGTAAGGATCTTACTCTGCTTTCACAGACTGGGTTGAGGGTTAGAAGCCCGGATATGCAACAAGCCCTCTGGCAGCAAGTGGAATAATAATAATAATACTGGTGAGAAATTGAACACAACTGCACACTCCGGACTAGAAACCAAGGTATTTAAACGGCAGCATTTATAGGGATGTGAGTGACAAGGATTCTTATATATGTAAACATATGGTCCTGCCTCTGGTCAAAGTCAGGAAGAAACTCTAAACTGTGATTCTAATGTTTTAGTGAATGCACAGTGCATTTAAAAAAATCAAGACCAAGGTGTTTTCAATCATTCAATCATATAAAAGTTGGTACACTTTGGCACTGAGCATTAAAGGCAAACATTTCAATTTTGGTCTCATCTGCCAGAGGACGTGTGAGGCTTCTCTTGGCAACATTCCTAAACATACCGTACTTGTCCTAATTATGCTGTAGTTGTGGACATTAGCATTTAATGGGCTCAAATGAAGTCTAGCTTTTATGTATTTTGTAATTAAAGAGCATTGCATGGTTTGATTTTTGGGGAAATTGTTTCACAAACCTTTTTATATTGATGTGCAACAACAATTGCTCCTCTAAGGCCATGGCATACGTCTTTCCCTCTTTGCATTATGTTTGCACACAACTCAATGACTGCAAACTGCCAAAAGTCTATTTATATGGAGCTCTGCACACCTGCTCTTGGTCAGTTTACGAAGAGCTTATGATCAGCAGCACCTAGTTCCAACTTACCCCATTTCTATTTTTTCTTTTTTGTTAAATAAATAATTGGCATGGTGGAAAAAAGCTATGTGTTGTTATTCAAGGGAGTTTGCATTTGACTAAGACACATACAGGTTTTATTAGTATAAGTATTATTATTATGTTTTTACACAAAAACAGTAAAACAAACAAAAAATGGGATGAAAGTATATTAACTTATGGACATTTAGTTGGAACATTTAACATGATATGAACATTTAAAAAAAAAGAAAACAAAACCTAGTTGTCACTTTGAAAGTCGCCTGGATTAGTTATCCAGTGTTCAACCTCTGAATATTAGGAATGTTTTTTGTGTGTGTGTGTCTATTTTTCCTCCTATATAACAACATTCAAACCAAACGCTGTCACTTTATGATGATCATTTATTTTATTTGTGACTGTGTTTACTATTTAACGTAAACTCGGGAAAGTGTTGTGTTTTTCTGCACAGTAGTCGGTCACCTCAGATTCTGCAGCCTTTGTGGAGAGATGGGAGCTGTCTCATGCCAATGTTGCCCCACCAGTGAGCACGGACACAACTCTCTCTACCGTTTAAAAGATAATTCCACGGTGTGCTGGTGGTCTGAATGGAAACAACCTGGAACTAAAGGCCATTTCAACTGTTCACACATACATGCGGACTTGCTTAGGGGTCTGTCGTATGTTTTGATTACATAAAGTGCATCACATTATGCACAAAATGACTGAACCTGATCTACAGATGCACATTCATCAGAAAAAGTAGAACAAAAACAGGCGTCTGCAGCGCGCTTCATCCACGTCTGTCCCGTTAAGTGCGACTGACACCCCATTGCAATGCAAATAAAGGATTCTCCCCTTGTCATGCGCTCTCAGCTCTCATGTGCGTGGCTGTTGGACCAAACCTGGTCATTTAGACCACGAAGAGAGGAGTTCACAGAAGTTCTTGGAAGATGCTTACGAGTATTCAGTAATGCTGTCGGATGACATTTTCTTACTTCCATTTAAACAAACTTTTCTTGGCTCTCGGGCCTCTCTTGGTCTCATTAAAAGAGCAGCATTAACATTGTGTGGTGGAAGCGTTAAGAAGATTTACTGGCAGGATCTGGGAGCAGATCCCACCAAACCAAACAGCTGGAATGACAAATACTTAACTTCTTACTTCCAGCTTGGAAGAAGAAAAAAAAACCCACACTGGACCGACGTGGCTTCTATTTGTCCGTGGCTACTGCGCACAAACAGCCCTCCTCAGTGAGACAGCAGTCTCTTTTCACTATCTGCCATGTGAAAGAGCTGTGGGCGTTACAGCAATTCTCCTCGCTGCAAGGTGCCTTCCAGCGCCGCGCCCCGACAATGGAAAGACACTTTATGACAGCGCTGCCAAAGCAGCGGAAGAAAACTTTACGGCACTTTAGAACAGTTGAATGACAGACAAATTTGCCTTTGCAGAGTCAGACAAAAACAAGAAAGACACTACTTGGATATACTTCAGTGTTACTCTAAAGTACAGTGACGCTGTGTAACTTACTCCAATTTGTTTTTTCAGTTAAAGGTTATTCTTCATGTTGTTTTGTAAAGAAAAGAAAAACAGGCATCTAACTGCGGCTTATTTGCGGTTTAACTAGAACAAATGCATGTCGAGAAATAAGATGCAAATTAACCTTTAGTCGAATTTTTTTTTTCAGAATTCAGAAACGTCGTGAAGTCATAGGAGCCTGAAGGCTACGGTGATCATTTTGACTATTTTTTTAATTGCGTAAACCATCTGCCTATAATAACATTGGACTCTAATAATAAGAGGTGCTGGCGTGTAATGTCCGGCCTATGGCAGAAAATCGGTTTGCTGTCCGACAAGTATCTAATTTTCTCGCTGCTGTTTCGGTACTTATGCGTGAAACCAGAGAAGAATGGACGTAACAGCAGTTAAAGACCACTCTCTTCCCTCAGTTTTCTCGACTCTCAGTTGCACTCAAATGACCACATAGATGGGAACGGACGCGACAACAAAACAACGATATGGGTGTTTTGTTGTTTGTTTATGTAGGGGGGAAAAAAATGCAATATAAGGAAAAACTGCCAGGATACAGTGAAAAACAGTTATGTATAGCATAAGCTGTTTTTCTTCGTTACGACACTTTTTTATATACACAGCTACGATAAAATGCATTTGTCGTCAATGAATGCAAATAACAACGAGATTGCGTTTCTTTTTTGTCTTCCAAAGAGAAGAAAAGGCTTATTGGCAGCGGTGGGATTCGAACCCACGCCCCCGAAGAGACTGGAGCCTTAATCCAGCGCCTTAGACCGCTCGGCCACGCTACCGTGTCCTCAACAACATATTTGACCTTTTACGACGTTTCGGATCGTCTATGTTATCTTGTTCACTCATGCAGATGTGATTTTCTGATATGGCCGAAGTGGGACCACGGGCTACAAGAAAGAATATATACAAATAACCCCAGACACTTGTACAGACTCCCACTCATTCCTCAACTTAGACGAGCGCCACATACGCCTTTTCAGAAAAGGTTTTGTGCTGTGACGTTTGGGAACGAGCCCAAACAGGTACTGCGTTATTGAGAATCTGTTCAGACAGGGGCGGGTCTTCGTTTTGATGGACACACCACGCGGCCATTCACAAGTGAGCACAGGGCTGGATCATACCACTATGTTAAACTTTGACAGGTTTTCTCTGAAGACAGCGAGTGTAATGGTACAGATCAGGTACAAAGCACGACCTTGTTTCATACAGTCTATGAGCGCCACAGAGGGCTGAGGGAGTCGGACTAAAATGCAAGTAGGTTGGGGAAAACTGATGGAATAAGCGAATCCCAAGACATACGGCATCAAGCTGCTGTTCAGTGATTATGGAGATTGCAAAGCTGGGAGCGAAGTTCTGTTAGAACTGAGTAAACAACAAACCAGTTAAGTTCAAAAATTTGATTGAAAATCTTATACAATAGTAAGTTTCTGTTTTTGTAATAAAAAATAAAAATAAAATTAGACTTTTTTGAAAACAGTAATTTAAAAAAGTCGCATACCAGCACATGAAATATTAATTATTGCTGAATAAGCTGAAACAGCAGACCCAAAGGAAGTCAACTTTGAAGAGTATTATCTTTAAAACGAGCAGGACAAAAAAAAAAAAAAAAAAAAGGCTAAAAGATGTTTCAAAAGTAGAAAGATGAAGAGTAGAAGGGAGGCTGGTTTTAGGCATTAAGGACCCTCAGTAAATGTATTTATTTTAAAAAGTGTTTGCATTATTATTTATTATCATTCTTGACGGTAATGACAGAAAGTAAGATTTATGGAGCTGTGAAAACATGACGGGATGAATTTGAGAACTGGGATCAAGTTTTGGCTTAAAAGGTCGAGAACACAGAAACAACATAAAACACGACATAAAAAACGACATAAAAAACAACATAAAATACGTGTTTGCTTCAAGTCTGTCTCAGGGATTGTCATTTTTTACTTTTTTGGTTTTTAGGCTCAATTTGTAAACGACTTTTGTAATAGTCTACATATAAATCAACTCTATCTTTTTTTTTGTTTTTAGAAAATTAGCAAATTTGTATAGTTACTGATATTCTCTTACATCTAAAATTTCTTCTACCCACTTGACCACTTGGACTACTATATTCTGTGGTTAAATTAACAACGCAATCCCTCTTTCCACACTTTTATTAATAAAATAATGTATACACATGGTAACCTATACAACATCTTGTAAAAACCTGCAGTGCAATTACAAACATTCAATCATGACTGAAGTTATAAACAGCTTTTCACCAGCTCTACCAAGGCCGCCACACACTGTGCTGTGTGTTTGCAGCTTCATTCCCATGGCTGACAAAGATTTTGATTTGTCCGTCGGTATTTTGTGTGGGAGCTGCAGAAATAAAAGGCTGTTTGGTGGCTGGTGACTGGAATGTCTCTCCGGCCTGTGGAAAAGGAGCCGTGCCCGCACTGTTGGGTTTCAGCGCTCCAGATGTGGCCATGCTTCCCGCCTCGGGTCCAGCTACAGACGGCAGAAGGTTTCGCGCGTTCTGCGGCGCCTGAGCCTGGAGGCTGCTGTCCATGGTGCTGATGACTCCTCTCCTCCGAGATCGGCACAGTTTGTTGGTGAGCTGGGACAAGATCCAGCGCTCATTCCCGTTCAAGTTATCTGCCATCAGCAGGTACTGGTTGAGGTTTGCCAAGCAGCTGTGGAATCCAATTTGGTAATCGGGACACTCGGAAGCAGCAGGAGTACCTGAAAGCAGGGAAAGGTGATATAAAGATTTCTGCATTTCTTTGCCGTGAAGTCAGTGGAGAATTTAAACATGTTAGAATTAGGTTGTAACCCACAACTTGGAATCTTTTGAAGGTTCCTCAGGTGTTTCACGGTTAGTTCCAGGATGTCGGCCTTTTCCAGTTTGCGCTTTCGAATCTTTACGGAGTCAAGATTAGATACTTAGATATTTTCCCATAATAATGGTCATCATTTTTTTTAATTATTTGTCGTTTTCAGACTTGGATGAAGCTTTCTTTCTTTCTCTTTAATGTAGTAATACACATACTTACACTGCTGCTGTAGTAGCTCTCCAGGAGAGATTTCAACTCGTCCAAACACTGGTTAATGCGAGCTCGTCGCTTCTTTTCCATGAGCGGTTTGGATACCTGCAAGTGGGTCAAAGTAATACTTTATACAGCAATATTTTACTAATCCCAATTAATTCTCTTATTTTAAACTCAACCTGGCTACTTTAAAATGCTGCAGACCTTGTTTTTAGAAGTGGGTTTGGGTCTTTCCACGCAATCCGCGGTCGCCACCATCCTCTCAGTCTGCTTTAAGGGGAGTTTACTTGAGGTTAATCTCTTTCGTCCTCTAGCCTCAAGAATGAGAGAGTTGATCTTGAGTGGATTTATATAGCGACACCCACTTAACATCTCAATGCAAACAGTACCGCCTGTCTCTCGCGCTCAAATGAGCAACGGTGGAGTTAGTCAACCGCCAAAAACAACCAAAGACGCAGACTTGCCACAGAAAGTAACGTTTTATACTGTTTTGATGTTTAGTCGTTGTCAACCAGGTTTTATTTAATAATGTTTTTATTAAAATATTCATTAATAACTGCCAAGTCGTCCAGAGTACCAAAACGTTATCAGGCAAAGGTTTGGTGGAGCCTACACTACACATACAACAATGGGTTTGAGTGAAAGTGAGGCAAGTGACACCATAATTTGCCATCTATGTATGATGGATTAAGAACATAAAGCGGACCACAAATGGCACAATATAACCTACAGTCGTCTGCATACTCAACAATCAACGTGTGGGGCATCAAAACAACAGAGAAGCGTAAAAAATGATAAACATAACCATAATGGTTCTACTAGGTGTGCAGCGTGGGCACGATTGACTCCTGTATTCAGTCTTTTATATGTGAGTTTCACGCCACCAGGTCGAAGGCAGCACCGTGGTAATTCCCTTCATGTCCCCACAATATTTCGATTTTCTGGTGGCCGCTGGAAAAACGTCCTGAACAGTAAAAGCTCCTTACATCAACCAAACGTCTTTTGACTGAGACAAAAGTTTCAGCTACACAGTTTAGGACATACGAAACCCTCAACACGAAACAAAATAACAAACACGGGAGATTTTTTTTTTAATACCTTAAGGACACTTTTTACTATTTCAGGTTTCTTTGGCTATTGTGCGTCACCGGTTTTTGTCTTCATAGCGGGCTCAGAGAGGCACCGAGGAAAATCGCGGGCCGCCCCTTGTCCCTGGTCCTTCGCCTCCCGATTTTCCACACTGCTTCCTGAAAAGGGTTAAGGCTTGGGAAAGTCATACGAACTGAAACAATGCGACGACTTTAAGCTCACCGCAGCCAACTGCGTGTCTTGTACTCACTCACATACAATTTTAAATGCCATGAGTGGGGGTGAGATAAAAAGATTTCGTTGTCTTATAAGGTAAATTTGCTTGTCAGATGTAACCATATACGCATTTAGGGGTTGCCTGAGAATTCTCAGCAACCAGAGGATTAAAGTTCGTTCAGACGCGTCTTTAAAAACACGTGACGTTGTTGTAAAATTCCCTTATATTGCCCGAGCGCCTTCTTGCCCGGTAAGACGCGCAGTGGGTGTAATGAAATGACTGAGGACTAAAGGAGGGGGTATATTTGTATTCAGCCAGACGAGAGGGATCATGAAAAGAGCCCGATTTAGTAGCGCTATTGATCTTTTCTTTCCGCCCCCTTTGTGACGAGCGGGCATCGAGATTCCCCCACTCCTAAAGCGAAGCACTCTTAATTCTATTTTGACAAGATAGAAAAGTAATGCTGTAAAATTTACAGCATGTGTTTCAGTTCGTCCAATAGCATTTAGCTCAAAGTTGATGCATTTTCTAAATCCACTGAACCAAGCAGGTTCATAATTCCATGTGGTTGTCAGGCTCGTGCCGGGAAACACCAACTGCGTAAATACCAAATCATCGCCTGCCATTTTTGTGGGGGTATAGAAGTCGAAGCATTTAATCGGTATGAAATCTGGCATTGATGTTCTGATGTAAGTGGTCCTTTTGGGGTCTTTTGTCCTATCTGTGCGCCGCATCATCTGCGTTTTCACGCTTGATTTTATCACAAGACCGTGGAGGGCCGATTTCAGCATGGAAACGTGGCTTCACAACAGTCACCTGTGGTGTTATTCTGGGCCGCAGAGGAGACGCGTTCACCGTTATAATTTAGTGCTGACCTTTCTTTATGGGCCGAGAAGAATTGGCAGGCATTTGATAAATGACAAAAAGTAAAACCAAAAAGGAAAAATATTTTACCATGCGCTCGGGACTCATCAGAACAACTTACGACGTCTGACATAGGCTGCTAAAACCACCATCCATCCATAAGAATAGCACAGTGAGAAACCTGTGTCTGAAATGAACATAATGCAAGTGCCATCAAATAACAAGTTGAGTGTATGTATATAAAAGGGAGCGGGTCTTCTCTTCACTTTCACTTTTCAGCCGCAGGTCATTCATTAACCCTATCAGACCTTTGTAATGGATTCCTGCCGGAGGGGACCCGACAAGGCTGCTGTAATAATTGGACTGTTGAGAAACTTGTTAACAGCAATTAGTGAAGCAATTATGCAATTACTGCAATAAACTGTTTCTGACTAAAGGGAAAGTGATGCTTTTGCAGGCCAATGGTCAAACACCTGACATAAATATAAAGACATGGTGCATGTTGTTGGCTGGATTCCATTGTATTCTATAAATCTCAATTTAAAAAAAATTCACAGATGGTGTCCCAAACGTTTGTCACGATATTTTAAAGGCACTGGAAAATATGCAAACACTGGGCAATCATTTGGTCCACCGTGAGCGGAGCAAATCGACGTACCGCCTTCCATTCAGCCGGATCCGAGGCGACACTGCCGTGACCGAAACGCTCATTGTGCACACAAAGGCTGCAGTGAAAATGGGAACAGGTAAACCCAGGTGTGCAGGGGAAAATATTAGAAATATCCACAGGATTTCTCTGAAAAGCCACGCGACGGACGCGTTGACGAAGCTCTGATCAAACATCAAATAGAAATAGCGTCATGAATTTCTATGGACTGGTCCTCGGGTTGTTTAAAGACTTCTTACTTTAGTTTGGTAGCACAATAGTCGTTGTTTGCCTGTGTGCGCTGGGGTTACCGCATGAAAAGACCAGAGGCGCACATTAACATCGCTTAAGGTTTTCTCAAGGACCGAAATGAACTGACTGGAAAGTAACTTTATAACTCGCTGGAGGATGAAGCTTTTGTTGGGCTCTGACCTGAAAGACATAGGAGCCTAACAAAAGAGGTGCGCCTTTGTCAAAGACTAAAGCGCATGGGTAGTGATGCGTCTTGAATTGCAAAACATCTGCCATTTACTCTAAACGAGTAGAGCAAGATTTGAATGAGAATAAGCCGACAGCCTTTGGCGCACTGTCTCTAGTCGTGCGTAAAAACAAGAGCCATATGAGCAATATCTTTGGTTTGATGTTTAAAAATAATATGTCGATGAAGTACTTTGGTATTTACCTTTAAAGCAACAAGTAGACTAAAACCAATGCTGCTTCCAACCAACAAAGACCACAAAATATTCCATCGATATTTCAAATGATGGACGGATAGTTGCAGACATAAAAACTAATCGTGCATTCTAAAAGTGGACTAAAAAGGCAGAAGGCTTGGAGAAACACAATGCAAGATTTTCTCAAAATAACAACACAGCTACATTATATGTTCAGTCAAGGGAGGACAGTCTTAGACAAGTTCCATATGGCCACCAAGCACAAATGGCCTCCATTTAAAAGTGCGTTTTGTTTTGCAGCTTTGACCGCAAAATGATGGACACATTGGCCGCTGAGCCTTTCCCAGGGTTTTCCCTTTATCCTACCAAAGTGGAAAATTGAACGCTACAAGTGAAAAGCCGTGGGGCGTTCCCCCGATTTTCCTCGCTCCATATTTTGAGAAATATATGACACCTCAGCAGAAGTGACTCAAGCAAAATGATTACTTCTTTAAATATAAAACTTCTCAGGATGGCTGCGTTGGTTGTTACAAGATCCAAAAACATTTCTATAACGTCACATGCAATTGCAAGTACAAATGCAACCACTCATAATTTAAAAAAAAGCTCTTTTGAAAATGTAAACATTTACATCTGCGTGCAACTCTAACCATTCTATTTAATTTCCCAAAATGAACACAGTGTCAGGTTGCACAAGAGGATGGAAACGTAACATCTCGACGTGACGTCGTGTGCGGTGAATGCCATTGAAATTGGTATGAAAATGTCAATTTGTTAGTGTCAGCGTTCTGCTCTCCAAACGCGCCATATGCCACGCTAAGTGGCACTTTTTTACCAATTCGTTCCTAGTTTCACGGTCCGTCCTCCCCTTTTCCTTGCCTGGAAGCTGAAAAGCTACAACAAAATGGCAATTTACCCAGTAGAATTGATGCACACCACCCCCTGTGGCAAAGACCGTTTCCGCTGTACCTCGTGGGGCACCCCAGTCCTGCTGAGCGCCGCGGCATGACACTCGGACTTTCAAATGGAAAGAGAGAAAGTTTTCTTCTTCTCACAGGCAGTTGTGCAGTAAAACCGTCATTAAAAAGCGCGTGGGATTCCACACATCTAATATAAATAATTAAAGTAGGTGTGGAAAAAAAGATTACATTTGCAATAATTACACTTTTAAATGATAAAATATTGATAAAAAAAGTGAGTATTAAAAAATACGAACGTGAAGACAAAACAAAACTAATGTTTTGATGCCATGTTAAACACACAGATCTCCTGTGCTGAAGAAAGAGCAACTAAAAATATTGTACTCTTGTCTGTAAGTATGGTTTGCTCAGCCATGTAATGCCACTTTGTCCCAGTAGATGCCATAAAATCACTGCAGCCTTCTGTTTTTCTTAAATTTAAGTGAAAACAAAAACATTAAATTGGCAGTTTCACATGTCTGGGCTAGGCTCCAAAACACAACAACAATGTTTTTATACCTGAGTTCACAGCACCTCGTTTCAAGGGTGGAGTCTACATCGTAACTCCACGGCAGCCCCCTCTTCCGTGACGTTTGCCCCTTTCGACACATCTATCACCTGTAGACAGGTATTTTGGTCCACTCCTCATTAGTAAAGTGCTCCACTGTCTCAGATGGGTGTCTTCTCCAGACTGCACATTTAAACTTTTTTTTCACTGATGTTCAATAGGATTTAGTTGTGTATAAGCAACTGAAAATTAATGGCTTGTCAATATGCATTTTGACAAATTCCAGTCTGGCTGTTTCATGACATGCTTTTAACAGTGAAGTCCTCCTCAGATGTCCACTTTGGCAACGGCCAACAAATGTCAACAGATTGCGCGAGTCTACACTGATGCACCTTGACCTTTATCTTGAATCTCTGTGGAGGGTTTTTGGTTATGTTTCGTATCATACATCTATACACCTCTGCAATTTGTCATTGGTTACTTACTTTTCTGTGACTTTCATTAGTTTATATACATAAAGCACTGTAGCAGGGCCCATGTACACAGGTGGGCAGCAACTAGGGTTCAGAAGCTCAAACCAAGAGTCAATAGCACTAACAAAATTAATTGTTTGAGAAGTTAGTCTGCTTTTTAGAGGTTAGTCACCTTATCACACTTCTATTAGTTTGTGGTGATGAAGGCAAAAAATACCAAAACCTCACTTCAGTTATTTTTCTAGCATAAATGGGTTATACATAGGTGTACTTGTACTGTATTTTACATTACGATTATTTCAGTTTTATTTTGATAGAATAGTTTTTTTTGTTGTTTTTTTAGGACGTCACAACACAATGTAAACGTACATGAACTGAGGAGGATCAGGTTTAATCGTGGTGAAACATTGCCGTCTTGTGGCAAGTTTAATTATTACAGCAGCCTCAACTTCCTAAAAGTGACCAAAAACGGTTAAATGTTTTCGCTTTTATTATGGAATCATTCTAATTCTAAAGTAGCTGTACGCAATGAAATATAAAGTTATAAAAGTAGTCATAATTCACCAAATAAACTCTAACAATTATCGCGTCAAGAATAGACTGATAGAAATGCACTGACACTAAGATTAAATAAACATGAGATTTTTTTTTTTTTTTTGCATTTATGCCCATTTTTATATGCAATAAAAAGACGCAACATAAATAAACAATAAAAAGAAGGCAGCTGCTGGCTGAATGTTTTAGTATATTTCTGAATGAGACCTTGAAGTGCTGCGGTGGGTTTTTCTGAGGTTAAAAGGCGATGATGTAACATTTTGGGAGGAAGTACCACAACAGAAAACGGTAGAGACTGGAGAGTACGGCCAGAGAGTTAAGAGTCTGGATGTACTTTCCACGGTAAAGCTTGTATGCAGTGATGACGATGATCTAGGTGAGGATCAGCAGAGATCTTTTCCCATGTAGGAGAAAATAAAGCAAAGAAGGCCTAATAATAAAAGTAAGAAGAGAGAACAAAAGCTTGCTCCGATATTTAAGAAACAGAATAGCACAATTTGATTTTGGTACCACGCTGTTTCATTGTAAGGTTTTGGGGGATCAATAGAAAAAGAAGTTATGAGTAAGACTGCCACAGTGGTGAGCAGCCTATGTCCATTTCATCCACCAGTTGAGGAGTTCGGGGAACTTTGTAGATATTTCGACCACCGGTGTGTTGTAGTTAATGTAGTTAACAGAGTAAAGAGAACAGAATGAGCCCAGTGCATCATGGGAGGTCCCCCAGTGGTTTAGGCCTGTGGCAACACAGCTAAAGGGATGGTCCAGGGCGCCGGAGCCAGTCCTATGTGTACGGTTCATTAAAAGGTTTAAAAGTTCTTCTACATCGATAATCTTTTGCATCTTTGATCAGCTTTCTAGAACGCTAACCTGATTTGAAGAAGATATCAATGCTTTTTAAGTTAGCTATTTCCTAAGTTTATAATGTTCATGAGAAATATGGTCTGACATCTTCCTCTGACATCACATAGTCCTGGAAATTCCATGTGGGATTTCTGGAAAGGCACATCGGAAACCAAGTGCAGGTGCAAAAGGACATTCAACAGAAAAGTGCAAAAGTTTCCACAGAAGAAAGAAGATAAACTGTCTTTAATCCGTTTGTAGTTCATAGTATAAAAGATAGGATCTTAATGATCACAGACTATAAAGACTGTTATCTTCAATATGAAAGACTATAGAATTCAATTAAAAACCTTTGGAGAGATCTTTAACCATCTTAAATGTTTTAATAAATGTATTGTAAACTTAAACAGGAGAGGGAATTTGGATTTGTTTCACAATAAATACTTCTGAACCTATGGTTCAAAATATTTATTTTTAAGGATGCCACTGCACATGGTGTGATTGGAGAGAAGATGTTGTCTTCATCCCCTAACTGCTGATGCTGCTACCTGTGGTGGAAACGGCATTCCTCCCATACGGTTGAAGAATTATCATCTAGTTTTTACTTATTCAAGTTTTCCAGAAGGGAGATGTTGCACTGGACACAACACAAAACAAAAGAGAAAAGTACAGGGTTAAAAGATTTGTTTTGATAACCTTCTACTTGACCAAACAAAAAAGAGACACAAACACACACACACAGATGAATTCATACCGGGATCAGGGACCGGGAACACTGATTGGTGCTCCTAGACCATCTCCTGATACAAATGATCCCTGCAAAATTTAAAACCATACCACACAGGTCATTTGTGGAATGAAAATTTGCAATTATGTAGAAAATGAAAATGACTAAAGACCGAGACTGCCATCCTAATTTGAATTCAGGTAGCCACATGGAGGAAGGGCGGAACTCCTTCTGCCTGGTAGGAAGGGACCGGCTCTGTGAACGGGAGTGAACGGGAGTCAACTTATGAACTTTAACTTTGAAACCGTAGCAGCTAAGTGTACTTAATAACTGCTGCAGACAAATTACAATGACAAAGACCTTCATGAACATCTCACTTTGTAAGGTTCTAATTGGTATCCAGGGATATGTAGTAGATATACAATAAGCTCTGACATCCTACTCCAAATTTAGATGTTTACACATCATTTTAACAACTGCTTCTTTACTTGTTCTTGTAATCAGTTGCTTTTTTTCCCCATACCCTCTTGCCATCTAAACCAATGTTCTCCTGAACATTATCATCAGCCAACACAACAGAAGCTTTTAACTGCTTTGAAGTTCTCCTGGTCCCCAGTCTGACCTGAAAGACCATGACAAGACTTTTTCTTCAAATGGTCACTGTTCTCGCTCACATCTAAATCTCGTTCCTTTGATTGATTGACAATGAGTCACATCAATTTTTATTGACCTGCTTCTCCTAGAAGAAAACAAACATTTCATACTCACTGAAATAAAACAGTGGACAATTTCACTTTGAAAAATGTCATTTTGAGCATAAATGATTGTTCTGTCATGTTTATTTTGATTATCTTTATCTACTTCTAACACTGACAACTTTAGAGTCACTGATGAACATCATTTGGACTCATAAAGGTCTCATAGACATTCAGGGTACGTTAAATGAAAGCTGTGATATCCCATCGTTCTCATTTCATCACAAAATTTTGATTTTAAATTAAAAGCGGTAGGTTTGTTTCTGTTTATTTAGAAAAATGAAAACTTTATGCACATTCAGAATAGCACACACACATGCACACAAAAAGCAGACTAATCTTAGTAAACATTAGATCTGAGTAACCTTAACCTAGTTTTCAAAGTTATAGCTGCTATATGTACGTTTTAGACTTAAATATATTTAAAAAATTAATGTGAGTATATTAAAACTAACAATTGTGACCTTATGTTAGACACATGGATGATGCTGATAAATGGGGATGGTCCAGCAAGCCTTGTGATATCACTTTGTCGCACTAGAGATGATATAAATTCTTTGAGGATCCTCTATTTAAAAACATGCTGAGAGCAAAAGGAAGGAACTGATGCTGCCGTGATGAAGAGAAAGGAGGGTAAGCCGGGAAATTTCAACACAACATGCTAGACTATAGTTTACTATATGTTTATTATAAAACATCGTTTAAATCGAGCCTTACTTGCTGTAGCAAAAAATAGCCCCTCCTCCCCGGTTCCTTCACCCAAGGTCGTCATCTTTTCTTTTTGTTTGTGTTCTGAAGAAATCACATCACATCACATCAGGCCGAACTGCTGCTGCTTCTTCTCTGAAAGAATAATAAGAATAATAAAAAAAAGCAAAACAAGGGTGTTGCTGTTCCCTGAGTGTTGCTGTGTGTGTGTGTGTGTGTGTGTGTGTGTGTGTGTGTGATACGTCATGGTATAGCCAATATTTTTTTATCCTGCCCCCGTTTGGTCTGGAGTGGATTCATTAACACTTTAAAATCTGACATGAAATAATACTCAGAAAATTCTTTCTTTTGTTTCTTTATTGAAATAAAAAAAGAAAAGCCATTTTTTTAACAGTTTAAAAACATTTTTTTGTAATTTTTTGTAATTTTATTTATTTTCATTATGATTGTTATTTGTATATTATACAACTATTTATCTATTATTATGGGGTAGAGAGGTCTCAAAAATGTATGTATTAAATATAACATATGCAGCAATATTAAAATTAAAAAAATTAAATGCTGCATTTCTTTTTGAATAGATATTTGTACCTACATCTTTATAAAAGTATCTGTGTTTTAGGTTTTACAAAAACTAATTGGCACTAATGACAAAATTAGTGTTAAAGAAATCTCTTAAAACAAATTACTTGAGAAAAGCAATGGTTATCATACAATTTTATTGAGTTAATTGCCCAGATACATCATTTGAGATCTACACATTAATATATGCATATATGTGGATCTTGACAGAAGAAAGTATATTCATTTTTGTCTTTGTATGAAATTTCAAACAAAACCTAACAGTGTGACAATTTAAAGTAAAGTTTATAAATCTGCTTGGATTTATGTTTAAAGTTTATATATTTTGAGAGTAACTGCTCACTCAACAAATTAAAAAAACAAAAAACAAAAAAAAAAACAAAACCTGACTGGAAGTCTTATTGATGCTGATATTAATGAAAACACACTCTCAAGTAGGCTGCAATAAAAGGTGTTGGTCAGTTTGTGTGTAAAACTGTTTTTTTCCCCACTTATAGCCCGAAACAAAAAGAAATTTAGACATTCCATCACCATCGTTAGAAATCAGAAAGAAATACTAACAGTGAAAAAAAAATAAAAACATGCCATGTTATACTAATTTACCATAGTTGCATACTTGGATAGGGGATTTGAAGCAAATCCCCTTCAGTTGAAGGCAAGGCAAGACAAGGCAAAGCAAGGCAAGTTGTTTATAAATCACAATTCAGCAATGAGGTGATTCAAGGTGCTTTACAGAGACTTTAAAACACCCTCACATGGCTGAACATAAAAAGCATGGTTTAATTGCTTTTTTAGTGGACCTGTAAAGATGCTGTTACAATAATCAAGCCTACAAAAGATGAATGCATCTACTAGTTTTTCCAGGTCCTGCTGAGACATCAGATCTTTTATCCTTGATATATTCTTATGGCGATAGTAGGCTGAATTTGTTATTGCCTTAATGAGTTTTTTTTTGTTTTTTACATTTCCAGATTTAGCTTTGAGTGCATCGCTACACCCAGATTTCCAGCTTCGGTATTGGTGTGGACAGCTACTGGCTGATTGTTTTGGTATAATTCTGAATTAGACCTTGGAAGTGCTGCTGCGTGTTTTTGGTGGGTTGAAAAATGATGATGTAACATTTTGGCAGGAAATACCACAAAAGAAAACAGTACAGACTTGACAATAGTGCCAGGGCATTAAAAGTGTTGATGTACTTTCCCCGGTAAAGCATGTATTGAGTAACAAAGATGACCCAGTTGAGAATCAGCATGAACAAGCAGAAAGTTATTGCTTTGGCTTCATTGTAATTTTTTGGGAGATCTTTTCCCATGTAAGAGAAAATAAAGCAAAGACAGCACAATAATAGAAGTAATAACAGAGAACCAGAGTTCGCTCTGAGATTTAAGTGACAGGTAAGCACGATTTGATCTGGGTACCAAAATGTTTCATTGTAAGGTTTTGGAGGATCATAAGAAAAGCTAATGATGAGTAAGACAGTCTGAGTGACGAATGCCACAGTAATGAGCAGCCATTGTCCATGATAGTTTATCCACCAACTGTGAAGCTTAGGGAACTTTGCAGATATCTTGAAAATGCAAACAATCTGAAAAGAGCGGACAACAAAACATGCAAGGCAAACAGGGAAGAACATAAGAAATGGGAGGTACCTTAAAATACAAGAAGCAGCTGTGGGCACACTAAAGTAAAAAAACACACTCACGCTACACAAACTGAGGCAGCCTAAAATCAGGAAGCACATTGGTCCTCCAGCAGATCTGACAACAGGTGTGTTGAACTTGACAGCAAAGAGAACAAACACACTGAGTGTGAGGCCCACAAGGACCCAAGTCATGACCACCACCACTATAGCGCCGATATCTGCAAGTGGTATGTACTCCACCAGCCGCAGACTGCATGACGTACTTCCTTCTGGAGACCACTCTGTGTCCTTACAATCAATGCACCTGAAAGGATCTTCTGTTTTACAGCACAGACAAACAGATGGACAGTCAGTCATCATCTAACGCAGGGCAGTAGCAGACTAACTATCTGAAAGGTACTTAAAACAATACACACAATGTATATAGCATGACAAAGGAAAATGGTCCAGTGAGCAACTAAAGACTCTAGGTACCAAATAACGCAACGGCTTAGTTTTATGGTGATGGAATTGGGTTTCTGCTTTTTGCAGATGATGTAGTTCTGTTCATCAGGCCATGACCTGCAACTCTCACTGGGGAGGTTTAGAGCTGAATATAAGGCTGGGATGAGCATCAGCAACTCTAAATCCGAGACCATGGTCCTCAGTCAGACAAGGGTGGCGTGCCCTCTCCGGGTCGGGAATCAGATATTGCCCCAAGTGGAGAAGTTAAAATATTATGGGGTCTTGTTCAGAAGCGAGGAAAAAAAGGAGCGGGAGATTGATAGGCGGATCGGTGCGGTGTCTGCAGTGATGTGGACTTTGCATCGGCCTTTTGTGGTGAAAAAAGAGCTGAGCCAAAAAGGTGAAGGTCTCAATTTACCAGTCGGTCTATGTTCCTACCCTGACCTATGGTCACAAGCTCTGGGTAGTGATTGAAAGAATGAGATTGTGGATACAAATGAGACAAGTTTTACTGCGCAGGGTGTCTGGGCTCTCCCTTAGAGATAGGGTGAGACGCTCGGTCATCCGGAAGGGGCTCAGAGTAGAGCCACTGCTCCTCTACATTGAGAGGAGCCAGATGAGGTGGCTCGGGCATCTGGTGAGGACGCCTCCTGGACACCTCCCTTATATGGTCTTCCAGTTATGTCTCACTGGGAGGAGACCCCAGAGAAGACCCAGGACATGCTGGAGGGTTGTTTCTTGGCTGGCCTGGGAATACCTTGTGATACCCCCAAATAAGCTGGACGAAGTGGCCGGGGAGAAGAAAGTCTAGGCTTCCCTGCTTAGGGTACTGCACCCGCGACCCGATCCCGGATAAGCGGAAAAATGGATGGCTGATCGAAGCTGTGCATTTGTTGACACATTCAGAAGTCAAATTGAAGAAGACTAAGTATGCTCAGCTTTCTGTCCCTCTCAACGCTTAGTAAGAGCTACGTATTTACCTGTGCTGTTGACAAAAGTTTGGTTTGGACAGATTTCACAAGTGAAACAGCATTTGTGGACTCCAGCTTGCTTTTTTGCATATCCCGGTAGGCATTCTTGGGAGCATCTTGCAGTTGGCACCTGTACAAAAGATTTGATACGCAACAAATTCAATCTAGTGTCAAAGAGGCCTTGCGAATGCGGAGGAGAGTCATGGAACCATCCTCATTGTCACAAGGATCTGTTAATCATTAAAAAATATGTTCCTGTATTTACATGTAAAACATGTCACAACTCCAATTGGGTCACATTATGTGTCTGCACACAATAGTAGGAAAAACAAAAACTACTTACTTCTCCATTTGTAAACCACTGAATTTTGGTGTCATTTATGTAGAAATGGACTGATGGTTGAAAATAATAAAAGCCGATTTCTTGTGGTTTACCACTGTTATTCCAGAAAACTATGGAGAAGGTTCCAAATTTAGGATCTCCGTTCTCATCAAAATTAATACTCTGGTTTAACAGCATAAAATCGGACCTCTTGAGCTCTTCTAGAACCTGTTATAAATATGCAAAAAACAGTATTAGACACTATTAGTATGCATTCGCATTGGACAAATGAGAAAAATGTGATGGCTCGCTGCAAGGGTTTTAGATTGTGATTGTGTACGCAGAATTTGAAAGATAATCAGAAAAGTAGCTGAACAACAGATAGAAATCAGGCAAAACATTTGCATGCCATTCTTCTATTGCTAAAATTAATAGAGACATACGTTTTCTTAAAAGTAAATATCTTGAAAAATCTAAATTAAAACTAATCTTAAATGAGTAAACTTATAAACAAATAAAAAGACTTATTATACTCACCATGTGTGGATGCACTGTAATACTTGTGTTGCATCTGCCAGCTCCACATTGCAGGACATTGTGTAAGGCATGGGCGATGGCATATACAGCAGAGTACACCGGGATAGAGAACGATGGATCTGCACTAAGAACGTCTTCAGCAGTCACGTAGCTGCACTTGCAAAGCTGATTACATATCGTCTGCTGCTCTGCATCTCCACTAAGGGTTTCTCTTTTAGTAGAATACATGAAATCAGTGAAACCAGGTATTGCATCTATTGGTTGAGACACGCCAAGCACTGTCCCAATGTTTTCGATTCCTTTCATTTTTGGGATCCTTTTGTTCAAAGACCATCCATCATCTGCTATCCACACCTTGTTGGTGATATTCATTTGAATTGCTGACTGAATGACAGCTTCAGCATAAATTTTAGGAGCAAAAACAACAATGACATTTATTTTCTGTTCCTCTATGATCTCAAACATTTGTGAGTAATTTGTATTTTCGTTGATGACCTTGGTGTATGCCAGACAGATCTCGGTGTCCTTAATTCTGTTTATGAACAATTCCAGGCCATCAATGCCAAAATCATTATCACTGTTAAGGAAAGCGATCCACCGCCATTCGAAGTGTAGTATGATGTTAACAATCACTTCTATGACGTCTTTATTAGGGTGTACTGTTCGTAGGAAAGAGGGGCATTTATTTTTACTTGAAAAGAAAGAAGCAGAACATCCATAACTGACCTGTTAAGAGAAACAGAAGTGACATGAAAACAAGACAATTGCTTTTAAAGCAACACTTACATAAATTTAGCCATTTTTTTTAAATACTGACGAACACAATAACTGAAAATGTACCATTGGAATGAGATCCGACATGAAAAGTGGGGCCACAGTCATGCACTGAGTGCTGCTGAAAGGACCGACGACTCCGATGACATTAGACAGAATCTTCTCTGGTTCAGGCCACGGTTTCATCAAGCCATTGACGGAAATGAGTTTGAAAATACCTGGGAAGCTGTGTAGATCTGAGCAGTGATCAAACATCTCATAGCCAAGCGAAACATTGGGAAGTAAGCTGCTAGAGTTATTGATTTCCTCAATTGAGAATCTCATCAGCTGAAGCCTCCTATAATTTGGTATTAAGAATTGTGCCCTATAGTAGAAAAGACAGCAGAGAATTAAACAATTGGAAGCACGGGGCGCGGAACAGGTAGAGAGAAACAGGAGACAGAGAGAGAGAGAGAAACAGGAGACAGAGAGAGAGAGAGAGAGAGAGAGAGAGAGAGAGAGAGAGAGAGAGATAGAGACAGAGAGAGAGAGAGAGAGAGAGAGAGAGAGAGAGAGAGAGACAGAGAGAGAGACAGAGAGAGACAGAAATAGAGACAGAGAGAGAGAGAAAAAAAAAAGAGAGAGAGAAAGAGACAGAGACAGAAAGAGAAAAAAAGAGAGACAGAGATAGAGAGAGAGACAGAGAGAGAGACAGAGAGAGAGAGACAGAGAGAGAGAGAGAGAGAAGAGATGAGTTGAGAGAGAGAGAGGAGCGAGAGAGAGACAGAGATGACAGAGAACAGATGAGAGACATAGAGAGAGAGGAGACAGATGAGATAGAGAGACAGAGAGAGAGAGAACAGAGAGATAGAGTATACAGAGAGGAGGAGAGCGAGAGAGAGAGAGACAGAGATAGACAGAGACTATATAAGACAGCGGAGATGATATATACAGAGATCGATATATATACAGATAGTAGAAGCTATACCATATATATATATATATATATATATATATATATATATATATATATATATAATATATATATATATATATATATATATATATATGTCTGTGTGTATGTAAAACGTACCTGGAGCAGTCAGTGGCTTCTGGCCGTCTTACACGAGGTTGAGTATTGTAGTGGTGAATATCAAAAAGCCCACCAATTAAATAGTCTCCTTCCAGGTGAAACTCTGCCAGGACAAGGCATGGTGCCATGGCATGCAGGTAATATCCCATTACATATAGAGAAAGAAGAAAATGTTTCATTTTTGTAGTTTGTGTTTGACAATCTGATGTGAGCTCTAAAGGGATCTGTTGCTGCTTTTATTTAGAGAAACTAACTAGTTGGGCCTCATTATTTCCATATTTATGGGAGTAAAATGCATAATAACAAATGGTAGGAGCACAATTCACAAATGAGTATGCAAAAGAATCCAGTGTTGTACTGAAATGCAATACAGGGGGTTTAAAAACCCTCAAGATTATGTAAGTTTGGTGTCTTTTTCAGGATGACATCTCACTTTTAAAAAGTGTCTATGAGAGAAGTCTTTTAAATTATTATATCATTCTTATTAAATGGAACATTGTGCAAATCTGTGTAAAACTGTTTTAAACATGTATTTGCATAAAAGCAAAAACAGTTAATACAATTAAAAAAAAAAAACAAATACATGTGAGATACAGACTATTATCCAATGGATTCATAATGATTAAAAATATTATTTAGAAACTTTTAAAATTTAGAAAGATAAACTGGGGGTGCTTTTAATTTCAATATAAAACAAAAGAAAAAGGGTATTATTTCATATATCAGGCATGAAAGTGTTAAGGGTGGTCTCCACATCATAATGATCCTAAATGCACGTCAAGGCTTTGTCAGGGTTTTTCTGTTCAAGATGACCAGCGCCAAACAGAGACTTGTGTTACAGGTGGGAAAATAAGGTGCCTAAGAAAATAATGTTGTTATAAATAAATCATGTTTAATGTACATAGCTTTAATTGGTTGGAGGCCACAATTAAAAGAAATTAAAAGCGTGTATTCTTAGTGTTAATTCAAAGTGCACAGTGTTTGTAGATGATCAAGTATATAAATAACAAAAAAAAAAAAAAAAAAATCACACAATCAAATACCAAAATAAATACTGTAAAGACGTCTTCAAAGTGATATTTAGTTTGATCGGATGGAACCACAACAAGCTTGTTCATTCAAGGTGGGGCAATTATTATTGGCAGTATTACTGGTCATGACGATCACTCAAACACCAGAATACAAGTAATCAGAAGTTTGCTGAAATAATAATAATAATAATAAATGACATTCAAAAAAATTAAAACATGACCACTTTGAAAACTGTTTTATAATCGTCTCTGACAATTATGAATCCGTCGTGCAGCCTTTGTGACTTTACAGCTTACAACGATCTCTTATGGTAGTTCCTAACTATACAAGCACCAATCTGTCGAGGGATCGGAGCCTGTTTGTCTGTGGCAAATCTTTCCAGCTCAACCAAATTATGTGGAGTCTGACTATGAGCATTAACCTTGAGTTCCTGCCACAGAGTCTCGGTTGGACTGAGATGCGGACTTCGGCTCCAGGAAAGAGCTTTCAGGTTCCTTCAAACCGCTTAGGATGAATTAAGATGTAACCCACCGATTTGCACAAGAGCTGAAAAGACACAGAGCAGGGATTTAGCATTAAGAAGCTGATTTAGCTTTTTGGATTCACTCACAGGCTTCCACAACTACAAGATAACGTTAAAGTTGTCAAATATGTCTTTGTACAACTTCATTGAATGTTTCATGTACACAAACATGTGAAACATGTGAGAAAGAACAATTAAAAAGTTAATCTTCAGTCATAAAGTGTGAATGACAACAGATGCGGATGTAAGATTGCAAGTGGTTTCAAGCAAATGAATGGATTCATTCTGCAGGTGGCTTTGGTTTATGCTAAAATTCTTCATCCTCTTACAAATGAGTTCTGCATCACTTGAACTTTGGCCACACAAGTCATTTGAATCTAAATCACACCGTATGATTCAAGAGCTCTGATGTCAATACTTTTCTGCTCACTTATACAATTAAGTTTCAATCAATGTTGGTTCAGACCCATAAAAAAATGATTTTATTACAGGGCAACAGTTCGTGTCTGTGCTTGTGTATGTGCCAACAGCTGCTATCAGTTTGGATAACTTCTTGTGGGATTCACTCCAAGGTCGGATTCTGTCACTATCAGACATGAGTTTTAAAATACTTGGAATATTATGTACGTCTGAGCAGTGGTCAAACATCTCATAGCCAAGAGACACATTTGGCAGCAGGCTGGTGGGGTTGTTGATTTCCTCTATTGCAAACCTCATCATCTGAAGCCTCGATAACTTGACAGAGTTAAACGTTGACTGTGAACAAGAGAAGCATAATGTTACAGCATCATGACTGTGAATATTGCAAATACACATTCAGTAAACATGGACTAATTTTGAGCATAAGATGGACTAAAGTGCATTCATACTAAAGCAATGTGTTTAAGTTATTTAAATTAAATTTGCCAAAAATAAGGCATCTGAGAAAAACTGTAAAAAGTTGTTTTTCATCAGTTTTAATCGTGAAAAGACATCTACCATGATAATAAAACTCACCTGAAGCAGGTGATGGCTTCTGGTGTGTTGTGATGATGAGTCCCACAACATAATGAACATCAAAAAGTCCACGCAACAAAAAACCCCCATCGAGCTGAGACTCTGACATTGTTGTGCTGCATTCAGTCAGAATAAGAAGGAAACATCCCATCTGACAAAGATGAATGAGACGTAATTTAATCGTCATATTTGCCGTTTGCTACTCTAATGTGAACCCATGTGCCTTTTTATACGATTCGCTTGAGACTTTGTGATCACCTCCAGTACCTGAAAAGGAGCGAATGACATACATTTATAGCCAATGGCTTGGGAAGAATTTGCAAAGCAGTGTGCAAAAATCAGATTGTGCAGTTCCTGAGATGTTAACACACAGAGTTCAGAGTAGGTTTGACACTTTAGTCATGAACGGATATAGAGAAAAATGTTTACTTTCATGGAGTGGACAGTCTTTTCTTGATGTTTTGTAAAGGTGTATACAGCTGTTTCTATTTTTTGTGCTTATTAATTATTTTGTTCCATTTATTTTTCAAATGATCCAAAACCAAAATACTGAATGCATGTCAACTGATAATAGCCACCTAAACTGAAGAACGGAATCATACACACGTTAGTGTTCAATGAAATTACTTTATTTTTACAGAAACTAAACAAGTAAAACAAGTCTATCATAACTAGTTCGATAGAAAGCGGTTTTAGTACTTAACGTGGAGGAAAATGTGGTGCTATTTTAATGAATAAAACAACTTCTCCTCCCTCTCTGCTGTGCTTTAGCTCCATCTCCAAAGCCCTTTTTCCAAGGAAGAGGCAAATTAGCACTTAATCAACAGCTACAAGTGTGATTTGTGACAGTTTCAAAGTCATTTTTAAGGCTCACAGACTCTTTGGTGTCAGACCACATATACTATATCTAACATGCAGGTATTTTCATGAGTAATTAAAGCAGAAACTGTTTTTATTTGTCTCATATTTTACTATTCAGGCCTAATGACAGTACAAGCAAATATACAGTGAATATGTGCACATGTTTATAATAAACTAAGCTTTGCGTTATTGCAGTTTTTGGTGTTAAGATGAGTTTATATCTATTTAGTTCAAACATCAAAGTAAAGTAGATTATATAGCAAAATTAATTATAATTACAGGTTTAACATTTTCCCCATGATGCCCATTGCCTGATGAGTAAACAGTAATATTATTCCTTATTTGTAAATACATTATGTATATTTCGGAAACTGTTGTCAGTTCTCTCTCAAGTTGAAGACGTTCAGAGTTATTTCCTAGCTGTCTCTCCTGTTATAGTCTTGAATGTCATTTTGGAAGTATTGATGGGTGTTTTTGTAGGGTTGAAAAACAATTATGTAACATTTTGGCAAGAAATACGACAACAGAAACAAGTAGAGACTGGAGAGCACTGCCAGAGCGTTAAGAACATCAATGTACTTTCCTTGGTAAACTTTGTATATAGTGACAAAGATGATCCAGATGAGGAGCAGCAGGAAAAAGCAGAAAGTGATTGCTTTAGCCTCACTGTAATTCTTTGGAAGGCTCTTTCCCATGTAGGAGAAAATAAAACCAAGAATGACCAAAGACAGAGGTAAAATCACAAAACATGAGGTTGCTACGTGATGAATGTTACAGCCCAGAATGATTTTGTTATGAAATGACATTTTCCTCTGCGGTGTGAAAGGTTCAGCCTCAAAGCCAATTGTGAGAATTATTGCTTGAGTTACGAATGCCACGATGATAAAAAGCCACTGGCCATGATATCTCCTCCATCCACTGATGAGGTTGGGGAACTTGGCAGCTACCTTGAAAATGGTAATGATTTGAAAAGAACGCACAAGAAAACAAGCCTGACACACGTTGAAAAACAAAAGAAATGGTAAAAACCTTAAGATACAAGAAGTAAGTGTGGGTTCTCCAAAGTAAGAGAACACACTTAGACTTGACAGAGTGAGACAACCTAAAACCAGGAAGCACATTGGTCCTCCGGCAGATCTGACCACAGGTGTGTTGTAGTTGACGTAAAAGAGAACAGACACGGCTACAGCCATTCCCACCAAGAGCAGGGTGCAAACCATGATTACTATAGCACAGCTATCTTTGAGCTGTATGTACTCCACCAGCCGCAGTCTGCAGGTTGTACTTCCTTCGGGAGACCATTCTGCCTCGCTGCAATCCTTACAATTGTAGGCATCCTCTGTTTCAACAACATAATGACACACAGTCAACAAATTAACCTTATGGAAACATGAAATAGGAGAATATAGATAAACTGTCACACATTAAGGAGCATAATACAGATGTTGTAAGCTTTTACAGCCTTGTGAAAAGGTATTTTAACCCTTCCCGGTGCCGAATCGCTTTGCTATGGAGATTTCTTTAAACTAAGTGGAACATAGCAAAGTTTGTGTTTTACAAAATGTTACAGTGACCTTTTCACCTGCAACCACTTTTATGCTTTTCAGTTCTCAAGTGTAAGTCATTTACCTGTGACGTTGATGTGAGTTCCTTTTTCACAGATTGTACAATTGAAGCAGCATTTGTGGAGTCCTTCTTGGTTCTTTTTGTGTCCTTCTTTACATTCTGGTGTACACACTGAGTCAGGGATCTATATACATCAAGCACAAAATGTAGGTACAATAAAAATGCAATGGTCTGAGGTTAAACAGATCAAAGTAATTACATTTAAATCTATTTGCAAAAATAACACTAATGCTCCCAACTAACTCCACCCTTTTTCTACCAATATACACTGATAACATGGTTTGCTCCTGATGTGCGATTTATATTTATATGGTTGTTTTTCTCATTTGCAAATATCTACTTGCACACGAATGCAAATAAACAAATTCTGTGGGGAAAAGTACGTACCGTTCCGTTTGCGTGCCACTTAATTTTGGTGCGATTGATGGAGATGTTGAATGATGGATGGAAATTACAAGAGCCAACATCCTCTATACCACCACTGCGATTCCAGAAAACCATCGAATAGGATCCAAACCTGGGGTCACCATTCTCAAAGTGAATAGTCTGGTTTAGAAGTGTAAAATTGAAACGCTGCAATTCCCCGACCTATTGTTGACACACAAAATTCAAAATTATATTTGAGTTGTATGTTCATAATGAGCAAATGTGGACTGCATTAAAGAGGATGACTTTAGGCATTGCTTTGGAAAAACAAAAGAAAAATAAGCTTTTTCTAATGGTCAGCAGAGAACAACTCCTGTGGTAGCAAAAATAAATCAGACTGGTTTTGAGTTGTCTCCAAATCAAATGCAGTCAGACAAATGCATGAGAATAATGTAAAGGAAATAGATCCAACCATACACCCTACAGTGCATGTGCAATATTTTGTCAGAGTCTCCCATGTCTGCAAGTTTCATCGAAATCTCTTATCCATTTACTCAACATGACCATATAACAATGTGTCTCTGGCTCAAAATTATACATTTAGGATGAATTTTTGGATCAGGTCCATGACAAATGTGTGCTACAGTTTAACCACACATCTGGTAAGAGTTGAGTTACACACTGAGCAGGCATCAGTCCATCACAGGGCCACACAAAGTCAAATCCATCCATCAATCCTCTAGACCTGCTTAATACAATACATGGTCGCGGGGGTCTGCTGGAGCCTACACTACAGTTGAAAGGCAGTGGACACGTCAACAGTCCATCCCTGCCCCCCCGCCCCGGCTCATGCCAGAACAGGCAAAACACCCTATCCACACAGAAAAGCCCAGATGAGGTTTGAGTGCCAACTGCTGACCGTTGGCCCCTTGTGAATAGCTGGTTAGAGTAACTTAAATGAAGTAATTATTTTCATACTTACCATTAGTGGAAGCACTGTAATACTTGTGTTGCATCTGCCAGCTCCACATTGCAGGACATTGTGTAAGGCATGGGCGATGGCATGTACAGCAGAGTACACCGGGAAAGAGAACGAAGGGTCTGCAGCAATGACATCTTCAGCAGTCACACTGCTGCATTTGCAGTTCTGATTACAAAATGCTTGTTCTGCATCTTCATACAAAGTCTTGGTTTTGAAAGCATGAAGGAAATCACTAAAACCTGGTATCGACACAATATGCTCAGCAACTCCGAGCACAGTTCCAATATCTTCAATTCCTTTTTCGTTAGGAAGGTTTTTGTGCAAGGACCAGCCATCCCCTGCTATCCACACCTTGTTGCTGAAATTCTGTGCTATTGCTGACCTAATGAGCTTTTCAGCGGTCCATTCGGCAACAAAAACGATAATGACATTTATCCGAAGTAAATCTATCTGTTTCAACATTTGAGGGTAATCTGTGTTCTCATCGAGGCCTTTGCTGTACGCCAGACAGATGTTGGTGGCCTTTATCTCTTCTATAAACAAGTAGCAGCCATCATTTCCATAATCGTCATCAACATATAGGAAAGAAACCCAGCGCCAGTTGAACTCTTTTAAAATCTCTACAACCATTTTTATGACATCTTGATTGGGACGGAGTGTTCGTAAGAAGGAAGGAAAATTCTGTTTTCTTGAGAAGATGGAACTCGAAGCTCCGTAACTGATCTGTTAAAAAGAAATAAAGAAATACCACTATGTCAGTGAAAACAAATCTTTAAATATCAAGCTATGAACATGGTTCATTCATAGTTTTGTGCGTCTTAAAATTGATTGTGTAATAAGATACGAAGACTGACGAGCTTTCAGATTTACCATAGGGACGCGATCCGCCATGAAGAACGGGGCAACGGTTCGTGTCTCTGTGCTCGTGTATGTGCCAACCACTGCCACCAGTTTACCTAAATTCTTGAAGGATTCACTCCCAGGTTGGATTGTGCCATTTTCAGACATGATATTTAAAATGTTTGGAATATTCTGCGTGTCCGAGCAGTGGTCGAATAATTTATAGCCAAGAGACACATTTGGCAGCAGGCTGGTGGAGTTATTGATTTCCTCTACTGCAAATCTCATCATCTGAAACCTCCGATAACTTGACAGAATAAAGTTTTGACTGTGAACAGAAGTACAATGATACAGAATCATAATTACGGCAATTGTTTGTGCACATTCTGTAAAATTTAATTCAGCTGCTGAATGTATGTGATTACTCAAAAGGACTTTAGTTTATTCTCATTATGCAGTACTTACATTGTCTTTAGGTACATTTGCTATTTAGTTGTGACAAAAAGTTAAAGTGCGAGTATAAAAACTCACCTGGAGCAAGTGATGGCTTCTGGTCTGTTGTGATGATAAGATTTATTGACATGATGAACATCAAAGAGTCCACCTATCAAATAATCCCCATCCAGCTGAAACTCTGAGGTCCCGTCTGTGCGTTCAGTCAGAGCGTGAAGAAGACCTCCCAGGAGACAGAGACGTAGAAGAAGCAGTGCCATCGTCTTTCTGTTGTTTGCTACCCTAACGTGAACTCTGATAGAGCTCGTTCTTCTACTGCAAGACCCCGACTAACTGAGCCTCCGTAATCATTTCCATTCCACCTGAGACATACGTGTTGCCACAAAGCACAAAGATACAACTGTATTGGTTGACAAATTAACAAATGAGCTTGTTAAATTCAAATTTTTATGCAACCATGCCATCTTTCCACTGAATGCCATGCAGGAGAGAAGGCGTGACGCTTTTATCATACATCAGTTTCCTGGTCTGGACAGTCTGGACTTTATGGAAAAGTACACCGATTATTCTCATGAGTGTTCATGTTGCAACACAGAAAGTTAAGTAAAAACTATAGCGTGAGTAAATTAATTAAATTGATTTGACTGAAGTAAAAGTAAGCATGTTGGGGCCACGTAAATATTTTGGCTCAGTCTTTTATTCCTTATGCATGAATACCCACAAAAAAGAAAGCCAAGAAAGTTTTACACTGTTGAAAGGGACACACAGCCTCTTTAATATCATTTGGAGTGGAAAAAAAAAATACACTTAAGTTATTAAAATCAAGTTTTTGTTTTCAACTGTAGCACAAGAAAATAACATGCAACAATGAAAAACATTAAATCCATCAGCTCTGTATCCCAATTAAGAAGTTCTGCCTTCAATAATTTCAACTGAAATGGATTTTAACACCTGGAATAAGTATGGTGGCTGGAAGAAAAAAAAAAAAAAAAAAAAAAAAACTAAATAAAAATGATCTCAAAAATTATATTTTAAAATATCTATACTGTATATACACAAATCCAGACAACGCTTTGAAAAACAATCTTTTTACAGGAAAATGTTTTGATCCCTTACTACAGTATTGATCAAAGTTTAGTAATGACAGATGCCAAGCATTGTAATAGGGAAAGAAAAAAAAAAAAAAAAAGTTTATGGTTCGTAGAAAAGAACGTGTGACCCAACCCACTTCATCCACTTGTTGTAATAAAAGGTCTCTGTTTTCATGTTTCCTCTGGGGAGAAAAAAAAAAAAGTTTGCTGGAATGACTATATTTACCTTTTTTCTTTCAAAGTAAACAGAGATTATGAAGTATGACAACAGATAGTCTACACAGAACAAATGAACTTTACTCTTCTGCAACACGGCGAGTAAATGCTCCCAAGTGGAAAAGTTCTTCCTGGGATAAACTCGTTTGCTTCACCGTTACCTCAGACTGACCATGTTTTCAATTCAATAAGAATACTTTTTGTAAATATATTTTAAAGTACTTCTCCACATAATGATGTACAAATCTGGTAAAAAGTAAATTCAGTGACTTGTCATTTTAAGATGAATATTGTTTCCACTCACCCAAACACACACCCAAAAAGTTATTTAAAAGATTTACTTGACAGTGGTGTTCACCAGCCGAGTCCCATTCACTAAACTATACAACGGTGCTGGAGTGGAAATAATTGATTTGAAGTAGATCGCAGACTACATAAGGCTCGGGATAAATCAGTGTTGATTTACAGCCACTGATGTTGCGGGTTGAAGATTAAAATGGTCAAAAAATCTTTAATAATGACACCTTCACTTGTATACAAGTGAAAGCCAAATAATGATTTGCATCAACTGTGGCCAATTATGGAGAAACCAAACAATATGTAAGCAGAATGCAATTCTTCATTTAAGAGATTAATTTTGATGCCTGTTTTTTACCTCATTATTAAACATGTTTTATGAAATATCACCAATTGCTTGCAATTACTTTAATTTAGTACAAAGAGCGACTGCCTAAGACACTTGTAACTCAGAGCGGCAAAATTTTTTATTTACAAAAGATTAAATTATTCAGCGTGAAGACTTTTCATCAGATTTCACTGCACAAGTCACGTTCTTCTGCAGCTAAACTTAACTGACTTTCAATATACTGTTGAATTTGTCACAAATAAAGTAGGGAAAATATAATAATCAAAGGCTGGCAGATTGGAAGAGGGAGCTGTACTGTGTAGTGGAATTACCATCAATACTGCAACTTTTTTTTCAGTTTGGTTCCTTCTTGATGACTTCACTTAACTAATGGGGTTAAAAAGGCAAAAGGCTGCAATGACTCTCACCTACTGCTGAATAAATGCAAACTTAAAAAAACAAAAACAACAAAACAATTAATTGGCAAGGTAGTATTCCCATATGATTTTGATCCATGCTGCTCAAATCCTCATCCAACACTGGGAGTCATGGATCAAAACTTGGGATTTTTTTTTTTTTTTTTAAATCCATGTTGTCATGTTACTGTCCAACTTACAAAAAAAACAAAACCAAAAAAAGGTCAAATAAATCTCTTATATCGTCACTCCCCACTAGCTGTGACCAATAAATCTCAAATGAAACCAAGATGAAAGAGAAGTTGGAGTTTTTTTTAACTAGCAAAAGTTTTCCCTGTGTCTTCCTTGCCTTTATATGTCCTCTTCCCGTGTGTGAAAGGTAGGTATCTGTACTTGATCATATGCTGGAGAAAAGGAAAGGAAAACATGAAGAATTAGTAACAAGTTGGATTTGATTAAACATATTTACCAACTGTATCGTTACAATAGTGGACAGAGGCTTACTTCAAGTAAAAAACAAAAAAATAAATAGTACCATTAAAAAGATTTTCAAAAATTTAAAGAAAAAAATAGCTCTGCAAAGACAATTTTGCCTGTGAAATACTAAGTAGTCAAAGTAATACTATGATGTATTAGTTCAAGTACATGGAACTTTATAAATGTAAAAATTTAAGTTTTGGTAAAATACTAAAAGAAAAAAAAGAAAATTAAGTCAATTGTACTTTTTGCACTAAATTACAAAATTCTTTAGCAGCAGTTCACTTTACCTTAATCTGCCTCTTCATGGTGATGCAAAAGAGCATGATGAAGTACATTACAAGTATAGGCCAGAATACCGGGACATTGAAGGCATCGAAAAATGTGCAAATCATGGCGATGATTATGCCTTTTGTCGCAGAGTGCCTGCCGTTGAGAAAAACATGACTTGCATTACAACAATAAAAGTGCACATTGAGGAAGTTGAACTTATCAAGCGCCCTCAACTGTAAGTCAGCTATTAGTAGGCGCCCTGTGCTGTACAATCTGAATAAACAAAATTATTTAAAAGGGACTACCAGAAACTTGCAGCTTGTCACAAAATAATTATGATTTTAGAGAAAGAGAGGGAAAAAAAACACAATGCATGATGTGCACAGACAAAATGACAATACAAGGTAACCATGTTCTGATTAGTTGGAAATCCAAATAAAGCTATTGTATCAAATTATAAAACTTCTGCAATATCCATAAGGTCAGTTTAGATGTACAGTGGAATTTTTACCATTTAAAATAAAATATCAAGATATCACCAAAGTAATCCTGATAAATAAAAACTCTACCTTCAGATAACAACTGTGTTTGAACTGATAATAGTCAAAGATGTGAAAGATCTTAAAATGAACCAATGAAAAATAAAATGGTACGATAGCCTCTAAAATGTCATTTCAAGTGCACTGAAAAAACTTTAAACAGTCTCACTTTCATCTGAATGTAGTCAGTTATGTATAACAATTGTTGTTGCACTGATATTAAGACACTGATGAACCTTTACTCCAAGTGTAGATTTATTAGTGTCTCTAGTACTATTCTGCAGATGGGAGTGTCTGACAGCAGACAAACATCTTTAGTATATGTATACAAGGTTACAAAGAACAGTTGATTATGTTTTAACACACTTTACAGCAAATTGATAGTAAAAAAAAAAAAAAAAAGCCTTTTTAAAACTCTTCAAATCATTTTTTTTGTCCATGAAGGCCATGACAGACATGCTAAATTCCACTAAAACCTCTATTGTGATGGAAGGATGTGAAGCAAAGTCCACGTGGTCTCTTGATGCATAAGGTAAGCTGTCTACCTGATGAAAAACAGATTTTAATCTCTTCCATCTTAGTAAACACGAGAGTGTGCAGAATTTGCATAACCAAATGATAAACAAGAACTAATGCAAGCCTAAAAGAATCCTCAATACTTTACATAATTTAATTTAATAATACTTTACTAATCTCCCAAAAGGAAATTACTTATATAATGCAAGTTATAAGTAGGACTACAAAATGACATACAACAATGTAAACTTTTATTAAAGTGTGTTAAAATAAAAGGTGATCAACTCTTGTGTTGTAAGTTTGCAAAAGTTTGACAGAAGTTTCTATATTTAATTAATTTGTGTAACATACACATACTATAGATAAAGTAGTACTATAGATAATTATATTAACATTTATATTAAATTATAATTATATTAAAAAACATAAATAACATAACAGCACAAAAAAATACAAAGATGATTTTATCCTACTATCTCTCGTTTATGTCAGACGGTTACATCCTCTTTCAAAAGAGCTCTGCGTAACTTGCGGTTTCACCACACAGACCATTCTCAAGAAAATCATTTACAAGCTGTAGATGAGTGAATAATAGTGAAAACCATGAGCTGGATTCTTACCAGAATTTGAATTCAGGTAACCTCCTGATGAAAGGGCGAAACTCCTCGTTCTGCTTGGTCGGAAGGGCTGGGCCCTCATCTGAAAAGCAGATTACGAAGTGACAGTGGTTTTCACAGCAAGCAACAACAGCTTCCTTTCAAAAGGACAAAACTTTGCATTATCCAGCTTAACTAGCACTCTGATGAAATTAATGAGTCACAACTGCAACTAATCAAAAGCTTAGATGAAAAAAACCTCAATGTTACACACTCAAAACAGCTACACAATGCAAAGTGATGAAATATAAAGCGTCAACTTGCCTTCATCAAGCAGTGAGGGATCCACTTTTGGCGAAAGAAATGCAATGAACAGGTTGAGATGGTAAATTCCCAAAGCGTATGTTACTATATACCAACCCTGAAGAGCAGCACAAGAAAAATGATCACATTAAAGCCTTTCTGAACACACAGTAAGTATGCGTCTTTGCTTAGCTGTGGCTTAACACAGCCCCACCTCACAGTGTAGTGATCCTGCGGTGTAACATACTTTTAATATGCATTGTTCAAATGATCTTTAACTCAAAGTGAACATCCTGCATAAACATAATGTACCAAACTAGTGCTTTTGGTAATATATATACACACGTCTCCTTGTTTTAAAAAAAATGTCTTAAGACTAGTTTTACACCTTACCTGTATCAGGTTAAAACAAATATGCAGGAAAAGTTGTTGTGGTGAAATTTTCTGATGCTGTCCAGTTGAAATCAAATTAACCTTCAGTTACAGGTTAAACCAAAGGCTCAAACAACAGTGCAGTGGGGTTTAAAAGGCCATGTGACGTCTTTACATCATGTAGGGATTTAACACGGGGGTTAGTTCAAACCTCAGTCCAGCTAGTAACTTTGCCATTGACCCCACAATGATTTATTGAATTTAAAAGAAAAGGGAAAAAAGCAATTAGCAGCAGCATTTTCATGGATACAAAGGACCATATGTGTAAAGGTTGGTTAAGAAAAAAAAACATTTGGGGGAAAAAAAAAATGGATACAAGAGCATGCGAACAAAATATTAAGATTAGCATTGTCTGACTGATCATCAAAACGTTATATATATATTTTTTTTTCTCTCTCCCTCTCTCTCTTTTTTTTATTTTTTTTTTTTTATTACTAATCCTTCACTATGGATGAAAAGTGCCAAAAGCCAGAGATATAGCAAACCCATACAACAACATGGTTCTGACAAATCCTCCAAAAGAACTTGGATATTCTGTAAACCATGAGCAAAAAACAGTAAACAATGTCAAGAAAATAAGTGAAATAAATACCTGCAGTATGTACACTCTGATCATGTAGACAAGAGTAAGTAGTAGAGTGAGTGCCCATCTCACAGCATAGAAGGGCGTTGACTTGTCAAGCCATGACTGATAGACCTGTTAAAAAATAAAGGAAAAGAAACCAGAGAGATAAATAAATAGATGGAACAGCAGCCATCCACTTAAACATGGTTTTTGTATAGATGGATCGACAACTTAGAATCACCACTCAATCAAAAATGCATGCTTTTAGATGGTGGGAGGAAGCTGGAATAGCCAGAGAAAACCCACGGAGGCATGGGAAGAACATCCCCAGCTGAGATTTGAGCAAGGAACCTTCTTGCAGATCAGCAAGAACACAAAAGCATTAGATCCCTGGATGAAACATAATTTCTTCCAAAATAACTGTCAAGCTTTGCCCATATGTGTATGTAACTTTAACTTGATTCACTTCAATAATACGGTTATTAATTCCTGAGGGGAAAATTATTAATGATTAATATATCATTATTATCACTTGGCATAAGAGCCGAGTTATAGCCACATTACCTGTCCGAT
This sequence comes from Xenentodon cancila, assembly GCA_014839995.1. Taxonomy (NCBI): domain Eukaryota; kingdom Metazoa; phylum Chordata; class Actinopteri; order Beloniformes; family Belonidae; genus Xenentodon; species Xenentodon cancila. Next base: position 22,845,104 of record CM026204.1, on the reverse strand, counting down.
TCCTGTGAAAAAGGCAGAAACTACAGATGGTTTCCCATGGATCGACTCCCCAGCACTGTCTCCTTCTGACATTCTGCCAGCATAGATAAAACCAGACTGATTAATGAAAGTGAAGACAGAAGCCATTTGGGTAAAAGAGTATATAAGATATGTTGGTAAGTCATCTATAATTCACAAATCAAGCATGTTCTGCTTTTTAAAATCTCTAATACCTGTGTTTTAAGAGAGAAAGAGAAAAAACAAAAGTAAGCAAACAAGAATTGAAAATAATACATTTAATAAGAGATACAAAAAAAACACGCCTGACATTAGAAATGACCCATTCTTAACAAATGTTTGCGTTTTAAATTAATTCACATGTGATGAAGTAATTCCAGATACTCAGCTTCACCTTTATATCTCAAGTTCTCGTGACCAACGCACAGAGACATTCAAGGAGTTAAATTACAATGGAAGAAATAGCCCATGTGACAAGATACAGCAGTGAAGCTCTAAACTGTGACCGCGGCTGAAACTCTTTTGTGATTTCAGCTCGACCGCGGGTCCATTTTACTCCCAGTTGCGACTCAGAAATGTCTTGTGTTGAATGGATTTTAATGTCAGTGACTAACGTTACCCAACAACGCTACGATGCTCAAAAGAGCTTTGGATCACGCCTGCCTTAGTTTGCCAACCATCCAATGTTGTCGCAATATTACTTTGACTAGATTTTTAGTTTAAACTTCCAGGTTTTTCCAAAGAAAAAGGACAGATCGTGTAACATTGTTCCTGCTCATCACTAGCTAACTGTGGCAGTATTACAACCCAATAAGCTTTGGTTAATGATTTGTCAAGTTTAATTCCATTGGTTCATCGGTAAATTATAACAGTGTTTTAAAAAAGCAGGGTTTTTATTTGTGCTACTATCGTTTCGTAAATGTACATAATTGTTAATCATTTGCATTAGCTTTCAAATTAGCCACTGAAATCGCTAACTAGGCATGTACGTTACCCTTTGGCCCAAATTGCCGCTCGTATGGGTTTTGTAGTTTTTCTAACGCTTCGGCACATTCGAACGAGCACTCAAATTAATTTCTATAACTACATTTCCCACAAATCAAGCGACGGAAAACGTAAACCTTTTAAATGCAACTGTAGTTCGTTAGCGACGTATGTGCCTTTGAAAGCGCCTGTGATAGGCGCATCTTCGAACTACAACGACCAGCAACGAAGTCGAAGAACTGACAACTCACTTCCGGTGATACAGTTATACGTTGCCTAGCGTCTCCTGAGCTAGCCAGTTAGCACCGTTGAAAATATAACCACTCAGGAGCCACCGCATTCATAGTTAACAAATATTGTAAACGTTTTTTTAATCCTGATTCCAAGGCTTACACCTTGCATCTATTGTGTATGAAATTACAACGCAAAATCAACAAAGACAAACCTTTCTTACCTGATGCGGCCGCTGTGTCACTACCCGGCTCTACCTAGCTGGCTACACTAGCCACTTCTGGCGTGAACACGTCAGTACTTCCGCGCGGCGGAGGAGCGGCAGAGGCGCGGCGGACGCGCGGCAGAGGAGCGACGAGGAGCGACGAGGAGCGGCGAGCGCGCGACGAGGAGCCGCGGACGAGCGGCAGAGCAGGTTAATAGAGCTCCGAAAACGACTCGGCATAAACTCTTCCCCACAGTACCGATAACACTTTATCTTGGGGATTCATGAACTAAAGCTGAAACATGAACGTCAGGACAACACATTTACGGACGCCAGTGTGTCTGTTTTAGTCAAATACTATATCAGCTCAAATGAAACTCGGGTCATGAGTTGAAATTCTTTTATTTTTTTATAAGAGACATCAAGGAAGGCAAGTATTTTCTTCTTTTTTTTTAAATGAGGAAAAAATGCAAATACAAACACACGTTACATCTCTTTACAAAACGGGTGATAATAAAAAGTTAATCATAATATTTACATCATGGAAATGTTTAATACTGATAACCCTAATTTACCTGTAAAGCATTAAAGTGCTTCTTTTTGACCAGTTGATTTCTAGAGGGTAAGAGGATGTGTTTCTTTGTGAGATATCTCATTAGAAAATATGGTTATTCATAGGAGAAAGAAATCTGAAATGAAAAAATATAACCTTTAAGCTTTGCCAATAATTAAAGTAGAAATAAAACTGGAATGCTGTTATTCAGTGTCTACAAACACGTGCCATGAACATATGATTACACAGTCAGCTAAAACAAGTATGACCACATTGTACTGGAAAGTTTTTGAATATATACAAATGACAAAAATACCACTGTCTTGAACAGTGATGCCATTCTTAATTTATTACTCACAAATCTAATTGGACCCCAACAATTAAAATAATAATAATAATACTGCTCATGATGCTTTGTTTTCCAACTGATTGTTAGAGTGTTACTATACAAGAGGGAACACCAGATTTTGCACAACTTATGGAAGCAATATTCCACTTTGTTACACACATTAACATACACATTATTAAAGTCAAAGCACATGAAGCACAATTTAACTATAAAATAATAAAAACATACTGAACTGGAACATTCTTAAATTCTCATAGCTATTAAAAGTACGTGCCACTGAGTTCTTGTACCTCTCAGTTCGGTTTACTATCCATTTTCTATTTGGTTCAAACAGGAGAAACATCAGTTAAAATCTAAATACTCTTTTCTGACCACTGCTATTCCAAAACATTTACAAAATCCAGTATTTACATTTGTACAAGTGAAGGAAAATTGAAAGGAAAAATAAATAGGTCAGGTGAGAACTTTTTTTTTGTTTTGTTATCTTAACACAAAACTGAAATGAGCATCCTGCTGGTGGCGGGGGCGCCTATTTTTACGCATTGTGAACATTACCGTGTAAATGAGTGCTGTAAAATAAATGTGTTACAGGTTATTGCACAGGGAGAACCATTGTCGAAGCACACAAATCAGACAGCTGAGCAGAGTGCACTTCTAAACATTTAAACGTGGAAAATCTCTGCTACAAATTATGACAGTGAAAGAGAATCTCCACGTGTAATGGGGTGATGTTAGCACAAATAAAGCAGTCAGAGGACTGTCTTGCTGCTCAGTGAACATCACCTTCCATGAACTCCTCCTTGATGGAGTGCTTGTTACGTGACACTTTGCAGTCAGGTATGTCGAAACCAAAGTCAGCCCACTCATCGGCAGCTGCTCCCATGCCCGACGTTCCAACAACGCCGGGCCTGTTAGGGATGGTGATGGTGTGTCGGACCCGAAAGTGCACAGCCTCCATGACCCGCTGACGTTGCAGTTCCCCACCCGCAGCTCCAATGGCCGCCATGGCAGATGCTGCCATGTTGCTGCTGGAGCGAAGGACCTGCTGACCATGGTAGTCATGGTGATGAGTAGCGGTGGGAAGCTGGACCGAAGCACCTTGCTTCATGTCCTGAAGACCTCGCCAAATGGCTAGACGGGACTGCTCCGGTATCTTCAGTGCACCTAAATCCTGTTAAAGACAAGACAGTAAGAATGCAATAAAAGTAATCAGGAAGCAATAAGGTTTGTGTGCTCTTTTGAAATTGGACCATCTCAAAAAGCACTGATGTCCATTTAATGAGGCTAAAGTAATACAACTTGGTATGAAGTATGAATAGATAAAACAACTGTTTTCAGATTCCTTTAATCTTCGTTTCTCTTCTTCTTTATGTCTCTTGTTTTTATTTCTTTCTCATACCGTTTCCTCCTGTGAAGCTCAACAAACTCTCTCTGACACGCACAATCTCAGTACCGATATTAATTCATAAGTGAGATGATGAGTACAGCAGCAGAGTGGTTACCTCCATAGAGAGAGTTTGGAGATGGTAGACAGACTGAAGGCCCTGTGAAGTGAAGTACTCAATGAAGTTCTGACAGCCCAGACTGGTGAGAAAACTGTATGGGGAGAAAAGCAGGGCTGCTTAGACCACAGCAATAAAGCTGAAAGTAGGAAAAATATGAACGCCAAAGTCACGAGCAGGGTTTAATCGTGGCAGAATAATTAATATCCAAACTTCCTGTCACTATTAGATTTTAGACATAACTAAAATGCAGTGTTTTCTTACGTCTTTACGTTTTTTTTTTAAGATTTTGTCCACAGCTCTTGCTTGAAGTGTTCAGAAACTACACATCTTGAAAGATGCGGCAGAAGAAAAGCCGTAAACATGCATTTAGATTAATGATTCATGGGGCCATTCTTGTTTTGGTGAAGAACCTTTATTATAAATACATGAAGTTTTAAAGTTCTTGTAACATACAAAATAATTGTCAAAAACAGTCTTACTGTACAATATAACTTGTTCAATTAACATCGTAATCTAGAAAACAAAAGGACGGACAATGTCCGCTGTATAAAAAAAAAAAACGTCGAATGCATGTTAACAAGTCCAGCGACTGCGCTGACACACATAAAGAAAACAGCTTAAATTAGGCAAAACATTTTTTTTTTTTTTTTTAAAGAAAAACTGTAGAAGTGCAATGCAAAGTCTTCCTGTATGCACAGTGACAGCATGGAGAAATGTTTGATCATCTTTTAGGGTTCAACACTAACCCCTGCGCAGTCGTAGTCTACAACAATTAAGGGGACATTCCAGAGCTACAACAGCCCCAGGTCTGTTATTATACGACGATGACTGTTGACTTTCATCATTTATGACTTGCGGTGGAATATGTGTTTGTGGCAAAACGGCAGCCACATCAAAATGAGTTGCAATTTTAAGACTGGCAAGACTCAAAAACGCCACTCCACTTAAGTGATAGTGTGGATAGGGTTTCTGCAGACAAAGCAAGGTGATTTTAACTCTGTATATGTACAAGAAGTGCATAAAATGGACCCCTTAAACAAGAATCTCTTACTGCTTTTTATCATAAATCTGTACAAGTCGACTACCGATTTCAAAGTACTGTCAATAAACAAAAAAGGAGGACAGTTCATGGCCTCTGCTTATCTTGGGTTGTCTTCAGGGCCCCATCCACCCTATCACTTAGATGGAATGACGTTTTTGAGTCATTTACTCAGATGTAGCTCCGTTTTCCCCTGTGTTAACAATAATTTCATTTTTGCTGCAAATACCGATTCCATTCAAACCAAAAACTGTTTGATTCACGTTGTTATTTTCTATTTTAAACTCCTTACCATATAACAATAGACCAAAGGTTGTTTTAACTCAGGAATGTTGTTTTAAGCAGCTTGGCTGTATTATCAGTGATGACACATGTCTTTCTTGTTTTCTTTCCTGGCTGATTATCATAGTGGCTCTTTATTTGAAGGGAGTATATGGGAGTATATATATATATATATATAACTGTATAACACTGTAAGAAACATCACATAACACCCATCATGAACATGGGTGAAGTATTATGAATATTTATGACTGTTGTCTTGGTAAATGTCAGGTTGTGAGCACAAATACGTCATAAAGTGTCAGCTTTGCATTAAAGCTGTCTGAATGACATGCGATGACATCACTTGTATACATTAATAAAGGCCCAGTCATGCCTGTGATGGGTTTCCTGTTCTGTGCACAGCCCTTCAAATGAAGCATTGCAATCAACACACGTGAGTCAGTACTTTGTGCTTTAGTGCTTTGTATTTGAGGAGTAGTATGTAGACCAGTTGTTCTGTCTTTGTTGGCCTCCCAAAAGTAACTTGACACTTAATCTTCTATCCTTGAGACAAGACAGTTTTCTATCACAGCAGCCAAATTATGGGAACAAGCATAAAGAAAAACATACATTTCACTTTTACTGAAAAGATATTGACTTAATGTAACCCCAGAACATAACCTTTCACCTATAATGTGTATATAGTGTATGATATTTCCATGCTGCCTTTTCTCCAGTAGAGCACAGCCAAAGCTGTAAAATGATTTGCTACGTAACAGCAAGCCTTTACAAAGCAGCCATGATCATATCAAACTGTATAGCACAGCTCAATCTAATCAGATCAAGTGGCGAAAAAAAAAAAAAAAAAAGAACTGTAACATGGCCGAGAAATAAAGCTGTTTTCTTCTATCAACATGTCACTAATTCACATTTAAACCCAGCAAGTGCTTCTGATTGTCAGCCAGCCATTTACAGGAGGATAAAGAAGGAGTGTCACTGCAGGGTGAGGTACCTGACGAGGCTGGGGTCAGGGTTATATAGAGGGGGTGGGCTGCAGTGGGAAGCAGACACTATATTCTGACTGCTGTGGCCACCGTTCATTTCACCATTGGCCTGCAAGTGGTTGCTGTTGAGCATGTTTGGACCTGTGAGAAAGGCAGGGTGATTAATCAGATAACAAGCATCGAGCTAAGATGACGAACGGTGCTACGCTGGCTTGAAAATGTGGCTTTCACGTGTGAATCAAATTCTGTTTGAATCACACGTCTCTCACACAGACTAAACACTCACCCATATGAGCTAGGGACGCGTTGGGATTGTGGTGTTGCTGGGGCTGGTGGCCCACCATCTGGTTGAGTGAGGGTGGCTTGCTGAGGCCTCCGTGTGAATGGATCTTGTTCATGTTTGACAAGGGAGAATAAGAGGACGGGGATGCTATATGGCTCCTGTGGAAAGAAGAGAAGACGGCAGAGCGTTCAAGACAGGGCCTGATTGTCTGACGGAGATCTCATGTTTTGATGACGTTCAGTTCTGGAGGCTTTAGGTTGAGACGACGATGTATCACAGACAAATATATACAAATGTCAAATAATTTACACCATATATTTAATTGGAAAGAGGACAGGCATTGTATGGAATCTTCCCCTCTTTCCTTCTGTATACCCGTTTGTCCGAGGCTGCCAGTCCATCCCAGGTCACTAGGAGCATAGACAACTACACGTTATAGCTGCATAGTGACTGACTTGCTGGGAGTGAAGAGCATCGAGTACTGCACCACCGAACCCCCCATGAATATTTAAAATGAGAACTCCTATTCTTTGCTTGTTTTGTTTAATTTATTTTGTTTGTTTCTTTTAATGACTACTTTAAACAAATTGGGATTATAGCAAAGTTGTGTCAAACAAACAAACAAAAAAAGTCAATTAGTGCTGAAAAAAAGAGCATAAAAAAGAAGCAAAGGTGAGGTTAGGGGTTAGTTATGTTTTCTAGAAGTAAAGATGACATGGGATTCACTCCTTTGAAAGTAGTTTTCTATTTCTATTTACATTATTTGTTTCTATTTACATGTCAAATAGAACCCCTCGAGTCATTTATTTACCCCCAAGTTGTTTATTTACCCCCCGAGTCGTTTATTTACACCCCGGCTCGTTTATTTACGCCCAAGTTGTTTATTTACCCCCAAGTTGTTTATTTACCCCCCGAGTTGTTTATTTACACCCCAAGTCATTTTTTTTACCCTCCGAGTCGTTTATTTAAACCCCGAGTCGTTTATTTACCCCCAAGTTGTTTATTTACACCCCGAGTCATTTATTTACCCTCCGAGTCGTTTATTTACCCCCAAGTCGTTTATTTAAACCCCGAGTCGTTTATTTACCCCCAAGTTGTTTATTTACCCTCCGAGTCGTTTATTTACCCTCTGAGTCGTTTATTTACCCCCGAGTCGTTTATTTACACCCCGAGTCATATTTTGCATGTGACTGACATTAAAGCAATTCAAGTATTTTAGGTTTTCATCAATACCTCGCCTGTGTGCTTGAGTAAGCAATCGTTTCAGTCACAGTTTAGACAGAACTTGTGCCAGAATAGACATTTGTGTATCTTTGGGCACGTGCATGTTTGTGTTGGAGTGACTCACGGTCTCTGCAGCAGCTGCTGCTGTGTTTGCTGTCTGTAGGAGTCAATTAGGGGCTGCGGCACCAGCTCCACCAGCTCCAAACTGTCTTTAATCTTCATGAGAAGCTCAAAGTTCTCTCGTCCACGAACCTGCACACAAACGCAACACATATATTAACTTAAATGAAACAGAAACTTTTTTTCCCCCTATTTTTGAAGGGGAAAAAAGTTTCTCTTGTGGTCAGCACATAGAGTATATTGCTATTGTACAGAATTCTAAAATCTTCCACCTTTTTAAACATGTATATATAAAATTATATTTATTAGTAAAACAAACTTACAGGAATATAGTAAATCTCTTCATCTCCATGCCGCCTCTTCCTTATGTTCATATTTGGACTCGGAATATTTGGTGGACTTTGCTTAAAGTCTGCAGACAATAGAAAAAAACATCATTAAAATTAAAGTTTCACTCACGCATCATAATCTTATTCTTTTAGATGTCCAACAAAAATGTGTCTAAATCAGCAGCTGTACATGTTCAACTGTGTCGGTAATCTCCACGCGGCCGTTTGTTTCCTTCAACTCACTGCGCTTGTTGGCGCTCCCATTTTTGGCCACGGTGTCATTCAAGGCCTGCTGTTCCCGAAAGTGGTCCTCATCGGCTTTGCGGTCTCGGCCGGGGCATGCGCATATCCGGCCCTCAAATGACCTTCTGCCCAACACTTGGCCACTGCAGAGATCACGAGAAGAGAAAATGTTTCACTCAAAACCAAAATGACAAAGTTGAATATGTGTCAAATATTTAAAGTCCCAATGGCTGTGATCATTATAGTCGTAAAACAAGTTATGTTTAAACCTACACTTATATGGGTTTGTGCTTTGATACTTCATAAGATGCTGAGTGAGTAATTTATTTATTGTGTTGCACCGAGGGTTTGAGAGTAACGTCATTTCGATCCTCTGTATGTACCTCACATGTGGTAGAATTGACAATAAACGTGACTGTGAGTTTGACTTTGACTTGACTTGTTGACTTACTCTCTGGTTTCCAAAGTGATGATGATGAGGATGGGTCTTCTGTTCATGCCACCCACACAGCTGCTGTTGCACATGAAATTGTAGAGAATAGTGGTAAACTCAGTTCCCACCTGAAACACAAAGCAGCAAGTTATTTAGGTTTTAGCCATCCGAAGACTTTTACTGCTCAAGCAGTTTCTTTCTAAGCACAATGTCACCAGCAGTGGGAGGTGTTGCAGTGCACTTTGGAGTGAGGTGAGCCGATTCATTAACCTCCTCAGGTGCCGAGCTGATGATTTCTGTTCGTGTTTGGGCTTGCCTGGCATGTATATTTATAGATGTGCTTACTTTGAGGTATTTCACTGAAAATAACTGCATGTTTGGCACAAACGTGACTGGAAAATTGTACATTTTGTCATGCGTCTGGCTTAATTATGCAAAATGCTGTGGCGTTTTTAAGATTTTTAAGGCACCAAAGCATTTAAACAATCCACATCTCACAATGATGACAAGTGACCTCAAAGCCAAAGGATTTAGATTTCACTGAAAACACTACGTGTCATTTTCTGAGGTCATGAGTCCTTTATGGAAAGAAATGTGATGCATTTAGATGATGAAGCACCCACCTGTGGAGCCTCATAGGGCACAAAGACACTCTGCCTGCCAGTGACAGGATCGTCCACATACTGACAGAGGTTATTCCCCTCCACTCGGATTAGGTGACTGGCTGGGGCCGTTTGACCTGAGGACAGGGAATCATTTAATTTCGACAGTGTATGTTGTTTTGGATAAAATTATATGATACAATCAGTTCAGGCCAAGTAAACATCCTTGTTCATCATACCGTCATTGAAGTCTCGTCCAAGCTCGTGATTGGGGCATCGTTTGACCACCTCAGTGACGTGCTCTGCCTTTTTATAGACAGGCATGGCTCTGATGATGCTGCCATGTGGAGGAGAGGATGACAGCTTGAGCTGGATTGGACAGGTTTTGGCAATCTGACAGTAGAGCTTCTTCAGCAAAGGAGAGTACTGGGGAGACAAAGAAGACACGCAAGGCCCGTTAAAAGAGAGTCAACAAAACGCCTGTTATAGGTGGTGACTCACAAGTTTGTGTGTAGCAAGCAACAATGAATGTTCAGAAATGAAAGCTTTCTGTACCACATACTTCCAAAACCCAACAATAGGTTTGTAGCTACACAGTCTTAATGCAACTGCAGGATGTTTTTACTTTCTCTTCAAATGCAATGTTTACAGTTTAAGCATTTTGTACTAATTGTCAAAAAAATCTCCTGAATACATCATGGTTGCATCGGATGGTCTCTTTTGGAAGTATCTTCCAGCTTAGGTGTGAGAGGCAGACATCATTTCTGCATTAATGGCTTAAAACCTTCCCTTTTGATAAAGTGTAATAGTCAAAGCTGACTTGAGTAACTCTGAGCCATCACTTTAGTTATGCTGCAGAAAGCCTTGAATATTAAGGGGCCTTTCATGACATAAAGAAACCCTCTTCTTGCTTTCCTCTTTGTGACCTCCATGTCACCATATGGCATTGCTTCCATTAACACATTTTTTTCCATATGAAGTATCACTGGCTTAGCAATATGACATTTATTGTGAATTCGACGGAATTTGATTGTGTTTAACTGGATAATTTTTAAAAGTTATGTGTAATAATGTGTTATCTTTCAGATACAGGCAAACTACTACAGTCTCTTAAAAATAAAGCAAAAGAAAATAAAACCAAAATTGTCAATGTGTGTTCCAGATTTGTGATTAAAAGATAGATGCATACATACATAAATATACAGAAGATTAGTAGATTTAAAAAAAAAAAAAAAAAACCTTGTATAGTAATCTTAGGAGTCAGTCACTTACTAAGAGTTAGCCCAAATAAAAATATTCAGATCTGTGTTAAAGCTGAGTCTTGAATAATTCCTCTGTTTACAAGCACTTGCACATTCATGCATATGTGTGTATATGCATGTAAATGTCAGAAACACATCCATCAAAAGCAATCTCCAGGAATGGAACAACATTTACATGCCTCGACACAACTTGGGACCTTCCGGGAAAAACCGAGGAGTCTGTTCAGTCCTGTGCAGACTTGCTATGATAGGTCTGAACAAAAATGCAACAGCACACCCCTATGGCAGAAGCACAGAACACGCAGCTCACGAGCTGCAGTGCATGAGAAAACGTTTCAGTGGAATTTTATCCCCTACCTTTTCCTTTTTCTTTTTTAATTATGTGGGAGAATTAAGTGGGAGAAATAGAAAGCCAATTGCTTGTTGAATCCTGCACGTAGCACAAATTCCTTTTAAAGCATAATTCAGAGTTCAACCAAATAAAATACAATAAGGTGAGTGTTTATGTAATAAAAATCTGAGTTTTAAACATTCTTTCTAAGCAACAGACTTAAACTGGACACCATTATTAATCATATCTGTTATCTAAAGGTCATCTGCACGTTATTAGCGCTTCTCTCTCTCCTGAGTGTTATTTTAAAAAGGTCTACAAATGTGGGCTCACTACAGCCTACTATGAATGAAACATATACCTTATTTCCTTCTTTGTTTTGTTCTTTTTCTTTCTTGCATTGTGTACCTCTTAAATCATATTGGCACCCCATTTCTTTCTACTCATTCTGTCTCATCCCAGTCACTTTTTTTTCCCCTTTTTATTCAAATGCATCATCCATCCTGCAAAATCATGTTTGGATATGTTTTTAGGTTTTTCACTGCAACAAGGCATCCATCCATCGGTCCTCAAACACAGTCTCCCAGTGTGAAACACACGTTTCGTAGAAGCTCCCAACTTCTGAAGTCGGAATTAAATCAAGTGAAAGTAGCTGAAATCATTAATGTGTCCTTTTTGAGAGCTTTGTTGGCTTGCCAAGCAGTAAGGTACCTTATAAGTGTGATAGAACACTGTCCTCATAAGAATCATTTGTAGTAGAAGCCCAGGAATCAAAAGTTATGTTCTGTGACTTGTAGAGATCCAGTCATTTTGCAGCCAATTTGTGACTATTGCATTGATTATTACACTGTTTATATATATATATATATATATATATATATATATATATATATATATATATATATATATATATATATATATATATTTTTTTTTTTTTTTTTTCCTGGCTTATTTCATCAGTGGTGAAGAAGCTGAAGATGTCAATCACGTTAGACCAAACTATCTCTCGTGATACAATTTGTGTGAAACATAAATCTAATACCATTTAAGTTTTTATGATTTAGAACTGAATAATGCACAGAAACATTTAAGTTACGATCATGTCAGAATAATTGTCTGCCAAATTTTTCTGCATAATGTCATAGCTTTAAGTTTTCCAGTACGAATGTTTTTTTCTGGCTCGATGATGGCTGGGAAAGAGTCGGTCCTAAAACGACTACTTGTATTTCAGCGCAAACTCCAACACGGTGCTCACATGCCCTCAGCCAAGAGCTTTAGGGCAATAGAAATAGCTGTGCACAACACTGCCTGTTCCCACTGAACTCTACCTAACAAGTCTCAACAGCATGGCCATACCATGAATGAAAAAAAGAAGAAAATTTAAAACAACCAGACACACAACTTGTTAAACGACTTCTTTCTTTGTGTGTGTGTTTTTCTTTTTAAATGTTGCAGCAATCATATCATAATAATACCGTGAGATTACTTGGTTTGCGTTCTCACAACAGAACATTTAGGCTGTTCTAGTGAACCACTGGTGTCACTAATATTGTTGTTCTCATTTAAATTTGTGTTTTATATGGTGCCTTACATGGTTTGATGGATAATTGTTCATGTGGACATTTATATGTCATTAAAATTTTTTTTTTTTTTAAACTAAATAAAAAAAAAAACTTAACTTAAATCAATAGGCTCTGTAGACTAATTCACTCTGTACAGTGAAACAAACAAGAGGATCTGCATGTTCTGCATCAAACTTCATGACATTAACATCTTCAGAAATCAGCAGAAAGCAGTAAGTTTGTGCATCGTAACACACTTATTTGCTCAGCATTCTTTGGGAGAAAATCTATTTAGTAAAGAATATAGTTAGTGTAAACCTCAGTGTGTTAGGACCAGTAGTCACACCTGCAGGACCAGACTGGAGCAGCTGGTCTTCAACACAGCTTCATCCTAGATCTGCTGCTGTAGACCTGCTGCAGGGGGACCCCAGCAGGATCCACTGACTGGTGCCCCTCACCTCCTCTGTTTCTCTAACCATGTATCAGTCATATGTACATAGTTATACTTATGTATCTTGTCTTTTGTACCTTTGATGGTGTGTCTGTGTCTCCTCTCTCTTTTTCATTCTCTCTTTCTGATCTCCCCTTTTCCTGTTCTACCCGGCTGGTCTTCAGCAGGAGGGTCCCTCCTTATAATCCAGGTCCTGCTGAAGGACCTTTCTTCCCTCTTAAAGGTGGGTTTTTTTCCTGCCACTGTTTGGCTTAAGATTTTTCTCCCACTAGGGGAGTTTTTACCAGACGTTGTTTATGTAATAATTGCTCGGGGGGTCATCTCTAAAAAGCGCCTAGAGACAACTTGTGTTGTAATAGATGCTATATAAATAAAATTTAGTTGAACTGAATTAGCCATGAAAACAACAAGAAAAACAAAAACTTGTGACGATCTGTCATACCACTACAGCTAATGGGGAAGGGCTTCTGGGGAAATAAGCTTGGGAATGATTACACACACACACCGCACAAACCTGTGTGAACCTGAGGCATGTACAATCCATAGGAATCAGAGTTAGAGTGATAGAGTAAGAGGTGAATCATTGAATGATTTACAATATCTTATGTGCATCTTCTTGTACAGACAAGAGATTTTTAGTGATGAATAAACTGGGCTTTGTTTTAGTGAGAAGGCTGAGGTAGTGGGAAGAGAGATGCAGAGAAAACAAAATATGTTCACGTTAGGTGGCTAAAGCAATTAAAGAAAGAAATCATCTGAAATGCCCTGGCCACAAAATGTTGGCCAGTGAAATCCGATTTAAATTTGAAGTGAAGCCGGGCTAATTATGACAATGACAGTGCTGAAGGTACACACGTATACAAGCTCCACAAGGACACGCATCTGTTTTCACAACTGAGCTTCAATGACTGGTGAGTCAGCCGGCACCAAAGTGCCAGGACGAAAAGCACTGCTCCCAGTTTTTATTCAGAATAAATCGACTTAAACCATCTACTCATGATGATGAGACTGCTGGACTCAGTCAACTAATGCTTCATTTATGAGCTCTTTACAACATGTTCTGTTTTTAGGCCATGGCCAAAACCTCTGAACTGCGGGCCAACGCCACCTGATCTAAATCCAATCGAAATCCAGGAAAAGGCATCAGGTTGTTGCACATTAAAGACTAAAAATAAGTTATCAAGTATTAATTAATTCAGTACTTCTTGAGCAGTTGTTTGCTTGCTATGCCTGTGATGTGCTGTTGGATCTGTTTGCGTGTGTACAAAAGAAATGTCCTGCACATCTGTATTCTTAGAACCATATTGACTAAAGCTGCACCACGAGATGGCGAGTTGTACATTGTGAGGTTTTTTTAAGAGTGGCAAAGCTCACATGATGACCAGACAAGTCCAAAGTATCGTGAGGACCACATTCAATGAAGATCTGAGGTCAGCACATTAAAAAAAATGAGGACACGTTTAAGTGACATGGAAGTACAAAGGCGTCTTAAAGATACATTTCAGAGGTAAAACAAGCGTAGGTCTTTTATAAGGTTTTAAGTAATACAAACTTTTGCTGTGGATCAAAACAATCTGAAACAAAGCAGTTTTAAGGTAGAACATAACAAGTACTGCCACAAAAAATGTTCATAAATGTTAGCACAGAAAGCAACAGAGCTATGCTAAAACAAATTTCTATTTTAATTTATGGCTCTTACGTGAATAGAATTGATTTGGGACTTACATATTTAAGACAGAACAGGAAAGTGTTTGAAACACATAAACTCTCCTCCTTTTGTATCTATTGACACTTTGACAGACAGCAGTAGTCAACTTGTACAAACGTATGACAACATAGCATCAAACCAAAGATGATTCCTGTTCAAACAGTCCTTTTTATTCACTTTTTGTACACATTCACACAGCCCGTCTACGCTATGACTTTTGAGTCTTGTCAGAGGCTTAGCACAGCAATTCTATGACGGTTGTTTTGGCATACCTCTGTTGCCCCCTGTACTAACATTAATTGCTATTTTGCTGCAAACAAACAGTCCTTTCTAACTTAAAACTGCTTCTATTCACATTGTTTGGGTTCCTACTGTTTAGTTCACACTGTGTACCATCTAATAACATACCTAGTGTTGTTTTAACGTCAGAACGTTCCTTTAAATTTTGCAAACAAGTTTATAGTACTGCTGAGTTTTTTTTCCATACCAAATGTAGTGAAAATTTGAGAGAAAAATACCGAAAAATAAACTTTCATGAGTGATTTCAACAATTTAAATGCCATGGATTGATGTTTTGCTTTTACTTGTAAAGAGTTATACAGATATTGGCCTCTAAAATGGTCGAAACCAATAAGCAATATCCAGTCTAAAGAATACAGATATGTTAATTTTCTTTAAAGTTTATATGCATGCTGTACATCTTACCTCTTTATCAGGAGGTCTTTATTTTACACTGCTACTGTAATACAGATTGACTTAAAAAATACAGGGGTATGTATATACTAGTTGTAATCAAAAGGGCTTCAACTAGGACATAAATATCCAGAAATTAATTCAAATTTTTCCAAGTGATTGTATCTTTGCAAAATCTCTGTACAATTCTCTTACTAGGTATGTGGTTAATTTTCAAAGCAATGCCACTGACTATTGCATCCATCCATCCATCCATCCATCCATCCATCCATCCATCCATCCATCCATCCATCCATCCATCCATCCATCCATCCATCCATCCATCCATCCATCCATCCATCCATCCATCCATCCATCCATTATTCCGTGCTCCTGGATGGAGGACCAGTGGTGGCAGGTTGGGACAAGCTCCTGCAGACGAGGTGATAATTGCAAGACCATCATCCATTATACACAAGCAGCAGCTTGCCCACTGCAAATTTGGTTCACAAATATCATCAAATATGTTTATGCACATTCAAACATACAAAGGTTTTTTAAACTACCATGCGGCACGGCACGTTCACGAAGTTCAATCAGACTTCCCTCACTCTGTAATTATACTGGATTAAATTCAGTTTAGAAAACTTGGAAGCCTGCTTAGTTTGAATGTACTATTTGCTATTTACCAGCATAGTCCTTGGAAGACTGTAAGAGGTTAGTCTGTCAGACATCCTGACATAGACCCAGTATTATAAAGATTGTTACATGATACATAAGTTAAACAAATTTTCTTTTTTCCTGGGTGGATGGCACCCCAGTCTTCTGACCTGTGTTAAAATTAAACATTGTTACACAGGATTGAAATTAGTAAGGGCTGTTTTCTTTATTCTCCAGGTAAGTTTAAAAGTCCTTGCTTGTATTCAGTACAAAATAACCCGGCTCACACAAAATCATAACAATTTGAGAAATTTCTTTGTGCGGTGTAATTGATAAAACACATCTGGCAAATCAAATACATGTGAAAACGTGCTCTCTTCAAGTGAGTTTTCCTAGATCCCACGCTTGGCATTAAGACCCGTGGTGATGTGGCTGTGGATGATGCATTAGGAAAGGAAGGGAAGGATGCATTGTGCAGGGCGTGTTGGGACCTGCATCCTAACGGAGAGTCGCTAATAGCTGGGAAAAGCAGCTTCTCACAGGCCGCTGTGCAGTGCATGCTTGAGCCTGCATCCCCAACGCATCCCCCTCCCACTCCCACTCATGATACATACAGCCCTTGCGTGCACACTCTTGCACACACACACCATGCCCAAGTACGTGGAAGGAAGTCTTATTATTTGACAATGCTGAGGTGTTAGATGTGATTTCAGGCTCTGGTGACACTTGATGGCATCCAAGCCAAGGCATCATCTTTGAGAAACAAGAGTGCGTTAGAGTTTCAGTGCTGTTATAACTAAAGTGGGTGAATTAGCAAACTAGATTAACCTGGCCTTGGAAGGATTTTGTCCTCTGCTCTGTTCTCATTTTCAGTAGTGAAATACATATAGGCCCATGTGACAGCCCCCTAACCTTTCACCATGCTTTTTAAAACTTTAAGAGATGGGATTTAATGAGAAATTTAAAGTAATGTAATAGAGAGATAGGTTTCTTGCAATCTCTCAAAGCATAGCATGCCATCCGCTCTTTCCAAGAGGCAGAAAGGGTGGGAGGCAGGGCAGGTACAGTAGGAAGTAGATAATAGTGAATGTGCCCACATGGCTTTTGGCATTCCCCACTGCCTCAGGCTACGAGAACTGTTACCTTCATTCACACATGAATCAGCCTCATCACATAGCAGAAAGATGTTTTTTCCCCAGCAAACTTAAGCCTGACAACTAATTAGTTTTGTTCTGTAAAATACATTTTAAACTTCTTAAATTTTAAACTTAAATTTCTTAAATCTGTAAGGCATCCTTTAAAGTGATGATGGACTTCATACAAGATCACACGGTACACTATTGAGCTGTGTTTAACAGATAATAAAAAAAAAGAAAAGGCCCTTATTCTACAATATAACAGCAATTAAATGCCTCTTCTTATGCTAAACCAATCTTATAATCACCCACACTACATAAAACAAAAGAATTACAGTAACTCCCTAAAACGTAAGAGTTTTCATCTTGCCTCTCCCTCTTTCTAATCCTCCTCTTTAATGGCAGTACAGGCATCCAAATAATCACAGGTTTCCTCACAATCCTTTTACTGCTGCTTCGTCATCTATATCTTAAATCATGTGCCAGTCAAACACTCCTTTGTTTCATCTCTGGTGGTGGTAACACACATATGTACGCACACACACACACAAATGAGAGGGAAAGAAAAAAAAAAAAACCCAACAATTTTTACTTGATTTGGTCAGGCAGGGCTTCCTGTTCATAAACAAATGATAATTTGAAAAGTACTGCCAATGAGAAAAGCGTATTTTATAATAATAGGAGAGAATCAGTTGGGAGTTTCCTTGAAATTGAGAATAAAATGATATCTTGCTTTTTTTTTTATTTAATAAGTTTTATAAATGAGGCCAGGGGAAGCGTTACAAACTGTATTCTCATGGGACATCAGGGAGAATGTAGAAAATAAAAATTTGGCATATTAAAGTTCAAAGTCCAGCCCAGTGTTACTAAGCTGTAATTTTCACATTAACATTTCACATCAGCATACACAAAACACACAACTTTCATTCTTACCATTTTCACTGATTTTGGTTGAAATGTCATTCCAGTATCATATTAAGCTGATAGATTATATGTTACATAAATATAGACATTATTTTTGTGCATTTAATTTTTAATTTAAATAGTCATAATTTATGCTTCTACCAAAAACACACCAATTAGAAACTTACATATTTTTAAGAACTAGCCTCAAATACCTCAGAGACATATTTGATAGAGAAATATTAGTATGAATCTCTTGGGCCCAGTTGGTACATGGGATTATTTGTATTTACTACAAATATCTGCAAACTACTGGTAAATTTGAATAAATCTGAATGTTAAACTCCATCAAACAGATCAAAAGCATTCACTTTTAAACCCATTCTGACCCAATCACACAGCCACTAAACATCCTTTCAGCTGAACAGGCCTGATTTTGTTTGTTGCAGTAAATTCCTGAGATACACTAATGCTTTTGATTGTGTTTTCTTTGAATTCCATCAGAGGAGTGTGGCCATGAGAAAGATCTGAGTATGAAGATGTGAGGGAGAAAAAGGAGATGATGGAGACATTTTAGAAGAGGACATTGAGAAACTTCAGGCGCCAGAGGTGACAGCCATGAGTGTGTGCTAAGACTGCGAGGAAGAAAGAGACAGAAGAAGAAAAGCACGCAGGTCAAAGACCACCGCTCTAATGTCCGGAGGGGATCTTCTTACATTGCTGAGGACTGAGTGGAAGAGCCCACCACGGATGGTTACTTCAAGCAAACACTTGGAGGACTGCAGCGTTACACACACAGACTCACAAAAGCACATTAATACACACACACACACACACACACACACACACACACACACACACACACACACACACACACACTCTGAGTAAAGGAAGAGCAGGTCGTCTCTTGTTTCAGGGAGGTCAACTGTGTGACACTCGGAGGTGACACCTCTCTGGCAGGACACTTCTCATCGGGTCATGACAAATTACTCAGCTCCCATTTCACGTGCTTCTTCAGTTTATTTCCAAGTTCCTCTGAGTTGTATTGCTTGTTTTTTTTATAACCCACTGTGTGGGTATCATATGTACAGTACAAGTACATGATATTGTCCCTGTTCAACAGGTGTATGCATTGCGCCTTGCCCTTAAAGTGTTAAACAAATCCCGCTTATAAAAAAGCAAGCAGCAACAGCAAAAAAAAAAAAAAAAAAAATGTACGCATTATGATGATTTATCTAAATGTTAGTGTTATTAATGTTATATTACATTATAATTACAATGCGATACGATGCACTGATAAAGAGATATAATAAAACAATTACACATAGTACTTATGGACCACAATAACTTATAAAACCTTAGATTTTCAAACTAATATTGAGTCGTGTCTTTCAAAATAATGATGTTCTTTATTGATGACTCGACTCCAGGAACACAAACATGTAAATGTACGACTAAATGTTTTCAAAGTTTTTTCTGCTACACTCACCTTATAGATTTAAAAGAGGTGAGCACAGGACAAGATGAATCACTGAATCATGCTCTACTTTCACTTGCACACCGCATGTCTGCACATGTGCGGGCTTGAGTGAGTGTGGGAGAATGAGCGCCTTTGTGTAAATGTTATTGCATGTGCGAGGAAGACAGAGGTAGAAACGGAGAGAACACACACGTGTGTGTGTGTGTACAGACACAGTCACTGCACGTCAGGGCCACAAAAGTGTGTACTCACGGTCCATGTGGCAGACTTGGCGGTGCTGGACTGCTGGAAGGACACCTGGAAGTCATGCGGCCCGGGGTAGTCGGTGTTGGAGGGAATTGCCGGGGCAGGCGACAGGCCCTCGAAAGTGGAGTTGGGCTGGGAGTAGGGCGAAGGGGTGGGCACGGCCGATGAAGAGGCGTTCTCAGAGCTGTAGGGGCTGGCGGACGTTGCACGGCTCCCCAGGCTCTCCATGCTGCTGCTCAGCAGGTTGTACTGGGACTGTGGAGAAATGAGGAGGGAAGAGAATGAAGCAGGCAAGAGGGAGGGAGCAGAAAGGCAGAAGGAGGACACAGGTAGAGGTGAGAGCTGGGGGCTTGGAGGCTTAAGAAAGGTCAGATTACAACGGGAAGGGAGATTTGCGTAAATCGTGGGATGATTTGTGTGTAAATTTCAAGGTAGCTATCCAAGATCAGAGCTGGACACTTTTTGAACGATTTACACATGAGAAATAACAACCATCCCAGTTCTGAAACGTGTGCGTTAATGTGTGAATGAATGAGTATAAGTTGTTGTAGTGAAGTCCCTGCAGCGGCCGCCTTGGGGCTATGGGAGGCAAGTTGTAAAACACTGAATATTTGCTCTGCCTATTTGCCTGACATTCCCCAGCTTTCCCCATGACTCTGAAGAGGACAGAGTTGATGCACTAAGGTGTACACACAATAATACTTTTTAAGCTACTGCTCATTAAAAAAATAAAACAAAACAAAAACACAGACACAGCCAACTAAGTTCCTTCCATTCACCTTCTGTCATGATCACATAACAGTGACTTTCTTTTAAAAATCAGAGAATCCCGTAGCTTAACGACATGACAAAAAAAAG
The DNA here is from genome assembly GCA_014839995.1 of Xenentodon cancila. Lineage (NCBI taxonomy): Eukaryota > Metazoa > Chordata > Actinopteri > Beloniformes > Belonidae > Xenentodon > Xenentodon cancila. The sequence continues at coordinate 22,824,470 of CM026204.1, read as the reverse complement.
TGAAATAGCTTTTAATGACTGCTGCTTGAGTTGTGCGCAAAATACCGACTCTGACAGCAGTTTCAGATGGATGTACCCATGCATTATTCACATACAATAACCCAACAGGTAGACGGAGGAAAAAAGAGAAAACAATAATAAAACTAACTTTACCTTCTTTTTCACGTAGTACATCCTCTAGTGCACTGGCCTCATTTGTCAAATCTTTAGCCACTCAAGTGTCCAGAAACAATAGATCAACCAGAACACGGGACCACAGCCTAACCACGGAGTTCAAGCAAGGTGTGCATCCGTGGGCACACTGTACTACACACACAAAACACTCACACATGTGCTGCCAGGACAGGGAAAAGGGTGAGGACTGGTGTGGAGAGAGAGAAATGATAGAATGAGATGAGAGGAGAGAAGCAGACAGGGAAAGAGGGATGGGAACCCAAAAAATGGTACGGCATTCTAATTACGGCATGCCTGGACATAGACTGCAATGCCGGGGCACATGTACACACACGCTCCAAAACACCTTGTGAAGTCCTACACTAAGTAAACACTGTCTGGTCTGACAGAGAGTGCAAGATAGAAAGAGAGAAGAAGCAAAACACATGAAAGAACTGAGTTCAAAGGTCAGATCCCTCCATGTCTTGTATTGTATATCAATACAACGTTAACTAAACAGTGGGGGCTTAACATTCTTAGAAACACAGACTCTTCCAAACTTTTCAAACTTCAATGCAGAATGGAGATCACTATCAATGATACTAAAACGTGGTTTATTTAAACTTGAGATGAAAAGATGTTGCAGATCGAATGCGAGGAGTTTTACTCTCTTTACACTGAGTTTAGTCATGCAGAGTCTACAGTTGATGTCATTTTGCCATAAACTCTGACACTTTTGATGTTTCATTTGAATTCACACAAACTAATTCAGTTATTCTAGGATGTCTTATTTATTCACACTCTGAAGGCGAACAGTAATAGCAGTAAAATACTCTTAATCAAGTAGTTTTTGACTTATTGTAGGTGGTTTCAAAACTATTTAATTAGGATGCAACTAAAATACAGCTTTTCAAAGCAATACATTTTTATCACAAAGCATAATTTTGTGTTGAAGTATAAGAAGCTCTTGTAGCTCAAAGTCATTGATGTTATTTGTAATCTAAAACTGTTGATAGGTCTTTAATTCATTATTTCTAGAAATGTTTAATGGCACATTGTTTCCCGGTGATGAGCTCACCAAATAGTCATATTTTTTCTCCTAAAATTCTCACATGTTCAAAATACATTTTTACTTTTACTAACAATCATTGATATTTTGTTGTACTTGGGTATTTTTTTAATTGTACATGATATTGATAACTTTACATATGTAGACGTTCATAGAACGTATCTTTTCATTGCTGCCTCTTTTACCATGTTCATTCATTAGTGTGTTGATAAAAAGAACACAGCATAAACACCACCAATATTTACCAGGAATATAGAACTTTTTCTGAAGATTTTATTAGACTGCTCCCATCACACAGCACACCTCTAGTTCTATCTTTTAATGTAATAATGCATGACATCATTAAAGTTCTCGGGAATCCTCCAGGCTCTGTTATTGTATTTTTAACCTCAGATCCCAAGAACAATCATGAAAATGTAAGATGCTGCAAAACATTTTAAAAAAACAACAAAAAAAACAACACACACACACACACACACACACACACACACACACACACACACACACACACAGGTCAACGTCCAAGACTTAGTGCAAACCATGCAGGTTAAATTGGGATGCTCAATTGCGTGGCTGTTTGGATCTATACTTCGACTCTAACTCAGGTATTTGCATCACAACACACCAGAAATGGATTCAGAGCAACTAATACCAAACAGCTGATTAACTGTTTACCTTTAGGGTAGCCAGGCAACATTTCCCACGAAACTGTGCACATCAGGAATATCTTATTTAAGATAAAACTTTGCTCATCTCCTTGGAAAATATGTCATTTTAACATTTAAGCCGATACGTGCTGATGTTGATTTTCTCATGAGCATTCTGACGTCCTTCTAATATGTCACTGTTTACCGCCTTTGAAATCTTCCTCTAAAATGTATTATCAAAGGGGCTTTACAGCCACAAAAGAAGCCCAGGTGTATGTGTTGACAACAGAAAATATTTTGCACAACCACACATTGTCATACAGGCACATACACTCACAGGTGTGCTTCGTCTTAGCTGAACTCAATGCACAACAAGTTGAAACAGAGCTAAAGCCTCCTCTTCTGCTGTGTGAGCAAGTGTGTGTGTGTGTGTGTGTGTGTGTGTGTGTGTGTGTGTGTGTGTTTCTCATCCCAGCATCATCTGATGTCCCCTATGGCCAGGCATCCTAGTAGCTGCCACTCAAAGCCAAGCTTAAAGACTCAAAACACTGAGAGAGCTAGATAAGCCTTCTGTAGCAACCTTCACTTGTCACGATGAGTGAAACATAATAGGCGGAGGATATCGCCCTCGTAATGGACTGTTTTTAAATCTACTTGTTACATCAAAGTTTGCATTTAAATAAATGGCATGGCTACTTTTAACACAGTTAACAACATAAAATCACATTTTGTCTTGTTGTTGATTTGGAGAAAAAGGAAATATCCAGACCAAAATTAAGCTGGGATGTGTTAATGAATGATATTACATTAAAAGTAGATCTAAGTAACGGCAGTGAGGATGAGGGGAGGAAAATGGGAAGTTTTTTTCAGAAAGACTGCCCCCTATTGGGAAAATCTAGAAAAGTGCAAACACAATACAACAATACAGTTCTAGGCCTGTATAATCTATCTATCTATCTATCTATCTATCTATCTATCTATCTATCTATCTATCTATCTATCTATCTATCTATCTATCTATCTATCTATCTATCTATCTATCTATCTATCTATCTATCTATCTATCTATCTATCTATCTATCTATCTATCTATCTATCTATCTATCTATCTATCTATCTATCTATCTATCTATCTATCTATCTATCTATCTATCTATCTATCTATCTATCTATCTATCTATCTATCTATCTATCTATCTATCTATCTATCTATCTATCTATCTATCTATCTATCTATATAAATATATAAATATATATCTGTGTGTCTGTGAATCTAAAAAAATAATGAATAAAAGTAGAGACAAATCTAATAAAGTCACAATATCATAGAAGAGGCCTGTTCTGCTACACTATCCAACTTTTTGAATTAATCCAAACTGCTAATGCAATTTAAAAAAAATCCACAAGAATACGTATAAATTATGCTTATGTTTTTAAACAGGTTCAGATTCATATAGTGCCACTAATGTGTGCACGGTCAAGAGAAAACTCTAATTATTTTTTTTATCACATGTACATTTCTCCATTACCAAACCAGTAAAACCCAGTTTCCCGCCATAAAATGTCATTAATATGTCATACTATAAACAACTTGGATCCACTTACCACATCACACAGCATCTTCAAGGCTCCTGATAAATAAGATGTGGTTCTACAATGCTTCTGTTTCTTTTCTCTAGTAGGACCTTTGGTGCTGTAATCAAGTATGCCTGTAACAGTAAATCTCTGCATGGCCAGGTAACCCTCCTGTGGAGTGGGGCATAGTGGAGGATGAGTGATGCCCTGCTTCTATTCTCCTCTACTTTCTCCCCAAACTTGACTCGGCCTCCTTCACTTGGCCTGCATCTGGCAACACACGCTAGCTCCGCCTCCTTCTTTTTCTGTCATGATAATTAATTAACCAGCCACACAAGCCCAGGCTTGCCCACTAAAAGATAAGATCTGAAGCGGTATCAAAGATTATCTCTTATATGACAGACATGGATAGATGTGCAAAATCAGCCTTGCATCATCAATGCTTATTCCTTATTCATAAAAATGGACCTCTCTCTCTCTCTTTGAGGTTGGCAGGTGTAAGCTGCGCATTCACCTGCAAACATATTCACATGCCTGTTAATGCTCACACACAGACACGCCCTAACCTACAGATGGCCCTAATGTGAAGCAGCAAGGGGTCCCTGGCTTGGGATTTTCTTAGCCCTCCCCCACAATCAACACACATAGCACCCCCAGAGTCCCAACGGGCAGTTCAGCAGAGAGGCAGGGAGGGAAAAAGCTGCTGAGGAGAGGGAAATTACACAGGAGGGAATCTCCTCAGCACTGGAGGGAAAAAAATAGAACGTTTCAACAACAAATGGGGGGGTGGGGGTCCCTGTAGGTGTGTATGTGTTTGCTCTCAAAGTAACTATACAGATATATTACAGAGGATTATAACCTTTCGGATATAAGAAATAAATGACTGCTTCCCAAGAAGACATAATCACACAACACAAGCTCAAGTTTTACCATTACGTTGTCGTTCATGTCTCTCATGTGGTAGACATCCATGGATACTTCCGCTGAATTGCAGTGATTCCCGGGGGTGCAGGTAGACGGCACTGGGTGTTCACCTGGCCGGCTGTTTGGGGGGAGCTCAAAATAGGTGCTGTCTGGTTCCCTGCGACCGCGCCGTACCATGGATACACATAGAACACAGATTGTACAGAAAAAGAACAATTCAGCAAAAATAAACTCAAATCAAATAACATTTTTTGATACTTTGCTATATTGGAAATTAAAACTTCATTTTACTTCTTATGGAAAACACACTATTGTATCAAAAAAAAGAAAAAAGAAAAATTACAGTATTTTTTTAAACATCACTGCTTATCAAATGTGTGCACAAATAAAGGGAGACATTTCTTTGTTGCCTCACACGTATAATTTTAGATTAGAAATAATTCCAACTTGCTCTTAAATGATGGCGTATTGATACATACAATTCAGTTACAGTAAACATGACACGGTTGTGATGGAAAGAAAACCAGTCAGATGTTGTTGAAACTCACAGGGAGCTCCAGAGGTGCTCAAAGGTGCCTCCTTCTTCAGCAACAGTGGACTGGGACATCTTAGACGACGGGAAGTCTGATGAGGGACAGATCACTCTGCAGAACACACAAACATCTTTGATTTCTTCTTCATTATTTCTTTTATCTTTATTATTTAGTTTTTTTTTTGTTTTTTATTTTGTTCATCTCAAGTTTATATGTCTTGTAATTGCAGAAACACAATTTCCAGTGTTGGTTTGTGGTAATTTTCAATGAGAGGAATGATTTCAAAACACACACACACATTCATCCGGGCGTGATCACACTCATGTAGTCCTAGCCAGGTGCCACAAGGTACCAGGGGGGCTGAGCGTGCCCAGACCTGCCTTACTCACTGCCATCTCCCTCTGAGGGAACATCGCATCATCCATCTCTTTTTCAATATAACGCATTTCTAAGATTTGCGCACTGCTCAACCATCCCTCATCCTAAAAGCAGTTTGAAAGAGTAGCTGGTGCAGGTGGTGCAGACTGGCCTACATGAAGATTTGATTGAAACCAGAAGCTCACTTTTTAGAATATTAATTTTCTCCGCATACGTAATTGTGGCTGTTTGGAGATGAAGGCCAATGTTCACAGATCCAGCTGTCTTAATAGGCGGGGTGTTGGGTGGAATATTTCCAGCCGTGAATTAAATCCGTGTTTGAAATAACCATAAACAGTCTAACAAACAGCAGGCCTACCGCATCGCTGATAAATAAATGTATTGAGTTTCCTCTCAGTCCCCAGTTGAATATTCTGACGATCAACGTCCAGCATAACATCCTGTTTGGGGATATTTGGTCGAACAAGTTTATTAGCCCATATTCACAGTTGCGCACCACAGCACAGCGTCACATCTCCTTAGTAACCTCTCTGCAGGACTGCGCAATAAAAACTGTGGCAAAGGACGACTCGGGTGGTGCACGGAGTGACAAATAAATAAGAACAAAACCTTCATGATCGATCAAATTCAGCGAATTTCTTGTGCGTTTCATCCAGTTCCATCGGTGAGCTACTGTAAGCTTATCTCAGCACAACAGGAGTCTTTTCACTTTGGTCTGTTCTGAATCGATTGAAGATATGCAGCCATGTAAACATCTAAAGTGATGTCATGACTCCTGAGCGAGACCTGTTTTTCTGCTGTTCTTCGAACTGGTCTTGCAGCCATGCGGTTTTCCTAACGAACGCTTGTTTGGTGCCACAGGATCAAAAGTAGGCTATACAATACAACAAGAAAGAACAAAAACGACAAAAGGGCCCCGTGACGCGCGAACGCGACTCAGCAACTCTGGGACTCCAAATCCGCTGGAGCAGCAGCTGTACAACTGGAGTTGGAGGTTCCCGCTGTTCCCGCAGATATCTGCCGCCTCACAAAACCAAAAAAAAAAAAAAAAAAAAAAAAACAGCAGCAGCAGCAGCAGAAAAAAAAGTGTTGGAATTGTACATAGGCTTCCTCTCTTTAGTCTTATAGGGGATTGCAGAACGTTGTCTTTAGAGTAGTCTTATCTTTAGGGTAGAAAAAGATGATAATTACTATCGTGTTCATAAACACACGAGGAAAACTTGCATTTGACTATGTTAAAATGCATAAAGTCATGCTATCAAATAGGTCTATAGTTTCAACGCATTGTATCAACAATGATAAAAGTGGATGATAGGCTTTACAATGGATTTTGCATTTTCGTGCCACATAAAATTAATTATTCAAATTTAAACAAAGCAGATGAGACAGTTAAGAAATTCCTAATAGAGAGTTAGAAGATATTATGCCAAATTGCACTCTTCTGCATTAACAGTGCATTTATTTTCTTTGGCTTTAGCGACTGTTTTTTTTTCTTTCTTTTTAATAAAACACGGCCTCTGCTGGTTCTTTGAGTACATGTCACATTATCGTTTGACTGAACACTTCTGTCATATTCACCTGTCTCTATTTTGCGTCTCCACTCCCGGGTTACAGCACCCATGACAACACACTTAAACGCACACTGCCCTCCCAAGGGCCAGTTTATGTTAAAACCAGATTCCCAAATGAGCAGAAATTAATTTAAAAAAATAGTCTTAGACTCCATTCTCTTTGGGCCCAGGTGAAATATCTTAAATGAGGACTTAAAATGTTGACGCAGGTGATGTAAGGTGATGCTCAATATCCACAATGAAATTGATCGAATAGCACAATTAGCATTTAAATTAAATATGATATATATATATATATATATATATATATGTGTGTGTGTGTGTGTGTGTGTGTGTGTGTGATACGTGTTTGTGTGTAAAATTTTAATATAGAGCTACTTATTATTTTACATTTTATTTCAAATATATGCATACTTTATGTGTGTGAGATTTTCTTTCACATAATTTCTATCTATTCTGCAAATGGGAAATATACGAACGCTTATCCCACCACTGCCTAAGGTAATATTACACACACACACACACACACACACACACACACACACACATATATATATATATATATATATATATATATATATATATATATATATACACATTTGATCCATATCATTTAAAACCTAACGTCTTCCATATAGCTCGGTAAAGATAAAGAGATTTATGCCTACCTGAAGGTTATTTTTATTCCAATCCAAACACCCAAGAATTGTGTTGCGATGAGTACCTGTCTGTTTGTCGAACATGCCAATAAAGTGACCCTCCATAAAATATAACAACATGAAAAAAATGTGAAAAGGAAAAAAAAACTAAAAACAAAAAAGAAGCGATCGAATTCGAATATGATAAGAGTGGCTGAAGATGATTGATTTTTCTGAGAAGCAATATTAACCGTAAGGAGGAGGGAAACTGATTTGCATGCTCTTCAGAGAAGTGTGTGCTGTGCTGATGAGGCAGAGAAGGAGGTGAAGCGTTTTCTTTTTTTTTTTTTTTTGAGCGGAGAGGCGGTAGCGCGGTTTGGCCGCACACAAGCGGGAAACCTTTTCAATTTAGAAAAGGTAAAGTGATGCCTATACAAATAGTAGCCCCATTAAACAATTTAAAACAGTTTATATTGTTTATACTAATCCACTGCCGATGTTGTGAAACGGTAAATAATACAAGAAATGAGGCCTTATTATTTGTTTTGAGTTTATGAGTGTAGAATATTAAAAAATATAAAAAATGTACTATATCTGTATGATAGCATATTGCGACATGTTAAAACGAATTCCCATTCAAAGATATGTTGTTGTCTAGATGTTTGCTCTAAATTGCTACACGTGCGCTATGACACTTGACGCATTAGTCAGGTTTGTACTACATTTCCCAGAAGGCAAAGCGCGGAAGCCAGATGCTCATTGGACAGCGCTTGGACGCCGTTAAGCGTTCATAACAAACCTGCAACAGTTGGAGTAAGGATGATTCCAGAGGATTAAAAAATGCTCTCCTGAATGGCTCGTAGAACATTCTACATTTCTCGTGCAATCTATCTAAGTTACATAGATGCCTAGAGAAGACAATATTGTAAAGGAGTATGACGTTTTGCGCGATAAACTAACATTACCTGCTAAGTTGCTAATAACATCGCTACATGCTAGCGTGCAGCGACAGTCCAGCGACATCTAAGTGCACAGGTAACTTTATGGTTAAGTTGTGGTGTTCATTCCCTCAATTTCCTTATTATTTACACTAAGGTGAAGACTATCAACGGACAATTTAACAAGTTTATGAGGTTTGCTTGTCTTATTCTGTTGTCATTGCGCAATACAATCGCAAGTCAGTAAACCAGGCAGATTAAAGTTTGCTATTTTGAGTTTGTTAATGTTGCCTACTTTGTTCTGAAGAAAACTGCCTGTTTTGTGTTTTATCGTTGTTGCCCTTTTTAATTTACTTTCCCTGTAATGAATTCATGACTCACGATTCATTTTTTTCAAGAAGTAGGGTTGTGGCGCCATCACGTGTTCATTTTAGATAACTACAACCTGTATGTGTATAAAATCATTTTGTGTCGTTTTCTCCATTCAGGAACTTTTGCCAATGTAAGATGAATTTCTCCGAAGTGTTTAAGCAGTCTAACCAGCTTTGCAAAGTGTCCCCAGATGGAAAATATTTGGTTAGTATGTGAGCAGTAAGCTTTGTAGTTTCTTGTTTAATGTACTAGAAATATTACCTACTTTAATTGAAATTAATGAAATTTGAGACAAGTCTTGTTTTTTTTTTTCCCCTTTTTTTTTCTGTTCTCCTCAGGCCACCTGTGTACAGTACAGGCTGGTGGTGCGCGATATAAGCACCCTGCAAATCCTGCAGCTTTACACCTGTCTGGATCAGGTATCCCACATGGAGTGGTCCTCTGACTCTCTTTTTATTCTCTGTGCGATGTACAAGAGAGGACTGGTACAGGTAGGATTTAATAAAGATAGTAGACCATACATGATATGTCAAATGATGCATTTCAGAAATGTGAACCAAACCCAGTTGCTGAAGTTTACCATTTAACAATGCAAAAGGGGTACAGATATACTATTTTAACTGTAACAATTATCATTTATTTACACTGAATAGCTTTCTGAACACTGACATTCCATTTAATGACATTAATGTTTTCCAAGCTTTGCATATTCTGTCGTGTTTTTATCATTTTGAATGGCTTGAAAATATTGAAGCATTTGTATTTATCACATTTTCTTTAAGGAAAAAAAATTAAATCATTGTACATATTTTTAAACATCTAACAGGACACACAGAAGTTACTGTTATTACATAGTAATATCTTTTTATCTTTTGATATAAATACCAAGACCCTTACCTTTGAAGGGGTATCCAGTGCCAGTCTTTCATGGTTACTGGTTGTTATATGTCGCTTAATTTTTAAAGTCAATTTAAGGAAGATAGTAGATATATGTGAGGGATGTCATCAGAAATGGGTGATTGCTGTCCCTCTGTCACTTTTTAGTATTATCTTCGTTTTTTTTCTTTAGGTGTGGTCTCTTGAGCAGCTGGACTGGCACTGCAAGATCGATGAGGGTTCAATAGGACTAGTCTCCTCGCGCTGGAGTCCAGACGGGCGTCATATTCTAAACACCACCGAGTTCCACGTAAGTGTAAAGTTGGTTTGTGCATGGAAGTGTTTTTATACATAAGCTTGTCTGCTTTCAACTGTTGCTGGCCCGTAAGGAAGGGGGACCTGAAAATAGCCAGACACCAGAGCCTTTCTTGACTGCCTCTACCACCCCCCCAGGCCCCCCACCTGCTGTGTATTCAGCCTGATTTCATTCCTCTCCTGCTGTTAGTGCCCCGTCGTACGCAGGTCTCAAGTACCCCTCTGGCATGGGTGCAATGCGTGCGTTTGCCCTGCCAGCGCAGGGCTGCTGTTTTTCTGGGCAGCAAGTTCTTTCAATGATATATTGAGAATAAAGATAGAACAATAGTGAACTGAACATCTGTGAAAAAGAGCAAAACAATAGTGAACCTGATCCGTAGAGCACTGCAAAAAATTACAGTAAGGTGAGCGTTAAATAAAGAAGTTTGCGTAAATTATTTTTATTTTGGAAAAAAATAATTTAATTGGAATGACTCAATAACCTGGGATAGATAGATGGATGGATGGATAGATGGATGGATGGATAGATAGATAGATAGATAGATAGATAGATAGATAGATAGATAGATAGATAGATAGATAGATAGATGCACCCTCAATTTTTAATAAAAAAAATGTATATACTTTAAATTACATGATATGAACATAGTTTTGTTAGATTATTTTAAACAACTTGACATGTCTGTAACAAACTAATGGTACAGGCAGAAACATGGCTTCAGTTATTTTTGATTACAAGATTTATTACGTGATAGACGGAGAGCCGCGAATAGCCTCGGACTCAACGGATTATATCAAGTTCAATGCTGCTACTTTCTGCTTTTGTTTGTTGGACACAGAAGTTATGGACAGATTAGCATGAAAATTATCACTAAAGTTGGGGCATGTGGCCCAAGTTAGTAGCGATTTACTTTTGGCAGAGGTATAAAGTCTCAGGCTGCTCGTGTTTGTAGTTGTACATCTGCCAAATGCAACTCAGTAGAGTAAAGAGATGTTGACTGGACTTGATGGAAGTCGGCGAAACTACAAACAGACTGATGAAGATGTGTTCAGTTTGTTTTTTATAATCAGCCCGTAGCGAGCATGTGTTGTAAAGGGTGAGCGGGCATAGCAGCTCGTGCCATGTGGAATATGACGGAGACACGTCTGTCATCCTGAACCTGACTCCCGATCCTACCACCGTGTCTGGTCTCGAGAGCAATGCAGCTAGTGGCGCAGTGTGGCTGCTTCGTGCATGTTTACGTCTTCCAAGAAAAGGAGGAATTGGATGGGAAAAAGTTCCAGAAAGAGGTCGTCGTTTGGAGTAGTACAGTTCAGGTCTTAGTCCGAGTGTGGAGATACTTGTAGTCGTAGAACGTTGGACTACATTACATACTTGACTTGATCAAGACTCCTCGCCTCATAACCGTTTTGCGCAGCTTACTGTCATGCCGTTTGTTCCTTTGCAAGACGTTTTCATCCTCTTACAATAACTTTACTGCTGTGACACAATGTTCCGCCTTCCCTCTGATCTGTACGAGGCAGCTGAGTTCAGTCACTTTCATTGCGACAAGGGGAAATCTGCCATCACAAGTTGTGATAGTGCGCGTGTCTTAATATTCTTGATGATGCCTACGTGCAGGTTATCCCAGCTGAACAAGTAGTGTTGCTTATTCAAAACTTTCACTTGTCACTACCTGAATATAAGTAGCTGGTCATCCTTTTGTTGTAAAGGTTTGGGGAAAAAGTGATCAAAGTTGGCCCTTATTGTTGCATTGCCAAGGAACCCACTGACCTTGCCTTCACCTCAGCCCAAGATTTCATTTAGGTAGTGCCAGGCGGGTGCTCATGTCCGGCTTCAATTTCAGCCTCACTCATAAACAGCCTGCTATATTAACTTGTTTAGGGACAGCTGCCGGTGGTGTGGATCATGCCTCTGTGTCAGTGTTTGTTTGTCTGTATGACATTAAATCTGCTTAGTTGGCCGTGTGCGTGTCTGGCTGCCTTTGTTTCCCACCTTTAACTCCAGCCAGAATGTGAATATTGTTGATGCACGATTATTTGTCGGGTGTAAAGTAATAATGTGGCAGTGTAGGAACACTGCATTGGACTTAGGTGCACATTGTTGCTCCAGCTCACAGGAAGTGTTGTGGAATGCTGTTCGGGGTATGGTGGTTTCAGCTACTTTTGTGTTTGCAGAACTTGTAAAACAACTGTTGAAAATTGCAGAAGGTGCCAAATCCCAGATTTCATAGAAAGTCGCAATGCTCAAACTTGGCCTATGTATAGTAGTCATCTCCTATTTGAATTCCAATCATTTATCTAAGGACCTCACAAAATGCCACTCGCATATTCATCTTAATCCTGCTTTAGCGACTGAGGGGCGATGAACGGTGGGTGGAAAAACTTCAGCCAAGGACATTGCTGAGATTGACTTCTTTAATGGTTTTTGCATGGTTGGGATCAGATTAGCAACGGCATTCCTGGCTGGTGCAACTGAAGCTTTGGTAACGTGTAGAATTGTTGGCAATAATGCTTCTGCAAACTGTAAATGCAGGCAGCTGATGCGCCGCTATATGGGACAATGGCTCAACCGTACCCTTTGTGTGGAATGACAGGCCCAAACTCCTTAGAGGAATCCTGAGACTGTAACAGGAGAAATGCGCTATATCGGTTTGAGGTGGTTTTCTGAGTGGAATGCCTGCAGCGTAATCCTTCGCTGACGGACGGGCCTCATCTCCTCATGTGCACTCGTCCAGTCACACGAGTTCAGATAAGCGTGCACTTGAAAATGGCTGATGGACAGGTTTTTTTTCCTGTCTTTCATTAAAAAAAAATAATTTTATCATTAATATTTAATTTATTATTAAGTCATTAAATTTTTTTTTTTTTTTTTTTAAAGAGTTCTTTCAATAAATATAGTCTACACCTTCTTTTTTTGTGTGTCACATTCCCTGCAGTTTGTTCTACGGGAATTTTTCAAGTTAAGATTTCTGACCACGAATGTTCATTAATCAATACTGATTGGATGTAGACGTAGCTGTTCTCTTTGGGAACGTTTTAAAATGGTCAACACATCAACAGCAGAAGGTATTCTTTTTGTGCCATTCTTAATTACGATCTCAAAAAGCTTTGTGGTGACCGTATGATGAAATTATTATTTCCTTTGTTACCCCTTGCTTTCTTTTTCTTTTAAATTAATAACCCATCGGATCTATAGATCTGATGGCTCATCTGTCGATTTGAGCTGGAAATTTGGCTTCATCTCAACTGTAGCTTTACCAAGCCGGGATCTCATCGTTTACCGTCCCCGATGGAAAAGCATCTCCCATCCATTTTTCCTCACTCTGCTCTTCCTTCAGCCAGTTTAGAGTTGCATTCCCTTCTGGTCTTGATTGCTCTGCATCCTGTCTGTGGTGGGTTCAAAGGATCCAAGGAGTGGAAGCGTGCTTGTGTTTGAGCAGTGTTGACGCTGGTTGTCATGCCGCCTTGCCTGAGGGGAAGTCCGGAAAGTGTGCACGGAGGCGTTAGTGCATGGCCGACGCAGCTGAGTGTCTCGGCCAAACGGAAGAGTTGACACTTCATACCAATTAGGTGACAGACTTGACCCAGTTCAGATGTCTGTCTGGATACATGTTGAAAGCCTTCCCACTTCTGGACTTTTAACTCTACACGTTCTCAATTTAAAAAAAAAAGTTTTTTTTAACGGTGTAATTATTGCACATTCTTGTTGCAATTTAAATAGATAAGAAAAACGTATATCAATTTTATTTATTATCAGGCATTTACAATCAGCATGCAGCCACAATATATTATTACCTTAAAAGGCTCCAGTCAAAATGTTTTGTTTTTTTTTAATTAATTTCTTTTTCAGTGTTTTGCACAACTGGGAAAATGATTTGTGGCTGATGAAGCAAAAGTGGAATTGTTGGAATCCTCAGCACTCTTTGTGGGCCACATATGATGGAGGGAGTGTCGTGGTTCGGGCCTGCTTCACTGCTTCAGGGGATCGACCAGTTGCCTTTATCAAGGGGGTCGAAAGGGCCCAGTCAGAACCCAGACCTGAACTCTGAACCACTCAGCAGAAAAATAAACTTCTCACACCATGTGTCTGGGTTGAAGCAGTTCTGTAAAGGGAAATGGTCAACATCGTTACACATTGTACTGATCTAATATTGGGACTTGCAGAAGCCAGTGAGTTCACATACTTTTTCTTTCCACTGTGTGTGTTGATTTCCTAAGGAAGTACTTTAATGGACAGCACTTCCCATACTTTACCAAAGTGTCTCATATCCCTCCCAGGTATTAACCTTCTCTAGGGCTTTAGCCTTGGAGGCTCTTAGCAGGGTACTGCACTATGTACCTGCACATAGCCATGTGAAACACTTATTCAGCGACAGCATCAGTTATCATTTTTTTTAATAAAAGACAAATGGTTTAAGTTAGATGGTGTTTTCTTTTTTTGACATAATTCTGCCTGTTTTACTAAATAATTGTTTGTCCTCATTTTTTTTTTCTCTCTTTCTTTTTCCCCTTCTGACAGCTGAGAATTACCGTCTGGTCCTTGTGTACCAAAGCCGTCTCCTACATCAAGTATCCAAAAGCATGTCATAAGGGTGAGTGAGATGGTGATATTATGAGCGTAACCAGTAAGTACTGCTGGAGTACCTGAGGACAGGACCGGTTGACTGCCTTGGCATGCCCCATTAATCACATGCTGGTCTTTATCATGTGGCACAATCCAGGATATGGAGCCAAACTCCGGTGCCTCTGCTGACAGCTGCGCCCCTCTTCAGTAAATGGGGCATTCTCTTCATAACAGACCTGTCAGCGACTGCTGGAAATATGATTGTTACTGACTCTCTCCATTTTCCACATGCAATACAAGGCCGCTCTGCCGTCCGTGCATCTTGATACCTGTCATATAAATAATTCAGCCATGATAGTTGCATGCCGCAGACTTAACGGTGCCAAAGAATCAGGTAATTACATGGCTTTAAATACACAGGACACCCCGAGGTTATGTATTCACTTAGCCACGTTCGTTGTGTGTTTGACTATGTCGTTACATGTTAAATAGTTGGATCAAAATGAAACTGGTTTTTATTTATTTTAATTATTCTGCTGCAGTGACTAATCACAGTAGGTGATTTGTAAAAGCATAAACCACCGTGTTTACTTGAATTTCAGTCCAATAACACTATTGTGGTGACAGTTTCATTGGTGTCATAAACATACTTGTGATTTTATGTCAAAACCCGAGACGGTTTTTTTAAATTTTTTTTATTTTTTATTTTTCAAATGGGATGATATGTGCTTGCTTTGCCTCCTGACAGACTTTTGAACCATAAAAAGCTCCATAATAATTTTATTACCAGCGGCGACACGTCGCCTGGTGTTGTTTCCAACGTTTGACCTGCGGATTCCACCCAGGGTAAATGTGTCTCATTCTGCCCGCGACACGGCCGCCGGAGCTGACCGTTGCTGCTCGAGAGAATGCGTTCGATGCTACCAGGCGCACTGCGGATTGTTTAGGAACATTTAGGAGGAGGTTCTCCCCTTATCTAAAAAAAAAAAAACCCAGCAGATGCGCTAAACGGGAAGCGAATGTCGGCACAGGGCACAATAACACATGAGGTGTAAAGTGTACAGTGAACGACAATGTAATTACCTACCATAGAAATGTGATTTTATTTATTTATTTATTTTTTGCCTGACATAACACAATTTACACAGCTAAGTGCTTTATACGCTGTCTCTGAAATCTGTTTTGACATGACAGATTTTAGATAACAGGGTGCCTTTTTAGTGTTTTCATATCTAACTTGCGATGGTCCTCTTACACAACAGGTCTGGACTTCAGCAGAGACGGCTGCTACGTGGCCTTGGCTGAACGCCGCGACTGCAAAGATTATGTCAGCATATTTGTGTGTGATGACTGGCATTTACTCAGGGTAAGTAGCGCACTTTTTTGTGTTATCTATGTATTTAGGAAAGATGGGTAAATAACTGTAGAATAAATGTTAACTTGTGCTGCCAAACCAAACACCCATGAACTTTACATCATATTTTTTTCTTTTTTCAAAGAGAACAGCTGGTGCCGTGCCTCACACTTAAGTTAACTTTTCCCGTTCTGGGTGGATTTGGATGATACAGATGATTAATCATAGTTTTACTAATAGACAATGTAAATGGATATTTGTTTTTTTTTCTACTGAAAATTAATCTTTAATATTGATTGCATTTAACTCAATGTTATTAAACTTTTTTGCAGCATTTTGAAACTGAGACACAGGACCTCGCCGGAGTGGAGTGGTCTCCGAACGGCTGTGTGCTGGCGGT
This sequence comes from Xenentodon cancila, assembly GCA_014839995.1. Taxonomy (NCBI): domain Eukaryota; kingdom Metazoa; phylum Chordata; class Actinopteri; order Beloniformes; family Belonidae; genus Xenentodon; species Xenentodon cancila. The sequence goes on along the minus strand of CM026204.1, from coordinate 22,808,160 downwards.
CTGGGAGAGCTGTCTAGAAGTTAGTTTCCTTGCTGACTTTCTTTTTTCTTTTTTTCTTATTTTTATTTTTAAACAAATTGAAATTAAAAAAAGACTCTTCCTGAGATAATAGTATTACAGGTTTATTTATATATATATATATATATATATATATATATATATATATATATATATATATATATATATATATATATATATATATATATATATATATATATATATATATATATATATATATATATAGCAACACTTCAGTCGAGAAACACATCTGCTAACATTAAATGAGCTTAAACGGGATTTTTCTCTTATTAACTGCTATTAAATAGTTCTAAATCTCTGAATTATTCCAGGTAGGCTGTGAGCAAATATCACACATTTTCAACAGCCTTGTACATCTTTTTTATTTTTTTTATATATGTAACTAAAGGTGTCAGCATTAATACAACAAGAGTCAGTTGACATATCTGAGTCTGAGTCTTTTTGAAATATTCTTGTTGAACTTGTGCATATCTTCTCCACAGTACAAGGTGTTACTTTATTCCTTGGACGGGCGGTTGCTGTCAACCTACGGTGCCTATGAGTGGTCACTGGGGGTCAAGTCTGTGTCCTGGAGCCCAAGCAGTCAGTTCCTGGCCATTGGCAGCTATGATGAAAAAGTATGGACACTTTCTAAAAATGACTCGTTTCTATCTAGGCCAAAGTCTCTTTGTCTACGATTGTCAGCTTAAATTACAGAATGTCATACCCTCATACCAGGTTCGCATCCTCAATCACATCACATGGAAGAAAATCCTTCAACTTGAGCACCCGGCAACCATTGATAACACAAACGCTGTGAGTGTTGCTCAACATTTTATTCTTCTTATTCATTATTTTTCAGTATTTCAAATGCATTTTAGTTTTCTTATTTACGGTGCATAAGGCTTGTTATGCTTGTAGACTGTATATAAGGAAGTGGAAAAAAGGACAGCTTTGGCCAGTGATGAGATGTCGCTTCACAACATCACGATGGGCACGTCTCTCTTCAACAGCCAGAGCAAATGTACGTCGGCCTCATGTATTTGACTAACACTTTAGGAGTCAAGCAACAGCACTTTTCTCTTCATGAACTCTAAAATTGTTGCTGGCTCATCCAGATGAGATCTGTCCGCTGCCCGTCCAAATTCCTGTTGTCAAACCGGACCCAGACCGAGCCAACCCCAAGATCGGTGTCTCCGTTTTGGCGTTCAGCTCAGACAGCCGCTATCTTGCCACCAAAAATGGTAAGACTAAATGCCTTAGTTTAAACCTTCGTTGTAAGCCCAGAGAACTGCAAAACTGACATTATTACCAACGTATTGTGAACTTGTTTTTACTACAGTCTGAGTATTTAACAGCTACTCTGTGTGGACTGAGAAGGTGCATCTGCGTTTCTGTCTCCGTAGACAACATGGCTACTGCTGTCTGGGTGTGGGACATGCAGAAGATGAGCCTGGAGGCTGTGCTGGAGCAGACACTGGCCGTGCGTTGCTTTCAGTGGGACCCCCGACGCCCCCGACTGGCTCTGTGCACTGGCAACAGCAAACTGTATCTTTGGTCCCCAGGAGGCTGTGTTTGTGTTCAAGTCCCTATTGAAGGTAATGAGAATGGAGAAGGTAGACTTTTGTCCTCAGATACAGGGAAGGGCGCCCGTACTTCGTGCTTCCTGTTTTTTCAGGGCCACAGTATGTTTGTCTCAGGAGCCCTTGCTCTTATATTCAGTTTCAGTACTACTTGTAGTAAATGTTGGTTTACACTGTGGATACAAGTACTGCTGTACCAGAGCATGCAAGAAACCAGTGGGTTCCTTATCTGAAGGTTTTCCTTTGTCTTTTCACATGCAGACACTGAAACACACATCTGCCGTGCCCATCAATGTGCACGTGCTAGTTTGCAACACAGTAGAGTTTAGGTTTTAGGGTGAAAGATGGTTGTTTTTGTCCTTCAACAACGGTTTCTGAACGCAGTGACCCTTCTTTTCCCCGTACCAGGCAGCTTTCAAGTCCAGTCCCTAACCTGGCACTGCAGTGGGGACTCTCTGATCCTGATTGGAAAGGAACAGCTTTGTTTGTGCTATATGGACTGCGACCAGGAAGACAAGTAAAGCACACATTTCTCAAAAGAGCAGTTGTGTTGAAACATTGTACCTGCATGCTGGATCGAAGCTGCTCACCAGACTGTTGACGCCTCCAGTGCAGGTTACTGGAATATCCTTTTTTTTTTTTAATGTATTTATTTCTGGAAAACTTCTACAACATTCTTCCAAGTAACTATCTTTAAAAGAAATAACTCAATACTGAAGCACTAGATGTAGACACTGTGAAAATGTTTGTAGCGATGTTGTATATAGCTTTAACTATTTTGTACGTTTCTACAAAATTCTGAATAAAGTTGTTCCATAAATAATGCTTCATAAATTGAATTATTTTTAAATCCTCCACTCAAATGTCCTTGTGCTTTAGGTAGTGAGATTATCAGCTGAGCTGCAGTTAAAGATTCTTGATTTAAAAGGAAAAAAGCGCATCATGTTTGTGTCAGAGGTGCTTCATGAACCGACACTTTTTCTTTTTTTTCATTTAACCTGGTTTATGTGGCATGAGTTGTGTAATTTAGCTTAATTACTTTTAGAATGACTGAACTGAAAGATTGTAAACACTAAATTAAGCGGTGGTACTAAACATTAGAAACTATCAGACCTCAAAGCATCTGTTTCTAGAAGATATTACACGACCACTTGTACCTGAACTGTAACTATTATGACATCAGTTGCTGCTGTTGACAGTAAGAATGTCATAGAAAAGTATTTCTGTAGTTTTTCGCTTGAAATGTTTAAGCCTGTGTCTTATGCCTCGCGTCTTTAGGGTGTTTGTTGATGCATACTGTCAGGAACGTTGTGGGAAAAAGAATTCAGCAAACCACTTATTCTGTCAACACTCAGAGCTGCTGTCTTGACAAAAACATGTATACCTTTTATTATTTTCCATAGTTGCTACTGTACTACAGATATTTAGTGCAAGAAATAAGCCTCAGACATCTGTAACAACACATTTATCTCCCCTTAAATAAAATCTTCCACAACTGGCATTAAAATGACAATTTTTCAGTAAGTATTTATGAGTTACTTAATCAAAATGAAATATGCAGAGATGCAAATAAACCACACAATCACTATTAACAAATTTCCCAAAAAAGACAAAGAAAAACAAAACAAAAAAGAGCTTTCATGCAAACTCAACGTGCAAGGAGCATGCACAAGTAAGACCAGAAAAAGACGTTGTGGGACAACATCCTTTTTGGCATCGTTAGGCATGGTGGTATGGTGTTTAAGCTTTGGCTGGGCAAAGAGATGTATTTTACGGTATTCCCTACAAAAGGAATCACTTAACACGACTTCAATGACGTCATGTGAATGCATGTGTATCTGTTTGTAACTCATCTATTATTCCTCAGCTGAGTTTAGTTCAAGTAAAAAAAAAATGTGCTTACACAAATCCAAGTTCTAGGACCATTAAGGCAACTTACAAACAAACAAAATTACATGGTTAACAGAACACGGTTGCATAAAACATCTGTGACATACAAGAGCATGTGTATGTCATAGTTGCTCTTTTAAGGGGGGGCGAAAAGCACGTACTTTACCCATGAAATTGATTCTTCTATCAAAATCAAAATGTCACATTTTGGACGACTTGTGCACTCCGAACTGCTGTGGGCCTCGTCTCCAGACACGTCTGTGACGGAGCTGTGTGCAGCTTTTTGGTGGAAAGCAACTGAAGATGCAAGGAAACAAATGAGTTGGCAGTCCATGCAGCACTGCCCCGTAATCCTCTGCTGCAGACTGAAGCGCTCGTCTGAGGCGCCACGTAAACATGTCGCAGGCTGTAGCTTCCCTTCAACGGCGCAACGTAACACAGACACATGGGTCGAGCTTTACAGAAACCGGATTTTAGAAGCCAATTCTTCCACGTGTCATGGAGTAGCCCAGCTTGGCTTCATTGTTGATGAAAGACATAATGCCCAGGTAGGTCTCAATGAGTAGAGGTCTTTCCAAGATCAGGACGCCATTGGCCCGGCCAGGGATGGGGTGCTCCTTATGAGCCTTCTTGACTGCCTGCACCAGCTGGGCTCTGAAGTTGTCCAACTAGGGAAACAACAACAAAAAAGGTCAACTTGACACAAGAAGAACCCTTTACGCAGTCTGCATCCCTGTAAAAATAGGACTCAATGGAAGAATTATGTCTCTTTGGGAGTTACATTTGACACTTAAATGTATTGCATGAAGTAAAGCACGTTCTACAAGAGAAACTATTCTTACAACTTTCCACATGTCAATATGAAATAAACAAATAGGACTTTGTACATAAACAGTTAACTGTTTAGATTTAAGTTGTATGAATAAACATCTTTGTCCAAGAGGATGAGTGATACCATTAAGGAAGCAATCAGGCTCTTGTTTCCAGTTGGCCTGTGACTGCTGGGGCAAAGAACTGCTTCATTGATGTGCCCGTTGTTTTGTCTTTTCAAGCTCTCTGTGCAGCCACTTTGTTTACCATAGCGACACAATGTGCAGCCTGACGTGGGTACCTGGCAGAGAGAGGCCACCTTCTCATCCGCGCGGGCCATGGGGTGCTCTGTGAAGGTGGCGTAGGGCATCTCTGTGGACCAGGGGTTCCAGCGGTTGAAGAATGAAGCACGGGGACGTTTGTCCCACTGGACGCGAATCCCGTAACCGTCTCTTCTGCAAGACAACGCAACAGTCCAAGAACAGAGACTTGTAAGGATCTTGTTGTTTTTTTTTACATCTGCAAAGAAATTGAGTTTTTTTGTCTCAACGCTGAATTTTATATCTTTAAATCCTGTACATAATTACAAACATTCTTTTGTACCAAATGTGTTTTGTTGACCTACTTGTTGAGGGATTTCGGTGGGAACTCAAACTCGCCCACCGAGATGGTGTCTACAGCGTTGAGAGAGATCCTGATAACTTGCTGGCACAACAGATTAATAAAGTCATACTTGCAGACCAGCAGAGACCTGCACATAAAAAAGAATAAAAAAGGTTTAATTAGACATGAGGCAGTAGATATGGACGATATACAGCATGTGCTCGCTTATTTGAGATGAACAAATCAAATCAAAGTCACCTATCCGTAATGAGCACCAGCCTCTCCCTCTCGTTGTTCCAGTGGTCAATTCTGTAGAAAACCCCCCCCCCAAAAAGACAAGTTCAACTTACTAATATTGATGTAAAGCAGAGAAGTGATGCCTCAGAAAAGTGGTAAACCTCCTGATGACTTGTATATAAGCTTCAGACTGAGATTTTGCTCACTCTGCCAGCAGCCAGACGCTCAGCACCTCCCCGTCCTCAGAGGGCAGCGCCACAGTCCGGATGTCGCTCACTGCCTGCTCGATGGTACCTGGCTGAGATCAGCACCACACAGCTGTCAATCATCAGCATCACCAGCCTCGCTCCGGCGTCTTACTCTAGTTTTCACGGTCTATTGTAGCGGAGCATTGACGTAGGTGATTTTAAAAGCCTCGTCGACTGCGTGTCGCTTGATGATGCACCTACTTACCCTGAACACGAAGTAGTCCTTCACTTTCGCCTGCATGGTGGGGTTGTGCACGTGAAAGGGCGTCAGCGTTTGTAAAGGGGGGCAGCAGGCCACGGAGGTCGCTTGTCCGAGGCCTCGCACGGCCTCCGGCGGCGTGAAGGCCACCTCGACCCCCTCCTCGGTTTCTGCGGGGTGGAGAACCGCAGCGCCGGGGCTCTCCGGGTCCATGGCGTCGTTCAGCTGAAGCATGGCGGAGCTGGCGACGCTCAACGAGCTTCCCGACGATGTGCGCCAACTATGAGATTAGAAACGTCTTTCCGAAGACGCACGCTCTCCCATTGCGCACAAACGATGTTTTGGTCGTGGGGTAAACGAGGAAGCTCCCCTTTGCTTTACTTCCCCCTCTTCATTACCCTTCCTCTTAAAGGGACACAGTTTCCTGTAACATGTGGTAAAAATGCGCTCTGCGAGGACGCCGCGTCACAGATGCGGTCATTTTACACTGATTTTTATTTTGCTAGACATGTACAAGGTATAAGATCTATAATAAGACAAACGAATGTATTTTGTTCCACGTCAGACAAAATTTACCAGTCTACAACAAACACAGATTTGGAAGATAAACTATGCCAGCAAATAGAGATCTACATTTTAATTGTTTATTTACTTAAAAGTACTGGGACTAATAACAAACAATTTATGTGAACAATAATGTAACTAAACAAAATGACTATAAGACGGACACTTGTGTGTCACTCCAATCACCCCAACTTTGATAATGAGGCATATAAACCTTTTTCCGCTTTGCATCTTAGATCTTTTCTTTTTTATTTATTGTATTTTTTTTTTAAACCATGAACGTCAGTAGAATCACGAAAGCATTTGTTGCCTCCAAATAACTGATTTGATGACATCACATACAACGTTTTCTGGTGGCAGTGAGCTGTCAAAGAGGAAAACAGTTCACTATCTGCAGTACAGAGCTGCATCTTCTGCTATTATTAACAAAGCTTGCAATTCTGTTCGCAGTCTCTGTCTCCATATGAAAGAATAATATCTTTTTTTTTTGCAGCCATCGATTGGCAATATACATTGCACAATAATTTCAGACAGCCTGAGATCCATTTAATATGCCGTTGATCTTGGAATTGAAATGGTTTCAACGTTCCCTTCCTTCTTCTCTGTTAAACTCCACAACTTCCTCAACGTCTCCTCAAACTCATCCGCTTCTGTGCATTTTGGTGTCTTTAAAACATTTGTAAGTTTTACTCTATGTACCCAAGCTTTTAAGCTGTTATTGTTAGTTAAGATGCTGCCACATACATATACACATACACATACACATACACATACACATACACATACACATACACATACACATACACATACACATACACTACTAGACCTATATAGCAAAATAAAAATGAGATGGGATGAAGGGACTACACTAGACTTGGAAAAAATGAATGCATCTTCACGGAACGGGGATGTTAAAAAGTAATCCAGTCATTCTGATAGTCAGGCTGGCAGAGACGGCCTTGCTGGCTCTTACAGCCTACCACTGTCCTTTTGTTTCCTCATCTTAGAAGTCATCTGAGAACACAGCGGACAACCCAACAAGGCTTGATGACTTGATATTCTGTCTGAATTGTTTCATCGGGGCAGTCAGATAGGGTTTTTGTCCAAAAAGCATCTTTTCCACCTCAGAAAACATCAGCACAGCCATTATCAAAGATAAAGCTTCTCTATTTACAAAATCATTTGACTTCTTTTGCCGTAATTAATCCGTTACAGTAAAATGAAGCTGTAGCTGTTCGGAACTTGAAGTCTGACCTGAGAGTCAGCCGAAGATAACCAGCTCCAAGAACTCAAAGGTGAACCGTGGTATCTTACAGTTTATGGTCCACATTCTTGGGAGCAATTAAGGCCAACAGTTCCCCATTCCATTTGAATTTTTATTTTTTAATTCAAGTAAAGGCTCCAAGTTTTAAAGAGGTAAATCTAAGGCACTTGAACGGCTACACGCTTATTGCCTGTACCTGATTATTGGAGAAGAGCTAAGCTTTGTAATTACACCCTTCCGGGCAAAATACAGCCAGTCACAATAGTCTGTGATTGTCTCCCTGTGATTTTCATTTTCTTTTACACTTCTTTAGAAACTAAAGAGGATATTACATATCTGTTTCCTGGATAGAAACAAAAACTTTTAATCTTATGTCCTCCTGCACACAAATTACATAAGCAAGTTTTATCTGTCCAACAGTTATTGGCAGATTGCATTTATAGATAACACTTGTGAAATAGCGTTTATTTCTTTGGCGTTCTTCACATTATGTTACAGAGGCTGGTGAACAAAGATGTTCCACTTTAAAGCAATTTTAATATTGACCTAGGATGATCTGAATCGGACTGGACTACCTTTGCCAGTCCTGTAAAATGACACAAGACTGCCTAACTGGTTCAGAAACCTCCCGAGCCTATGTTCGTTCCCTCACGTCGTGATCGTGAGCACAAACCCTGCCTCTGTTTGCTATGGATACTGTGTTTGTTTACCACAAAGATTTATTATTATTATTATTATTGTACACTAGTACTCATGAGATGAGCAGTTTGCATGCAACGAAGAGATGATCAATGAACATGACAGAGGATTTTGGGTTGGAAATAATGCAGAATCTCTTATTCTAATTTTTAGAGATTGTTGAGATTATATCTTTGAGTTCTTGAAATATTGATTATTTCATGAAGAAACTGGTACATAATGATTGTATTGCATCTTCTAGTTTTCTGCAGTATGTACTTACAAATAAAACATGTCATGTTTGCATAGATCTTTATAAACTTAGAACAAAAAGTAAGGGAATTTGTGTTTCATACTTTAATTTCTAACAATGCTTTTTGGCTATAAATCTTATACTGTTGGAAAGCCTGTTTATTTCACTTTTAAATGGAGCCACATTTTTAAGTAACATGCATTTGTGGGATAAGTGGCAGAGCTGAGTAGGTTGGTTGTGCCCATGAAAAATATGCCAAATCTTCTCTGACAAAGAAGTGTGGTTGCAACAAAGAAATAATATATGAAACACAACTTTCCTTGCTTTTCACGCTGAGTATAGATTAAGAGAGAGCTGTATGAATGTGGAATGGGTGAGTGACTTGTAGTGTAAAAACGCTTTGAATTGTCAACATGATTAGAAAGGTGTTACACAAATACAGACTATTTTCCACCATCTATTAGCTGTTCAACTACCTGCCCTGAAATCGAAAACGTGCACCTGACAGCATTTCTAAAAATAATCAGGGGATTGGGGAAATAAAAGCCAGGAGGACAGAACAGGGACTTTGATGCGTGGTGGCAAACTTCATCATGTTATCGCTGAAGATAAAGATGCAGCAAACATTCAACCTTTGAAAAGGACACTAGGATAGAAATTTATGACTTTCATTTCATGTTGTTTCAACAGAATTCAGAACAAGTTCAAACTAACATGTTTTATCATCTGCATATGGTAAAGCAAATAAAATCAGGTAATAATTGATCAGATTGTGACGGATTTATTACCAAATAATGTTTTACTGCTCAAGATAAAGTATCAGTAGAGCAAATATTCCACCTTTGAAAATGAAACAGTGGATATACATTTATGACTTTGATTTAATAAAACAGAATTCAGAAGTCCAAACTAACAGGTTTTGTAATCAGCACCATTATATGGAAAATAGCTGATAATAATTAATGAGACTGTTACTGATTAATTATTAAATAAAATACTATTTAAGGCTGAGTTCACACAGACTGCAGCTAGTAACATTCAGACAAAAACTAAAACCATGTTTCTTCCACTGTTGCTGCTGATCTGCTCTCTCTCTGCAGCCCAGATTCAAGCAGAGTTTGACAATGAAATTGGAGAAAATTTAAGACCATCTGAGTCGACAGGAAGAGAACCGGGACATGTCTCTGAGCAACAACAAACGTGTACGGTTGATATCCATGCAGTCCTGCGAGAGATGAGCGGCTTGTTGGCTGGACTGAAGGTTGAAATGACGTATTTGCAGCGTGAAAATGGAGGTATGATTTTGTTTGGTTTACATAAATTAAAATGAAAACTTAACGTTTGTAAGTAGTAGCCAAGTGTTACAAATGTAAGTTGCATCCAGATTCTGCTAATCAAATGAATTTAACTGCACATCAGTAACTGTGTGAGCACCTCTATTAAAACAGAGGTTGTTTACTGTTTGCTGATCTGGATCATTTGGGTCTGTGTTAAAGACATCAGCAATGACTGTGGAGATGGAGTTGTTCCTGCCAAACAAATTATTAAGGTCTATATATGCATCGTTCTACCAAAGTGGAGAAGCTTGACCATAATGCACAGCTCTATGTGTGAGAACCAAACAGAGCAGCTCAAACGCCTCATATCAGTTGTGATGCACAGAGGTGAAGAATCAAGTTCCTGTTATGTTTTGCAGCAAACAGAACCTGTAACCCAGATTTACAACTTTTCTGTTTAAAGAGTTTAAAATCTAGAGTCTAATATATGAGATTCCCTTTTCATTCTTGTGTTCTGCTGTCTGTGATCCTTCCCGTATCAAAAGTTAATGTGAGCACAATTAAGGTACTAAAAGTAGTATTTTTGTGTGTGTTCTTTTTTTTTAATTTTAAGTTTTTTTTCTTTCCAGGGCAATAAACTAATTGATTTGAATCACTGATTTTATTAATTGATTTAGTAATTTTGTTGTGACTTTGTTAAATTGTTAATTGTTATGTTGGTTCTGATGTTTCAGATCAGGCAGCTAAGCTGAGAGAACTGGAGCTGCAAATGGTTGAGTTGGACAAACTGAAGCAAAAGCACCAAGGTGTTTATTTTATTTTAAGTGCAAATGTAATAACATGTTTTAAAGAAATAATACTCTAAAAATCCGAACTGACTCAAATATTTAGAAAGGTTTTAATATATCTCATAATTAAACCAAATCCTGGTCTTCAGTCAAACTGAACATTTATTATAAAAGTGACAACTGAGTATTTCAACCAAAAAACTGATTTCCAGTAACTAAAATGACTATTCTCACATTGAATCTCTCCTTTGATGACAATAAATCCAGAACAGGCAGATGAACTGCTTACCATTAAAGCCAGAACAAACACAACAGAAAACCAAGTGAATGCTTTGACAAGAGAAGGAGAAGGTTTGTGAATTTCAAAATAAGATCAGTATTGATACATCTTGAACATGTTTCACTGTAATCTAATTGTGTCACCTGTGTTTTTCTCTCTCAGTGAAACGAGTGGCTTTCTCAGCATCTTTGCTCACTTCAGGCTCAGAAAGTATTGGACCATTTAACACACACACGAACCTGGTCTTCAGAAACGTAGTTACAAATGTTGGAAATGCCTATAACCCAAACACAGGTACTCACATTTATGCATTTAAAATTACAGATTTTTGAAATAATGTATTTATTGAATTGTTTTGGCCCATGTAATCTCACAAGAAAATGTGCAATAGATGTGTTCACAGCTCTGAATCTAGTCGTGTCATAATCCATAATGTTTAGAAACTCTGAGATGGTACCTCATCTGTACTCTAGAAAACATTTTGTGGACTGGCTGGTGGTGAGTCAGTGAACAGAAGCTGCCTTCATGCCATCTGTGACACACTGACCTCTCCGATACTTGTCACAATAGAGTTGAAGGTATACTAGGCAGAGTATCCAAAACTTCCAACAGTTGTTGGTAGAAATTGAGGAGAGAGAAGGACCTGAGGTGACTCCTGATAATCAGCGTCAACTTTGGGATGTCACCCATCTGGTTTCAGTAACATTATGTGGATGTAGAGAAATGTGTCTTTTTGCCTTGAATTTCACATCAAACCGTGTTTGTTTCACCTCTTGGATGTTTCTGTAACAGATGACATGCCATTAATTATGTCAGTCACCTCTTTCCAGGCCTTGCTGGTCTCTGTCTTGTCCCTAGACTACTAAAAAGAAGCAAAATAAAATAGTTTTCCTGCTAAACCAATTGGTCAGGAGGTTGAGATACTGCTATACTTAAATAACGGATGTGAGTTGTAATGAACATAACTGTGGTCATTGTACAATTTCTGACCAACTCACATATTTTGTTGTGGGATTTTATTTTAATACAAATGTGGCTGTTAATTCTTGATCTTCATAATTGACTTAGGAAAATACAAAAATACACAAATTAACAAAGTGAAATGTTCTTCAGGCTTTTTCACAGCGCCGGTGAGAGGAGCGTACCACTTTGAGTTCTACATTGGTGGAGGTGGACATCCTTCATTACCTACTGGTGCTGTGCTGGTCAAGAACAGAGAACATGTTTTTATTGCGCATGAACATCAGACTTCAGGGTTTGCTAATCCTGCTAATGGTGTCACGTTGTTATTAGAGGTTGGAGATGTTGTGTTTTTGCGTCAGTTGGCAAGCACATGGATTTTTGATAGTGAAAATCACCACACAACCTTCAGTGGTCACCTGGTTTTTATCATGTGAACAGATGCAGTTTCTCATTTTTCTTCAGCTCTCTGAATGTCATGTCATTACTTACCTGAATTCATGATGGTCTATCTTGTTGTTCTGTCTCACAATGTTAGATTCCCTCCCGTTATAATTTATCTTATGTCTGTATAAATGTCTCTGTTGGACACCTACTGACATCCTGACCTGCAGTCCCACCCTCTGACCACCTCAGTGTCTGCTGTCTACACCTGTTTACATAGTCGTCTCTGTAGAGGTTCTTTTCAATCAACTGTCTAAACTTCTTCCTAGATGGTGAATGCAATATTTTTGTAAACTGTCTTAAATTAAAGGTGTAAGTCGATCAACCCTTCTGTCACATCTGGATTGTTTCATTTCCATTTCAATGTGGTGCTGTATAAAGATTACAAATATATAGAGTTGTAAAAAACAACAACAAGACAACGTGCAAATCAACTGCGTCAATGCTTTTCTCGTCACTGTTTGGAAAAAACTCCCAGCCTGCTGCTGCTGGAGTATTCACATCGACATTCAGCTCCTCAACCTCGTGTGGAAACAAATCTCGCTGGACCGTCTGATATGCTGAGAGTTTACAAGATTTTAAACTCGCCGTACACATTTGGTCAAGTGTAATACCTCCAAGTCCTCGCTATTTGGTAGCAGACAACATCAAATAAGTCTGAGGTCTGGTATATTGTTTGGAAAACTAATCCACAATGCTGTCTGTTATGATTGAAAAACGTTGTGTTTCGACTCAAAACAATAAAAAGTACACTCCAAAATGTACGGAAATAATACTTGTTGCTCTTTTCTTATTTTATCCGGAACCACGGCGTTCATTTAATTGTTATGCTGATGATACTCAGCTGTATTTGTCTATGAGGCCAGATGAAACAGGACCATTAGCCAAACTTCAGGTGTACCTTAAGGACATCAAGGACAGGATGTCTACTATTTTTTTTGCTCCTAAATTCTGATAAAACAGAGGTTATTGTTTTTATTCCCAAACACCTTAGGAAGGGATTAGATGGTGTTGCGATGGCCTCCAATACAACTGTGCGAAACCTTGGTGTTATTGTCAATCAGGATTTGTCATTTAAACAGCATATTAATCAGGTTTGTAAGACTGAGAAGTAAGATTAGAAAAGTGTCAAACAAATGCAGACTATTTTCTACCATCCAGTAGTGGTTCCTGCTTTGAGTCAAATGTTTCTGACCTGTTTTCCACCCAGACAATCCTGCACCCGGAAGCACTTCTGAAAACAACCAGACAGGTGGATTGAGGAAATAAAAGTCAGGAGGACAGAACGGGGACTTTGATGCGTGGTGGCAAACTTTATCATGTTATCGCTGAAGATAAAGATGCAGCAAACATTCAACCTTTGAAAAGGACACTAGGATAGAAATTTATGACTTTCATTTTATTTTGTTTCAACAGATTTAATAAGAAGTCCAAACTAACACGTTTTATCATCTGCACCATTTTATGGTAAAGGAAATAAAATCAGGTAATAATTGATCAGATTGTGACTGATTAATTACCAAATAAAATACTATTTAAGGCTGAGTTCACACAGACTGCAGCTAGTAACATTCAGACAAAAACTATAACCATGTTTCTTCCACTGCTGCTGCTGATCTGCTCTCTCTCTGCAGCTCAGATTCAAGCAGAGTTTGACAATGAAATTGGAGAAAATTTAAGACAAACTGAGTCGACAGGAAGAGAACCGGGACATGTCTCTGAGCAACAACCAACGTGTACGGTTGATATCCATGCAGTCCTGCGAGAGATGAGCGGCTTGTTGGCTGGACTGAAGGTTGAGATGACGTACTTGCAGCGTGAAAATGAAGGTATGATTCTGTGTGGTTTAATTAGACAAGTAATAATATTAAGAATTACTGCCTTGAACTATGAAATTGTGCATGCAAAGGATTGAACTATAAACTAATTGTTTAAATCATAATTTCTTATTAATTACTTTATTCAATATGCAATTGCTATATCAAATTCTTACATTTTTAATTTTATTTCTGTTTTAGAACAGGCAGCTAAGCTGAGAGAACTGGAGTTTCAAAAGACGGAGCTGAAGCAACAGTACCAAGGTAAAATCTGTATATTTAGTAGTACCATAAATAGCATTTAAATTACATTTTAGGGCAATTAGGGCAGTAAAAGGTAGTTATGTATAATAACTTCATTCACATGTATTAATAGCTTTTTTTTGTTCTTTCAGGACATTAAACTTATTGCTTTGAAACACTGATTTTTAAAAAAATTAATTATTGATTTTGCTGTGACTTTGTGTCAGGTTTAAACAACCTAAACATTTATTAAACACACAATAACGAAGAAAGACAAAGCCAGTATTTTTCATTTATCTTGCAAGGAGGATGGAAAAAGAAGTACAGCCCCATTTCCACTGATCTCGACTCTTTCCGAACTGCGTCTCTGCTGTCCTCCTTTCTTTTTATTGAAAATAAGGAGGTCCCCCAATCACATGAAGATAAGCAGCTTGTAAGAACAACTACGAGATATATTCTGACGTGTACAAACATCCTATAAGACAAGCAGTAAGTGCGTAAACAAAAAAGTGATAAAATAAAAGAGTGTGTTAAATACGAATACTTTATCATTTCCCTCCTGTTTAACACATCTTTGTTTAATTCACGTAGTCCAAGACCACTTCAGACAATTTTCAGTTATGGAGTCATTCTTCATGGGCACAAAGATATTTACACTGAGAGGGGTTTCTATAAGGCAAAAAGAGGAGAGATATTAATGTCATCTGTATCAGAGTCCAGACTCAAAAGCGGATACATTCTTCCACGGGTGAGATGGCTGTGGTGATCAATCGGTTAAGCAGTGCACGCAGACATCGGAATGCAACAACAACCACACAATGACAGAATTGCTGATGGACACTAGTACAGAAAATACTAAGGGTCGATAATAGCCAAATGTATTCAGCCAGGAGTCCCACATGGAGGTGTCAAACACCGGAGTTCTCCTTCAGCACTTTTGCCATTCAGGGTACGCAGCCCTCGTAAGGCTGTGGTAAGCCTCCATCTGCAGCGGTGTTATCAAAAAGAGCAACACTGTTTTCCAAACATGGCACACACACACACACCTCCCTTCTCCAGGGCAATCCTGTTCTGGAAAGTCATAAGAGACGTGGCAGACAGCGGTCCAAATACAGCCTCGAACCCGTTTTATGTGCAGCTTCCTAATTTCTGAACATCGTAGTGGATGTTGTTTATTCTGTCTACAGTTTTGTTTAACATGCACCAAACAGAGGACTCAAATCCTGCTGCTATCTGGTCTACAAATTTATACTCATCTGAAACCCTGTGGAAATCTGATGACATCAATGTATGTGGGATCGTATTCAGAGGCCCAAGTGGAGCTGCTGGATCTCTTGCTTCTCCGAAGGCTTCTTGATGATACGGCAGATAGCACAGTCCTCAGTTCTTCAGCTGAGATATAAGGATTCACTGAAACAGGAAGCAAGAGGGTGACTAAAACAAAAAAACTCAGGATGAGGAATAAGGTCAAAATTCAGCATCCTGTGTGCATTACATGAGAATAAAATAACTAGTGGTATTGTATCTCCAAGTACACTCACAATCACTCAACACGGAAATGACGTCACTTTACCCACGGAATTTATCTGGAATTTATCTGGAATTTAGCTGGTTTCGCCATCTCTTTTTTTTTTTTTTTTTTACCGTCAGTGTCTAGAATTTTCACAGATTTTCTCACGGACTTAATCGGACTCCGTTATCCCTCAACATCCTATTCATTCAGGGTAACATAACAAGATCTCACTTACCGACTCTGTCTTCCTTCGGTTCTCCCGTCAACCCGACTCCAGCCGTTGAGGCGAAAAATCAGCCTTGGAATTTAGAAACGTCCACGGTTTCCACCACACCCGCAGGATTCCTTGGTATGTTGGAAAACGGCACGATGGACCATTTAAATGTCAGGTGTAAATGACCTAAACATGTATTAAACACACAATAAGGGAGAAAGACAAAGTCAATATTCTTCAGGAGGACGAACAGAGAAACTCAGCCCCATTTCCGCCGCTCTCGTCTCTTCCCGCAGTGCATCTCTGCTGTCCTCCTTTCTTTTTGTTGAAAATGTGGAGGTCCCTAGTCACATGAAGATAAGCAACTTGTTAGAACAAGTACAAGATATATTCTGACGTGTACAAACATCCTATAAGACAAGCAGTAAGTGCGTAAACAAAGATGTGATCAAATAAAAGGGTGTGTTAAATACGAAGTACTTTATCACTTTGTCAAACGGTTAATTGTTATGTTTTTTCTGATGTTTCAGATCAGGCAGCTAAGCTGAGAGAACTGGAGCAAAATCAAACGGGTGAGTTTGACAAACTGAAGCAACAGCACCAAGGTGTTTATTTTATTTTAAGTGCAAACGTAATAACATGTTTTAGACAATAAATACTCTGAAAATCGGAATTGGCAACAATATGTAGAAAGGTTTTAATATATTTCATAATTAAACAAAATCCAGGTCTTCAGTCAAACTGAACATTTATTATAACAGTGACAACTGAGTATTTCAACCAAAAAACTGATTTCCAGTAACTACAATGACTATTCTCACATTGAATCTCTCCTTTGATGACAATAAATCCAGAACAGGCAGATGAACTGCTTACCATTAAAGCCAGAACAAACACAACAGAAAACCAAGTGAATGCTTTGACAAGAGAAGGAGAAGGTTTGTGAATTTCAAAATAAGATCAGTATTGATACATCTTGAACATGTTTCACTGTAATCTAATTGTGTCACCTGTGTTTTTCTCTCTCAGTGAAACGAGTGGCTTTCTCAGCATCTTTGCTCAGTTCAGGCTCAGAAACTATTGGACCATTTAACGCACTCACGAACCTGGTCTTCAGAAACGTAGTTACAAATATTGGAAATGCCTATAACCCAAACACAGGTACTCACATTTATGCATTTAAAAACACAGATTTTTGAAAGAATGTATTTATTGAATTGTTTTGGCCCATGTAATCTCACAAGAAAATGTGCAATAGATGTGTTTACAACTCCAAAACTAGTAGTGTCATAATTCATAACAGATGTAAGTTTCAATCTGAAGGTAACTGTAGTCATTGTACAATGTTTGTGCAAATTACATATTTTGTTGTGGTATTAGATTTTGTTAATATATTTGACTTTTTGTAATATACATTACAAAAAAGAATATGCACAAATAAACAACATGAAATGTTTCACAGGGTTTTTCATAGCGCCGGTGAGAGGAGCCTACCACTTTGAGTTCTACATACATGGACATGGACATCCTTCACATCCAACTGCTGCTGTGCTGGTCAAGAATGGAGATCATGTTTTTATTGGATATGAACATCAGACTTCAGGGGCTGTTCATCCTGCCAATGGTGTCACATTGTTGTTAGAGGTTGGAGATGTTGTGTATTTGCGTCAGTGGGTGAACACACTGATTCTTGATAATCAATATCACCCTACTACCTTCAGTGGTCACCTGGTTTTTATCATGTGAGAGTAAACAGTTTTCTTCTGTTCTCTGACAGCCATGCAGTTGTTGTATATCAGAATGTATTGATGTCTCTCAGTTTTTTAATCCACCCAAACACAATTATCAGTAGAAAATCATTTACAGGTTTCATCACATGACTTTTCTGACTGAACTGTAACAGTGATGGATTGTTTTTTCTAAATTAAAGCTGAATGTGGATGACCGTGTGAGTACTTTTTTAAGTAAACTGAAACCATCCTTCAGTTTCTTCAACACATGTGCTATAATGTTAGTTAAATCATGGTTGTATAGTTGTATTTGGTATTTGTCAAATGTTACATCCAGTCTAGTAGTCCTAAAAGGACATCATGTTGTAGTGGATTTTCTCAACGTCCAATTATTTAACTATAACCTTAAAAATAAGCCTGATGTCTATGATAGTAAGTTACTGATAAGAAGTCTCCACGGAGCAATAATGAGACAGAAACAGCTGGCGTCCAAGTCTTAATGCTGGTTTATTGTAGAGTTACAATAGTACCATGCATGAGAAGTAGCCCGGGCTAAATCTGAAGATGTACAAAATGCCCTCTCCTTTTATACTGTTTTGGGGCTTGGGGACACTCCCCCTGGCCCTTTTCTCGGTTAGTCTATTTTCTTTTATCTTCTTCCATTAGGTATTTCATATGATTCTTACCGGTGTCTGGTCTGATCATTCTGGGTTTTTTAAAAACATACATAAGGCCCCTCCTCTAACTAGAGGGGTGATCTTACAACAGGATGGCTCCTTCTCTTACACAACTCAGGTCGTACGACCTTGTTGACATTCCTCAAATATTGTGCTCCTAAGACATGTCTTTGTGATGGTTGTGGAGGCTCTGTGGTGTTTTTCCCCTCCCCTTCTTTGTGTTGCAGACCATGTGGATGGCAGGGGCGTGGCCAGCCATTTCGGACACCTGCACTCAATCCTCTCATCAGCCCCAACCTATTTACCAGGCCTTCTCACCACTTCTGGTTGCCAGAAGATTCCGTCCGATTCCAAGAGTCAAGTCAAGTCAAGTCAAGTCAAGTCAAGTCAAGTCAAGTCAAGTCAAGTCAAGTCAAGTCAAGTCAAGTCAAGTCAAGTCAAGTCAAGTCAAGTCAAGTCAAGTCCAGCTTTGGGGATTTTACGTCGGCCAAGCTTTGTTCCTGCCTAGTTGGACTGCGATAGTTTTCGCTCCTTGTTCTAAATAAATCATTTCAACTTTCCTTGGCTCTCTGCTCTGGGGTTCAATTCCTTGATCCACAACAGAATCTTCTGGCCACAATGAACCCCGCAGAGGCTCAACACCTGAACCAGACTCTGGCCGAAACCGAGAGGATCAAGCAGGCCATTGCCGCTCAGGAAGCTCTCCTGGGACAGCAGGGCCAAACTCTTCATTCTGCGATGAACGCCATCCAAGATCTCTCCAAGGGAGTAAAACAGCTTGGGGAACGCCTGGCTGAAGTAACAACTCATCTCACCTCTCTGACTGCTGCTCGACCCGTTCCGGCCCAAGACTCCACTGATGCCTTGTTTCCGGCTCCTTTGGCACCTGTTCCTGCCCTCTCTCAGTCGGCACAGCCCCGTGAGCCATTTATCCCCACTCCCAACCGATATTCTGGTGAGATAGGTTCATGTCACCAATTTCTCCATCATTGCACTTTAGTATTTGACCAACAGCCACTCACCTACTCCTCGGATAAGTCTAGGGTGGCATTTATCATGAGCCTCCTTTCCGGAAAGGCTTCAGCCTGGGCCGTGGCCTTAGCAAACAGTAAGTCACCAGTCTGCAACACACTAAATTCCTTCTCAGCAGAGATGTTGAGAGTATTCGATCACCCACTCCGAGGCAAGGAAGCAGGGAATAGGCTGCTATCTTCACGTCAGGGGTCTGGTCCGGTCTCTGTCTACTCGATTGATTTTCGCATCCTGGCGGCCGAGTGTCGTTAGGATGATAAGGCCCTTCAGACCATTTTTTGTCCCGGGGTCTTAATTAGGTCATTAAAGACCAACTGGCCACAAGGGACGAGGTGGGTTCCTTAGAGGAGTTGATTTTCCCTCTCCATTAGGCTAGATAATCGCCTTCGCGAAAGGGACAGGGAGAGAGCTGAACGGGGCACCTCCCCTGTTCCTTGTGCCCGGTCCAAGTCCTCTGCGTCTCCTCTGCGTCAGTTGGCCACCACCGATCCACCTGCCGCTCTACCTCCTGAGGAGCCCATGCAGCTAGGTGGTATCCGGCTCTCTCGGGAGGAACGTCAGCGCCGCCGTCGCCAAGGTCTCTGTTTTTATTGTGGCCAGGCAGGCCACATGCTGCCCAACTGTCCCATTCGGCCAAAAGGTCAGGCTTGCCCGCTCCTGGAGGGGCGCTGGTGAGCCGTACTCCCATCAATCCCTCCGCCAAGCGCCTCCAACTAGAGGGGACCATTTTTTTTTAAAGTCCACCCATATTCCTGTCCTCGCCTTGGTGGACTCTGGTGCAGATGACAGCATTATTGACTCTGAGCTGGTGTCCAGGGCTAATATCCCTTCAGAGCCTCTTCCTGAGCCAAAAGAGGTTTTCGCTCTGGATGGGAGAGTGCTGTCCTTGATCACCCACCGTACAGTGCCTCTGTCTTTACTTATTTCTGGTAATCACAAGGAACTGTTGTCTCTGTATATCATTCCTTCACCTTCCGCCCCCCTCGTTCTGGGACTTCCCTGGCTCAGCCTCCATAACCCCCACATAGACTGGTCTAGTCACTCTATTGTAAATTGGAGTCTGTTTTGCCACAATCATTGTTTACATGCCGCTGTTCCCACTCCCACGATGGACCCACAATTCCCTTCCAAGGCGGTGGACTTATCTTCAGTTCCGTCAGCATACCATGACCTCCAGGAAGTTTTTTCTAAGGACCGTGCCTCTTCCTTGCCCCCTCATAGACCTTTTGACTGCTCCATAGATTTAATCCCCGGTGCCCCATTGCCGTCGAGCAAGCTGTCAATACCAGAGAGAGAGGCTATGGAAAAATATATTACAGAGAGCTTGGCTGCTGGACTGATTCAGCCCTCCTCTTCTCCTGTGGGGGCCGGTTTCTTTTTTGTGGACAAGGACAAATCTCTACGCCCCTGTATTGACTTTAGGGGCTTGAACAGCATTACGGTAAAGAACAAGTATCCCCTGCCTCTCCTTGACTCAGCTTTCAGCTCCTTGAATCAGGCCACTGTTTTTTCTAAGTTGGACCTCCGTAATGCCTATCACTTGGTGAGGATAAGGGAGGGGGATGAGTGGAAGACGGCATTTAATACACCATTGTGACATTTTGAGTACCCTGTCATGCCATTCGGGCTTACCAACGCGCCTGCTGTTTTTCAGGCCCTCATTAATGATGTTTTGCGGGACATGCTGAATAGATTTGTGTTTGTTTATTTGGACGATATTTTGATTTTCTCCCGCAATACTAGGGAGCACGTTCAGCATGTCCGACTCATTTTGCGGCGATTGCTGGAAAATAGACTTTATGTTAAAGCAGAGAAGAGCGCTTTCCATGTGTCATCTGTTAATTTTTTGGCTTTTGTAGTAGGAGAGGGGCAGCTAAAGCCTGATCCCTCCAAGATCAAAGCAGTGGTAGATTGGCCGACACCCTCTACCAGGAAGCAACTGCAGAGATTTTTGGGCTTCGCTAACTTTTACCGGAGATTTATTCGGAACTACAGTAGAGTAGCCTCTCCCCTTACTGGACTCACCTCGGTACAGGTTCCGTTCTCCTGGTCGCCTGAAGCAGACGAAGCTTTTAAGTTAAAGCACCTGTTCTGTTCTGCTCCTGTGTTGTGTCACCCTGATCCTACAGCTCAATACGTGGTGGAGGTGGACGCCTCGGAGACTGGAGTTGGAGCCGTTCTGTCCCAGCGATCCGCTTCAGACCAGAAACTGCACCCCTGCGCTTTCTTCTCTCGGCGTCTTACTCCTGCCGAGAGGAACTATGATGTGGGAAACCGGGAACTATTGGCGGTAGTCTTGGCGCTCAAGGAGTGGAGGCACTGGCTGGAGGGTGCTTCTCAGCCATTTCTGGTGTGGTCAGACCACAAGAACTTGTCCTACCTCCGCTCTGCTTGGAGACTCAACTCGCGTCAGGCCCGGTGGGCCCTGTTCCTCGGTCGCTTCAATTTTACACTCACCTACCGTCCTGGATCCAAGAATGGGAAGCCCGACTCTCTGTCCCGTCAGTTCGCCCAGACTACAGCTCCGGGGCCTGGGAAAGACACCATTGTGCCTTCCTCATGTATTGTAGGGGTCGCTGGCTGGGAGGTGGAGAGGGTCGTTCAGGAGGCTCAGAAAGACCTTCCCATTCCACCTACATGTCCTGCCGGTCTCCTATTTGTGCCTCCGCCTGCCAGGTCCGCTGTGCTACAGTGGGGTCACAGCTCCACCCTTGCGTGCCACCCTGGGGTCCACCGCACGCTGTCCCTGCTGCAACAGCACTTCTGGTGGCCATCCATGATATCTGACACTCGGGAGTTTGTCGCTGCCTGCTCTGTTTGTGCTCGTAACAAGACATCTCATCGTGCCCCGGCCGGCCTGCTTCAGCCACTCCCTGTTCCTCATCGTCATTGGTCACACATTGCCGCAGACTTCGTTACCGGACTTCCCCCATCAGAAGGTAACACCACCGTCCTGACAGTGGTTGACCGCTTTTCAAAATCAGTCCATTTCATTCCCCTTGCTAAGCTGCCTACAGCATTTGAGACTGCTAATCTCCTTGTTCAGCATGTTTTTAGGCTTCATGGACTTCCTCAGGACATTGTTTCCGACAGGGGTTCCCTTCCCGGGTCTGGGAGGCTTTCTGTAAGGCCATCGGGGCTACCGTCAGTTTGTCATCTGGTTACCATCCTCAGTCTAATGGCCAAACAGAGCGGGCAAACCAGGACCTGGAGTCTGCCATTCGTTGCGGCGCGGCTGACCACCCTGCTTCCTGGTCCACCCACCTGCCTTGGATTGAGTATGCCCATAACACCTTGGTCTCTTCTGCCACCGGCATGTCTCCTTTCATGGCATCTAACGGCTACCAGCCTCCCCTTTTCCCTACCCAGGAGGCGGCGGTGGCGGTGCCCTCTATTCAGATGCACCTGAGAAGGGCTCATCGGGTCTGGCGTGGGGTCAGAGCTGCGCTGGGTCGTATGGCGGAGCATAACCGGAGATTGGCGGACCGTCGTCGGGTTCCTGCCCCTGACTACAAGCGCAGACAACGGGTCTGGTTGTCCACGCGTGACCTTCCTCTCCATTGTGAGTCTCGGAAGTTGACTCCCAGATACATTGGTCCGTTCGAGATTGACCGTGTCCTAAACCCGGCCGCGGTCCGGTTGAAGCTGCCGGCTTCATTGAAGATACACCCATCATTCCATGTCTCCCTCCTGAAGCCTTTTGCAGACAGTGCTCTCAGCCCTCCGGCCGTACCCCCTCCGCCCCCCCTGCTCGTCGATGATCACCCAGCTTTTGCTTTTCGCCGCCTGTTGGGTGTTCGGCGGCGGGGGCGCGGGTGGCAGTACTTGGTGGATTGGGAGGGGTTTGGCCCAGAGGAGCGCTCCTGGGTTCCTCGCTCTTTTATTTTGTCCCCGGCGCTTCTGCAGGATTTTTATGCCCCGTTCCCGCACAAGCCTGGTAGGCCGCCAGGTGGCGGCCGTTGAGGGGGGGGGGGGGGGGGTACTGTGATGGTTGTGGAGGCTCTGTGTTGTTGTGTATTTAGTAATATCCCCAATCAGTTGTAATAACAGTAGTCCCTTCACAGTTCATGGTGGCGACGTGGGGAGGCATGTTCCACCCCCCTCTCCATTCCAGTGACTGCAGTGGTTTGCTGTTGTCGTCTGGCTTGGCAGAACTTGAGGAGAGTGGTGTTGGCCTGCTGGAGATGTGTTATGGTTTGTTTGGCTTGATCATGTTCAGCTTGCAACTGGCCCACCTTCTGCTGGAGCATGATGGCTGTCTGGCGGGCATCATTCAGTTGCTCAATCAGAGCGTTGCATTCTTCTTTCAGTAGTTTTGTGTTCAGTCTATATTTACGCTCGTACGAGGTGCTCCTGATCTTCTGGATTTGCTTACGAGCCAAAGGGGACAGTCCTGCTTGCAAAGAGGAGTAGACAGCCTTACTCATAGTCCCTATCTCACTGCGGAGCTCCTCCCTGCGTGTATACTGCTCGAAAGGATGGACCAAAAATCTAGAGATCTGAGCAACATCACTTGGGCTGAGCCTGAGATAGGGTGGTCTGTAGGACGTAGGCTGGATCACTGCTGATGGTGGACCATGGTAGATTTCCACCAGCATTCCACGATCCTCCGGATCCACTGGGCTTGCTGGACTGGACTTGATGACAGCTGGCTTCCGGACCAAGGTTGAATCTGCTGATGGTCTCGCTGGTCTCCTCGGTGGTGCCTGGAAACGGCTCCCCCCTGGTACCTCTGGTGGTGGGGTGGAGTGCCACTCCTCCTGCTGGAATTCTCCCGGGTTCCTGTTTGGAACAAGTGTGCTCGTACCTACGTGTGGCTGTGTGTCTAAAGGTATGTATGTGTTGTCCCAGTGTCCCTGCCCGTCATCCAGGGTCACTTGGGGTGCGGTAAAGAAAGCCTGCGCCATTTTCAACAGTCTGTGATGGAGACCATGGCTGTTTTAGTGACTACTTAATGATTAGACATTCATGTATGCATCTATACATATATATATGATTAGTTGCGGAATTTTAGCATTATTAAACATTAGAAATATTATTAACAATACGTACCGTGTGGGGAGCAGGCGGCAACCATTACTTCCCTACCTATCTCTCTACGTTCCTTATATCAAGGCGAGCCCTTCTCGTTCAGGCTTGACCTGTATCTGTATCAGTGGGAATTGTCCTGTTATAATCATAAACAGTCGTGATATAAGTGCACGCAGCAAAGGTGTGACACAGCAGACCACTAGCAGCACTATCAATATGATTCCTCCCAACACCATTCCAGCCATTTTTATTGTATTTATTTTTTGTATCTTAGCCATCCTAATTTTCCCAACCAGTCCCAAAAACTCGTGATTTGAGTGTTCCAATTAGAATTTTTCACATGTTCGTCTTTGAGTCGCTTCAAGTCCTTCAGGACTCAGTCAAACTACCATTGGAACCTGTGTGCATCGGGATTAACGTACAACATTCCTCCCCAATTATATCACAGATCCCCTGGTCTCCTGCCATACATGTTTCTATGACAAACCTGTTTTGTAGTGTCATTACAGACGTTGCATGTAGTTGTTCCCGCACTAATCCCACTCCTTTGATAGTGAAATTCATGAATCTTTGCTGGTTATACCACAGGAGAGTAATCCACCTACTGTTTCGAGCTATGTACTGGGCATTGGTGATACTTCCTGCGAAAGGAGTGGATCCTAATCCTCTCCCAGTTGTTATCCATGAGGATGCTATAGCAGTCTGGTCTTCTGGCACACCTAAGGGAACCTGGTCCCAAGTGATATAGACTTCATCTGATTTTTTTTTTTCCAGCTCCAGTTCCATGCTGACTTGTCTAAGTCGGTGTCCTGGGTCTCCCTTCGCTTTCTGAGATGTTTTTGGATGTGATTTGATGTTTGAGTGTCTGCTGTTTGAGTGATCAAAGATAGCTGCCCTGTTATCATCATTGGAGCACATATTCCTGTCCAATTTGCAGGCAATTGCGGTACCATTGTGGTGTTATGCTCACATGTCCAGAAAATATCTCCCAGTGGTTGCGTACCATTTCCTAAGTCTGGTGTTCTATAGTGACCCATAAAGGATTAATTTCGGTAATGAATTACAGTTGCCCCGTTTACAACCAGTTACCACCACTGAATACGTGCTTTTGGAGTAGTTTTGCATATTTTGGTTTTTGCTGTGGAATTACCAACCCTGTTTTTTTGGATACCATATTATTCTATTGCATCTCACCAGTCCCTGTGCATCTGTCATTGCTTCTCTACCTCTAGATACAACTTTCTTCAGCTCACCTCGTACTATACAAAAAGAAAATATGATATTGTCTTTTTTGCATACTACAGCGGGCAGCAGTCCCACTATTTCATTATCTTCTACGTTGAGTTTTCTGGGGCATACTGCTCTGTCACTGCTCCATGATTGCTGTCCTGCAGCCATAAATAATGCACAGAGGGGAAAACACTTAGACATATCTGGACACCCTCCATTTTCACTTCCTGGTAGTGTTTCAATTTGGGGCAGTTTTTTAGCATTGTAGCATGCGATACAGTCTCGTTTGTCCTGCTTTTTTGCTGTAAACATGCCTTTTACTGAGTATTGTATCCATTGTTGGAACACGTTTGTTTCCCACTGAGATGTTCTGAGTTTGTGTAAATCCCTCTTCTGTCTTTTGCTCATTAATCTTACTTTGGTTTCAGCTTCTTCTACTGACATGTTCTGCTTTGTTTGTATATTCTGACACATGGTCTTGGTGCATCTTACCTGAATGGTTACCGTCCCCTTCCCACGACAGTCCATGTCTTGGGGATATCCCAGCCAATGCGTACCCATTGAATCAGCTCCCACTTCTTCTGTCAACACATAATCATATATATCTGCCTTGACATGCATTACATGTTTAATTTCCCCATTAGCGTTATCGATTATTCCCCTGTTAGTAGCTATTGTGACCATTGCTAGGGCACATGTGTCTAACGTGTGTCTTGAAGCTGCTGTGTTCAGATTAGTATTAGTATTGCCTAGTACTACAACTTCCCCCGTTGTTAATCCACAAAGGGTTAACATCATCATGCAACTAATCTGAGTCAGAGGAATACCACTCCCTGCCCGGTGTGGGCGGATGTACATCCGCCTGCGGGCCAAGTGAGCCCCGCGTCTCTTCTTGTGGATAAGGTGGTGATGAGCGTGCCTGTGATGGGCCACTGCCTGTGCCCACCACAGCCCCATCAGGATCCTCTGTGTGTGGCAAATGGTGGTCTTCACATGCTGGTAAGATCTCTTCAGGCGGCTCCTGACCTTCCGAGCCGCGTGCATCAGCATGAGGCTCACCAAGATCAACAGGCGTACCGGCAGCATCAGAACTCTCTGACTCAGTGGACTGTAGTCGCTGTTGACGGCGGGCTGACAATCGAGCAGACCTCCTCTGTCCAGTTGAGGACAGCGACTCGGAGGTGGAGGAGGCCGGCGAACGGCTGAGATCGGCGGCCGGAGGGAGGCTCTGCGCCGCCCTGTCAGCATGCTCAGACTCTGACGGGCCCGGAAAGTGTCCAGGAGGGTCAGAAGGTCTATGGCGGGTGCAGTGGTTTTTATGGAACCAGAAGGGCTTACCTTCAACCTTTAAGGCAGTGGGAGCAGTGAGCACAACCTTAAAAGGACCCTCTCTACGGGGCTCGTTCCACTGACGCCTAAACACCCGTATGAACACCTGGTCACCAACTTGGACGTCTCGTACGTCTACTGGAATGTGTGTCTCGTCTTTGCTGTGGGCTTCTTTCGCCTGTTGAAACACAAGTCTGTGGATTTGAGTCAAAGCACGCAGATAGTCACCCAACTCTCGCTCCAACTGTGCAATAGCTGGTCCTTCAAGGGGTCCTCTGGTCTGTGGGAGTGGCATAGGCCGACCTGTAAGCATCTCATGAGGGGTTAGGTGGGTTAATCGACTGGTTTGAGAACGCATTGCCATCAAAGCAAGGGGCAGTGCAGCCGTCCCTTGCTATCTGCCATGATCTTAGCAATTTTAGTTTTCAAAACACCATTGGCTCGCTCCACAGAGGCTTGAGACTGCGGGTGATAAACACACCCGTACTTCTGTTTGATTCCCAGGATCTTAAACATTTCTTGTATTATCTGTGAAACAAAGTGCGGGCCGTTCCCGGTTCAATTCCCGGCCCGGTGGGTCTTTCTGTGTGGAGTTTGCATGTTCTCCCCGTGCTTGCGTGGGTTCCCTCCGGGTACTCCGGCTTCCTCCCACAGTCCAAAAACATGCAGGGTAGGTTAATTGATCCTTCTAAATTCTCCCTAGGTGTGAATGTGAGTGTGATTGGTTGTTTGTCTTCTGTGTGGCCCTGGATAGACTGGCGACCTGTCCAGGGTGTACCCCTGCCTTTCGCCTGATATGCGTCGGGATAGGCTCCGACAGACCCCCGTGACCCGGAAACGGATAAAGCGGGTGTAGATAATGGATGGATGGACAAAGTGCGGGCCATTATCAGATGATATGGTGTCTGGCATCCCAAACCTAGGAAACAGTTCTTTACATAGAAATTTTGCTGCTGACTTGTGATCAGCCTTGGGGGTTGGGCACGCCTCGATCCACCTGCCGAACCTCCAAACAACAACAAGCATGTATCTTTTATCTTGCACCCGGTCGATCATGTCGACATAATCCATGATCAGATGGCGAAAAGGACCATCTGGCATGGGAATGTGAGCTAGCGGCTGGGTGAACATTTTACGAACATTGTACTTCAGACAATGGGGACACAGAGCAAGTTCTCTGTCAACCATTGGTGTCATGTATGGAGACCACCACACAGCTTGCAGCTTCCTGATTACTTGAGCTCTGGAACAATGATCTGGTTCATGCATCTTCTTAATAGCAATAGGCAGAAGAGATAATGGTAAAACAAAATGTCCGCGGAAACCCCTCCAGCATTTTTCTGTTTTTTCTTTAAATGCGTTGCATCATACTTTTTGTCCTTATTTCTCAGTCCTTCTTCTACCATATCACAACAAATAGGATCCTAACTGCCTTCAAGGGGCCATCTATTCTTTCCAGCTGTTAGTTTGTGCCATTTCTTCATGCACTGTTGTATCTTTCTTCGGTTTGTTGGGTGAGTGACAATGATTAACTTAGCGGGAGTTAGTACCTCCCCCTGCTTGCTGCTGTTGGCTCCCATGGTGTATGACAGTTCACAGCGTCATTCTGAGCTCTCGGGTTACGAGAACGCCTATCTTGGTGTCTGTCTCCTGTCTCTGTGCTGCCCGTGCTCTAGTCAATGCACAGTCAAGTCTGACTATCTTTTCCTTCAATCTTTATTTCTCACTACCACTGCTTCTAGCAGCTGAATCCTACTAGGCACTTATCTTTTATCACAACAATAATTTACTATCACCGTTATGTGACTTACTCTACTCTACCGTTCTTAGTTATTGTATATACACTTTATTAAGATTAGGTTAGTAGGACAACACTATGGATATTAACAACACTTCTACTGTTCTTTAGTTATTGTATATACACTTTTATCAACATTAGGTTATTGGGACAACACTATGGATTTTAACAACACTATCTTTGATCTTTATATGTACATTATCTACAGCCTAGGGCTATTTAGCAGCGCTTTTTTCTTTTTTCCATACACATTCATCTACTGTAGTCTCTTCTTGTACGGTTTACAACAATTTAACAGACAACAAAAAACTTTTAACTGTAAGTCTCTTCCTTAACAGTTCACACCACAAAATTAACTGTAGGTCTCATCCGCTACAGTCTCTTAGGTTCTCAGTACCTCTGTACTCAGTAACCTCACTATCCTGCACTCTAGCAGTATCTTATCTTCCGACCCCGGGGCTACTCCCTCGCCAGGCAAAAGTAGTTCTCTCCTCCGCGGGTGGCACAAAATTCATCACTCGCTTCCCGGCTTCGGGGCTACTTCCTCACCAGGCAAAAGCAGCTCTTCCCACAAGCGGTACTTAATTTATTTTCTATAGTTTCCCCAACTACACTATTAATGAGCTCATACAATACACAGTTAATCGGCATTATTCACTTCTACCTTTACTTACTCTTCTTTTATACTATAAGTGACTCTAAGGCCTGTAAGCAACACTGACAGGTTAACAAGTTTGACACACACACACTTCTCACTCCTCAAGCAATCATTAGATCAGCAGTAACTCTCAGGACATACATCAACGACGGTCAGAGCATAAGAAACCAACAGAACATTAATCACATTAACAATCATTCATACTTAGACCTAATCACCAGCTGTTACCTCTCATATACGTATCTGATATTTTTGTCCTACTAGGTTTGTTCGGAGGAAGTCTATCAGAACCTTCTGACCACTGGAGCCAGGTGGAGGCTGGATCCCCATAAAATTTAGAAAAAAGGAAAAAAGAATTGGTATCTCACCTGATCTTGGTGGATATGTGGGCCCCTGGGGTCTCTGGCCTCCAACCAGCGTCCGTGACCGTCCGGTCCTGTCGCTTCCTCCTGGCTGGCTCGCCAATAAATGTGGTGGATTTTCTCAACGTCCAATTATTTAACTATAACCTTAAAAATAAGCCTGATGTCTATGATAGTAAGTTACTGATGAGAAGTCTCCACGGAGCAATAATGAGACAGAAACAGCTGGCGTCCAAGTCTTAATGCTGGTTTATTGTAGAGTTACAATAGTACCATGCATGAGAAGTAGCCCGGGCTAAATCTGAAGATGTACAAAATGCCCTCTCCTTTTATACTGTTTTGGGGCTTGGGGACCCTCCCCCTGGCCCTTTTCTCGGTTAGTCTATTTTCTTTTATCTTCTTCCATTAGGTATTTCATATCATTCTTACCGATGTCTGGTCTGATCATTCTGGGTTTTTTAAAAACATACATAAGGCCCCTCCTCTAACTAGAGGGGTGATCTTACAACAGGATGGCTCCTTCTCTTACACAACTCAGGTCGTACGACCTTGTTGACATTCCTCAAATATTGTGCTCCTAAGACATGTCTTACTCAGATCTTACAGGCCATATATGAGTGTGTACACACATCAAGGGCATCGTACCCACACCTGTTCATACATCAAAGGCATCGCCTCAACACATTATCTGCCCCTCTTATCACACATTATATGCCCCTGTTATATAGCAATAATTTTGTTGTGACAGGTTAATTAGGCAGCTGGCTCTCTGGGTTCCCACAAGTATCTCTGCTTCCTCTGGGTTCACACCAGTATCTCTCCTTCCATGGGCTCTTCTCATTTCATCATTACAAATAAGCTTACATGTTGCATTACAGCTCTTATGGTGAGTATAAATTCAGTGATTAAACAACATTCAGTGATTAGATGCCAACCAGTTACTACAATGTGAATGAGGCTCCATCCTCAATTCTCAAACTGTCAGTAAACTTCATCAGTTTGAAAAGTAATATTAATTGAGTTCACAAGGACTTTGTCAAGAAACTGTACAGTTAAGACTTTAAGGCCAAAATAACAAAGAAAACAGAACCCAAACTTAAATAAACCAAAAGACAATGACTTACGAGGCATCCTAAGAACAGAGCATCCAGCGGGGCAGAGCTAATGTAAGTTATGTAAACGGGGATGGCCAAAGGGGCGATGACTGCCAACCACCGGGATTCCTCTGTTGTGCTGGCTCCAGGCAATCAGACGAGACATACTGGGGATGTGGGGGTGAGAACGAGTTTCTGTGCTCGTGCTGGGTAGGGATCAGCAACAGGCCCCTGTACCGTTTCCTTCGTTCTTTCTTCTCTTGTTCTAGATTTGGTTTCTGCAGTGTAAACAGAACAAATGAACCAGTTTATTTGTAGTACTGACAACATGATGAAGAATAGTGAACATCCCACACTGAACAAATCCTTTATGACATACTGTACATCACTTACCTCTTCTGATCTTCTTGACTCAATGTTGAACTTTGTTAATACTTGCTGTTAAACTCAGATTTAGACTTTGCACATAAAAGCATTGGAAGTTAACCTAAAAGTTATGTTAAAGT
The DNA here is from genome assembly GCA_014839995.1 of Xenentodon cancila. NCBI lineage: Eukaryota > Metazoa > Chordata > Actinopteri > Beloniformes > Belonidae > Xenentodon > Xenentodon cancila. The sequence goes on along the minus strand of CM026204.1, from coordinate 22,776,830 downwards.
TAATGTACCTTTACGTATATAGTCTATAGATGTCTGTCTGAAATTTTATGGTAAAAGCAAGACATTATGTCTTGCGCCAACATTCTCATCGGGCCTGTTACCCAGACCTAAACAAGGCTTTCTGTGACCAGTTATTGGATAGATTTGAAACATATTGCTGTTGTTACTGGCATTTGATTTTAATAGAAAATAAAAAAAAGTGATCTTGTTTCCTTGTGCTAGGAATATTCATGGTCGGTCTTAAACCAAAATGTTCTGGTGATCCATCAGACAAACAAATATGATCCTGATTTACAATTCTCACTTTAGTTTTTCTATCTGTGTGTCTTTTTGTTTTCAGTTCCCCAGTCTTTAACTTTTCCCTGATCATCTCCATCACCTGCCTTGTGTCCCACTCACCTCCACCTATGAGGAGAGCTTGTGCTGGATCTCTGTGTCAGTCAGCCAAAGACGTCTTAGTATTTATAACCTACATAGTGTTTGCATTTTTATATGCTATAAAATTGTGTTTAAGTATTAATTTTTAAAGTGCAATACTTTTTTTAACCAGTCCAACCAAACCTGACCTCAAATAACATTATGTATATTTTTGCTGGTGACTGCAGTCGACCGCTCAGTTCAGATCAGCCCGCTCATCACTGATCCTTTGAAGCTAAAGGTGACAATGGAGTGGAAATATCCTGAAAACAGGAAAAAAAATCAGAGAGGTGGACTATCTTCCTCAACTGATTGGAGGTACATTTCAATTGTAATTTATATATATATATATATATATATATATATATATATATATATATATATATATATATATATATATATATATATATATATATATATATATATATATATATATTGTCTTAACATCTGTGGTCTGTATCTCTTCCTTTGGCCACCTTATTATTCCTGCAGGGTATCTGATCACTGGCAGGGCGTAGCTGTTTATTGCCAGGGACTTGTTCTTGCCATTGAGCTGGCTTCTTAGGACCTGCCTTACTCGCTGGAGGTATTTGGCTGTTGCCATTTTCCTTGTAGCCCCTTCGAGGTTACCATTTGCCTGTGGTATTCCAAGGTACTTGTAACTGTCCTCAATGTCTGCTATTGTTCCTTCTGGGACTGAGACCCCTTCTGTGTGGACTACCTTGCCTCTTTTTGTCACCATCCTCCTACATTTCTCAAGCCCGAATGACATCCCGATGTTGTTGCTGTAGATCCTGCTGGTGTGGATCAGGGAGTCTATGTCCCGCTCGCTCTTAGCGTACAGCTTGATGTCATCCATGTAGAGGAGGTGACTGATCGTAGCTCCATTCCTGAGGCGGTATCCGTAGCCAGTCTTGTTGATTATTTGGCTTAGGGGGTTCAGACCTATGCAGAACAGCAGTGGGAGGACAAGCCCCTACACGGGATGTACCATCGAACCATAACTGAAGTGGCTGATCTCAAGAAGTCCTACCAATGGCTAGAGAGAGCTGGCCTACAGGACAGCACAGAGGCACTCGTCCTGGCTGCACAGGAGCAGGCTCTGAACACCAGAGCAATAGAGGCCCAGATATACCACACCAGACAAGACCCAAGGTGTAGGTTGTGCAAAGAAGCACCGGAAACAATCCAGCACATAACTGCAGGGTGTAAGATGCTGGCAGGGAAAGCATACATGGAACGCCATAACCAAGTAGCGGGCATAGTCTACAGAAACATCTGTGTGGAGTATGGGCTGGAAACCCCAAGGTCAAAATGGGAAACACCTCCCAAGGTGGTGGAAAATGACAGAGCAAAGCTCCTGTGGGACTTCCAGATACAGACAGACAGGATGGTGGTGGCAAACCAACCAGACATCGTGGTGGTAGACAAAGGGCAGAGGAAAGCCGTGGTGGTGGATGTGGCAATACCAAGTGATGGTAACATCAGGCGAAAGGAACACGAGAAGCTTGAGAAATACCAAGGGCTTAGAGAGGAGCTGGAGAAGGCCTGGAAGGTGAAGGTGACAGTAGTGCCCGTGGTGATCGGAGCACTCGGGGCAGTAACCCCCAAACTGGAACAGTGGCTGCAGCAGATCCCCGGAACAACCTCAGACATCTCAGTCCAGAAAAGTGCAGTGTTAGGAACAGCAAAGATACTGCGCAGAACCCTCAAGCTCCCTGGCCTCTGGTAGAGGACCCGAGCTTAGAAGGGACACCACCCACAGGAGGGTGAGGAACGAGTTTTTTTTTTTTATATATATATATATATACACACAAAAGAGTAAAGAGAACAGAGTATAGAAAGAATCCAAGTCATCATTCAGTTCATCCATCCATTATCTACCCGCTTACTCCGTCTCCGGGTCACGGGGGTCTGTCGGAGCCTATCCCAATGCATAGTAGGCAAAAGGCAGGGGTCACCCTGGACAGGTCGCCAGTCGCAGGGTCACATACAAAGACAGAAAACCAATCACACTCACATTCACACACAGAAGTATCAGTCAACCTACCCTGCATGTTTTTGGACTGTGGGAGGAAGACGGAATACCAGGAGGGAACCCACGCAAGCACGAGGCGAGCATGCTGCAAACCTTTTTGCTGTGAGGCAACAGTGCTAACCACTAAGCCACCGTGCTTCCTGTCATTCAGTTCAGTTCAATTCAAAAATACTTTCTTAATCCAAGAAGAGAAATGAATTGTTGTAGAAGTGTTTTCAGTCTCTTCACAAATTCATTGTCTAGGGTTTTAGGGTTATAGCGGATAGGAGGGATCACCTGTTGTGGTCTGTGAGGTAGCAGATCTGAAGAAACCTCTGACTGAACACACTGTTGAATCAGTGTGTTGTTAAGAGGATGATCTCCTGATATGGTAGGAGACAACGATGGGGCAGCAGCAAGATCCATGACTGAGACACAAAAGTGAGACAGCTGAGTTGTGACAGGGATGCTGTGGGTAAAGGAAAGATGGGAGATCTGTGTGGCTGGGGACAGGAGAGGAGGATGCTGAGCTTGTTTCTGAACTGAACCTGTTCAAAAATGTGTTCAGTTCACTGGCTCCATCCAGACTTCCATCTGGTCTACAAGCAAGAGGTGACAATGGAAAGGACATATCCTGAAAACAAGGGGGAACATCCTCTTACAGAGTCAAGGGGCTGCACCATCTATGGACCTCTCACTATCACAGTAAGAAGTCAAAAGGCCATTTGCAAGCCTAATCCTAAAGGTATAGAGTGTGTGAACAATATCTATTGGTATAAATATGGTTTGCAGCACTCAAGTGTTTTGGCATCATTCTACCGCCAAATATCTGCATCCCAAATACAAACTGAGGGCTAGAAATAAAAAATGAAGATCATAAGTAGGCCTAAACACATTATTTGCACAAGTCTATAGTCATATTACATGAAATTTGTTTGCTGTCAGTGAGAAGTTGGTTTTTTCTCAACCTCAAAGTCCACATGTTAAAGTGTTCTTGTTGTTGACGACTGTACATATAAAAGAAAGAAAAACACAAAAACATTGTCTAAGACTAAACTCATTTGATGAAACTGCATAGATCTAGATAGATTAAGAGAGAACTGTATGAATGTGTTTATGAATTGGTGAACATGACTTGTAGTGTAAAACACTTTGTATCATCAACAAAATTAGAACATTGTTTACTAAAACAGACTATTTTCCACAAATTAGCAGTGGTTCTTGCTTTGGCCCTTCCCTGTCCTGATTTCAATCTAGACACCCCTGCACCAGGAGCCACTTCTGAGAACAAACTGCTAGGGAGATTGTGGAAATAAAAGCCTGTTGAAGGAAACATGGACTTTGACTCATGATGGCAAACTTTATAAATTTATTGCTCAAGATAAAGATGCAGCAAACTTTCCACCTTTGAAAAGGTCACAATGGATTGAAATGTATGACTTTTATTTTATTTTGTTTCAACAGATTTAATAAGAAGTCCAAACTAACATGGTTTATCATCTGCACCATTTTATGGTAAAGGAAATAAACACAACAGAAAACCAAGTGAATGCTTTGACAAGAGAAGGAGAAGGTTTGTGAATTTCAAAATAAGATCAGTATTGATACATCTTGAACATCTTTCACTGTAATCTAATTGTGTCACCTGTGTTTTTCTCTCTCAGTGAAACGAGTGGCTTTCTCAGCATCTTTGCTCACTTCAGGCGAAGCAACTATTGGACCATTTAACACACACACGAACCTGGTCTTCAGAAACGTAGTTACAAATGTTGGAAATGCCTATAACCCAAACACAGGTACTCACATTTATATTTAAAAACACAGATTTTTGAAAGAATGTATTTATTGAATTGTTTTGGCCCATGTAATCTCACAAGAAAATGTAGAAACTCTGAGACGGTAACTCATCTCTAGCCTGTATAGGATAATATTCACATGACATTAAACCAGATAGCACGGTTGCTCGGTGGTTAACACTGTTGCCTCACAGCAAGAAGGTTCCTGGTGTGATTCCCTTGCCCAGGGGCAAACTCCATAAGGAGTTTACATGTTTGCGTGGGATTTCTCTGTGTACTCCGGTTTCCTCCCACAGTCTAAAAACGTGCCTATTAGGGTGACTGATAATTTTAAATTGCCCGTGTATGTGAGTGTGGTTGTTTGTTTGTGGCAACCTGTAGTATATTTTCTCTGTAATGAGCCAGGATACGCTTTGGCAGACCCCTGTGACTGCAAAGAATAAAACAGGTATAGATGTCCCCTATCTGGTTTCAATAATACTGAAAATTATGTGGATGTAGAGAAATTTGACTTTTTGAAATAGAGACTTATATGAATATACATTCTTACAATTTGATTTGAGTTTTACGCAGCATTTATAAGTCCAGAGCGAGTATTTAGGAAAGAGGTGATTTATATCCAAAACCTCCTAACCAGAGATTTATGAAATTTTCATGAATAAGACCTAATGTTTGACCATTACCAAACTAACCATGAGAATAAAAAAATATCAGAAAGGACAAACATATTAGTTCTGATGACTTGTAAAATGTCAGGAGGTCAGGAGGATGAGATACTGCCCTGCTTAAATAACAGATGTGAGTTGCAATCTGAACGTAACTAAAGTCATTGTACAATTTTTGTTGTGGTATTAGGTTTTATTAATATATGTGACTGTTAATTCTTGATCTTTGTAATATACATCGAAAATGAACTTACAAACAAACAAAAATTATGCACAAATAAACAAAATGAAATGTTCCACAGGGTTTTTCATAGCACCGGTGAGAGGAGCCTACCACTTTGAGTTCTACATTTATGGACGTGGACATCCTTCACATGGAGCTGGTGCTCTGCTGTTCAAGAATGGAGATCATGTTTTAATTGGATTTGAACATCAAAGTTCAGGGTCTGTTAATGCTGCTAATGGTGTCACATTGTTGTTAGAGGTGGTTGATGTTGTGTTTTTGCGTCAGAGGGCAAATGCAATGATTTTTGATAGTCAAAATCACCATACCACCTTCAGTGGTCACCTGGTTTTTATCATGTGAGAGTAAACAATTCCTTTTTATTTTTCAGTTCTCTAAGAGCCATGCAGTTGTGTATCCAAATTTATTGTTGTCTCTCAATTTTCTAATTCACCCAAACACAATCTTGCTATTAAACAAAGTTTTATTTTCAGCTGCATCTACTTCTGGATTTGCATAAATGTGGCAACGACTAGTTGGTTTTGCTGGCCTTGCTGTTGCTTTTAAAACCCAAACTCCTCCCCAGCTCTACCTGTAGGCTATGAATATATGTGTGTCTTCCTTCAAATAGGGGATTTAAATCTGAGCCTCTTAACAAAATCCTTTGATGGCTTCATCACATGACTGGATTGAAATATACACTAACAGAAGATAATGAATTTCTTAAAAATTAAAACTGAACATGATTGATCACATGCGTAACTGTGGTGGGGTATAAAGTAAAAATCATAAAAATAAATAAATTAAAATGTAGTTGCTTTCATTGTAAAATAAATTTTCATACAGCTGATTTCTCCCTTTTTGATGAAAACAACTGGTTGCTGAGAGGAAAAGCTGGTCTTGACTGTTGGTGCTGTACAATATTGGAGAACATAATTAAAAAATTGTGAAAATTTTAAAACACACACACTAAACAAGCATGAAAGTGTATAAAATCCTAGACTTTAGAGCTACTTGTTGTGTTTTTACAGTTAACTCTTCCACCTCGCGTAGAAAAATTTTTCAGGAGACTGTGATATGTTAGGGAGCTCACGGGATTTACAACTGGACACACTACTTTGGTCAAGCGTAGTACTACCAAGTGGTCGCTAGATGGCAGCAGACAACATAACTTAAAACTCGTTGCTTCGTTCTTCTTTTACAAAGTAAAGGTTTGGCAACATGTTTGCTGTGGTGCTAATGAGAATGGTCATAAACACAGGATAGACACCCAATCTTGCGGAGCTTTAATGGCAGTAATCCACGATCACTGTAATTCATTAATTACATTAATTCATTCATTTTTAAATCCACTGTGATGTACTAAAAAAAGGAAAAAAGAAAACAAGAAAAAAAATATAATTGTCGAGACATTCCTGGATCTATCACATGTAATGACTAAAATTTGTTAACAATTTGTAAATTGTTAGTATTTTTATTACTTTCTCATTGATAAACCTAAAACCTACATCTCCCATTTCACATTTACAGTTAATCACCTGTGATATGACACATGAAAAAGAATTAGTAACTGGAATTACCCAATGCACATTCATTTACTATGAAAAAAATAGATTTAAAACTTCATATTTAGTCAAGTCACTTAAATAAAATATAAATTGGGGGGCCCACTTTTTGTTTTGTTCTATCTTAGGTAATTATTTTGCAACAATTTCAAATACACAATTGTAGACAGTTATTTTTTTAGATGAGATGAATCCAAAAGACCTTCAGAGATCAGCAATAGCAAAACAGCTTTCATAAAGATAAATGTTTTAGAAAAAATAAGTATGTTTTAGAGTTCAGCAGGATTTCTATAAAACGAACATCTGTAATGTAATCTATCTATCTATCTATCTATCTATCTATCTATCTATCTATCTATCTATCTATCTATCTATCTATCTATCTATCTATCTATCTATCTATCTATCTATCTATCTATCTATCTATCTATCTATCTATCTATCTATCTATCTATCTATCTATCTATCTATCTATCTATCTATCTATCTATCTATCTATCTATCTATCTATCTATCTATCTATCTATCTATCTATCTATCATTAGATGGTAAGGAATATTCATTTTTATTGGGAACTCGCTGGATTCCTTGGTATGTTGGAAAACGGCACGAAGGACCATTTAAATGTCAGTTTTAAACAACCTAAACACGTATTAAACACACAATAAGGGAGAAAGACAAAGTCGGTATTTTTCAGGACGAACAGAGAAACTCAGCCCCATTTCCTCCACTCTCGTCTCTTCCCGCAGTGCATCTCTGCTGTCGTCCTTTCTTTTTGTTGAAATAAAGGAGGTCCCTAATCACATGAAGATAAGCAACTTGTAAGAACAAGTACAAGATATATTCTGACGTGTACAATCATCTTATAAGACAAGCAGTAAGTGCGCAAACAAAGATGAGATAAAATAAAAGAGTGTGGTAAATACGAATTACTTCATCACTTTGTTAAACTGTTAATTGTTATGTTGTTTCTGATGAGCTTCATTGTAGAAATGCTGCTATAGGCCTATTGTGCAGGGGGACACCACAACAGCTCATAAGATTTTAAACTCGTCGTACACGTTTGTTCAAGTTTAATACCGCCAAGTGCTCACTAATTGGTAGCAGACAAATTTAAATAAGTCTAAAGGTCTGGTTTTATGTTTGGAAAAATAATCCACAATACTGTCTGTTTTGATTGAAAAACGTTGTGTTTACACTCAAAACAACAAAAAAGTACACTCCAAAATGTATGGAAATATTACATGTTTACTTTGGAGATGATGAAAATTGTAATAATCTTAAGATACGAAACAAGTGACATGTGGAAAGAGGAACTTGTTTACTTTAGACACCCAGTGTGGTGGCGCTTATTCCTGATTAATGAAATTCTTAAATGAACAATTTACATATTTTTTCTTTTCTTTTGATAAGCTTCTTAAATTCAGGCTTAATGTCTACACTTTAATCATATCTTGATTTTTATATTTATTTTAAATGCATGTTGGTACAAAAGCAAAAACAAAAGAACCAGACCTTCTGGATCTGAGTCCACATGTTATGACTTAAATAAACCCTAGAGTCTATGTTTTACAAGTTCATTTGGGAAACGCTTTTATCTCATTAAAGAATCCAAATCCCACATTTCTTTACACTGAATCACCTGTGAATGACACTTGAAAAAGCAGTAAATTATCAGCTGTAGCCTCCTCATGAAGCTGGAGCTGGTCGATGTCATGTGTTTTCTATAAAGCAGAGACACTCAGGTCTTTTGTAGATGAGGTGAAACATGTCTGTGTATGTGAATGGCTCCTTTCTTTCCCTGCAGCGTAAAGACTTTTAGGATCCTTGACAAGATTAGAAAAGTGTCACACAAATGCAGACTATTTTCTACCATCCAGTAGTGGTTCCTGGTTCAAGTGTCTGACCTGTTTTCCACCCAGACAATCCTGCACCCGGAAGCACTTCTGAAAACAACCAGACAGGCGGATTGAGGAAATAAAAGTCAGGAGGACGGAACGGGGACTTTGATGCGTGGTGGCAAACTTCATCATGTTATCGCTGAAGATAAAGATGCAGCAAACATTCAACCTTTGAAAAAAATTTATGACTTTCAATTTATTTTGTTTCAACAGAATTCAGAACAAGTTCAAACTAACATGGTTTATCATCTGCACCATTTTATGGTAAAGGAAATAAAATCAGGTAATAATTGATCAGATTGTAACTGATTAATTACCAAATAAAATACTATTTAAGGCTAAGTTCACACAGACTGCAGCTAGTAACATTCAGGCAAAAACTAAAACCATGTTTCTTCCACTGCTGCTGCTGATCTGCTCTCTCTCTGCAGCCCAGATTCATGCAGAGTTTGAAAATCAAATTGGAGAAAATTTAAGACAAACTGAGTCGACAGGAAGAGAACCAGGACATGTCTCTGAGCAACAACAAACGTGTACGGTTGATATCCATGCAGTCCTGCGAGAGATGAGCGGCTTGTTGGCTGGACTGAAGGTTGAGATGACGTACTTGCAGCGCGAAAATGAAGGTATGATTCTGTTTGGTTTACATAATTTAAATGAAAACGTAACCTCTGGAAGTAGTAGCCAAGTGTTACAAAAGTAAGTTGCATCCAGATGCTCCAGATACTGCAGAATTACTGTGTGTGTTTGTGTCGGTGTGTGAATTATAGCACAATCAGCTAAGGTGAATCAACTGGAGTCTCAAAAGACGGAGCTGAAGCAACAGTACCAAGGTAAACTGTATATTTAGCAGTGACAAAAATAGTATTTTAATTTGATATTAGCACAATTAAGGCACTTAAAAGCAGTTTTATACTTATATTAATATATAATTGTCTTTATTCAGATGTATTCATTTTTAGTAATGGACTGTAAACTAATTGTTTAAACCACAATTTCTTATTATTTACTTTATGCAATATGCAATTGCTTTATCAAATTCTTACATTTTTTATTTTTTTTCTGTTTTAGAACAGGCAGCTAAGCTGAGAGAACTGGAGTCTCAAAAGATGGAGCTGAAGCAACAGTACCAAGGTAAACTCTGTATATTTAGTAGTCACATAAATAGCATTTAAATTACATATTAGGACAATTAGGGCAGTAAAAGGTAGTTATGTATATTGACGTCTTTCACATGTATTAATTTTTTTTTTTTTCTTTCAGGACAATAAACTAATTACTTTGAACCACTGATTTTTATTGAATTACTTATTGATTTTGCTGTGACTTTGTTAAACTGTTAATTGTTATGTTGTTTCCGATGTTTCAGATCAGGCAGCTAAGCTGAGAGAACTGGAGCAAAATCAAACGGTTGAGTTGAACAAACTGAAGCAACAGCACCAAGGTGTTTATTTTATTTTAAGTGCAAATATAATAGCATGTTTTTGAGAATAAATACTTTGAAAATCTGAATTGGCTAAAATATGTAGAAAGGTTTTAATATATCTCATAATAACACTAAATCCAGGTCTTCAGTCAAACTGAACATTTATTATAAAAGTGACAACTGAGTATT